>JAFEMH010000485.1:0-600000 GCA_022495995.1 Adenophora triphylla var. japonica
TCCAATGCTCCCATGAGCCCCGATCATCAAAATCCACATCAACAACTCTCCCGGCAAAAGTCCAAGGCTTGATCATATCGAGGTTTCCCCGAAGAACCCCAAACGCTCCATCGCCCATGTGGTCAAGAGGAACGGGCCGCCCTACGCATATACCATCTTCCAGTAGCCACCCTATCGAGAGCATGAAAAGCCTCCCAAAATCAAAGGAACGATATCTCTCGCTCTGTGCGATGCTGAACGGCTAATATCCAGCAAAGACCGATGGCATCCCAAAGGAATAGATCATGAATGTGGGCGCTAAACATACAAAGTGCAAAGGTATCCCAATAGGCATCATCCACTGCCTAGGCCCCTAAATCTGTCGGGAAGACCGGAAACATCGGGAATGGTCGGGACCGCGGATCATACCTCGTGCTTCCTCCGGGAAAGATTGAAGGAGGTTGCACAACTTGTCAACAAAAGAAGCCCTCTCCGGCAAAGGGAACCGCTATCTCTTCCACCTCCGACCTCCAAGCAAGGCCCGAAATTCTTCGTGGATGCGCCGAACAATCTCGCTGAAGCTGAAAGGCAAAGCAAGACATGCCTTCTAGTGTCCCAAAATGAAGTTAAGAAGCCCTCAAAAGCTCTCATAATCCTAATCAATTCCTTGAGAGACCATAAGCACTTCACCTTGTACCTTTCTTCAAAGAAGGACCTCCTCTCATGCACATAATCTCCCTAGACCAATCCTTCTGAACTTGTTGAAGAATGACACTTTGGGATTCTTTGGGACAATTTTGATGGAGCTTTTTCTAAAGTTTTCCATGGTTTTTCTCTCTTCTTTCTCCCCGAAAATGGTCAGTTTGGACTCGGAGGTTGAAGAGGATATTTGAATTTGAAATAAAGCAAGACCAGGTCTCGAAATCCAAAATTAAAGGACAAATGCTTGTCAGAGCCGCCTCCTATCCGCGCGGACATGATTGTCAGCTGTAAATTCTGTAAAAAATTCTCGTCAAATGCCCAAGCCGCTACACCAAAAGAGGAATATTCCGTCCTGGGGCCGTTTGCTCAAACCCAGGTAAAAAAAAAATCTCCCCAAACCACCCATATACCAAACACCCTTTGCAAAAAAACCCAAGGCTCATGCAACACCGCATTCATACCGCATCGGTATTCATAAAATAAAATCCCAAATTATTACATTCCAAAAAAAAGAGTGTGCACAAAAAAAAAAAAAAAACAAACAAACATAAAATAAAATCCTAAATTATTACAACCCAAAAAAAAAAAAATGTGCATAAGCCTGTACAAATCTAAATCTCAATATCAAATCTCAAAAAATCAATTGGAGTCTCCCAGCCCGACTGCCCGCCTCGGCTTCCCTCTTGCGACTCGGCCCGGCCTCTCGTGGAGCCCCCGAAAATCTCGGGCTCGTAATCATCTCGGCTCCAGTAAAGAGGCTCATCAGACCAACCGGCACGCTCCGGGATAGGCAGGCAAGCCGAGATCTCGCGAAAAAATCGTATCCGAAGCGTGAAGGCGGCCGGATCTCCCCGGACGTACGAAGACCGACTCCGCCATGCCGCGCACGTGTCCCCTCGCTCGTGTGGTGGATCCCCCTCGGGAGAATGATGTCGTGATCCGAAGGCAGCACCCTGCTGCTGGGATCAAGGAGTAGGAGACAAAGGAGTCTCCCGAAGAAGTCTCTCTGAGCGTAATAGGGGAAGCCTCCGGTCCTGATGTGCGCGCGGCCGTGGTCGCCGCTCTAGCCTCGAGGAGCTCCGCAAGCGACCATCCTCCCGATGAATCTCTTGGCCCTCGATCACTTTTCTGCTTCTGTCGCCTTTCTCTCGACGACCACCTCCGAAAACCGCACAAAAGCAAAAGCGTCAAAAAAGAAAAGGAAGTGATGCTAAAGATGATGAAACAAAAGAAAGAAGCGTAAAAGCCATACCTTCATACTCCTGACGAGGCCGGAAAGCTCTGCGGAAGTCGCCGGGCCGAGGGATCTGCACCCTCAATCGACCCCATCCCTGATATAGGAAAATCCGTCCGAGGGTACCGCGGGATCCCAAGCCCCTCCCTATCCAGGACCCGAGGCATCCTCGCCTCTCTCAAGACGAATGTCGCATATGGCTCAATCGCCACGAAATCCGAGAAGTGCCGGCCGGCTCTTAATCATCCTGTGTCACGGACCGATCGCTGGGTGCATCATATCGGCAGAGGCTCCACCGGTGTCCTCAAAGGCGAGTTCACGCCATGCCGACGCGTCACCCTCTCTCCCAAATAATATGCATCGCAGGTCGACCTCTCGTAATCCTCCGCCGCACAAGCCCAAATCTCGCCGCTTCCTTCACCGCGCCACTGAGCGATCCTGTGGGAAGAATATCATCCTCATCCGTCTCGGCCTCCGTCAAAGGAAGGCAATCCGCGTACCGGAGAGTCGTACGCCCGGAGCTTATCTTCTCCGGCATGCTTCGGGACCAAGACCGCATGGCCGGATACGCCCGACGTACTCCGCCGGCCGTCGCCACATCGTGACGTGAAAAACTCCAACGCCCATACCGCGAAAGGTAAAAATCCAATCAATCCAAAGGCAAAAGAAAAGTGTGTGCTCAAAAAAAAAGAGGGAAAGCAGAAAAGAGAGCTTATACCTCCAAAAATGGCAAACTCAAAGCAAGACAAAGAGCTCACAGCTCTTCCTGGGCCGTACCTATCAAGAGCAAAATAAAGCTCGCCAGCCCGCCTCTCCCCACGAGACATTTCCGACCGTCTCCATGTCCTCCTAGGACCTCAAGAAGGCAAAGATCGCCGTCCCTCAAAGATGCCCGAAGAGGGTGCTCGAAAAGCAAAACCACAAGAAGGCCCCATGATCTCGGCCGCCTATCCTCTCCTCCCCGCCCTCGTAACTCACAATGGTCCCCACGATCTTACCGTAGACCACGGCATACTCCATCCCCATCCCCTTGGGAATAGGGGAAAATCCTGTAAGAGCTCGCAGACGCATCGTAGCTATCCCGCCACTCAATGCCGCGCCCATTAAAGGACAGCCCGTAATCGCAGTCAGAATCGGAGGGCGTAACCGTAGCCTCGCCCCGTAAGAAGTAAAGGTGTGGGTCGCGGCCGACCAAAGGCTGCGCGCGCAGCAAACATCAAGCCCTTGCTCTTAGGGAACTTGACCAGTCCCCTCAAGCACTCGACAAACTCCCAAAGCCCCGTCTCAACAACAATCTGTCTCGGACTCGGCAAAGCTCCTCGGCCCGCATTCGGAAGCCGATCCCACAAGTCAACTACGGACTCCACTGATCCTCGAGTCTTCATTTTGTTCAGCTGCTCCGTCACAAAACGGTTTCCGCCCTAAAAAAAAAAAGAGAGAGAGAAAGTGTCAAAAAAAAATTGCATTTGCATTTGCACAAAAAAAAAGCATACACATGCATTAAAAAAAAAAATCGGCAGCATAACGGCATGCAATAGACATAGCCCCATTTTTCTCACAGAAAAGACAGTTTTCAGCAAATCCCATTCAACAATTTTCAATAAAAATGCATACATGCATATCCTACAAGAAGTCGACGGAAATAAAAACTCCGTCCCAATTTCAAAAAAAAAATGCATACATGCATATCATCCATCTTACATGCAACGGGAGGAAAAATCCGTCCCACTTTCCAAAAAAAAAAATCCTAAACATACATACGTCTCATGTTGGCAAAAAGCCCATTCTTTCAAAAACAAAATGCATGCATTGCATCATTCATCAAGATCAATATTCAATTTCAAAAAAAAAAAATCATCATCAACATGCAAACCATCAAAATCAAAATTCAAAGCCAAGAATATCAATCATTCGAATTTTCAAAAAAAAAAATTTTCAAAAATCACCCAAAATTCAAATTTCAAACAAGAAATCAACAAAGGGATCAAAGGGTTTCAAAGTATACCGTTCGAAGATTCGAATCCGAAGCCCAATGTTGCCAAGCATCGGGGTAATGCTCCTCCGCAACCGATTGCGAAAGATTGTAATGCCTCCTCATCCGGACTAGCTCCAATCGCCTCTCCGCTATCGGGCCACGCCCTGGCCTTGAAAAGCGCCTTCCCGTGTTCCATCGCTTCGAAAATCGAAGAAATCGGAAGATTTTCGAGCTTTTGGCCTTCAATGGAGGTTCTCCTGCTTTCTCTCTCTCTCCTCGTAAGTGCAGTAAAAAATTGAAAAGACGAGGAAGAAGAAGAAAAGGGCGTTGGCTCTTTAATACCCCGATTTTCGTGTCCTCTCCGCGCGGATAGGATTGTCGTGGTCAAAATGACCCTTTTGCCCCTTAAAATTCCGGTGACTCGCAATCCAGCCCCCAACTTGACAAAGAGTTAACCAAAGTTAACCAAAGTCAGCCCCTTGTCAAGAAAATCATTTCCGGCCAAACGTAAGACCGATCTTCCCGAGAAAGATAACGAGATCTCGTATCTTTCATCAAAATCATTCCCCTAGCACAAACGTAAGACCGAGTGCCCCGAGAAAGATAACGAGATCCCGTATCTTTCATCAAAATCATTTCCCAAGCAATCAAACGTAAGACCGATTTCCTCGAGAAAGATAACGAGATCCCGTATCTTTCATCAAAATCATTCCTCGACAAAGCAAAAACGTAAGACCGATTTCCCCTCGAGAAAGATAACGAGATCCCGTGATCTTCATCAAAATCATCCTCCCATGAAACGTAAGACCGATTTACTCGAGAAAGATAACGAGATCCCGTATCTTTCATCAAAATCATTCCCCGGCAGTCAAACATAAGACCGACTTCCTCGAGAAAGATAACGGATCCCGTATCTTTCATCAAAGTCTTCCCGGCAGTCAAACATAAGACTGAGTGCCCCGAGAAAGATAACGGATCCCGTATCTTTCATCAAAATCATTCCCCGGCAGTCAAACGTAAGACCGAGTGCCCCGAGAAAGATAACGGATCCCGTATCTTTCATCAAAATCACCCCCTAGCCAAACGTAAGACCGATCTCCTCCCCGAGAAAGATAACGGATCCCGTATCTTTCATCAAAATCATTCCCGGCAAACCAAACGTAAGACCTGAGTGCTCCCGAGAAAGATAACGAGATCCCGTATCTTTATCAAAATCTTCCCCAAGCCAAACGTAAGTCCGATCTCCCCGAGAAAGATAACGGATCCCGTATCTTTCATCAAAATCATTCCCCGGCAGTCAAACGTAAGACCGAGTGCCCCGAGAAAGATAACGAATCCCGTATCTTTCATCAAAATCATTCCCCGGCAGTCAAACGTAAGACCGAGTGCCCCGAGAAAGATAACGGATCCCGTATCTTTCATCAAAATCACCCCCGGCAGTCAAACGTAAGACCGATCTCCCCGAGAAAGATAACGGATCCCGTATCTTTCATCAAAATCATTCCCCGGCAGTCAAACGTAAGACCGAAAGTGCCCCCCGAGAAAGATAACGAATCCCGTATCTTTCATCAAAATCATTCCCTAGCCAAACGTAAGACCGATCTCCCCGAGAAAGATAACGGATCCCGTATCTTTCATCAAAATCATTCCCCGGCAGTCAAACGTAAGACCGAGTGTCCCGAGAAAGATAACGAATCCCGTATCTTTCATCAAAATCATTCCCCGGCAGTCAAACGTAAGACCGATTTCCTCGAGAAAGATAACGAGATCCCGTATCTTTCATCAAAACCTTCCCCGGCAGTCAAACGTAAGTCCGATTTCCCCGAGAAAGATAACGGATCCCGGCAGTAAAACGTAAGACCGATTTCCCCGACGAATACGTCTGATTTTTCCAGCAAAGGCTAACAAAATCCCCAGCAAAGTTAAACGGAATCCCAAAAGCCAGCGAAATCTCGAGTAAGACTCGAACTACGAAAGGGCTTGATTCCCACTAGGGATACGTAGGTAGCCTATCATTAGGTCCAGCCCCCGACCAAAATGGTCACCCCCTCCTTCGGCAGCAGACAAAGTCCACCGAAAGGCCATTTCACAATCAAGGTCCGAGGCACCTAAAAAGCCATCTTCATCAAGGTTCGAGGCACCTAAAACGCCATCTCCAAGGTTCGAGGCACCTAAAACACCATCATCAAGGTTCGAGGCACCTAAGACGCCATCATCAAGGTTCGAGGCACCTAAGACGCCCTCATCAAGGTCCGAGGCACCTAAAAAGCCATCTTCATCAAGGTTCGAGGCACCTAAAACGCCATCTCCAAGGTTCGAGGCACCTAAAACGCTATCATCAAGGTCCGAGGCACCTAAAACGCCATCTCCAAGGTTTGAGGCACCTAAGACGCTATCACTAGAAAGCGATAAATCGCAATCATCCCCAAAGTAGAGACCGAAAATGGTCATTCCATCCTCACAGAGCGGATACCCATCGACCGAAAATGGTCATCTCTTATCCCCAAAGCAGAGTTTCTTTCCAAAGAACTAACCGCAGAACTCGCTCATCAGTTCGAGGCACCTAAAACGCCATCATCTCCTGTGGTCAAAGACCCGAACTACGATCGGCTTCGATTCCCATTCGGGATACGTAGGTAGCCTATCGCTAGGTTCAAACCCACCCGATCACTCTGATCATCCCGCCAAATATGGAGCCTTACTCTTATCGACGACCCCGCTTCCTTCGGCAAGCGCCGTCGCCGAGGGGCTACCGTAAGTGCTCCAATTTGAGCTTGTTAGAATTTTCGTTAGAAAATTAACGAAAGTTATAACATTTCTAACAATTCCTAACAATCCTAACCTTTCTAACAAAGTGAGGGTAAATGGCATTGTTATTTAAGGTTAAACCATAAAAAGAATCTTAAAAAGCAAAAACAAAAGAAGAAAACCATAAATAGAAATGCTGGAAACATAAACTGGCTGCTTAATTTGAATTTCAAAAAGAAATATTCCTCTTGTCCAAAGCTGGAGCTGCATTTAATGAACAAAGGCACGCCGAGGGTTCCCGGGTCCGCGCGGATGGGATTGTAATTTCAGAGGGCTATAAATTGAGCCCTCCAAATACAAAAATAAGGAGCCACAACACATTTTGCACCGAACCTCGCGAAATATAGAGAGAAAACAAGGAGAATTCACTTGAATTGTCACCATTTTCTCTCCAATCTTTCCCAATTCATACTTATCCACTCACTCTCATATTAAAGCCCTAAACACTCATACACTCAAGCCAAACACTCAAGAACACAATGAAGATTGGTAAACCCTCCTTCTCCTAACCCTAAATCTCATCCATGCATGCATCTTCAAACTACAAAATGTAGTTCCTTCATCTTCTTGCTTTAGATCTAAGAAGATCACCATGGAAGACCATCTCCATGGATGATCTTCTACAAAGATCAACATTATTTTCAAGTTCTCTTACTTTCTTGCAAAGAAAACTCATTTTCAAAACCCTAAAAAACCATTTTCAAGCATAAAATCTCATTTTCAAAGGATAAAAATCCCCTCCCCAAGCAAATGAAATGCTTAGTCCTAATGTACCCCAAGGATGGTTTGGTATAGTTGATTCACCACTAAAATGTCTAGTGATCACTAACCAAAACCTAGGGAAATGGGGACAAGCATGGATGCAAAACCCCCTTTAAAATCATATTCTCCTTCTTGGGAAGTTGCTGTCCAGTAGCAATTTTCCCAGACCTCAGTCCATTGTCTTAATTTTTGGATACATATGAACTTGGAATTTGGTGTTGACTACAAAACACTTTTTGTATCCAACATCCAGAGCTTTCCAGACATATTTTTATTTTATTTTTTGGGTGAGTAAAACTCCTCTTTTCAAATTTTCTTTCAGAGGCTAGTTCATCAGCTTCTGGGAATCCAGATCTCATATCTGAGGTTTCCAGAAGGTTTTGACCCCTCAAATCTTCTCCAAAATGGAAAATTCCTTCGCACAAATCTCATTTAAGGTGTCTAGAACAACTTTCATTCTCTGAGTTTATCCAGATTATGAAGTTTTAAGACCCTTGAATCCCTTTCAAAATCAAAGGTCCACTGCCTTTTTCATTCTGGCAGAAATGGCTCTCAACTTCAAAAGGTCTTTTGAGTACCAAATCTCAATCCAAAAATCCCCCAAAAAATCATGGGATCAGTTTAAAGTCTTGAAAAGATATCCCTATTTTTACTTTTCTGAGTTACAAAGTATTTTGGCCAAAACACACACACACACACACAAATGATTTTCAGCTTGGAAGACTCGTTTTACGAGGCATTCCGGGTGCACACTAACGTCCTTCCCGGCGTGTAACATGACCTCCGAACCTAAATCTCTGATCTCGGGCTTTTTTCAAAGTTTTGGCCCTCAAAATTAAAATGGCGTGGCGACTCCGTTTCGTTGATTTTTTCAAACAAAAAATGGGAAAATTTTCGATACATTCACACATCATCACAACAACTTATTTATTTTTTGCTTTATTTTGACGCCGGTGGGGCGAAAACATTGTATTTACGCTTTATTTACTTTTCTAATTTATGCTTTTTCAATTTGCATATTATCTGAGCCTCGGGGCGACTTTTTGCTTGGAATTGGGGCTGAAACTGGGCCAAAATAATATATAATGATATAAAACTGCTTGGGTGGCTTCTGAACATGTTTTTGTACAGGTTTTGGTTGAGAAAGTGGGGTGAAAACTCCCTTGGGCAGCAACTTTGGTTGCTGCAGATTTGCAATTTACATCAGCAAATGAAGCCGTGCGGCATGGCCTTGAGGGCAAAAGAGGCCGTGCGGCTCACGCCTGTCTGACCGGTCATTTTTTGAATAAAACCAAAGCTTGGCCATTTCATTTTATTTTCAACCCAAACTTGTTTCAACTGTTCCTGTGGCATATTTTGGACCTAAAGACACCACCTTTGATCACTTTTGCGATGGAGAGGCCCGTTAGACTACAAAGGGGAAGAGAGACCATTTTCTCGTCCGGGTCTTCAATCTTGGGCGAGACATAACTTCCAAAATCACAAGGGGCTGCTTGATTCTTCCTTCAAGATCAAGTCTTTATGGCATTTGAGGGATCTCCCGCCCGATTGGGACTCGTTGAGAGCCGCAAAGAAAGTTCTCGGGACGTCCGGAGACATGTTTACCGCTTTTCTTACAACGAAATCGTCCCAACGCACGAAGACTCTCAGAGCCTTGATTGGGGTCCCGAGACCGAGGCTATATCTATTCCGCCGATCGGAGACGTGCCGGTGGCGGTAAAGCTTGCATCTTTTCTCGCATTCCTCCGGGAGAGGCCGAGGAGATGATGGTAGCCTCTGACAGATTGACCTTTCCGAGATCCCGGCAGGTTTGGATCTCCGCTATGGCCGCTACCATGGTGGCTATGGACGCATTTATCCTTTGCGTCTTTTCTGCTCGTTTACCGCCGAGTCCGTGGGGATTTGTCACGGTGGTCTCCTGGACATGGTCGAGACTTGGTGGCCGGGAAGGATATCGTCCCACCGGTTTTGGGGGAGACTTTTGCATGGGATCGACAGGATTGCTCAGGGAGACCATTTCATGAGGTCCTGGAGTCCTACTGTGTTGACTTTGTGGCCGCAGAAGAGGCTCGGGGCTTTGCTCGGGGCTTTTCCGACTCAATGCCCTTGGGTGATTTCTCGGAGAGGTGCACCTAGGCAACAGTGACCGGGGTAGGCTGGGAGCTGATGATGGCTAGGCTATCCACTTCGGACATCCGTTGGTGGATACCACACCGGAGGTTGCGGCACCAGAGGATATTTCAGAGTCTTATGTTGTGAGGGTTCCGTGATTCTCGCCGGTCATCCTTCTTCATACCCCGCTTGGTATCCAGTAGTTTGGGGCTTTGCAGAGCCTTTGAGTGACTCGGGAGGACATCCTGGACCATGGAGGTGATGTCTCTAGACATGAGGGACCCAAATGGCCTTCACTTTTTTTCTTGAGGGCTTGGACATACACCGCTTTCCCACCTGTGGCTATCTTTAGGAGCAGAAAGAGCACGATCTTGACCACCGTCTACTTGGACTCGGTACGAGAGGGAGATGGGAGCGACTCGTGTTATCTTGGAGGATAGACGCCTAGTTTTATTGGGCGCGACCACGACTCGAGTAGGACTCGAGGGAGACCGAGGCTAAGGCGAGCTGCCATAACCAATCGCTGACTTGGTCGGTGGACATGGAGGCTCGGTACAAGAGGTTGTCCGAGGTTGCTCATTTGACCGAGTCTCGCAGGGAGGAGATACGGACTCGTGCTCGTATAGAGAGAGCGCTTATTGACACGGGGTTGGTAGAGGCTCCAGGTGAGGATACCGAGAGGTCGGGATGAGGGATACCGACATTATTGAGAAGAAAAGGAAGAAGACTCGACGAGGCCGAGGAAAAGGGAAGAAGATGAAGAAGACTCGGCCGAATGACGACCGACAAGTCTTTTCTCAAGATCCTCTTATTGCCATTTGCAAACACATTAGTTTATTTAGGCATTTTATTGTATTTTAGATCTTTTTGGCAGTTAGCGAGTCAAGAGGTAGACCGTGCTTGAACTCATCAAGAAATTTTTGACTTGTAATGAACAAGAAATATTATTTTAGAAATTAATCAAGACATGTTTCATGGAAATTCAAATGTCTTATTACTTGGGACCCGTTTTATGAAAACCGAAATACCCTTTTATTTATTGCTAAGGACGCACTTTATGGAAGCTTTATTGCCCTTTTTTATTGTTTAGACCGAACCATATATGACCGCCACGTTCCCCTTTTACAAGAAAGGCTAAGGGGCTCAGTCTTCGTAGTTCATTCCGGTGAACTAACAAAACTAAGTCTTTTTTTTTTTTTTTTTTTTTTTCTCGTGCAACCCCGTTTTTTGCCTAGACCGCCCTTTTTGGGGTTTTTCACTCTAGCCGGGTATTACTCTTTTTGCACTAAGATTTTTCTTTTTTTTTTTTTTTTTTTTTTATTAGACATAGTATCTTCTGAGTTTATCACCGTTGACCGGGTGGACAAAGGGATTGCCGTCCAAGTCTCGCAAGCTTCATTGCTCCTCCCGACGCATCTTTTGCACTACATAAGGACCGATCCAAACGGGTTCCCATTTTCCCGTGGGGTTGTCTCTAGTAGGGGGCTTTACTTTCGGCACTAAGTCACCCTCTTTGATGTTTCGGCTTTGACTTTCTTATCAAACGCTCCGCCATTCGCCTCTGGTAGGCTCGGGTGTGCTCCATGGCTTTGAGCCTTCTCTCATCGAGCAAGGCCAATTCATCATGCCTGGCTTCGTAGCCATTCTACTTCGTTGACACTGTTTTCCGGGAGGACCCTTAATGACGGGATTTCCAACTCCACCGGTAACACCGCTTCCATCCCAGTAAGTTAGGGCAAAAGGAGTTTCTCCCGTGGCCGTTCCGACAGACGTTACGTAGCCCGAGTGCTAGGTGCAGCTTTTCGGGCCAATCACGACCACGGGTGGCCATCTTCCGGATGATCCGCTCGAGTGTCTTATTAGCAGCCTTCCACGCCTCCATTGGTCTCGAGGTCTCGTACGGGGACGACTTGTGGCGAGTAACTCGAATTCTCGATGCCAGCCTATCGCAGCCTCCTTCGAAGTGTGACCCATTATCGTAAATGATCTCGTTGGGCACCCCATATCTCGCACATTATGTTTTCTTTGATGAACCGGGCCACTTTTCTCGGAAGTGAGGACCTTGTAGGACTTGGCCTCTACCCACTTGGTGAAGTAGTCGATGGCTACCAACACGAACTTCGTGCCCATTGCTTCCCCGTCGGGGCTATTTTCCTTATCACGTCAATGCCCCAAGTTGCAAACGGCCAAGGAGTCGTCATGCAAGCATGTGTCATGAGGTGGGAGATGGTTGAGGTTGGCAAACCGCCGGCACTTGTCGCAGTGTTCGGACGTGCCGGACGCAAACTGTCTCCATGGAGATCCAAGAGTAACCCATTCTCGAGGATCACTTGCATCGTGGCTCGTATTCATGTGAGGACCGCAAGGACCATTGTGGACTTCGGTCATCAACTCTCCGGCTCTTTTCTTGAGTGACACATAAGAGGAGCGGTCCTTGATACCGCTTCTTATACGTGCTGCCTCCTAGGATGACATAATGGGAGGCCAACCTTTTCGTGGCTCGCAAGCTTTTGGCTCGACTCCTTCTTTTGGTCTACCTTCTTCGTCTACGAAAGCCGACTCTCCGTCTTTGAGGAATTGGTAACTGATTGTACCAAGGTTCCTTTATAGGCTCCGGGTCCTGTGTCCACTTCACAAATGGGTCGGGGCTTCTCTTCACCCACTGAAGGGCTTTATGGCTTTTCTTCGGGGATCTCTACCAATGAGGCTAGAGTAGCTAGGGCATCTGCGAACTGCTCTTTTCCCTCGGCAAGTAGTGGAAAGTCACTTCTCGAACCGTCCAGCTTAACTCCTCCATATGGGCATGATACCGTTGCAGATTAGGGTCCACGCCTTCCACTTGTTGGAGACTTGGTTGATGATCGTGGCCGAGTCTCCGTAAACTTCGAGCTCCTCGACATTTCTTTCTAAAGCGGCCTCCAAACCAAAGAATGCAAAGCTTCATACTCGCGACATTGTTCGTGGCAGAAAGTTCAACTTGAGGGCTATGGGGGTATGCTCATCTTTCGGATCGACCCAATAGCATTCCTACACCATTTCCTCTTTTGTTAGCGGCTCCGTCAAAGAACAATTGCCATCTATTCTCGTGCTCAACCGCAAAGATCCCTTCATCTCTGGGAATTGGGGTTCAGTGCCCTCTCGTCTTCATTATCGGGAAGTTCGCCAGTGATCTCGACAATGCTTGACCCTTGATGGCCTTTCCGGGTCACATAGTTGATGTCGTATTCTGCCAAGAAGAAGGACCACTTCGCTAAACGCATCGAGAGGGAAGGCTTGTCAAAGATGTACTTGATGGGGTCCATTTTCGAGACCAAATTCACAGGGTGGGCTTGCATATAATGCTTTAACTTGCCGACTACCTGCACTGGCCCCGCACGTGTCTTTTCACATGCCGAGTAATTGAGCTCACTCCCCCGTAGAAGCTTCCACGACAAAGTAAATGGCGTTTTCTACCCGAGAATCTTTCTTCTCCCCGAGCAAGCATAGCCCCAACCGCCGTGTTCGCGATAAGGAGATAGAGCGGAAGAGGCTTCGTCTATGTGGGGGCATAGTACCGGGGATGTACTAAGTATGCCTTGATCTCGGTCAAAGGCATCTTGGCATTCTTCGGTCCATTCTCGTGTCCACATTCTTCTTCATGAGCTTGAAGATGGGCTCGCACATAGTGGTCAACCGATTGACGAAATGGCCGATGTCTTGCAATTTACCCATGAAGCTCTTGACTTCGTCCGGGTTTGAGGTGGCCTCATATCCATGATGGCTTTGATCTTTCTGGGGTCAACTTCTATACCTCGCTACGTGACCCATATACCCAAGCACTTTTCCCTTGTCACTCCGAAGGTGCATTTCAAGTGTGGTTTAGTCTCATGGAATACTCTGTCTCAACCTCTCAAAGAATTTTCGTAGGTCAACAAAGTGCCGCCCACCCTCTCCTTTGGAGTGGATTATCATATCATCTACGTAGACCTCAATCTCCTTGTGGATCATGTCATGAAAAAGCGCGGTCGCCGCCTTTCGTAAGTAGCCCCGGCATTCTTGAGCCCGAATGGCATTACCGTATAACAAAGAGGTTCCCCATGGTGTGATGAAGGCTGTCTTTTCTTGGTCTTCCTCGGCCATCTTGATCCGGTTTAGCTCGCAAAACCATCAACGAAGGATTTGACTTCGTAGTTGGCAAAGTGGAGTCCACCAGATGTCTATGTTTGCGTAGGGTAGTCGTCTTTGGGCCGGCCTTGTTCGCATCTCGGAAATCCACACAGCGCCGCACCTTCCCATTGGCCTTGGTTACGGCCACGATGTTGGACAACCATGTCGGGTATTCAATGACTACGATGAACCCTACCCGCAGTAGCTTCTCAATTTCTTCCTTGACCTGTAGAGACCATTCCGGCTTGATCTTTCTCGGTTTACGCTTTGCGGCTTAGCATTCGGTGCTAGAGGGATTCTCGTGCTCTACTATCGAACCGTCTAGCCCCGGCATATCCTTGTAAGACCATGCAAACACGTCGACGTATTCTCCGAGCGGCTCGATCAATCTGTCCCTTTCAACCCCCGGAAGAAGCTTCCAATCTCGTGTCTCTTTAGGTTCCTCAATAGTACCCAAGTTCACACTTATCAAAACCTCCTCAGCTTGGGGCCCGCTTTTCCTTTTTTCGAAATCTGCTTAAAGATTTCTTTAATGTATTGTTCGTTTAGTGTGTTTGCATCTTGTTCAAATGATTCATTATTAACTGTTGTTAAGTTTTGAGTTAATTTATCATTTGTTAAGTTGGCAATAAGAGGATAATAAGAAAGATTTGTCATTTCATTCAAAATAAGGGGAAAGATGACATCGATTACATTTTCATAATCCTCAGGCGTGAGGCCTTCGGATGACTCTGAGGACTGGAATTCAAAGATTCCTGACTCGACTGAATAGATGCTACTGACTCTGGACCCTACGCTACTTATTGACTCGAGGGGGACTTGACAAGGGTTGGACCGGGATCTCACTCCTTCTTGTTGTTGCCCTATGGAGTAGCAGTCTTGCCAGCGTTGTCATTTGATTGTGCACTCTGCGGATCATTATTGCCTTTGTCGACACCAATTCCATAGGAAGTACTCGGCTGATCTGGCGGAATCTCCTTTCGAACTTAACTTCATCCATTTGTACCTCGGGGCAAGAGGGACCGGTTGTGCTTTCAAAGATCCGAGATACAGCCTTTCTTCATCCCAAAAGTCTTCGGCTTGTTCACTCTTCTCTCTACCTTTTCCCAAACAGGGGGTTGGGAAGGATCCTCGGGAGTAGTAAGAGCCATTACAAACACATTATGCTCATCATGGGTGATGAAGGGTTACTGAGAGACTTTCATTAACATGGCTTGTTTTACTTCAAACTCGCAGCCTTCATAAGTGAGCCTTTCTTACGTAATCTTGACCATGGTTACCGGTTCGATGTCATAGAAAAGAGGCCGAGCTCGACAACATTAACGAAATCGCTCCGACTATGGGTCCAAACCGTCCCTCCACGGCGGCGGCATTAATCGGATCTTTCCATTTCCCGTAATTCAAATATAAGGAACATTGAATTTCGTGATATCTATGACCTCCGGATTTCCAAAACCATTTCCATTTGTTCCTCCGAACTCGATCATGTTGACTCGATTGTTAGCGGGAAGAGGATTCTTGACCACATTGGGACCCCGAGGTGGTTCTAGCTTGCCTTCTTCAACTAGGCGAGAGATCGGGAACTTCGGGTAGGTGCAATCATTAGTGTTATGGCCATGATATTTGTGAAAGCGACGGTGTTTGGTCTCGTCCATTCTCGATACCGGGGTTCCCTGGGCTTCCAGCTTTTCCAAAGGTCTCGATGAGTCCTTGGGCTACCAAACCGTCGAAGACCTTTTTCTAGTGGCATTCCGAAATCTTCAAAGTATAGAAAGGGAGCTTTGGCTTTGCAGCAGCCTTGGCTCGCATTCCTCGTCCCGCTTTCTCATTCGAATGTAATTAATAAATAGGCCTAATCACTTCTTTTTCCTTTTCATAAAGGATGACTGGGGCATTTGACACCGGTGCTTTGTAGCGATAAGAACCGGCCGTTCTCGTGGTCGGGGGCTATATTCAAGGCATTCTCAAACTTGGTGCCGGCATTTACCATTGCCCGAAGGTCGGGATAGTAGTAATTGCCAATTTGGACTCTTAGTTGAGGTTTCAAGCAAGATTGGAAGATCTCCATCTGTTCCTCTTCATTGAGTGGGATCATCATTTCACCGAGCTTCCAATTCCATCTCTTGTAGAATTCACTTATCGGCTCATCTCGAACGTTGTAGGGTACCCCGTAGGTCATTCCGGCTGGTTTCCCAATTCAAATTGGCCTTATACTTTTCTAGGAACGCTTCCTTGATCTCGGTCCCAAGTAGCTCGGGCCTCTCGGTTTCACATGCAGAACCACCTAAGAGCCGAACCTTTTAATGATAACCGAAAATGGTCGGCCATTTGTTGCCGCGTACAATCTTTTGGCTCTCATGGCAAGAATGTAGCTTTCAATGTGAGTCCGGGGACAATCGGTGCCGTTGAACTTTTCAATTTCGGCATTCGGAATTTTGGAGGGAGAGGGACAACTTTGCCGGGATCACTGATCCGGGTATCTTTGTCCTCTTGGTGTTTATTTCCCCAAACTTCTCTTGCATGGACCTAACTTGTTCCATTAGCCAAGCCATGTCGAAGTCGGGGATGGTTTAGGATTGCTCGATTCTAGAAGGCTTATCCGATTTGGGTGGAAGGACAAGAGGTGGTACGGTGGTAGCCGGTACCAAGGCTTGGAGATCTTTGGAGGGGAAGTAAGTGTAAACTTGACCAGGTCCCGTGTTCTCGTGAGACGGGCCGGAGGCATAGGAATTAGGCTCATAATTTCCGAAGTAGGAAAAAGGATACGGAACCTCCCGGGGTCCCGTTAGCAAAGTTGGAGGTGGAAGATCTCGCCGTGGCGGGACATGAATTGAAAGGATCATTGAGCTGATTTTGAGGCCTAGGGAATGCCCGGGATGGCCCATACCGAGGAGAGGGAGTGAATCCCATGGGGTAATGCGAGGCCGCGTAACCGGATAGCCGAGGCGTTTGCTTTACGTTGATAGGGAACAAAGCCGGGTCTCATTTGAGGAGGTGAGGGTGTCGGGATCCCGATGGCTTGAGATGTTGGAAAGGACTCAAGAGGGTAATCCCGGATAAGGGATCGTATGAGGATGGAGGAGGGCATTGGTTATAGGCCGATGGAGCCGAGATGGTTGCTTCGGAGGCTCATCTTCTACCATTACCAAGGAACCGTTGGGCTCGACCACTATTTGAACTCCATGACGACGAAGCGCTTCAATGAGCGTGGCTTGCTTTTCCTCATGGGCCTTACGACTGTTTTCCAGGGCTAAGGCTAGCTCTTCTTCCCTAGTCATCTCGGTTACCCAAACCAAAGACTGTTCTCTGTCAAATCGGCCATTCTCGACTCTCGAAACCGAGGATTACTCGCGAACCGTCTGAGGATTCTCGCGCTAACAAGTCGCCGACCCGGTGTTCTCACCCACTTCTTTCTCAGGGAAAGGGATAGGAAAGGTTTAGACTCGGGGTAGGTGTTTAGTCAAGGCTCGGGCAATATGCAAATTAGAATCTTCAAGTTTACTTAAAATGTTGTCTTTTATTAATATCTATTTGGTTGGAAAAGGGGTTCTGCCCTTCTTTTTTCACAACTACTCTAGATCCCGGATCGGTGGGTTCCGTCACTACGTCTATAAGCCCCTCGTATTCCACCCGTATTTCGACCTCCCAGGGTGGACAGCCCCGGGCGAGGGTCCTATAGGGCAGGCGGATCCCACTGACCGAGAGTAAAGAACGCTCCTATCGGGTCTAGCGGGTCATAGGACCTTTCAACGCACGAGCGATGCGGATTATGGTCAAGGCAATACCGGGAAAGTCTCGTCTCTCTGCCTTGACGGATCTTTGCGTAGTTTCGCTTGAGCGAATGACGGTTTCTGACTTTCGGTAATGTCCGAGAGAATAATAGGCATGGGTCGGGCGGTAAAAAGCCGGATGACACGGTGTCACATTGAACTTCGTTGCATACACGGTGCGTGGGTCGGAATCGAAGTCAATGCCGGTCAAGATCTTGCCAATTTTTCCTTGTCGGAATTTTGGCAGAGCTTCGCTTGAGCGAAAGATCTTTTGATTTTTGGCAAAGACTCGGTCTTGACTCTTACGCATTCCGTGCGGGTCAAGGTCAATAGTCAATGTCGGAGTTGAGATCTCGCCAATTTTTCCTTGTTGGAATTTTGGCAGAGTTCTTCTTCCGTTATGAACTAAGGCTTGACCTTTACGAGGGTATGCAACTGGGCTATATGACACGGACTAGACCAAAAACCAACCAAAAGTCACGGTTTTTTGAAACGTGTGACACGGACTGTGCATTGGTCGACACTGGCTGCCATGGGGAGGTTGGGATGATTCCGTGCGCGCCCGGGAGCATCGTAAGGCTGTCCGTGACTGCAGCTGGAACCACCCTCGGGTTTGAAGGACGTGCGTGCAAAGTGTACAGGATATATCAGGTGCGCGTAGTGTGCGGTCTCCTAAAAATGTTCCTTTTTGAGTTAAAACAGAGATTTTCATAATGTGTTTTAAAGGAATGATTTTCGGGACGGGGGAAAATGCAACACGTAAGCACGTAAATTTTCTGGGAGCCCCAGTCAGTCATGGAGCTGAGTAGCCCCAAGCTGCTAGGACTGCCAGATTAACCTCAATTTTTCCTGGTGGAATTGCCACTGAGGTCGCCCGGTCAGAATCCAAGGAGGATTGAGTCGTACGACTGCATGGATCAATTTTCCAGGTTCCACTCCTTTTGCTATTTTTTATGCTCAAAGTATGAACGAAATCCAAGATGCAAATGACGTAATGCAAGGTAAAGGAAGCAAGCACGATTAATGAAATCGACGACGGGAGTCTAACCCGCTCAAAGGGAAAAGCTTTCTTTATTTTTCAAAAAAAAAATTTTCGAAAAGGGATACTGGTACGTGGGATTGTTAAACCACCGGTTATCCCAACTCCCACGTCAGGGAGTGTACAGGAAGGATAAGTGGTTTCCACCTATATACCGAGTATCGATTTTTTTTGTTTTGAAAATAAAAGCTTTTCTCCTTTGGGTCTTCCCAATGAGTCGCCAAACCGTGTGAATGTGTGCCCAAATTTTGTGGATTCACGCGAGTTTGAAGACATCCGAGTTATTTGAAAAACGGAGTCGCCACGCCATTTTGATTACCTCAAAACTTTGAAAAAAAGGTTTTTACTTGGGTTCGGAGGTTAAGTTACCCCTTGGGAAGAACGTTTGGCGTTCACCCAAAGTGCCTTGCCGGAGCAAGTCTCACAAGAGTTCAGTAAGCGTGCTTGCTTGCGTGCTTTCTTGTGTGCATGTGTTTGAGAAAAAAGGGGGGGGAATGTCCCAAGTTGTCTTCCGGACGTACAAACCATTTGTTGGTTGTCGCTCGGGATTCCTTGGAATTTTATGTATTTGGGATTATGATCCCGTCCTCATCTTATGACTTGTGATCATCGCATTTTAACCTCGGGACCCTCGGGACTTGCGTGATCGAGAGAATGACTCTCTTTTGGTCAAAGATGAGGTTCTTTAGAAAAGGAGGGTCCTTAGCCCATCAATCCTACGCTTTAAGACGGTCGAGCTCGTATAGAGGCTTCATACACTTTCTTAAGCGATAATCGGAGATATAGGGTTCAAGGTTATCCCTTTCCAAAGAAACCGTGAACCTTTAATGGAAGGAACGATGTAAAGATAGGATCTTTTACACCGGTCCGTTCCAAGGCTGGGGGAAAGGGGAAATGCATGATGAAAAATGACTCTTTAATGAAAAGATGACATTTTTGGTTTTAGCAAATGATGCTTTTGGATTGAAAGAAATGATCTTTATGCAAGTGATGCGTAAAGATAGGATTTTTATGCAAATGATGCATTGGAAAAGGTTTTTGAATGCAAAGGATGCATTTTTATTGAAAAGATTGGATTTTTATGTGCAAATGATGCATAAAAATGACATTTTTATTTGAAAATGGGGGTTTTAGGTGCAAAGGATGCACCTTTATGAAAAAGACTACATTTTTATGACAAATGAGGTCTTAATGCATGCAAAAGGGAAAGGGGTTGATAAAGATGTGATCTTTATAAATAAATGCCAAGTCCCAAGCAAGATATATGAATGCAATGAGCAAGTATATCAATTAAAAGCAAGGTTAGGGCGTGCGAGGTTACCAATTGCTTCCTTTGCTTCTTCGAACGGAGCTAGGAGGAGAGGTTGGTCTTGGGTCTTCAAGGAGGAGGGAGGTAGCTTCTTGGCCTTCCTTCTTCACCTTCTTGAGCTTGCACCAATATTCTTCACGTCTTGGGAGTGTTTATAAGTGTATTGTGTATTTTGTGCCTCTATTGTGTGTGTTGAAATGGGTAGAGGAGGCCTCTATTTATAGGTAATCTGGATAAGGTGAATGAAGCCGTGCGGCTAAGAGCAGCGAGCTAATGCAGCCGTGCGGGCTTATCCTGAATGACTCAGCATTCTAGAACCATGCAAGGTGGCAAATTCTAGAACCCTCCTTCCTAATTAAGAAAAACGTGTTTCTTAATTAGGAAGGATCCCCTTCAGCCCTTATTTAATAAAAAACAGTTCCGGAATGTTTCCGGAACGCTGGGAAGGTCTGGGGAATTATTGGAAAACTTACCGAAATTGTCGGGAAAATTAACCGGAAGGCATGAGCCAGATTTGGGTACTTACACTAGTGCAGCCCTAAGCTCTTGAATTTCTTCCACGAGAGTGTGGATTTGGGAAGCTTGCACTTCTAGGCGATCATTGGCTTCTTCCAGAAGTTTGTGGTTGTTTTCGGACAAGGTCTCATTTCCCGGAATGTTGTCGATGTCGGACATTGTGTTGGGAGTCTTGGAGTTGAGTAGCTTCGGAAAACTGACAGAAGAGATGGAGATATCAGGATCTAGCCCCAACGAGTCGGAAGCAGGCTTAAATGGCTCAGGCTCAAATTCAGCAAACAGAAGTATTATCCCGTGCGAGATAAGTAATCCCGCGCGAGATAATCACACGGAAAGTCGATTTTTATTTAGCCCTAATTTTTGGTCGGAACGGAAAGTCCGTTTTGAGGGGTTTCTAAGGCCTTTATCAGAACCTAACGACTAAGCAATCAATCCGATTTTTGTGAAACAGAGCCATGTAAGATTGTTTTTTTTTTTGAAGGATTATATGCACATTTTTCTTGAAGGGACATCCGAAAGGGACTTTTTCCGAAGGGACCTTTTCCGAAGGGACTTTTTCCAAATCCTTTCTTATTGTCAATTTTACATGGCTTTGTTTTGATCAAAAACAAGAAAACATCATCGAGTCAAAACCGACCGGTCACGGAGAGATCCTAAAAAGTCAATCTACATGAGAATGTGGCGATGCAGGGTTGGAAGGCTAGGCTCCCCGCGATATGACAATCTAAGTGGATTGAATACGCGGAGTGGGATTGTCCAACTTCGGAGAGACCGGCGACTAGGTGGTTACAGTCATCCGTCCTTAGTGTGGGTCCCGGGTTTATAGAGGGTATGCAATGCAATGACAGTTATAGTATGATGTGAGCGTGTGTGATAGTCAATCTATGTGATAGAGTAAAATAGAAAGTTTTTTTTTTTTTGAAAAATCAAAAGGAAAACAGATAATGGCCGCACCAAGTGGTTGCCTACGTTTCTCCCAATCTAGGAAGACTCAGGCCGTCGTAGTTCCACATAAAGAGAGATAAAGAGAGATAAATAATTTAATTTACAACTCCCGAATCCCCAATGGACCGGACTTTAATTAAATAAAACCCAATCACACGCAGTTCATAAATAATAATCAATTATTTAAGGAAAATAAAGGTCCGAGTTCTACACCTTAAGGGAGGTCTTAAGATGCAGGAACTCTGCAGATAATGAATTCTGGGATCCCCCTTGCATGTTCGGCTCTCGTCTTGGATTACGAGCGAAACAGGAGAAACCAAAAGAACAACCAGACTGGAAGCCCTATCTCGCGCGAGATAACGATATCTCGTGCGAGATATCTCCCATCTGAGAGCAGAAAAAATTCGATTTTTTACAAAATAGATTGAAAAACCTCTCTTTTAATTTTGACGCAAGTTTAAGCCTCTTAATTTTCAGTCCCCAGCAGAGTCGCCACTGTAGCGTTGTGAGAAAGAAATTCTGGTTCTTTTTTATTTTTATGAGTCGCCACCTATATTATTTGATTGGAAACATAGAAAAACCATTTGAGAGATTTGAGTTCGGGGCTTATGTTATGAAATGGGTAGGTTTAGAAGGCATCCATTTCACCCAATCCGGAGATCGGTCTTGCTAAAGAAAAGAGAGGTTTTTCAAAAGAAGAAGTAAAAAACGAATTCAAATACTACAAATAAAGGTCCATTTGACGAGGTCAAACGGAATGTAGAATCGATTGCTTCGAGACCGTCTCCATGATTTGGAGAGGCTCTAGGCCGATCCTAGATTCTATGGACTTATACCACTCTAACAATCAATTAGAAGGAAGATTAGGAATTACCTTGCGTGAGGTGATTTGGGCAGAGTTTCGGCTCAAGTTTAGAGTCGACCCTTCACACGGACAGAGCTTCGCCTTGGTCCTTGATTTGGAGGTTGATGCTTGTTTATCAACAAGGTTGACAAACAAACTATGAGGTGAGTTTTAGGGTGATTTTGAAGGATTCTTTCAGGGAAAGAAAACGACAAAATGTGTGTGTGTTGTGTAAATTTGCGGTCCGAGACCTTCGACCTTCGACCTCTTGAGCCTTGGAAGTCACCAAGTATTTATAGAGGTTGGATATGAAGAAGTGGAGAGTTAAAACCCTATCAGATGGTTCTAGACCTCCTCTCCCATTGGTTGGCCGGAGAGATAAAGTTTTATCCCGGAAAGAGGTTGAAATCGACGAGGGAACTGTCGTCTGCAATCTGCATTGGGAGATATCTCGCGCGAGACACGCCATCTCGCGGCGAGATATTGCTCCTGTGGACAGTTTTGTCCTTTCCTCGTTATCTCGTATGCAGTTTAGTCCCAAACTAACGGTAGTTAGTCAAAACTTTAACGAAACATGACGAAATGGTGGATTTCTACTTCTTGACTCAAAGCGAGACTTAGAGTGGTATAAGTATGATCCGATGTGTTCAGAATGGGGTGTCTACACCGTCGAGTTTTCTTTCTCTTCTTCTCCAAGATGTCGGTCTCCCTCATCCCGATCTCCGGTATCCTCACTGGAGCCTCCATCAAACCTGTGTCAATAAGTGCCCTCTCAACACGGGCACGAGTCCGCACTTCCTCCCTCTGAGCCTCAGTCAAGGGAGCGACTTCAGAAAGCCTCTTATATCGAGCCTCCATATCTTTGATAAGGTCACCCGACTAGTTATGGTGACTCGCCTTAGCTTCAGTCTCCCTCAGAGTCCTGCTCGAGTCACCATCAGCCCCCAATAAAGCCTGACGCCTCTCTCCCAATATGACCTGAGTCGCTCCCATCTCCCTCTCGTACCAATCCAAGTAGACCGTAGTCAAGATGGTACTCTTCCTGCTCCTGAAGATAGCCCTGGGTGGGAAAGCAGTGTATGTCCAAGCCCTCGAGAAGAATGAGAAGCTGGCTGGATCCCTCATATCTAATGGCACCACCTCCATGGTACGGATGTCCTCCCAATCGCCCAACGGCTCCTGTAAGGCCCCGAACTGCCTGGATACCAAGCAGGGTATGTAGAAAGATGACCAGCAGAACCCTGGAACCCTCACTATATAGGACTCCTGAAATGTCTTCCTGGTCTGCAGCCTCCAGTGAGGTACCCACCAGCGAATATCCGAAGTGGATAGCCTAGCCATCATCGCCCTCCGGGCCACCCCTGGTCCCGCTGTCGAGGTAAACACCTCCGAGAAATCACCCAAGGGCACCGAGTCGGTAAAGCCCCGGCAAAGCCCCGAGCCTCTCCCCGCAGCCCACAAAGTCAACACGGCCGGACTCCCAGACCTCATGAAATGGTCTCCTCTAGCCATCCTATTGATGCCATGCAGGGTCTCACCCAGAACCAATGGGACAATGTCCTTCCTAGCCCTGCAATCCCTAACCATGTCCAAGAGACCACCATGACAGATCCCCACAGACTCAGCGGTGAACAGAGAAGAGAATATGCAGAGGATAAATGCATCCATAGCCACCGCAGTCGTAGCCATATCCGGAGACCCGAACCTGCTCGGGATATCAGAAAGGTCAATCATGTCCAAAACCATCATCATCCCCTCAGCCTCTCCCAGATATGTGCAGAAAAGATGCCAACTTTACCGCCACCGGCACATCTTCGATCAGAGGAATCGATATATCCTCAATTTCTGGACCCCCAATCAAGGCTCGGAAGTCTTCATAAGTTGGGACAATCTCATTGTAAGAAAAGCAGTAAATGTGTCTCCGGACGTCCCAAAACCTTGCTGCTGCTCTCAAAAGGTCCCAATCGGGCGGGAGATCCCTTAAATGCCATAAAGATTTGATCTTGAAGGTAGAATCAAATAGTCCCTTGTGAGATTGAAAGTTATATCTCACCCAAGATTGAAGATCGGATAGAAAGCGGTCTCTTTTCCCCCTTTGCAATCTAACGGGTTTCTCCATTGCAAAATGATCAAAGTTGGTGTCTTTAGGTCAAATATGTGCTCTGGGAACAGTTGGGACAAGCCTAGAGTGAAAATGAAATGAAATGGCCAAGCCTTGGTTTTATTCTACAAATAACCAGTCCAGACAGAACTGTAAGCCGCACGGCTTCATTTGCTCTCAGGTCCTGACCGCACGGCTTCATTCGCCTGATGTGAGAAAAAATCTGCAGCAACCAAGTTGCTGCCCAAAGGGAGTTTTCACCCCACTTTTCCAACAGAAATCTGTACAAAAACATATCCAAACACTAACCATGCAGTTATGTGTCATCACAAATCATTTTGGCCCAGTTTCAGCCCCAATTCCAAGCAAAAAACATCCCCAAGGCTCAAGTAAAATGCAAATTCATAAAGCATAAATTAGAAAAGCAAATAAAACATTAATACATTGTTTTCGCCCCATCGGCGCCCAAATAAAGCAAAAAAAATAAACAAGTTGTGCATAAAATTGTTCATTGTTTGTTTTTCCTCCTAGATCAATTCTAGAGACCTCCTAGGCCTCCGATCCTTCCTCGTCGCTGCTGAGCTCATAAATGCTCGCCTCTCTCATCAAGTCCTCACTGTCGCTCACATCAGAAAGATGGAAATTCTCATGTTCATGCTCAGCCAGATGCTCCAAGATGGCGGCATTGGGTCCCCGTCCCCGAGGCATGGCGCTAGAAGAGTACTCCGAAGCCGATGAGGTGGATGTCGTGCCCCCGACATGCCTCCTTTTGCGCACAGGCTCCTGCACGTTTGCTACGGCCTTGGAAGCGCAAGCCAGCTTCTTCAAAAGGGATCGGCATACATCTTTCCAGCCCCTATTCTGCCTGACCAAGCCGTCATAAGTGCGAGCTGGAACCTGAGAAAAAGAGAAGAAAATCTCAGAAAATCTCAGAATTTCAAAAAAGCAAAGAACTCTGAAAAAGGGAAAAGACCCTAAAGTGTACTTACAGTGCTGTCCGGAGGCAGAGTATACTGGGGCTCCCTAGTGTCGGGGACAGGTATCCTGAACCTCCTTGGTACCCCATTGACTTCATAAGAAAGATGAGCAGGAGGTATCGGCGGATCAGTAGGCTCGGCCTCCCCATACCCCTGAGTGACAGCCAGCTTCACTAGCTTCTGTGGCATCCTCAATCGCTGATCCACAAAGATAGCATAAGGCATAGCCATGTCAAAATACTCCTCGGCTGCTATGCCTGCCTGATATCTCTCTATCTCATCCGCCTGCCAATCCCGGGGCTGCAGCATCCGTGCTGGAGGATCATGAGGAGTAATGGCATCCAGTGGAGGGATATGGCCATGCTGCCTGGAAAATTGGTCCCCCAGATAGATGACATCACATGTCAGCCCGGTCAACCATCGCCTCTGCCTCGTCGCCTCCACGGCCTCTCCTAGCAAAATCTCTGGATACCTCCCCCAAGGGTAAAAGTCCACTCCGTCGTGCCCATCCCTGTTGATGACTGGTCTCACCATCTTGTAATCAAAGGTGATCCGGGTCTTCCCGGTGAACTTATCCCTCGCATCTCCCCTCCAGCGGACCATATCGGGAAAGATGGTAGCATCGCTCTGTTGGTTCCACGGAAAGAACTTGATCACCTCGCAAAACCAGACCTGCATATTCAAAACATCAAAAAGGTCATTTTCTCTCATGAAAGTCTCAAAGACAGAAAGTAAAAGAGAGAAAAGAAAGTGAGACTACCTCAAGAGCAAAAGAGAAGCAGTCCATCGAGGCATCCTTGTTCCGGCTGTACAGATCAAGGGAAAAGTAAAGCTTTGCCAATCCGGCCTCGCCCTAGGAGACCGTCCCAATCCCATCCACATCCTCCAAGGAGTCGAGAAGGCAAGTCATAGCCAGAGTCCCATAATTGGCAAAGATGGTGACTGACAGCATCAACCACATAAAGGCTCTAGAAAGCTGGGAGGCAGTCACCTCATTAGCAGCAAACTCCTGCATGCAGTTCTGGACTGCCACCTCGACGTTCCTCGTCTCCATCCCGTGCCCCTTGGGAATAAGCTCAAACCCAACTAGAGCTCTGAACTCCTCCGCCGTAATATGGTTCCTCCAGGTCACAGGCCTCCCGGTGAACTGCAGGCCAGTGATAGCAGTGAAATCTGCAGGCGTCACTGTCAGTTCCCCCCAGCTAAGATGAAAGCTGTGGGTGGTATCCCACCAGAACTCCGAGAGGGCCTGGATCAAGCCCTTGCTCTTCGAGGTAATGTAAATACCTCTGCCAATAGCCTCAATAAATAAATCCAGGCCGGTAGCCCTCACCAGCTGCTTAGGGTTTACCCCATCTTTCTCAAAATCAGGCATCCTCTGCCACAGCCACACTGCAATCTCGGAAGGCACCCTAGACTTGTTCTCCTGTAGACAAGCACAGCAAAAGAAATATGTCAGTCCTTCACCTCATTTCAAAAGCATGCAGTCAAAAGTGCACATGTTTTCAAAAGAAAAGCATTCAATAAAATCTTTCTAGCATCCTTTGCATGAAAAACGTGTCTTTCATCACTTGAAATGCATCGTGTCAAGCACATTGCTCTCCTAAGCACAAAATCACAATTTTCAAAATTATTTGCACATAAACATTAATTTTTTCTCAAAAATGGCATGCATGAATCCTTTTCATCATCCAAAATCCTATTTTAGCATCCATGATCAAAAATTGACCTAGTTCTAGCACATGCAAGGACTCCGTCACATCTTAGACAATTATTTTCCCAATTTATTTTCAAAAATGGGTCATTCTCATTATTTCTTAAGAAAATTGCACATGCATGATCGTTAATCTTCTTAGCCTCATAAGTTAATCATTAATATTTCAAAATCATCATCAAAAATCCTAGGAAAATTTGAGAAATTCCTAAAACTCGAGTCAAGCCCTAGAATCAATCAAAATTCAATCAAAATCGACGAAATTGAGCAAATTAAGAATGGTTACCCCACCGATTGAGGATTCGTGGATTTGTGCTCCCTTCTACCCGGGTAGAGCTCCGATGGAGGCGTGAGGAAGTCATACTTCCTCTCCGTACGAATGAGTTCTTTCCTCCTCCTCTGAGCGGCCTCCGAGATGTTTCTTCTTGCTTGCCTTGGCATAGGATTCCCTTCCGGATCCATCTCAATCAATAGAAACAAGGGAATTGAAGGATTTTGAAGAAAATTCTCTCCCTCCTCTCTCTCTTCCTCGGCAGTAGATGGACGGCAACAATGCCCAATGCCCGTTCAAATCTGTTTTAAATAATCTGGAAAAATCAGACTTCTAGCCGTACGGCTTCTTTTGCCCCCGTCTCATGCCGGGCGGTTTCTTTCGCCCTGAGCAGAAATTACAACTTTGCCCCTGCACTTCCCACTTGGACGTATAATTCCTGTTATCCTTTAACTAGGATAACTTCGTTTTCCAAAGGATATTCGTTGCCTCCTAAGCAAATAGGCTTTCTTCCCCTGTCGCCTCCGTTACTTCCGTTATAACGGAATGACGCTAGGTGACAACCTCCGAATTGTCAGAACTCTAAACTTAAGCTACCTCTATCACGAATAGAGAAGTATGCTCAAGAACTCTAAACTTAAGCTACCTCTATCACGAATAGAGAAGTACGCTCAAGTTCTCCAATCTTAAGCTACCTCTATCACAGATTGAGAAGTACGCTCAAGTTCTCCAAACTTAAGCTACCTCTATCACGAATAGAGAAGTACGCTCAAGTTCTCTAAACTTAAGCTACCTCTATCACGAATAGAGAAGTATGCTCAAGTTCTCTAAACTTAAGCTACCTCTATCACAGATTGAGAAGTACGCTCAAGTTCTCCAAACTTCAGCTACCTCTATCTCCTCGATTGTGACGTAAGCTTTAGTCACCTCAGGTGACAACCTCCATTAATTGTCAAAACCTCAAGGATCCTAGACATCGTTCCTAACTATCTAGTGATGCTTGAACTACGATCAAGGCTTGATTCCTCTGGGATACATAGGTAGCCTTTCATAAAAGGTCCAGCCATCCGACCGCAGTGGTCACCCTATTCCATCATCGCTCCTCAGTGGTGAGGCAGCCTTTCAAAAAGGTCCAGGCATCAGACCACATTGGTCACCTCATTGTCATTCATCACTCCTCAGTGGTGAAGTAGCCCCTCATAGAGGTCCAGATATCCGACCACATCGGTCACCTCTAGCATATCCCAAGTAGGATCAATCGCCTGACCTCCTAGGTCACTTTCTCTTCTATTTTTCCCAGTAATAGACCAGCTTCTCTCCGCTATTCCCCTGTGGATCTTTTCTGAACTACGGTCTGGCTTGATTCCTCCAGGATACGTAGGTAGCCTTCCAAAGGTTCAGCCACTCGACTGTTTTGGTCACCCAATCCGTCTCGGCATTTGCCAGATCGGATCCTTTTCTATCAACAACCCCACTCGCCCTGCAAGTGACGTTGCCGAGGGGCTTCTGTAAGTACCCAAATCTGGCTCATGCCTTCCGGTTAATTTTCCCGGCAATTCCCCGGACTTTCCTAAAGTTCCGGAACAATTCGGGAACTGTTCCAAACCTTCTAAGGGATGAAAAGATTAATTGGAATTAAAGAAATACGTTTTTCTTAATACCAAAAACCTTCTAGAAGTGCCACCTTGCATGATTCTAGAAACATGCTGAGTCACACAGGATAATGCCGCACGGCTGCATTAGCCAAGAACTCCTAGCCGCACGGCCTCATTAGCCTTATCCAGACTGCCTATAAATAGAGCCCTCCTCTACCCATTTTACCAACCAACAAAATACCACACTCAGCTCCAAAAGCTCTCCCAAAACACTGCTGCAAAATTAGGAAGTTGAAGAGTGCCAAGAAGCTACCTCCCTCCTCCTTGAAGCCTCCAAGAAGTGGTCCCTCCGCTAGGCAAGATCCGAAGAAGAAGAGGTCACCACCATTGGTAACCTATCACCCTCTTTCCTTGCATTATAATGCCTATGTGATATAATTGCTCTTTGCATTTGCATATTGATATTATCATGCTTGGGACTTGATATTTGTTGTTAAAGATCATATCTTTATTCATCTAAATCATATCCCCCTCCCCCTTTGCATCATTTGCATAAAATAAGCATCATTTGCTCCTAAAAATGTAATCTTTACAATAAAGGTGTATCCTTTGCACCTAAAAATCCATGCTTTCCATTAAAAATGCATCCTTTGCATATAAAAATCATGTCTTTACAATAGAAAAGTGCATCTTTTGCACCTAAAACCAATTTTTCACACAAAATGCATCCTTTGCATTAGAAATCATCTCTTTACCATCAAAGTAGCATCCTTTGCTTTCAAAATGTCATCCTTGTGCATCCTTTGCATATAAAAATACTAATTTTCCTCATAAAAATGCATCCTTTGCATAAAAATCCTTTCTTTACATAAAAAGCATCCTTTGCAATCAAAAGCATCCTTTGCACCCAAAAAATGTCATCTTTTCACTAAAAATGTCAATTTTACATGCATTCCCCCATGTCCCCATTAGTAACCTTTGGAATGGACCGGTGTAAAGATCCCATCTTTACATCGTTTCTTCCATTAAAGGTGCCACAATCTCTTTAGAAAGGGATAAAACCTTGAACCTATATCTACGATAATCGCTTGAGACGAGCACGATAGCTCCCATATAAGCTCAATCGTCTCAAGGCGTAGGATTGATGGGCTAAGGTCACTCCTTTCCTAAAGAACTCCATTTTGGACTGTAAAAGAGAGTCCTTCTCTCGATCACGCAAGACCCAAGGTCAAATAGCGATGATCACAAGTCCAAGATGAGGACGGGATCAAAGTCCCTAACACATAAAAAATCCAAGGAATCCCGAGCGACAACCAATTAAATGGTTTGTACGTCCGGAAGACAACTTGGGACATTCCCCCCCTCTCTTTTCAACACATGCACACAAGAAAGCACGCAAGCAAGCACGAAAAATGGAATCTAGGGAGACTTGCTACGGCAAGGCACCTTGGGTGAACGACGATTCGTTCTTCCCAAGGGGTAACTTAACCTTCGAACCCTAAATCCTTTTTTAAAAGTTTTGAGGAAATCAAAATGGCGTGGCGACTCTGTTTTTCAAATTAAACCGGATGTTTTCAAACTCGCGTGAATCCGATCTAAAAACAAAAATTTAGAATTTGGGCACACATTCACACCCTTGTGGCAATTTTAGTACAACACCAAGACCTGTACCTCTCATGTTAGAAGCACCATCTGGGTAGAGAGTCCAGATCTTCAGGATGTCATCATCTTGAAGTTGCTGAACCTCCAATTCCACCTCTTGTTGCATGGTTGGACTAAAGTCAGCCACAAAATCAGCTAGAGCTTGAGATTTTATTGCCGCTTCGGCTCATATTTAATGTCGTATGTGCTTAATTGTATGCAGACCACTTCGCCATTCGACCCGACATCTCTCGGTTTTCTCATAACATTCTTAATAGGATAGTTAGTGCGTACAATTATAGTATGTGTTTCAAAATAGTGCCTTAATTTAATAGAAGCGGTTATCAAAGCTAAAATTAACTTCGTAAATGAGAATACCTGGTCTCTGCATCTAAAAGTGTCTTACTTATATAGTAGATGGGTTGCGACTACCATCTCGTTACGCCACCAAGACCGCACTAACGGCGCCTTCTCATACCGAGGTAGATGTAAAGATGTTCCTCCTCCCGAGGCTTGGCCCAATAATGGAGGTGTCGACAGTGTAAGTTTTGAGCTCCCGAAAGGCTTCTTCATGTTGGTTCTCCCACTGGAACTTCTTGTTCTTCCTTAGGATGTCATAGAAAGGTTTGCATCAATCCGAGGATTTTGAAATGAACCTCGGTGAGTGCAACAATCTTTCTGTCAATCTTTGGACGTCCTTGACGGATTGAGGTAACGACAGTTAATAATAGCACGTATACGTTTCAGGGCGGCTTCAATGCCTCTTTTAGTAACCATGTAACCCAAAAACTTCCCGCCTTCATTCCAAAGTTGGATTTAGGTGGATTAAGTTTCATATTGAAACAATCCAAGATGTCAAAGGCTTGAGATAAGTTGCTTATGTGATCTTCGGCTTTCTTGGATTTTACTACCATGTCGTCAATATATACTTCCATTGTGTCCCCAATCTGATCTTTGAACATTTTGTTGACGAGCCTCTGATATGTTGCACCTGCATTTTTTAGTCCAAAAGGCATAGCAATATAACAATAAATACCTGTTGGCGTTATGAAGGCGGTGTCCTCACAGTCGAGATGGTTCCATCCTGGATTTGCTGGAATCCTGAAGATGCATCCATAAAGGTGAGGAGCTCATGTCCGGATGTGGCATCAACTAATGAATCTATGTGAGGCAGAGGGAAAGGATATTTTGGACAGGCTTTATTTAAGTCGGTGAAGTCAACACAGACTCGCCATTTCCCATTCTTCTTCTCAACTACAACCACGTTTGCTAACCATCTTGGATAATCTACCTCTCGGATCATGTTGGCTTTGAGTAAGCGCTCTACCTCTTCCTTGATGATCTGGTTTCTTGTTTCTGCAAATTTTCTTCGTTTCTGGTGCACCGGTTTAAAACTAGGATCGATGTTAAGTTTGTGAGTGATGACATCTTTGCTGATGCCGGTCATGTCATCATGTCTCCAAGCAAAACTCTTTACTCTGCTTTTTAATAAGTCCACAAGCTTCTCTTCTATATCTGATGGGATGTCACTGCCAATAAGTACCTTGATGTCCGGGTTGGAAGGGTCTAGCAATACTTCTTTCACATCGTTCTCCCTAGCTTCCAGGACTTCACGTACTTTCCTCTGTAATTGCTATGCTTGTTTTGGAGATGTCGACGCCTTCATTGAAGTTTTATAACATTCCTTGGCCACCTGTTGATCACTGTATATCTTAGCGACACCCCAAGGTGTTAGAAACTTCACACACTGATGGTAAGTGGAGGGTACAGCCTTCATTCCATGAATCCACGGTCTTCCAAGGATGACATTGTAGGATGTTGCACAATCAATTACATAGAACCGTTCCATGGTGTTGAGGCCCTTTGAGTATATTGGAAGCCTTATCTCCCCCACCGTTTCTTTGACTTCACCACTGAAGCCTACCAATACTGAGGATTTCTTGATGATCTCCGATTCTGGGATGTTCATTTCCTTAAGGGTACCCAACATAATGAGATTGACAGAGCTACCCCCATCAACCAGGATGCGCCGGATTGTACAGTTGGCGATCTGCAAGGAAATAACTAGACCGTCGTGATGAGGTTCTAGCAAGTTATCTCGATCACTCTCATCAAAGGTGATTGGATCCTGGCAGGGTGTCGACATCCTGGGCTGTCTTTCTGGCTTCTCCTCTTTTGACTCCATAGCATGTCGTTTTGCAGCAGAATAGGATGTGCCACATATTTCTGAACCTCCACTAATGAAATTGATCACCTTTGTTGATGCTGGGGGAGAAACTGGTCTTTCAGCTTCATGAGGAGCTTCCGCACTTTCAGCCTTCTTCTTTCTGGATCCCAGCAACTCCTTAAGATGTCCCATCGAGAGCAAGTAACTGATCTCTTTTCTTAGTGCGATGCAATCTTCAGTAACATGTCCAAAGTCTTCATGGTAAGCGCACCATTTTGATTTGTCACGCCACCCCGTGGTCTTATCCATCTTCTTTGGCCATCTGGCTTTGTCCCCAAGGTTGCCCATTGCACAGAGTACACCTGAAATGTCAACAGAAAAACAATAATCAGAAATGTTAGGCACATTATCGCTATCTTCATCCTCACCATCTATTGAATTAATTTTGCTAGTATCAATTCTCGGATAAGGATTGGAACAATTGTTCCTGCGATGGGACGATTCAGTCTTTCTGTCAGGGTTGTCATATGTCGACAACTTGGATGAGGACTTCAATATTCCCAGCTCATCTTCCTCCAGTCTTATGAATCTCACTGCCCTGCTCCTGACTTCTTCCAACCGCTTACAAGGAGTCATCACCAAATCTTGATAATACTGTGAATCTTTCTTTAGTCCCATTTTGAATGCTTCTGTGGCTGTCGACATGTCAAGATTGGGAATTTCTAGCACTTCCTTATTGAACCGGTGGACATAATCCTTCAGAGTTTCATTAGGCTGCTGGATCACATTGTAGAGATCACTTGTCAACCTCTCAAATTGTCGACTGCATGAGAATTGGTTATAGAACATGTTGATAAGCTGGGCGTATGAACCAATTGAACCTAGGGGTTGCCTAATCAGCCATTTGAGAGCTGGTCCAGCCAAGGTCAATCCAAATCCCCTGCATAAGCAGGCCTCCCGGAATTGAAGCGGAATATGGATTATGTCCATCTTCTCCTGATAGTGAGCAACATGCTCCTCTGGGTCTGTGGTGCCATCATACAACTTCATAGATGGAACGTTGAAACGCTTCGGGATGTTGACATTTGCAATTGCTGGGACAAACCGAGATTGATTGTAGCAGTTCTGAGCCACTGGTTGGATTGGAGGAATTATGCCGGGCACGTTCATTATCAGCTCCCTGAGATCCTGCATCTGTTTGGCTAGTGGGTTTCCTGTAAAAGGGTAGCCATAGGAATACGATTGAAATTATTATTATTTAAAAGATTATTCAGCAATCCCGAGTTATCCGTGGTAGTTGTGACAGTGGTGTTGTCAATGAATGGAATGAACGGGGTGAATCCTGCTGAAGGTGGCGTCATTAGGGTGTCCCCGGGTAAGGATGTCAGCTGAGGAGTTTGAGGTGGACTATTCATTGGAATAAATTCATTCTGGAGCGTAGATCCTTTGGTGTTGTTGAAGTTGAGGTTCCTTGCACGCAATGGTGAGACGTTTTCAAGCCGCGAAGCGATGAGCTGTTGATCCCTCTGCATCTTGATCATGGAATTGGCCAACACCTTGGAATAGCTATCTTGTTGATCCAACCTCTGATTCAACTTGGTTAGGATAGTCCAGATGTCAGCATCTACATTGGAAGAAGTCGCTTCCTTTTGTGGAGTCTTTGTAGGTTGAGTTTGCTGAGGTCCGGTCTGAGGAGGTGGCGGCAACAAGTTGGTTCTACCTCCTGATGTTGGAGTGACGGCGGTACCCTTGCCGGCGGCGGACACATTGGGAGGTGCAGACATGATGAATTCGCTCAGGAAATGATCCAAATAACCGATAAACCACGAGGCCCCTCGGTGGGCGCCAAATTGTTTTGGTAGAAAAAACAATAATACAGAATCTTAACTTTGACAAGTGTGTGGATTAAATAACAAGGAGGGGACTGTGGAATTCGACTAAATGGAACAAAGACATGAAAAGAAAGAATGATACCACGATTTGTTAACGAGGAAAACCTTAGAGGTGATAACCTCTTTGGAAAAAACCCCGGGAGTTAGGTCTCCAACCTTAAAAGTTTCACTATAATAATTGAGTTACAACTGTGGATAATGATGGAGAGGATTACAAGAGAGATGTGCGTAGAGTGTGTGAGCATGTGAGTGTGTGTTTTTTTTTTCGTCTCCATCTCCCCTTAAATATAAGTAAGTATGAATGGGTAAAAGTTGTTCCTACAATCTCGGGAATAATCTTATCCTCTTCAACGTCTGTGAGACCAAGTCATCCTTGCCGTTGAAGATGTGTTGAACGTGCTAGAAAAATATCCCGTATTCTTCTCTCTTATTCACTGGAAAATAATAATAAAGATATTAGGAAAAATCAAATAAGTAAATATTAAAACGACACTTACAGTGGAGTAACATCTTGGGATGTAGGAGCAACTGAAGATGTCACCATGCTGAAAAATACCCACAACAAGATGCACATTGAAATTATGGGTACTTGTTAGTGAACAAGTGACTGGACTTGAACCGTATGAGATTTATGTCATGGTCAAATGTCATAATTAAATTTCATATGGTCGCTTCATTTAGTCCCTAGACCTGATATTATCATGACCTTACATATGATGAAAGTTATGTTTGATTTTAGTCAAACGATATCTTAACATGATATTTATAAAGGCTATCTTTGGCATAATCGGATTCATGATGAGAGGTATGATAAGTCAAGATGGAATTTGTCCCTCGAAAGAGAGATGTTTTGCTTGGGCCCCTCGATGAGTGATAATGATGAAAGTGTATGGCCATACCCCAATGTGATTGGACTATCATTATACTCAGTATCGAGAAAGCATTGAACAAATACAAGTTGAAGTGGACCATGACTTGTGTTCAATATAACATCGTGAGACAAAGGGAGAAATGGAAGTGTACCATTGGAAATGTGAACTCTTACGTTATGTTATTTGGGTAGACATAATGGCTTGCTAGAGTCCGCTTATGTCTTATGAGGGTCGATATGATCGGGCTCATTGCCAACATAATATAATCATATTGGGCCACACACAATTAGAATGAATTGGTTAAACCAAAAAAAGAATGATTGAGAGTTCCTGATATGGCTTAAGAAGCCGCGCGACAGAACAGGCCAACTGGCATATGTCGCCGCGCGACATAACATGCCAAGAGGCGTTTACAGCTTAGTTTCCTAATACGATTAAGGCACAAATATTAATACTATTGTAGTATAAATATGAGTCTGTGAGCAGCCGAAAACTAGCCGAATTTTCTAAGGAAAAATCAAAACAAAGGTTTCTCAATATTCTTTCAAGGGTTTAAGAATCTAGCAATTCTCAAGAACTGTTCTTGGTTCATTCTAAAGTGTGGATACTACTAGAGGGTCTTCGCTCATACAACGATCAAGGCCTAGAGTTCAAGTTGTTCAAAGCAATCTAAAGATTCAAGTCTTGAAGATCGAAGTTTTTGATTCGAAATCACATTGATAATTGTTCGATAGCTCAAGAACAGAAAGCAATTAAGGTTGGTTAATTCTATCTCATAGGAATTCAATTTAATTGTATAGAACGGATCTTAGGGCTCTTGGATTTTGTGTTATTAGATGCTTAATTCCTCTGCGCATGGACCCATAAAACCCAACAGTGGTATCAGAGCCCCGTTCGTATGATTAAGTTTGGATTAACTTGCTAGAAAAGTAATATAAATTGTTTATATGTTCTTTGCATGTTTTGTATGCGGTAGAATTTTATTATTCTTGAAACAATGTGAAAATCGTTTTCTGATTATGTTGAATTAAATCTGTTAAAGGCTGTTTATATGATTTAATTGCTTTGTGATTAGAATTGATTGAATCTGAAAAATCTGCAAACTGGCATCTTCTGTCACGCGACAAAGTTGGCTTGTGTCACGCGACATACTTGGTTTGTGTCACGCGACAAAGTTGGCCTGCGTCACGCGACATAGTTGGTTTGTGTCACGCGACAGAGTTGGCCTCTGTCATGCGATAAACCTTGCCTGATCTGGGCAGAATCAGTTTGTTAATTTTTCTTGCTAATCTATGATTATGTTTATAATCTGATATGTTTCTGTCTTAATCTGGATGCTAAAAATTTCTGGAAATTAAATTTATAGGGCTATGCTAGATTAACTCATTGTTTATGCATGCTTAATTAATTTAAATGTGATTTTATTAATTGTTGCGATACATGAATTGTATGTTCTTAAGTGTTAAGGGCTTTGTTAGATGTTTAGTTGAAACATTGAATTGTTATTTTCAGTATGTTTAGTTGAAACATCAAAATTTTGGTTTTCTGATTGTTTATGAGAAATAAGTCAGTTTACACAAAATTTAAAGGAATCTGATTGTTTGTGAGAAACAAGTCAGTATACAAAGTATTGATTATGTTGCAAATTAGAGCTGGTATTCTAATTGTGCATGTCTAGGAGAGTTCTGTCGAAGGAGAGATTTGGTACTTAAGAATTCCTTGTGGCTCACCATATATATGGGAACTTACCTAGTGCGAGATTATGATTATATTTGCTGATATTCTTATAATATGCTTTAAAGAACCTTCATTTAACTTTTAAGTTCTTTATGCCAATCCATGATTAAAACACTTGAGACCACTCAGATAGTTTTGGGTGGGCTTGCCATAGCAAGGCACTTTGATTATATTCGTTGTGCGATCAAGATGAGGAAATGGTGGTTCCTATACGTTTAAAGTGGATGAACTTAATTGGGTTATCAAAATGGTTTTGGACCCAAGGCATAAGATGAGATTAAAATATGCTCAGACATATGATGTCTTAAATAAATCTCATAAAAGATCTAAGAGTCATATACGATATGATTGATGTTTTCTACCTAATTAATTTTAATCTTGAGCGGTGCGCCATAGCGTACTTGAGATTAAATTAAAGATGGATCTTAGCCCATTAAATATATATTATGCTTATTTGCATTGGAAGGTATATAATTTAGTGGGAGTAATTGTGAAATACATGATTTTCTCTTAGATGATAAATGTGTTGATATTGATATGTATTCATATAATTTGCATATTTTGTTGTAGAAGTAGCATTACACAATAAATTGTGATTCGTCCTTATGAAGGACAAAGTTCGGAAGGAACGGTACAGATAATTCTGATTGGATCAGAAGCCTAAAGAATGGTTCTTAGGCAAATATGTACGTTCTTGATGAATCCATTCCTGCTGAACCTACTGCAAATGTTGCAAAAGGCAAATAAGGAGCAACATTAGAAACATGTTGATGATTCTAATAATATTGCTTGCCTTATAATTGCCACCATGTTTAAAGGCTCTTATGAAGAACCTTGAACATATGAAAGTTACTTTTGTTCTAGCACAACGCACAAAGGAAATGTTCCAAGTGCAAGCTAGGCAAAGGTGTATGTTGTGGTGAAGGTTCCTAATGCATGAGATGCAAAAGGGAGCAATCCGCAAGTGTGTTAATGGTTAACACAAGAAAGGGGTTCATAAAGGAAAGGTAAAGCAGGTAAAGCAAAGGTTGCTAAACCTAGGGCAAAAGTTGCCAAAGCCAAAGAGGCTAAACCCAAAGTGTCTCAAAAGGATGCATTTTGCTATCATTGTAATGAGATTGTCATTGGAAGCAAAGTTGCAAAGCTTATTAGGAAGGCCTAAAAGGTGAAGAAGGGCAATATGGTTGCTACTACTTCAAGTATTTATATGATAGATATTTTCCTTTTGACTTCTTGTTCTTGGGTATATGATATCGGACATGGATCCCACATTTGTTTAAATGTGAAAGGAATAAAGAATAGAAAGCTACTCAAAGACGGTAAATTAAACCTATGCGTGGGAATGAAGCAAGAGTTGCTGCATTAGCCATGGGGACTTATGAAGTCAATTTATCTAGTGAATTAGTACTTGTTTCGAACAAATGCTACTAAGTTTCGGATTTGGGTAGGAGTATTATTTTCATTTCTTATATGGATGATGAAGGATATAATTTTCTTATTGATAATAAGAAGTTTTATATTTATTTGATGATATGCCTTATTGTATTGCATATGTCATTGAATGATTTTCATATCCTTGATGATGAGAAACAAAATAATATTGAAGATATCTATAATATAAATGAGAAATCTAAACCGAATGATATGAACAACGCATTCATATGGCATTTCCGGCTTGGTCAGATAAATAAGAAACATATATCTAAACTCCATTAACATGGAGTTTAGATATAAGTATGTCTATCTGATGAAGTCCAAAGGTGAATCGTTTGAGATGTTTCTAACATTTCAAGATGAAGTACAAAACAACTTGGCAAAACTATTAAGTACTTCGATTAGATCGAAGTGGTGAATATTTGAGCCAAGAGTTTGACAAATCATCTCAAAACTATGAAATCATTTCAGAGTTGTGTAAGTACGCCAATCCAATTCGCGATCCCTTTTTAGGTGCATTTTAAATGATAAAATCGCACTAAGGGGCATTTTGGTAAATTCTCGGTCCGTTCCGAGACTTCCGGAAACATTTTATAAGTTTCTCGCGAAGGAAGTATGTTTTAGTATTTTTCCCGAACAAAAGGACCTAAAAGGAATAAATCAGTTTGAACCTCTTGGGAATTAACCCAGAATGTTCCAGAATCTGGTTTTGGCGCTAGAATCAGTGACGGGTGTTCCCAGTCGTGCGACAACTTGAGCCATGGAAAAGCGATTCGTTGGGTTGTGCGACATTTCAATCAATTTTCCCAATTTACGTATAAATACCCAATTGCTTCATTTGTCAAGGGATAACACACAGTTCACACACACAGCTCACACAGACTCAGCCTCTCTCTCTCTCTCTAAACCTCTCCCTATCTCTCTCTATTCGGAATCTCTCTCCTCTCTCTCTATACGTAAACACAGGAGACTCCATTGTCGTTCCCCTAATCTCCTCCCTAACCTAGCCTCCTCCTCACCGGCGACCTTCCTCTTCCACAAATACCTTCTTCCCCGATCTCCTCTGTGACCACTCCAACTCCCCCAATTTCAATCGCCACCACCTACCTTCTCCCTCTCCCCAAATCCACCGGCGTCTTCCTCACCAACCAATTCGCCGGCCAAGCCCATCATCAACCTTCCCTACCAAAACCTCAACCTAATCCCTCTCAACCTTCGCACCAACTCTCTCTATACCCCAAAACCAACGACAACCTCTTCCCCTGTTCTAAGCCCAAGCCGATAACCACCACCACTACTCCACCAATCTACGCCTGTTGTATCTCCTAATCCCTTGCATCTCTCCTTGCCCCGTTGACACCGAAGTAAGGACCAGCGTCCAAACCTCCTCTCAATTCTCTCTCTATTTCCGTGATATTCAGAACAGACGCACGACTACTTGAAGCTTCACAGTGACTTGGTCTGAGAGTCGAATTTGTTCCCGAAAACCGATTTGAAGATCCTTCTACCCAACGTGGTTGAGGGAACGTGGACTACGAGGGTAACAAATTTCTTCCCTCAATATCTATCTCATATTTGTTACTTGTTTGCTCCGTTGCAATTATTGTTCCCGGACTTGATAATTGGGCTCCATCCGCCTTCAATTATCAAGTCCCAACTGCCATTCCTCTGTTTAATTAGCTTGGTTTGATGCAATTGGCATTCATGATGTGATTTTGTGGCATTTGTTGTTTATTGGCCAAGGGAGTGTGGATCTCCCTATATCCACATCCCCTTGGTCAATTCATCGTGAATTCATTGTTTCTGTGTTGGATTGGTATTGTGTTGGGATTTGAATTGAGCTATGTTGTTCCTGATTTTGGATTGTAAAGTTCCTGCAGATGGTAAACCTGTGTCACGCGACACAATTGGACATTTGGAGTCTTGTGTCACGCGACACAAGTAGACCTCTGCAGAGACTATTATTTCAGTTGTAAAGGTTGATCCCTGTATTCATATTCTGTGGTATCATGGTATTGTGATCATTTGGTGTTGCTACAGTGTGGGTTTTGTAAAACCTCTGCAGATTGCTTTGTTGTGTCACGCGACACATTTGATCCCTCAGATCCTGTGTCACGCGACGCAATGAGTCCTCTACAGCAGGTTCAATTTCAGTTGTAAGTTTTGTTCTCTCAATTGTAAATGGGATGTGGCCTCCCTGAGTCAATGGCTTACAAATTGTAATTCCCCTTGTTGAGTAATAAAACAAAGCACTCTTATGCATTTTTACACATATCTTGTTACACACATTTTGCACACACTTTTGAATGAATTGAATGTTGAACATAGAAAGACTCGTCTACGGACGAGGCGTGTTGGGTGAACTCTCGGTTCTTCCCAACAGTAATCTAACCCCCGAACCCATTTTCCTCAAAAAGGTTTTCAATGTTTCCTCTAAAAACGGCGTGGCGACTCCCTTATTTTTATAATTTTTCGGCGAGCGTTCATTCAGTGGCGACTCCGCTGCGTATTTGAAACTTGGTTTTCAAAAGTGGGTCAAACTTTCGTGGTTGTTCAACATTCATTTTATTCACTTGTGTGTGCTTTGTTTGTGACATTATGTGTGTTGTTTGCATCTTATGTGCTTTGTTTAATTTCGTTCCCTCCTAGTGTCCCATCTTTGTTGTCTGTGTTCCTGATGCTTGGGACTGAGATTTTTGTGTTGTGCTTGGAGGCTGGGGCTGTTTCTGTTTATCGTTCAGATTCTGGATGTTTGGATCCTTATGTCACGCGACGGGATTGGTCTCATCATGTCCTGTGTCACGCGACATAAGTGGTCACTTTGCAAGATTTGGTGTTCTGGATAGAGGTTGTGATTGTGGGGCTACCCCGTGATCAAATTATTGATCCTTGATTATTGTACTCTGTGGGAGTGTGTGTGTGTGTGTGTTATTTTCTTTTATCACCCCTTTTCAAATAAAAAAAATAAAAAAAAATCATTTTTCGCAAATAAAGGAACATAGCCATCCCGCACACTTCTTCACATAGATCTAGAACCCTCGGGTGCGATTGACGGCATCGCGGACGGCCATGAATTTTGCCTACACTTGAGCGCCTAATGTCAAACCCATCCCCCTAGTGCGTTATAGGTGGCACCACACTTTTAAACCTCACCCAAAACGGTTGGTTTTGACACGCCATTTTCAAAATACACTAAAATGAATTGTCTCAAAATTCTTAATAAGCTTTCGTACCTATTCCAAAACCTAGCACGTGTGGGCATGTTGCCATCGCAACATGGTTTCACGAAAGGACATGTCGTTCCCACGGCATGTTCTAACGAGAGATCATGTCGCTTTGTCAACGTGCTCCGACGAGAGGTCATGCCGGATTTTTCCCTGAATTTCTTTGAGAATATTCGTTATGCTGCCCAAATTTCTCCAGAAATTGGGGCTGCTCGTCCATCCCATAAATGCTTCGGTTTTGATTAGGTATCATTGCCTATTACTAATTTTGACTCAACGCATTTGGTGTATTTTTGGATGATGTGTCCATAGGTTCCCCCAATGTCTGGATTGCATGAAATAAAGGACTAGCCTTTCCCAACTGTTCATAGGATTTAAAACACCGATTTCTACTTGAACAATAATAAGTGTTGCATGAGTCCATCGTCTCCCGCTCTTCCCTCTCCCGTACCATCTCAAAGTTTCCTATCCTCCGTCTATACACCCTCTTCACCTCTGCAAGGCTACGGAAAGTTGGGTGTGTGCTCCCGTTCCCGGCGCTCATTGGTCTATATTCTTGAGGCGAAAGCAGTTCAAGTGCCCGAGTGGTCGTCCATCTGATTCGGAATCCAAAATGCTCGGTGCAGAGAATATTATGGCCCACCAGCCTGGAAGTTCATATCCCACGGGTCAGCAGAGTGCAAATGGTGTGTCCATTGGAAAGTTGCGGGCTACCCTTGAAGCCGTTTTTTCCTTGTGAAGCGAGATTTTACCCAGTTGCTTGCTCAGATTGCTAAATCTAAGGGGGACGACTTGTGAATGACAAAGAGATTGAGAAGGGTCCTCGCCCCATCGCTGTCAACAATACCCTTCCTCCCATCCAAAGTTGATGCAGTCGATCAGTCCTCGTAGGATCTAGAATGTCCGCTGTCGGGCATAAGTCTGTCGAGTCCACTTCGGACCAATTTTTGCTTTGCAGTGATAAAAATCTTTGTTTCTCTTCTTGCTAGACTAGAGACATTACTAGCACACCCACGTTACACTCGATTGAAATGGTCTTATTCCATATGATCACTTGTGCTGCTCACCGACCAACACTTTGAAATGGCTAATGTTTGAATTGATCAGAGTGAGAAAATCGACTGATATCATTTCCCAAAGTGGGGCTTACCAACTCCCCACCTAGCATCTCCTGTGCTCACATGTCTTCCTTTGTCCTACCCATCTCGTTGTTCGATGAATTTGCACGGATCTTCCTCGAAGTAAGCTTAAGCAAGCAAATGAAGACTTAATCTCGTTCGGATCATCCGGTAGGGACTGCAGTTGAAACCTTCACCCTTAGGAAAACCATTATCGTACCCTCACCAAACAATACCCCTTCGGTTCAAGATCGGCATGTTTTAGAGCCCATTTAGCCATCGCCAGAAGAAGAGGGACTATCCTTGAGACTCCCGTGATTTACAAGAAGATTGACCGTCTCCAAGCTCAAGAATGGTAGAATGCAATGATCCATCCTGGGGACTAGCTGAAATGCTCCTCTCAAAGACAAAATTGAAAAAAAAAAGAGACAAAAACAAAAATATATATATATAAAAAGAGAATAAAGAAAAAAAAAGAAAAAAAAGAGAGCCTAGTCCCCAACGATCCTCTCAGAAGCGAAAGTCAAAAGATCCGGTCGTTATTCAAAGAGAAGTCTCAGAGTGAATAAAGAGACAGCACGGATGTCCCTCACCACTACCTCAACTAATTCCGGCCATCCTCTCGATCTTAGAGGATATTCCCAATACCTTGACCAATTCCGAGCCGTCCTCTCTATTTTAGAGGACATTCCCGTTACCATTACCCTTGCCAAAGCCAAGATCGACCTCTAATTCTTAGAGGCAGCAAAGATGCAACCACAGATTTCCCTCACCTTAGAAATCCCAAACACTTCCCTGCAAGCCAACCTCTCATCTTTAGAGGTCTAGTCAGCAAAAAGCCTAGCCGACCTCTCGTCTTAAGAGGTCATGATATCCCGAATTACCTAAAGACCGATCGAAACCCTGAAGCCCAGTCGCAGTTCCTACCGGATAGCAGTTTCATTCCAATATCGTCGAGATCTAAAACAGATTATTGCTTAAAGCGGAGCCAAGTCCATCCGGGCTCAAAAGATTATCAATCGAAGATTGTGCAAATTCCATCCGTTCATTCGACGTTTTATGTGAGCATATTTCATTTCTCCTCCTCAAACACCTGCCGTGGACGTCCCACTGGGGCTTCACATCTGTGTCCCCTATCGACACTCCAAGAGGACATGCCTTTCAATGATCAAAATCCTCAAAGGTCCTCAGATCCTCGAATTTCAACGTTCATTCTATTCATTCAGGATAAGCCTGAACTACGGCGACCTGAGCTCCTCCTATGGAGGGGAACGTAGGCAACCATAATTGGTCCGGTCGAAATCACAAACAAATCTCAGAAAATCCGGACTCCTCATGGATCATGCCCATACACTGTCTATCCTTACGAGTTTGATTCTCGATATTAGTGGGCTTTCTCCTCAGGATTGATGAAAATATTTGCTCATATCGGCTTTGGTGGTTGAATAACCCAAACATCAATAAAGGGTTTTAAGCAGCTTTGTGATCATCACGAATAAGACAGGTTTTCAAGTGTCTCAACAAGGCTTCTCTTTCTACATTATAGGAAGATAGAGCCAAACACTGTGTCAGTCAGCAGAGGCTTCCATACACCTCTCCACACCTTATGATGCTTATACTCTCCCAAAAGAGTAAAACCTAAAGCGAGGATGTCATACAAAAGTTCGGGATTCATTTCCCACCATTTGAAAGATATGCCCCTGTACGTAAACATTTCCGAGTCTTGTCCAGTGATTGATTGACTGCGGTGTGAAATGATGATTTACCTCCTTGGCCACAAGATGACTCTTCCTGCGATGAAGCTGTATGGAATGTCCTCAAGCTAGGGCTTTGGTTAAGGTATCCCTCCGGCTCTCCTTACCAGATCTCCCTCCAGGTTTGCTTTGCACTGTCAACTGGGGCTGTGCAAGCCGGGATCGTTCTCTGCACATTCTCTACTGCTTGCTGTCTCAGACGTGTAATGCACTCTGTCCTCACCAGCAATGGACCCACTGCAATTTGTACTCTCAGAAGCGTCCCCGACTTGCCTAATTTGCACCATCCATACACCATCACTCATGGGAGAGGGTCCACCCCATCATAAACACTTTCGTTCCTATACACAATCCCTCATAGCATAATGGCTACCTACATATCTGCCAGTCAAGTCGTGCAAAAAACCTCCCTACTTCCTATTCTCCCCAGCTGAGATGGACTTGTGCAACAAAAGATTAATAATGCATAAGCAAAGAGTCGAATAAAGTGCAAAGTGCCTAGAGTGTTGTGTCTCCCCCCGCAGAGTACAATAATCAGGTGATCGTAATGTGATCGTGAGGACTGCCCCTCGAATCACAATCTTGGACAGGGATTTCAAACCTTGCAGGTAGCAAGCCCCGCCTCTATTATCTTCAAAAGGCCCAGAACTACGACCGGCTTGATTCCCTCCAGGAATACGTAGGAATCCTTTCTCCAAAGGTCCAGCCATCCGATCTCACCACCATCATCTGAAAGAGCTCCAGCTGCCCCAGTCTTCAAATAGTGATTGTCAAGAAAAAGAGCCCCAGCTGCCCTAGAAACCAGGCAATAAAGCTCACCGGTCTCGACGACTTCAAAGCCTGTTTTGCAAAGACCATCCTGTGAATGGCCACCCAGCGAGCCTCGACACGTAGTAACCTCAGTCTCCAAGCAATGCCTGTCAAAGAAAAAGAGCCCCAGCTGCCACAAGAATCCAAGCAATAATGCTCACCGGTCTCGACGACTTCAAAAGCCTATAGTGCAAAGACCGTCCCGTGAATGGCCACCCAGCAAGCATCGATAAGTGGTAGAGGTCCCTCCGATAGCCACAACCTATCCCTCAGCAGAACCAATGGTAGCATGAGATCCTAGACAGCTACCTCCCAACAAGCAGTTATAGCCTAAGACCCTCCGGCAGCCACATCCACCCTCGCAGGTACAATAGCCAACTGAGCATCACCGAACCTCGAAGACTGACCCTCAGCTAAAACCGAGACAAAAAAATTGTATCTTTGTTAGTCTCCCAAGCAGAGCACACCAAGATCAGTGGCCCAAAACACCAGAGGAACCTGCTCCATATGCAAGCAAAGTTCCAAGATCAGTGGCCCCAAAGCACAAGAGGAACCTGCTCCCTGGCAAGCAAAGTTCCAAGATCAAATGGCCCCAAAGCACAAGCAAAAGCCAGCTCCCTAGAAAGCAAAGTCCCCGGCTTACCAAGCGAAGCTCAGGACACAAAAAGGCAACAGTCAACAAAGACCGTCCAGCAGCAAAAACCGGTAAAAGAACAACAAAAGGAAAGAAGTAGCGTGAGCCCCTGGCAGCTACACTCATCCCCAAGCAGAGCAAAAGAAATCGTATGAGTCCCTTTGGCATCCATGAAAAATAGAAGCAAAAGAAGTAGCGTGAGTCCCCTGGCAGCTACCCTACACCAGCAAAAGTGGTATGAGTCCCTCTGGCATCCACAAAGAAGAGAAGCAGCAGTAGTGTGAGTCCCCTTGCAACTACCCTGCACCAACCATAGTGGTATGAGTCCCTTTGGCCTCCATAAAGAGCAGGAAAGCAGTAGCGTGAGCCCCCTGGCAGCTATACTTATCCCCAAAGAGCAGGAAAGCAGTAGCATGAGCCCCCTGGCAGCTATACTTATCCCCAAAGAGCGGGAAAGCAGTAGCGTGAGCCCCCTGGCAGCTGTACTTATCCCCAAAGAGAAGGAAAGCAGTAGCGTGAGCCCCCTGGCAGCTATACTTATCCCCAAAGAAGAGAAAAAGCAGCAGTAGCGTGAGACCCCTGGCAGCTACCTTGCACCAACAAAGTGGTATGAGTCCCGCCGGCATCCATGAAGACCAGTTGTAGCATGAGACCCGCCGATAGCTATAACCCGTCAACAGCGAGAGCATAAGACCCACCGACAGCTACTCGCCAAATACCAGTTGCAGCATAGGACCCTCCGATAGCTACAACCTGGCACCAAAGGCAGCTACTAGCCAACCGCAGTAGTACCAACCCCTCAAGAAGTTACAGGTAAGCACAGCAAAGGTATGAAGACACATCCCTACCCCTTTCTTGCTTATGGTCCGTTTTGGTAATTTCGAACTACGATTTGGCTTGATTCCCTTTTTAAGGGATACGTAGGAATCCTTTCTCCGAAAGTTCCAGCCACCCGATTCCCCCAGTTCACCTTCTAGCCCGTTGCCTTATCCCCTGATGCTCATTGGGATTGGGACTTATTTTATCGACAACCTCACTTTTTCCAAAAGTGACGTTGCCGAAGGGCTCTGTAAGTACGCCAATCCAATTCGCGATCCCTTTTTATGTGCATTTTAAATGATAAAATCACACTAAGGGGCATTTTGGTAAATTCCCGGTCCGTTCCGAGACATCCGGAAACATTTTATAAGTTTCTCGCGAAGGAAGTATGTTTTAGTATTTTTCCCGAATAAAAGGACCTAAAAGGAATAAATCAGTTTGGACCTCTTGCGAATTAACCCGGAATGTTCCAGAATCTGGTTTTGGCGCCAGAATCAGTTACGGGCGTTCCCAGTCGTGCGACAACTTGAGGCATGGAAAAGCGATTCGTTGGGTCGTGCGACATTTCAATCAAATTTCCCAATTTACGTATAAATACCAAATTGCTTCATTTGTCAAGGGAGAACACACAGTTCACACTCACAGCTCACACAGACTCAGCCTCTCTCTCTCTAAACCTCTCCCTATCTCTCTCTATCCGGAATATCTCTCCCCTCTCTCTCTATACGTAAACACAGGAGACTCCATTGCCGTTCCCCTAATCTCCTCCCTAACCTAGCCTCCTCCTCACCGGCGACCTTCCTCTTCCACAAATACCTTCTTCCCCGATCTCCTCTACGACCACTCCAACTCCCCCAATTTCAATCGCTACCACCTAGCTTCTCCCTCTCCCCAAATCCACTGGCGTCTTCCTCACCAACCAATTCGCCGGCCAATCCCATCATCAACCTTCCCTACCAAAACCTCAACCTAATCCCTCTCAACCTTCGCACCAACTCTCTCTATACCCCAAAACCAACGACAACCTCTTCCCCTGTTCTAAGCCCAAGCCGGTAACCACCACCACTACACCACCAATCTATGCCTGTTGTATCTCCCAATCCCTTGCGTCTCTTCTTGCCCCGTTGACACCGAAGTAAGGACCAGCGTCCAAACCTCCTCTCAATTCTCTCTCTGTTTCCGTGATATTCAGAACAGACGCACGACTACATGAAGCTTCACAGTGACTTGGTCTGAGAGTCGAATTTTTTCCCGGAAACCGATTTGAAGATCCTTCTACCTAACGTGGTTGAGGAACGTGGACTACGAGGGTAACGAATTTCTTCCCTCAATATCTATCTCATATTTGTTACTTGTTTGCTCCGTTGCAATTATTGTTCCCGGACTTGATAATTGGGCTCCATCCGCCTTCAATTATCAAGTCCCAACTGCCATTCCACTATTTAATTAGCTTGGTTTGATGCAATTGGCATTCATAATGTGATTTTGTGGCATTTGTTGTTTATTGGCCAAGGGAGTAAGGATCTCCCTATATCCACATCCCCTTGGTCAATTCATCATGAATTTATTGTTTCTGTGTTGGATTGGTATTGTGTTGGGATTTGAATTGAGCTATGTTGTTCCTGATTTTGGATTGTAAAGTTCCTGCAGATGGTAAACCTGTGTCACACGACACAATTGGACATTTGGAGTCCTGTGTCACGCGACACAAGTAGACCTCTGCAGAGACTATTATTTCAGTTGTAAAGGTTGATCCCTGTGTTCATATTCTGTGGTATCATGGTATTGTGATCATTTGGTGTTGCTGCAGTGTGGGTTTTGTAAAACCTTTGCAGATTGCTTTGTTGTCTCACGCGACACATTTGATCCCTCAGATCCTGTGTCACGCGACACAATGAGTCCTCTGTAGCAGGTTCAATTTCAGTTGTAAGTTTTGTTCTCTCAGTTGTAAATGGGATGTGGCCTCCCAGAGTTAATGGGTGAACTCTCGGTTCTTCCCAACACGTAATCTGACCCCCGAACCCATTTTCTCTCTCAAAAAGGTTTTCAATGTTTCCTCTAAACACGACGTGGCGACTCCCTTATTTTTATAATTTTTCGGCAAGCGTCCATTCAAGTTGACTCCACCCGGAACACCACATTGTATGGTGTGTCTGAGAGGAGGAATTGAACCTTGTAGGACATGGTTCACTCGATGATGTGTCAAGTTGACTTTCCTATTACCTATTGAGGATATGCATTATAAATAATGCGGTTACGCTGAATTGTGTCCCTACTAAATCGGTTCCTTAGTCCCCACATGAGATGTGGCATGGAAGAAAACTTAGTTTGTCTTTCATGAAGATTTGGGGTTGCAAAGCTTATAAGAAGAGACTTGTCTCTGATAAGTTAGCACCAAATCAGACAAGGTTATTTTTGGAAATTAATCTTACAACCACAAAGAGAATAAAATATTTGTTGCTCTGTACGATTCGTTTCTTGAGAAATAGTTTCTCAATAAAGAATCTAGTGGGAGTAAAATTAATCTTGAAGAAGTTCAAGAAACCAAAAATAATATGGAACCAAGAGTAGAGAAGGAACCAAGTTCACAAAGAGTTGTGGAACCGGTTTAAGATGCACAAGTCCATCGTAGATCGGATAGGTTACAATCCAAACCCGAGAAATATTGATTTCTCGTATCGAAAAGTAATAAAGTAGAAGTCATTGAGAATGATGATCCTACTTCCTATCTTGAGGCGATGTCCACTCCTAATTTGGATAAATGGTTAGGAACCATGGGATCTGAATTACAATCCATGTTTGATGATCAAATTTGGAACTTGATTGAGCTACCTGAAGGTGTAAAAACTAAAGGTGCAAGTAGGTCTTCAAGATCGACATGGATGGAAGGTGTATACTTTCATGACTAAGGAATGTAGCAAAGGCATTTAGGCAAATTCATAGTATTTACTATGTTGAAGCCTTTTCACCAGTTACAATGTTGAAGTCTACTAGAATTTTAAATTGCCATTATCGCATATTGTAACTGTGTGATATGACAAATGGATGTCAAATGACTTTCGTTAAATGGAAATAATATTAAGGATGTGTATAGTACACAACCCGAAGTTTTGTCGATCCGAGAAATTCTAATAAAGTATGCATGTTGCAAAGATCCATGAGATAGGTTGAAGCAAGCTTCAAGGAATTGGAATCTTCACTTTGATGAATTGGTCAAAGATTGACTTCATCAAGCATGAAGATGAACCTTGTGTATACATGAAATTCAGTGGGAGCATGGTATTAATTCTATTGTTATATTACAATGATATTTTTCTCATTGGAAAACCGAAGTTCCGACACTTAAGACTGTCAAGTCTTGGTCAAGGAAAGGTTTCTCAATGAAAGATATGGGTGAAGCCGCTTACATCCTTGGCATCAAGATCTATAGAGATAGATCTAAAAGAATAAATTGGTTTGAGTCAAAATACTCACATTGACAAGGTTTTTAGAATAGTCTAAGTAAAGTAACTTGTCAATGGGTTATGGTGTTTCTCTTAGCAATACTCATTGTCTTATGACAACTGATGAGCAAAAGGGAATGAATGATGTTCTATATGCTCCGGCATTTGGATTTGTCATGTATGCCATGATTTGTACTAGACTCGACGTCTCGTATGCTTTGAGCATGACGAGTCGATACCAATCTGATCCTGTTGAGAATCATTGGTGGCAGTTAAGACAATCCTTAAGTACTTAAGAAGTAACTAAGGATACGTTCTTGGTATTTGAAAGATTGGAAGTTAATCTTGTTGTAAGGGTTACGTAGATGTTAGCTTCCAAACTGACAAAGTTAATTTAAAATCGCAATTAGGATTTGTGTTTATGCTTATTGGAGGTGCGATTTTGCTGGAAGAGTTCTAAGCAGAAAATCATAGCCGATTCTACTACTAAGGCCGAATTTTAGCAAACATATGATGTGACTAAAAAGAGGCAGTTTGGATCAAAAGTTCATTTAGTGTTTTGGAAATGTTCTAAGTATTACTAATCGGTGAAACTTTTTGTTATGACAATGGTAGTGCCATTTGTGCAAACAATGGGACCAAGGTCACAATAGTGATCCAAACACATGCTTAGACATTTTTCGAGAATTCAAAAAGAATGAGAAGACGTTAAGATATGCAAAGTGTCAACCGATGATGACATTAGGGATTCACTGACAAAGACCCTTGTAAAGGCAGTTGCATGATGGTCATATTATATCCATGAGTATTTGATACATAGATGGAGCCTAGTGCAAGTGGGAGACTGTTGGTGTAATGCCGTAGGCTTTAGTTATGTTTAACTTAAAACCGTTATGTATCATCTTTATCGTTTAAGTTTATTATTTGATTATTATATATTTTGCATATTTATTGTAATAATCTCCGTCCCTAATTATTAAGTGAATAATTAGTATAATTGTTAATGAATAATCATATGATGATTATATGCATAGAGATGCACATTGAAATTATGGGTACTTGTTAGTGAACAAGTGACTGGAATTGACCCGTATGAGATTTATGTCATGGTCAAATGTCATAATTAAATCTCAAATGGTCGCTTCATTTAGTCCCTAGACCTGAGATTATCATGACCTTTGTTGGGTATGCATGTTTTAACCCTCCTATTTTGTATTAGATTTGATTGATACCATAACCTCCTATTTATTTTAAGGACTTTAGGACCCTATGTAATGAAGCTTAGACTTCAATCTTTTAGCTAAGTCCATTTTATAGAATAGGTTAAAATTAGGCTTGAAGACTGGCTCAAGAATCATTGGACCTAAGGATTGCAGTTCTGAGGTTTCAAAACCGCCTATCAAGGAACCGCTTGGCAGAACCGCTTGTAGCCTAACTGCCTTGTAATCCCCTATTTTTGAAACCGCCTGTATCCCAAAAATGCAAACCGCACTCTTGGAAATCCTTCTTCTGGTGGAACCGCTTTCATGTCAAACCGCCTTTCTCCAGAACCGCTCCAATGATTGGCTACTTGAAGTGAACCTCTTTTGACCGTTGGAATCCACGTCAGCAATATCAAAAGTCAACTACCATATCTTCTCACGTGACTACTTTTCAGACAAGATCTGCAAGGATCTTAAAAAGGTGACAGATGTCCTAACCACCTTGATTGCGGGCGAGGTCCGATCGGCTTTACCTGCATCAACGGTTCAAAGGACAAAAGTGGTTGCTTTGTGGACCAATGGGATTGCATCAAGGACCGTCCTTACAACATTGTATCCAACGGCTAGTTTCTTGATGCTTGGGTATAAATACCCCTAATCTTCACCATTTGAAGATTGCTTAAATCTTGAGAAATTGCTGTGTTCATAAGAAGTTGAAGCTCTGCCCAGAAATTCTATGTCCTTTGAATCTTCATCTTCATACTTCAAGAAATATTCCCGGCCAATCAAGCCTTAACACATTCAAGAATCATTGAGCTCTACATCTCTCAGATTTAAAGAGCCTTGATCTTTAACACACACACACCTCACTTGTTTAAACACATAGTTTATTCATTTGAGATACACTGGTTATAGTCTAGGATTTGTTCTTCATAGAAAAGATTTTATTGTACTTTGTAATCTCTCAAATACTCAATATAAAATCTCTCTTAGAAATCCAAGACTAAACATCTTGGTAGTGGACGTAGATCGTTTATCGATTGAACCACTCCAATTAGCTTGTTCATATACTTTACTGCATTTATATTTTCTATGCTTGCTAATTATTTATCTCTGTCTTTGTTTGATCTTTATATAGTTATCCTTATTGTGAAATTGTGTTTGGAGTTAACATTGTCTAGACTTCACATTTGCAAACTGCACTTTCAGTAAACCTCACTATCAAACCGCTTTGCAAAACCGCCTCTCTCAAAACCGCTTTGTAACTTCATTATTCCGTTGTGCATTTTATAACTCTACTTGCAGTTTCTTACACTGCAAGCGGTTTTGTAAGTATAGAGGACTAGTTTTAAATTGAGGGCGAAAAATTTATTACAGCTATTCACCCCCCCCCTCTAGCTGTATTTTCACTCTTGTTGCCACCTTTGGGACCAACAAGTGGTATCAGAGCGAACACATTTTAAAACCACTGTTTTTCAAGCTTAACAGCTTGTGTGCCGATTCGATATGGCAAATACAAAGACAATGACAACTGTTAACTATTCACACATTCCAATTTTGGACGAAGACCACTTTGACATCTGGAAGTGCCGAATGCTCATTCATTTGGAAACTATAGATGAAATCTTTGAGTGGAGTGCGTGATCAATGGCCCTCTAATTCCAATGAAGGCTAACACTGATGCAACCACCAGTGCTGAAACTCCAGAAGTCAAAAAGCCAAAAGAAGAGTGGTCGGATGAAGAGAAGAGATTAGTTGCCTTGGACAGCAAGGCTAGGCACATCATTTCTGGAACCCTCCCCGTATCAACTCTACAGAAAGTGATGTACCTCAAAACACGCAGCGATGTGGGATGCCCTTGAGAGCTACCTCGAAGGTGATGACGAATGCAAGGAAAGCAAATTATATCTTTGTTGAAAGATCATACAACAACTTCAACAGAAAATCCAACGAAACCTTGCGTCAAACCTACGACCGATATGTTGAGGTAGTTAATGCTTGTAGATCTCTTGGCAAAACTTTAACCGATAAGGAAATCAATATGACTTTCCTATCTGCTTTAGGTTCTAAATGGGTAAATAAGGCTACCTCTTTAGAAGACTCCAAAGTTTTGGGTACTTGGTCGTTAAGTAACTTGTACGCAAATCTTAGAGTCTATGAATTAAAATTAAATCATATTGAAGAGATTGAAGGGAAAACCAAATCGCTATCCATGTCCGTCGTGGAACATGAGGAGAAACCATCTACATCCAATCAAACTACAGATCCTTCCATATCAACCTCATCACTCATCGAGATGGATGATGATGATTTTGCCATGTTTGTGAAAAGATTCCAAAAATTTAGAAAATCCTCAAAACCTTTCACAAAATCATTTTCAAAAGGCAAACCTCCTGCAACGTTTTCTAAGGCTGGAGATACAAAGAAAAAGGGTGATCTAGTTTGCTACAATTGTAGAAAACCTGGTCACTTTGCATCTGAGTGTCCACAACCTAAATATGAATACATGAAAAAGAAAACCTCTCTGCGAAATTTTCTCGTCGCAAGGGAATGGTTCTGAGGAGGAAGAGAATTCCAAGGAATTGGCTACTTGGATTGAAACAGATTTCGATGATGGAAGTGATGATGAAACCGAAGAGGTTAATCTCTCGCTTAATTGCGTACGCTTCCGATGAGTCGATTCTCGAGTCAATTGAGTCGCAAGATATGGAAGAAAAGAGGTTTCTACAAAACTTCCAAATTTTAAATTGGATGATGATATCAAACTTACTCCTAACATTAAGATAGGAAATTGCTCGTATTCACGTCCCATTTTTCCTCCTACAAATGCTCCACCTTCAAAAACAATTCCAAAGAAGAAAATTTTGAAAAAGGTGGCGGAAGAGGTTTCTCCCATGGAACATGAAAGGATGTTCAAGGAAGCTGAAATGGTGATCCATCAATTCTCTAATCTTAAGAAAGCCTTAAGCTTAGCTCATGATGAACTTAATCTGTACAAGACGGAGAAAACTGTGATGAAGTCCGAAATTTCAAATCTTAAGGACCAAATCAGAAGTATGACTCCTCTTGTCGATCGTAACCGCATCCTTGAAACTAAGGTTGCTGCACTTCAACTCCGGAATGATGACTTGGTAACCCAAATCAACGATCTCCAAAAGATTGTTGATTCGTGGCTCAAGTCTCAATCCACCAAGGATAAAATCATGGACTCCCAAGTTCCTCCTGGAATTAAGGAAGGCCTAGGTTTTGGATCTGAGGAAGAGGAGAAGTGTGCATCCTCGAGTGAAAAGGATGAGGAAATTTTGGAACTGACTAAAGAAATTCCCAAGGGGAAGCATGCTAAAGGAAAGGGTAAAGGATGACAAATTAATTATGTCTACCCTAAAGGAAAGCAATATGGAAAGAATTCTGTGTTGAAACCTAAGGATTCTGTGGAAGCAGCTGAAGAGGAAATGGCTTATGGAATTGGTCGCATACCTGCTCCAACCGCTCCTGGTGGAAAAGGTGGTGCTTCCAACTCCAGGTCTGACCGCGCATCTTCTTCGACCGCTCCTCCTACCTTCAAAAGCAGGTATAGCGTTCCCGGGAAAAACATGGTCAAACCAAAGCCTGTTCCCTTTATCTCAGCCGGACTCTTAGCCGGAACCACTCCTCCAAAACCGCTTCCTTGTCCCAAACCGCATGAAACTCCTAAGAAGAGTAAGGAGTTAGTAAAACCTCATGAAGCTTGTAGCTATTATAAATGTTCTGTGTGTGATGGTTTAGGTCACAAGGCTGCAGAATGCCTTTTGCGGTTCACATCCAATGCCAGGAAGAGTAAACCTCCTTCGTCAAGCGGTGTGGGTCGTAAAGGGTTGCTAACTTCAGGACCCAAGGAATAAAGGGGGACCTCGTTCTTAATGTTTACATTTCAGGTCCTCTGCTTCATGGCTGGTCACTCCAAGGATAATGAATGGTATCTTGACAGTGGCTGCTCAAGACATATGACTGGAGATAGATCATTACTTGAAGATGTCGTTGAAGCAAGTGGTCCGTCTGTAACCTTTGGTGACAACAACAAAGGCAAGACCATTGGATATGGTATCATAAGGAGAGGAAACCTAACCATTGAGAAGGTTTCTCTTGTTGAAGGACTCAAGCACAACCTCCTTTCAATTTCTCAATTTTGCGACAAAGGAATGCTTTGCAACTTCACGTCATCAAACTGCTTTATCAATGATAGCATTTCCGGCGTCACCCTACTCACAGGGATTCGTACGAGTAATATTTACACTATCGATCTAAATTCTGCATGTAGTATTACTAATCTCTGTTTTTTAGCTAAAAATGTGAGCAAAAATAGTTGGCTATGGCACAAGAGGTTGAGCCACTTGAACTTCAAGTATCTTGCAAAGATTGGTAGGGAAAACCTCGTTCGTGGTTTACCCAAAGTGGCTGACCACCATCCAGAGAAATGCAGTGCATGCCAGCTTGGTAAGCAGTCCGCGTCGTCTTTCACCAGCAAGACCGCTCCATCAACTTCAAGATGCTTACAACTGCTTCACATAGATCTTTTTGGACCCGTAACCACTGCCAGCATTGGAGGAAATAGATATACCTTAGTGGTGGTGGATGATTACTCAAGATATACGTGGGTTGAGATGATGATTTCCAAAGATGACTGCTATGAGATTCTCACCGCACTTTTTAGACGGCTCCAAACTCAAAAAGAAGACGACATCGTTAGTGTTCGATCAGATAATGGAACATAATTTAAGAACAACGGTGTTGCTCAGCATTGTGATGACCACGGGATTGATCACAATTTTTCAATCAGTGTTCCACAACAAAATGGGGTTGTGGAAAGGAAGAATAGGACGTTGATTGAGGCCGGAAAAACAATGATATCTCAAGCGAAGCTACCTCAGTATTTTTGGGCTGAAGCAATCAATACAGCTTGCTTCACTCAGAACCGCTCCCTCATCAACAAAACCTATAACAAGACTCCCTATGAGCTTTGGCGAGGAAGAACCCCCAACATTGCATTCTTCAAGATCTTTGGCTGCAAATGTTTTGTCCTCTACAACGGAAGAGAAAATAGAGGTAAATTCGGAGCTAAAGCCGACGAAGGTATTTTTGTTGGGTATGCTAAACATTCAAAAGCTTTTCGTGTTTTCAATAAAACTAGTTTAAAAATAGTTGAGTCTGTCCATGTTACTTTTGATGAGCATTCTCTCCTTGAGCCACATTTGGCTCCAAATGTTGCTGATGATTTTGTTGAGCATAATGAACCAGGTGAACCATCCCAAACCGCACCTGAACCTCAACCGCAAAATCCAGCACCCTCAACTGAAATTCCCTCAAACCGCACTTTTGAAACCGTACCTGAAGTTCCTACTCCAGATGCAACTCCTAGGGAAGAAGAAGTTGAGAATCCCCCTATCCAGCTTATAGAACCTCTTCGTCAACTTACTTTCCATGACTTCACTGAAGGATCTAACGACGTTCCAATCGAAGATCTTCAGCAAACCTCAGTCCAACCAGACTTACCCCCGGAGGTTCGAGAAGTCAGCAGTCACCCTCTCACAAATGTGATTGGTGATCTGTTTTCCGGTGTTCAAACAAGGAGATCAAATTATGACGAGCATACTTCACTTTTATCTCAAGTTGAACCCAAGAAGATTGATGAAGCACTCCAAGATTCAAGTTGGGTCGTTGCTATGCAAGAAGAACTCAACCAGTTTGAAAGATGCAAGGTCTGGACTTTGGTGCCTAGACCTCAGGATCAAGGAGTGATAGGAACTAAGTGGGTATTTAGGAATAAGATGGACGAGAATGGAAGCATCACTAGGAATAAAGCAAGGTTGGTTGCACAAGGATATAGGCAAGAAGAAGGAATTGATTATGACGAAACCTTCGCTCCAGTTGCAAGATTGGAAGCTATCAGAATTTTCTTAGCCTACGCCTCTTTCAAGCATTTCAAGTTATATCAAATGGACGTAAAGAGTGCATTCCTCAACGGCGAACTGCAAGAGACCGTGTATGTTGCCCAACCGCCTGGATTTGAAGACTCCAAATTTCCCAATCATGTCTACAAACTCCAGAAAGCTTTGTATGGACTTAAGCAAGCTCCAAGGGCATGGTATGAGACTCTTTCTAAATTTTTACTAGAAAAAGGATTTAAACGTGGTAAAATCGATACAACTCTTTTTATTGCCAAATATAATGAGCATACTTTACTTGTTCAAATATATGTCGATGATATTATTTTTGGTTCTACTAATGAGTTACTTTGTAAGCGTTTCGAAAAGCTAATGAAAAGCAAGTTTGAGATGAGCATGATGGGAGAATTAACGTTCTTCCTCGGGCTTCAAATCAAGCAATGCGAAGAAGGTATTTTTCTCAGCCAAGCCAAATACACCAAGGAGTTGATAAAGAAGTTTGGATTAGAAAATGCTAAAGCATATGATACTCCTATGGCAACCGGCAATAAGCTGGATAAAGATCTCAAAGGTAAGAAAGTTGATCAGACTTTATATCGAGGTATGATCGGCTCATTACTTTACTTAGCTGCTAGTAGGCCCGATATTATGTTCGGTGTACGTGTATGTGCTCGCTATCAAGCGAGATCCTAGAGAAGCACATCTTATTGCGATCAAGCGTATAATCCGCTATTTATCTGGAACCACTAACCTTGGACTTTGGTATTCCAAAGATTCGAACTTCGATCTTGTAGGTTATTCGGATGCGGATTATGCGGCTTGCACTATTGACAGAAAAGCACTAGCGGTACTTGTCATTTCCTCGGGAATAGACTAGTTGCTTGGGCCAGCAAGAAGCAAGCTTCGGTTTCGGTGTCAACCACGAGGCCGAGTATATTGCTGCTGGTAGTTGCTGTCAAATCCTTTGGATGAAGCAGCAGTTGGTGGACTATGGAATCCATGAAGGGAATTGCCCCATCATGTGTGACAACACTTCAACAATTTCAGTCTCCAACAACCCTGTCATGCATTCCAAGACCAAGCACATAGATATCAAGTATCATTTCCTCAAAGATCATGTGGAGAAGAGGAATATCCATTTAGAGTACGTGGGGACAGACAACCAGATTGCTGATATCCTCACAAAGGCTCTTGACTCCAAGAGATTTTCTTTTCTCAGAGGAGAAATGGGTATGCTTGAACTTAAATAAATTCCATACTTTTTATTGGCTAACTTGTTTGTTGAGTCTAGGTTGAAATTCCTTTTGGAATCAAACCGCTTCTGTTGAACCGCCTGTGTCAAAACCGCAAGATTATCCAACCGCCTGCATGCAAACCGCAAGTTCCAAACCGCTCATGCAGTCTGACCGCTTGGATCAAAACCGCGTTTCAACAAGAAGTAAACTCTGTTTATTTTTTATTGCTTATCTTAAAAAAAAAAAAAAAACTGTTCAAATTCCTTTATTTATTTTTTAGTCCTTATTTTTGACATAAGGGTATTTTTGCAAATGTTTCCCTCAAAAATTCAAAATTTTTAAGAGCATTTAATGCTAAGGGGACATGAGCATTTAAAGCCTTCATGTCAGCCGTCATAGAGAGAGGTGCAGGAGGTGAAAGGGTGCAACAGTTGGTTTATTTTCAATCATTTCTTCTGAACCAACTGCCTGCCCCCTTCACCCTATATAAACCTAAGTTGGTGAAATTCTATCTTTTTCTGCCAACTCTCTGCACACTCTGTTTACCAACTCACTTTCTCTCTCTAAAACTCTTCACAAAATCTCCATTTTCAAAACCTTTTCTGAAATGGCCTCTACTTCAAAAAGACAAAGAGCCTCTACCACTGCTAGGGCAAAGAAACCTATTCTGGAAATGGTAACATCTCTAACCCTAACTCTTAATTTCTTCAACTCTGCCATGGATGAACACTCATAAACTGTTCGTATTCTTCAGTTCATGCTTTTGGTGATTTTGATCTTATTTGTTACTCATTTTCAATGATTTTTGTTGGGATATGCTCGGATTCATGCTTAGATTAGATATATGTAATTTATTTCATGATCAATGCATGATTTGAGTGTTAATTTTATGATTTTCAGTTTCTCTACTTCGAAAACCCACTTTACATTTTTAGTGTTTCTTGATGATTCTGGGTAAAGGTTATAATTTTAATGATATATTGTTAATCCCCTTCCCAATGTGATCATTTTGATATGTTATTTGCTTGTTTTGGTTAAGTTTCATGTATCTCTGTTCTTGGTGTTCTTGAATGTTCTTGGTGTTCTTCACAAAACCCATGAACTGTTCTTGAAAAATCATATGTTTTGGTTGCCTTGATTCTGAGAAAGTGTTTTCCAACACTTAGAAAATTTTCAACTTTTTTAGAAATTTTGGATTTTATTTTGGTTTGAAACCGCTTGTTTGCAACCGCTTAGAAATTTATTGTTTCAAACCGCTCCTCTCCTATTCAACCTAAACCGCATGTTCTAAAACCGCATTTTCAAATCTTTAGAAACCGCATGCTGTTTATTTCCTTTCCAATGTTTTTGAGATTTTACTAAGTATATAGGCTGGAAACCAAGAAATTCCTCTCTAATCACTGCTTGCAGTGTGGGATAAGTTTGGATTACAATGCCACGTACTTAAGTAATTTTATTCTCAAGTCCTCATTATTTGTTGAGTATTCATGGTTTCACTTGGGGTTTGAAATTTTCAAACCGCACCATTGCTCAACCGCTTGGTGCTCAAACCGCATGTGAACTATGAATACACAAATGGATCTAACACTTGAAATCTTATTTTATAGGATCCAACTACTTTCCTACCTGGATGGGAAGTTAATGAGGAAGAGCTCAAAACTGATGCTCTAGGAAGGGAGTTGCTGAGGAAGCTCAGAGTTTCAGGCATCCTACCGCTCTTCACCAAGAAGCAGAATTTCATTGTGCCATCTTTCGTGGATCAATTCTTTGCAACCGCTAAGAAGGATTCCAGAGTTCTTGAGCAAGGCCAAAAAGTCTCCTGCCTGACCGCTGTAGTTGAAGGCATGAAGCTCTCCATAGACTATATTGACATAAGAAGACTCTTCAGATTTACTGTTGGTGGAGCTCCCTTAGAAGTTGATCAGGTTATCCAAGTTGCTGCTGCTCTCCAAACCGCCAAAGTGGATACCTTATCCAGGAAGTACAAGAAGATCCCCAGAAAGAGTTTTGGTGAACTAATGAATTTTATAGGTCATCTAGTAGGGAGATCCATTTGTGGAAAGACTAGGAACCACAACAATTTTACATCCCAACAATGGATGTACAGTGCTGCTATCTTTATGGAAATCAAGCTACACTGGCCAAGGATCCTTTACTTTGAGATTAAGGACAGCATTGAGACCTATCAGTCCAAGGTCAAAGGTGAAGATCAGAGGTGGAGACCATTCTGCAGAATCTTAACCGCTCTGTTGATGGACTATGAGCACTTAGATGAAATGGTCACCAAGAATCCAGATCTTATGGTTGACTACTCAGATGATTCCCTTGGATTGCTTGCATGCCATTCCTTCAGGTATGCAAATGGAGATGCTCTATACAAATCCTTGTATGATGCAGATACATACCCAGGGAAAGAAACCCTATGAGTTAAGAGACCCCTCAACCGCTCCTCAGACTAAAGCTACCAAGCGGTCCAGGAAACCCCAAGCAAGAGCTGAACTGCTTCCCAAGAGGACCAAGACCGCTCCAGCATCCAAACCGCCTACTGCTGATGATGGAGCTGGGACTAGAAAAAGGAAGAAATCATCCAAGGAACCTGAACCTGAAACCATGCATTTGGTGGATGAAGATGATGAAGAAGAGGAAGATCCAAGTATTCCCAACTTGGTGGCTAGAGCCAAGAAAGCCAGAGATGAGATGGCTGGTTTGACTGTGGAGGAACAGATGAAGGTTCTCCAAGATAGGATTGCTAGATTGGCAAAGGAGCAGGCTGAAAAATATCAAGCCAAGGGAAAAACTCCTGAAGTTGGAACCGCCTCAACCCATGAACCGCCTCCAGAAACCCAACCGCCCCCAACTCCTCAGACCTCTCCTGTCCAATCTCCAAACCAATCCCCAGTCCAATCCCCTGCCAACTCTCAATCCAGATCCCCTTCCAAAGCCAAATCCATAACTCCTTCCCCCAACAAAACCGCACCACTTCAGGGGGAGAAACCTAAGAGGAAGAAAATGGCAGCCAAAAGAAACCCTTCAAGAAAACCAAACCTGCTCAACCATCACCTTCTCCCTCACCTCCCAGAAATTCCCCTCCTCAATCACCTCCTCAAAATTCTCCTTCACCTTCCCCCAGAAAATCACTATCACCCCTATCTTCTCAATCCCAATATAACTCACCCCAACATTCCCATTCCTTGAACTCACAACACTCCAACCAAACCCCTACTCATTCTGCCTATCAACAATGGCAGTCCAAGCCCTCTGCTGGACATGCCACATCCAAATTTGTTAGGGATGATCCAAACCCTGTCAATTCCCCTAACAAAAACCGCTTCCCTACACCTAACCGCTCTAAATCCAACACCCCTTCAAAATCTCCAACTCCTCACAACTCACCAATTAGACAAAAGACTCCTCCTCAAACAAATCCTCAAACCCAAACTGCTCCTGAAACTAACCAAACACAACCGCCTCCCATATTTCCAACCGCTTCTACATCAACCGCACCTCCTTCTGACTACTCCCAAATCCTTCAAACCCTTACCCTCATCCAAAGCCAACTCCTAATAAACCAGGGTCATGTAATTAAGCTGACCGCTTCCAATGACATCCTAACCGCTACCAATGCTTCCCTCCAAACCTCTCTCACAAATCTATCTGAATCAAACCTTATCCTTCAGGCCAAGGTAGAATCTCAATCCCTGGAGATGGCAACCCTTAAATCAACATTGCTTGATGCCATTAAGGGGGAGAGATCTACAGCAAACCCTCCATCCTCCTCAACCGCTCCAGATGATCAAACCGCATCTCTTATCAAAAATGCTGTTGAAGAAGGATTGGTTAAAGCCTTGAGTGAAATTCAAGAAAAGATCTGCAATTCAATCGATAAGGACCTTGGGGATCTGACCTCAAAACTAGTTACCACCTTAAACTCCAGACCGCAAATGGCACAGATTGTCCAAACCGCCTTGAATTCCCTTCGAGAAGATGTACTGGAGCAAATTGATATATTCAAGGTGGACTCCAAGGTAAATCTGGACTGTGTTGGAGATGCTTCCATGGCTAAGCTGAATGAGATCCAAGATGAGTTCAATGACCGCTTGGACAACCTCAGGGAAGGATTCAACTCCAGACTTGGCTCAACAGTCAATGATCTCAAAACCTCCCTGAAGGTATCTGTGGACTTTGAACCCATGGAACAAGCCATTCAAGCTCAGACTGCTGCTATTCAGGAGGAAGTGCACACCATCTTCAATTCCCTTTACACTTCCCTCCATGTTCAGCTGGACACTATCAGAGACAACCTTGTGGAAAACACCAAAGCGGTTGGTGCCACAAATTCCACCTCTGCTCATTCTGTCAATGCCTTAAAGAAGCTTGAAGCTACTCTCACCAGAACCGCAGAGGAAGTTAGAAGACTAAGGAAAGCGTTTGCTCCAGACCAATCAAGAGCTGGGCCAAGTGGAGCTGAGCATGAAGTGAACAAGCCGCCCCAGCAGTAAACCGCTTTTTCCTTGTAATTTTTTTTGGTAAGTTTGGACCGCACTCTCTTTGTATTTTCCTTTGTCCAACTTACTTCATTTTTGTTTTTTTTAATCTTGTAATTTCCTTTCATTCCTGTACTTGTAATCATCTTAGGAATTAATGGAAATTGCATCATGGTTCCAAAACTTTGTTCATATCAAACTGCTTGTTTGTAGAACAATGAAACCGCTTATGGTCTTAAACCTCATTCAAATATTTTTCAACTTAAAAAATTCACTATTTTGAATTGATGTTTAAACATTCAGTTTAAACCGCACTTTGAACTTAAACTCACAATTTTTAAGTGCACTGAATGCATTTCTATAACTTTCCATATTGTAAGTTTTTATCTTTTAGAAAGTATAGAAATCTATAGCTTAAGCTAAGTGTGTGCATTGACTTGGGACATGAATTACCATGTTAATTCTTATGGACATGTTTTTACCAAGTACAATGTTTGCTTTAGTTATAGTAGGTAATGGCATCAATCAAATAGGGGGAGATTGTTGGGTATGCATGTTTTAACCCTCCTATTTTGTATTAGATTTGATTGATACCATAACCTCCTATTTATTTTAAGGACTTTAGGACCCTATGTAATGAAGCTTAGACTTCAATTTTTTAGCTAAGTCCATTTTATAGAATAGGTTAAAATTAGGCTTGAAGACTGGCTCAAGAATCATTGGACCTAAGGATTGCAGTTCTGAGGTTTCAAAACCGCCTATCAAGGAACCGCTTGGCAGAACCGCTTGTAGCCTAACTGCCTTGTAATCCCCTATTTTTGAAACCGCCTGTATCCCAAAAATGCAAACCGCACTCTTGGAAATCCTTCTTCTGGTGGAACCGCTTTCATGTCAAACCGCCTTTCTCCAGAACCGCTCCAATGATTGGCTACTTGAAGTGAACCTCTTTTGACCATTGGAATCCACGTCAGCAATATCAAAAGTCAACTACCATATCTTGTCACGTGACTACTTTTCAGACAAGATCTGGAAGGATCTTAAAAAGGTGACAGATGTCCTAACCACCATGATTGCAGCTGAGGTCTGATCAGATTTACCTGCATCAACAGTTCCAAAGGACAAAAGTGGTTGCTGTGGACCAATGGGATTGCATCAAGGACTGTCCTTACAACAGCTGTATCCAACGGCTAGATTCTTGATGCTTGGGTATAAATACCCCTAATCTTCACCATTTGAAGATTGCTTAAATCTTGAGAAATTGTTGTGTTCATAAGAAGTTGAAGCTCTGCCCAGAAATTCTAAGTCCTTTGAATCTTCATCTTCATACTTCAAGAAATATTCCCAAATGTAAATCAAGCCTTAACACATTCAAGAATCATTGAGCTCTACATCTCTCAGATTTAAAGAGCCTTGATCTTGAACACACACACACCTCACTTGTTTAAACACATAGTTTATTCATTTGAGATACACTGGTTATAGTCTAGGATTTGTTCTTCATAGAAAAGATTTTATTGTACTTTGTAATCTCTCAAATACTCAATATAAAATCTCTCTTAGAAATCCAAGACTAACCATCTTGGTAGTGGACGTAGATCGTTTATCGATTGAACCACTCCAATTAGCATGTTCATATACTTTACTGCATTTATATTTTCTGTGCTTGCTAATTATTTATCTCTGTCTTTGTTTGATCTTTATATAGTTATCCTTATTGTGAAATTGTGTTTGGAGTTAACATTGTCTAGACTTCACTTTTGCAAACTGCACTTTCAGTAAACCTCACTATCAAACCGCTTTGCAAAACCGCCTCTCTCAAAACCGCTTTGTAACTTCATTATTCCGCTGTGCATTTTATAACTCTACTTGCAGTTTCTTACACTGCAAGCGGTTTTGTAAGTATAGAGGATTAGTTTTAAATTGAGGGCGAAAAATTTATTACAGCTATTCACCCCCCCCCTCTAGCTGTATTTTCACCCTTGTTGCCACCTTTGGAACCAACAACCTTACATATGATGAAAGTTATGTTTGATTTTAGTTAAATGATATCTTAACACGATATTTATAAAGGCTATCTTTGGCATGATCGGATTCATGATGGGAAGGATGATAAGTCAAGATGGAATTTGTCCCTCTAAAGAGAGATGTTTTGCTTGGGCCCCTCGATGAGTGATAATGATGAAAGTGTATGGCCATACCCTAATGTGATTGGACTATCATTATACTCAGTATTGAGAAAGCATTGAACAAATACCAGTTGACGTGGACCATGACTTGTGTTCAATATAACATCGTGAGACAAAGGGAGAAATGGAAGTGTACCATTGGAAACGTGAACTCTTAGGTTATGTTATTTGGGTAGACATAATGGCTTGATAGAGTCCGCTTATGTCTTATGAGGGTCGATATGATTGGGCTCATTGCCAACATAATATAATCCTATTGGGTCACACACAATTAGAATGAATTGGTTAAACCAAAGAAAGAATGATTGAGAGTTCCTGATATGGCTTAAGAAGTCGCGCGACAGAACTGGCCAACTGGCATATGTCGTCGCGCGACATAACATGACAAGAGGTATTTACAGTTTAGTTTCCTAATACGATTAGGGCACAAATATTAATACTATTGTAGTATAAATATGAGTCTATGAGCAGCCAAAAACTAGCTGAATTTTCTAAGGGAAAATCACAACAAAGGTTTCTCAATATTCTTTCAAGGGTTTAAGAATCTAGCATCTCAAGAACTGTTCTTGGTTCATTCTAAAGTGTGGATACTAATAGAGGGTCATCGCTCGTACAACAATCAAGGCCTAGAGTTCAAAATCTTCAAAGCAATCTAATGATTCAAGTCTTAAAGATCGAAGTTTGTGATTCGAAATCACAATGATAATTGTTCGATAGCTCAAGAACAGAAAGCAATTAAGGTTGGTTAATTCTATCTCATAGGAATTCAATTTAATTGTATAGAATGGATCTTAGGGCTCTTGGATTTTGTGTTATTAGTTGTTTAATTCCGCTGCGCATGGACCCATAAAACCCAACACATGGTATGGGCCAAACTTTCCTCTAGCTTGAGCTTGTGAGGGTATGAAGATGTGAGCAGGGACCACAGGGAAATGTTCGCCTGGGTCTGCTTGAGTTGAGTCAGGATCGGGTCCTCCTTTCCGAAACTTGTTTCTTTGGGCGGACCGAGTTGCGGTTCTGGCTCTGTTGGCTTTTTGGTGGCCTTGGGAGGTAGCACATGGATGTGATCGGATCGGGTCAGAACGTTGATGTCAGGCTTGGTCCCCTTTGCACAGGTTGCTTTGAGCTGAGCCATAGTCAGAGGAGGATTTTTTGAAGCACAGGGCCATATGTCCTCTCTTAATTCATTAACTGTAGATGTCTTTCTAGGGGCTTCGGCAGCTTTTCGGATTCTATCCCAAGATACTGGTTTAGGTGCCTCTGTAGGGAGGGAGCCTATGGTTTGCCGCAGTTGTTAGATAGTCAGCGCGCAGCAGTGGTTGCTAGGACTGAACTATGTCTTGCTCACCGTTCAGGGGAGGCTAGAGAGTTCTTGGTTCATGCAAACTGTCTCTCTGATCTCTTCACGGTATATCGCATTTTTCTCCTTCTTGTTGAGCAGGCTCATGACATTCTGGAGTTGGGATAGGCAGTAGTCATAGTTTGCTATCTTTCCTCCTCTTTTAGCCCAGATCAGCTATCTTGCAGTAGAGCCTTCGTTGAGAGCCAGTGCTTGCGTTTCTTCCCATGTGAGAATAGCTAGCGCTTCTTTGAACCGTATGCGGCAGTTTAGATAAACTTCCATCGGGGAGAGCTTTCTCTGCTGCTTTAATTGAGTGGTAGGTATGTCGAAAGGTGAGTGCACGGCTTCCTGGACTTCTGCCCATATGACTGGCTTTTGTCCTAGTTGATCATTTATGTAAACAAATGTTGTAATCTGTGGAACTCCTTGAGCAGTTGTTGGAGATGTATTTCCATATTTCTCCTCTTTTTTAATAGACCTTCCTCTTTCAGTTGGCCTTTTAATTTGAGAACGAAAATGATCCGCTCCCATCCTCTCAGGACCCTTGGGATTCCGGTTTTGTTGACTTCAGGATTGGCTTGGAAGAGAATAGTTTCATTGTCTTCGTCGACGCTTTCATAAAGGGCTTGCTTCTCTCGGGGAGATAAGTGCTTGTATTCCTCATGCTATGGAGCTAGGTATTCCTTATGATGTACCATTCCATATCCTAGGTCGTTTGGACTGTTGACCGCCCTTCCTTGCCAGAGGGGGTTTATTGAGAAGCAATGGTAGTCCATGAAGTTGATGTGGGTAAAACCTTTGAGGTCGAATTGGTCTAGAGTGGCCTCTAGCTTTCTGTCTGAAGATGCTTGTGACGCTTTAACGGCTTGGTCCCTGAGAGTGTTTTGAGCTTTGTTTTCATCCCAGAGGTGATTTTCTTGTGCAGCTAGCTCCAGGAGGGCTTTTTTTGCGAGAGCTAAGCAATCTCCGTAGGTTCGCGCTGTCTGACTGGTGTCTAGACTGTCATCACATCCAAATCTCTGAATGGCAGAAACACTTGGATTACATTAACGAAGGAAGTCGTGCTTGGACATTCCATGCAGCCTTCATTGATTTCGGTCACCAAGAAGTTTGCCCATATATGTTTGATCAAACCAACGGGGGTGTTGAATTATGCGATGCTAATGGTCTCGTGGTCTCGTTCGAGAGCCAAGTCTATCATAGCTAGCAGCTTGCTGGCGTGATGCCTGAATCTGTGGCCGTGATGGCTAGGAACAGGGTTAAACTTGATCATGTTGATGCTGAGGTGATCGTTCCTTTCTTCAGAAGTTTGATCTGTCTCGCTGGGAGGACTTTCATAGATTTTCTAAGGGTGGCTCTGAAGGCGTTCCCGAGGCTGATCTGATTTGTAACAAGGTGAGGAGCTCTGTCTCCTTTGTCGATGCATTCGGCCTTGACGGCGCTCTTGGCTGTGAGTTTGACTGACGGTACGGGCCGATTGCCACTGGGGCTGATAACTAAAAATGATGATGAGCCTTGAGCTCTCTTGGCAAGGACCTCATTTACCATGATCTGGCAATCGTCGAGGGTAACTTTTGCATTGCAAAATCTGACAATAAGGACTGGATCCTTGGTATCGTCGGGATATCCGGAGAAGATGATGGTGACGAAGTCGTCATCGGTTACATGATCAGAAGGGTTCTTTGTCATGTCAATCATTTGTTTCCACTCGCTGGATAACTTTCGGTACTGGACATTAAGTTTGACGATTTCCATGGTATTTGAGCCTTCATCATAGGTGACCTTGTCAGAACTGGTGTCATCCCTGAATCTGAGCATGTGTATGTAAGGATCTTCCTGTGGATCTGCCGCGTCTTCTACTCCGGAGAGTCCTAATTCGTTGCCGTCTGACGGTTCAACCCAGACCAAAGGACGTCTCGCGCCCTTTTGTGCAGCTGACACTGCTAGAAAAACTTCATGTCCTCTACTTGAGCAGAGGGGCTCGATGGGAAATTCTGTGTGTAAAACATCCCAGATGACTGCCATACATTCTTCACGAGTATGCATGTGCATGTTGACCTTTATTGTGAAGATTTCTTCATCTGGCGTGGCCATAGAGTTTGCTCGAAGGATGTTTATGAACCTTCGACAGGAGATAGGGGGTTTGTGTCCCTGTACCATTGCGGTGTCCAAGGTTTCTTTCCATTCTGGATCCAAGTCTCGGAAACGTCAATTGAACTGATGAATCTGACTGCTTCAGGATCTTCCTACTCGAGGGCATTGACATAGTTAGCACCTCCGAACTCTGAGGGATTCCGATGAGATCTGCCCCGGTTGTCCTTTCATCGATTTGTAGGAGGCAGAACCAGTGCATGGCTGTGGGCCCGATTAGTTGGCATTTCGGCTTCATTGCCTATGAGGAAACTGTCTCCTTCGATGACCTCGAGATCTCCTTGCCGGTTTATAAACTTGACACACTAATGGAGAGTGGAGGCTATGGCCTTCATGTGGTATAGCCATGGGCGTCCCAACAGAGTTGTAAATTCAGACGGAATGTCCATCACATGGAACTTTTCTGGCACCATTTGGGTTTTGAACCAGAGCTCCAGAGTCACCGTTCCCAGGATGGGACGAGATGTCCTGTCATAGGCTTTGATAGTTTAGGCAGATGGGATCATATGGCCTTCATCGATGCATAAGGCTCACATCATGCTGAGGGGAAGGACGTTGACTGCTGATCCATTGTCTAGCAAGATTTCAGGGAGGGAGATAGTGTTGAGCCGAACAGTGATGTGCAGAGCTTCGTTGTGTCCCAAGGCCCCTTTCGGTAGGTCTTCGTCACAGAAGGTGAGCATGCTGCCATAAAGTCTGGAATCATAGATCTGATCTCTTTCTGGAGAGGGAGAATCATCGAGCCATCCATTTCCTTTCTTCCTCTTGAGAGGCAAAGTTTTTGGTGGTGCCTCGAGATTGTGTCAAGGCTGCTTGTGGCGGTGGCCTCCCTTAGTCAACAGGTTGATTGAGTGCGAGTGCCAAGTTGACTTTGACTTTCCTTTGCCGGCCCGTGCTCTGAAGTTGGGCAAGTTGAACCTTGGCTGATCCTGCGGGGGATTAGGCTTCTGGCTACAGTAAGGTTGCTGAGATTTGAGATATTTCGGTGTCCTGATGCCTGAGCTTTGGTGTCAGCAGGATATTTTGACTTTCCCACCCCTTTTTGCTCTGAAGATGTGATGCTTGAAGGAAGGGAGAACTTCCTGGAGTAGAGTACATAGTAATCGAACTTCCCGGATGGCTCTCCGAGTGTACCCACGCTGGTGTCTCCGGCTTCATATCTTTCTTTCAATTTCTGCTGAGAAGACTGTTTCTTTCGCTTTTTGAGAGAATCGCCCCTGATCATGTCCCGGAACTCGTATTTAAGGCATTCGGTGCAGTCACATACATCGTACCAGATGTGGACTTTTGATGAGGACTTAGCTGGAAGAGGCAGAGGAAGTGGCTCTGCGGCAATCTTCTTTTGCACCCACTAGATGGAGTTTACACTGTTGTTCGAAAAAGGGTTTCCGACTATATTAGGTCCACGGGGACGCTCCAACTTTCCTTCTTTTATCAGATTCTGGATCTCATACCGTAACCCTAGGAAGTTGTCAGTTGTGTGCCCATGGTATTGGTGGAAGGTGCAGTACTTGCTTTTGTCGGCATTGACTGTAGGATTCTTCGGTTTGTAGTTTTCAACAGGCTTGAGGAGGCCTTCTTTGATTAGTCCTTCTAGCATTTTACAAAGAGGCATATCCAGCTTGTCGAAGCGTATGGAAGGTTGCTTCTTGGGAGAGTCGTTGCTTTGCAGGGCTGGGTTTCTGTTGCTTGACTGTTGTCCCTGATGGATGTAGTTGACAGAAGTATCTTTCCCTTTGCCGGGGGCTGGTGCAGGATTAAATGTAGTTGTTGATCTGTATATGTAAGATGGAGCTGTAGCCAGCTTTTCTTTGAGATCTTTCTCGAACTGTGAGCCCACATTGACCATGGCTCGGAGATCCGGGAAGAGGTGATGGCTGATAAGTTTTCTGATGGACGACCTCAAGCAGGACTTGAAGATCCGCATTTGTTTATCTTTGGAGAGTGGCTCCATGATTTCGAAGAGTTTCCAACTCCACCTTTTGTAGAATTCTCCAATGCTTTCGTCAATTTTCTGCTCGGTGGTGATTAAGTCTTCATGACTTGTCTCCCACTCTAGGTTGGATCGGTTCGCTCCAGGAAGATGTTTCTAATCTGATCCCAGTTAGGGACTCCGCTGGGGAAGCGAGCGAAGTGTAACACAAAGAGTACATGGATTACACGGTCTAGGATGGGCTGTTTGGGATGACCCCGTGGGCGCTCGAAAGGTGTACGTCAGACCAATCAAGCTGCAACTGAACGGTCACCCCGGGTTGAGGGTTGTAGTGTGCAGTGTACCAAGGCAACAAGTGTATGTAGCGTGCGGTGTACCGAGGCAGCAGTGCAAGTAGTGTGCGATCACTAAATTCTTTTTCTAAGTAAAAATTGTTTGTGTTGTTTAGAATAGAGGAGAGATAATGTAAAAGTTAAATGTGGAATAGGGAATAGTAGTTAATGATTGGTTTTTATTGAAAATGGGTAGAAGATTAGAGGAGAGAGAATGTAAAAGTTAAAAATATTTAATAGGAGAGAGAATGAGTTGGAGGAATAGTAAGTTAATGATTGGTTTTTTTGTAAATATGTTAACTTTATAAGGGTATAATGAAATCATAAGGGTATAAATATATTCAAAACTTTCCATTTATGGAAGGGAACCTTGAAGTGGGACGGACCAAAAGGGAAAGTAGGAACCTTGAAGTGGGACGCAGGGAGTACAAAAATCAAATATGAACGGAAATGCACGAACATGTTATGATTTTGAACGAGATGAAAATGCAACATCTTTCTTTTGAAAACAGTCCGGTGTTTTGAAGACACACATGCACACCAAAAATGAGGAAGGGTAAACGAAAGTTTGACCCACGGAATGCTTTTTAAAACGAGGGAGTTTTGAAAAAACATGCTCGCTTCCCCAGCGGAGTCGCCAAGTGAAATTACCCGGATCAAGCACGAGAACGCGGTGAGTGGCTTTCGTCAGAAAACTTGGGACCTCGCTGGAAAGAGAGAAGGAGAGTCACCATGCCGTTTTGTATTATGAGCCTAAACTTTGAAAATGGCTGGTTTGAAAAGGGGGTCGTTTTGATTGGCATCCAAAACTTGGAAAAGGCTTTGAAAAAGGGGACATTTTGATTGGTAGCCAAAATTTGGAAAAGGCTTTGAAAAGGAGACGTTTTGATTGGTAGCCAAAACTTGAAAAAAAAGGCTTTGAAAAAGGGGACATTTTGATTGGTAGCCAAAACTTGAAAAAAGGCTTTTAGGACCAGAGATTGTTAGGTTCGGAGGTCACGTTACGTTTCGGGAATATCTCCAATTATCTCTTAAGATGAGTATGAAGCATACATATGAGCTCGACCATCTCAAAGCGTAGGATTGATGGGCTAAGGACATTTCTTCCTAAAGAACCTCATCTTTGACTATAAAGGGAGTCATTCTCTCGATCACGCAAGTCCCGAGGTTAAAAATGCGATGATCACAAGTCCAAGATGAGGACGGGATTAAAATCCCGAATACATAAAATCCAAGGAATCCCGAGCGACAACCAATAAATGGTTTGTACGTCCGGAAGACGACTTGGGACATTCCCTCCCCCTATTCTCAAACACATGCACACAAGAAAGCACGCAAGCAAGCACGATTAATGAAATCTTGGGAGACTTGCTCCGGCAAGGCACCTTGGGTGAACGACGATCTGTTCTTCCCAAGGGGTAACTTAAACTCCGAACCCATAAAACCTTTTTTTCAAAGTTTTGAGGTAATCAAAATGGCGTGGCGACTCCGTTTTTCAAATTGAACCGGATGTCTTCAAACTCGCGTGAATTTCCAATACACAAAATTTGGGGCACACATTCACAGTGAGGACCTTATAGGACTTTGCTTCTACCCATTTCGTGAAGTAGTCCACTGCCACTAACACAAACTCATGCCCATTGCTTCCGGTCGGGGCTATCTTCCCTATTACATAAATACCATAAGTTGAAAATGGCCAAGGAGTCATCATGAAGTACAGGTTGTGAGGCAAGAGATGATTAAGGTTGGCAAACCGCTGGCATTTGTCACACTCTCGGATGTACTGAACACAGTCTGTTTCCATGAAAATCTAGTAGTAACCCATTCTGAGGATCACTTGCATCAGTGCTCTGGCATTCATGTGAGGACCGCAAGGACCATTATGGACTTCGTTCATTAGCTCTCTTGCCTTTTCTTTGGTGACACACAGAAGAAACGGTCCTTGGTATTGCTTTTTGTACAGCTCACCTCCTAGGATGACATAGTGAGAGGCCAGCCGTTTAAAGGCTTGCAAGCTTTTGGCTTTGATGCCTTCCTTTAGTCTACCCTCTTCGTCTTTAAAAGCTGACTCCCCATCTTTGAGAAACTGGTAAACTTGATTGTACCAGGGTTCCTTGACAGGCTCAGGTCCCAACTCTATCTAGCAACAGAAAGCTGGGGCTTCCCTTCTACCCACTCTGAATGGTTTTATTGCCTTTCCCTCGGGGATCTCTACCAATGAGGCTAGAGTAGCTAAGGCATCTGCAAATCTGTTCTTGTCCCTTGGCAGGTAGTGGAAGGTCACTTTTCTGAACTGCTCAGTCAATTCTTCCATGTAGGCATGATACCTCTGGAGGTTAGGATCCACAGTCTTCAATTTGTTAGAGACCTGGTTGATGATTAGGGCTGAGTCTCCGTAGAACTCAAGTTCCTTAACATTTCTTTCTAGGGAAGCCTCTAAACCAGCTATACAGGCTTCATACTCTGCTGCATTGTTTGTGGCAGAGAAGTTCAACTTGATGGCTATTGACGTATGCTCATCTTTCGGGTCTACCAGTAGCATTCCTATGCCATTTCCCCTTTTGTTAGCAGCTCCGTCAAAGAAGAGTTGCCACCGGTTCTTAGGCTCAACAACGAAGATCCCTTCATCTGGAAATTAGGGTTCAGGCCCTCGATCCTCATTACTAGGGAAATTTGCCACATGTTACGTTTTTTTAAAGTAGAACTGTTCAGCATATAACATTCTGTCTGCCTGGTTTATGATGTCGTGTGACATTCCTTGCCATTCTCTGTCCAGTGTCGTGTGACACATCGTGCCCAGGCTGCTTGTTTTCCTATTTTGTCCCTGTAGCCTATTTTACTATTTTGCCCCTGGCCTTTTCTTGTCAATTTCTTAATAGTCAAACTTTCGGACGACTTCCCCAAAATAGTCAAATTTCCGGGCAACTTCCCCATAATAGTCAAATTTTCGGGTGACTTCCCCATAATAGTCATCTATACCACTTTGGTTTGAGACAACGCACATCCTCACTTGCTTGAACTACGATCCGGCTTGATTCCCTCTTAGGAATACGTAGAAATCCTTTCTCAAAAGGTCCATCCATTTGACCACTTTGGTCTTTCTTTTTTCCCGCCAGCCGCTCGTTAGGCTTGGAATCCTTTCTTGTTGACAACCCCACTTCTTCCATAAGTGACGTTGCCGAGGGGCTACTGTGAGTACCCCAATCCAACTCGCGACCCGTACAGTGCCTTTTATATAATAAAAGTACACTAGGGGCATTTTGGTACATTTACATTTTATTCAGAGGCTTCAGGGGACTTTTCGTAAGTTTTCTACTAGAGAAGTACCTATAAGGCATTTATCCATGCATTTGGACCTATAGAGAATTACTTAAGAAGGTTCCTGGGCAGTTATTTGGTGCCAAAAACAGTTGTGGCTCATTGTAACGTGCGACAGAGCATGCCATGAAAAATGCACAGCCTCTATCGTGCGACACACTATGCCATTTCCAGGAGCCTATAAATTAGAGCTTCCTCCTCTCATTTCAGGATCCTTTTCGATAAGTCTTAGAGTCACTCTGCCAAAATCACAGCTCACACACACAAATTCCTCAAACACACACAATTCTCTCTCTCACACATACACAAGCAAATACAATTCTATACCACACACACATTAGCAATCTAAGAGCAATCCATCTGAGTTGGATATTGGATTCTGGTGCTGAATTTGTAGCTTTCTATACCTAACTTGGTATAAAAATCGTGGTCTACAAAGGTGACACCCTTTCTCTCTTTTCCTCTCTCTTCCTCTCTCTTATGCATTATATGTGCTCAATTTATGATTAGTTTATAGTTTGATCATAGATGTGGTGTTCTATTCTCATATTCTGGGAAATCATCCATTTGCTTTGCATGTTTAATTCATATTATTGAGTAATTGTGATTGTTTTACTTGTTTACCAAGATGAGTGTGGATCACTCATATCCATGCTCTCTTGGGTGATAATTGTGATCTCTGTCATAATTGTGATCTCTGTGATTTCTGAGATGCATGTGTGGTATTATTTGATTTCTTTGTTACCTTGTTTCTTCTATAAGTAAACTTTGTAATAACTCTGCAAATGGCTTTTCAGTTGTAATATGTTCCTATTAATCTTGTAATCGGGATGTGCTGCCCCCCCCCCTCACTCAAAGTGGTTCACAAGTTGTAATTATCTCATCTTATTAATAGAAAAGCATTTTATCTCTCTTGTCTTACACATGGCACACACTTGTTGAATTTAATGGATGTTAGATTAGAAAGACTCTTTATGAGGCATTTTGGGTGAACTCTTTGTTCTTCCCAAAACGTAACATGACCCCCGAACCCATTCTTCTCTCTTTAAAAAAGGTTTTTCGAAGGTTTTCCTTCTTAAAAAATGGAGTAGCGACTCTCTTGTTTTCTAAATCGCGCTCATACGTTCCGTCTCATTTTATAAAACCATTTTCAAACTTTCCATGCGTTTGCATGCGGACGGGGCATATGTTCATGAACCATTTTGCTTTATTCCATCATATTCCCAAGCCAAAAAAATAGTAAGTATTTGGCTCCATCGAAAATGATGGAAACATAGTTATATATTTGTAACAACAAAGTTATAATTGTTAAATATTTAAGCAAATTTTGGGAAAGGTTCCTTGTGAGTAGACAAATCTCTAACGGAATGTGGTTGTTCCAATTATTCGGCTCACCATAGTAAAATTTATAAAATATCGTTGTCCTCGACTTTAAGTGATGGTAACAAAAGATGACTTGACGACCCTGAACTTAGTGAGGTTTATTAAGGAAAGCCCTACAAAGTTTGGTGAAAATGAGACGGATATTCAAGTCGTGAGTGCGGTTGAAGCATGAAAATTTCCTTTGTCGGAACTATATATTTAAGGGATTTTCAGATTCATTATATAACATATATGGTAGCAAGAAAACGACAAAGTAATTGTGATAGTCTTTAGACTATAAATATAAAACCGAGAATGCAAGTGAAATGAAATTCATTATGATCCACTTATTTGTTTTTAAAATAGTGGATTCCATAAACCGAAAAAAAAATCAAATGAAAGAATTGAAAATAGCCTTTCATGAAAACCATGTCGAGTGAATGGTGTTGAGTGAAATTCTCAACTGATGGCAATAATTAAAAAATTGTTTCCTACTTGAAAAGATTTCAATAATCACCTCAAAAATAAATGAATGTTGATGTGCTTGTTATTCGTCTTCGCGTTGAAAACAAGAATAGAGAATCGGATAATAAGTTGTCTAATTCTTCCTGTGGCAAAAGCTAATGAGGTAGAACATACCTAAATGATTAAGGCAAAGACAGAGTTAGTCAATGTTGTTTGAAAAATCGAACATGTTTGAGAAAGTCAAGAATATATATTATGTCTTGAGAGACAACAGTGATTTCATCAAAAATGATATTCATGATGAATGAAATGAAACGAACGGGTGTTCTAGTGATCAATAATGATAATGAATCTTATTATATGGTCTAAATAGATACAGACATGGCTTATCAAATATGTGCTTGAAGTTATAATCAATGCATATTGTGCTTGAGATGTGAATATTATTCACACAAATGATGGTAAAATATAAGTTTTTACCTTTACCGTTGCTTGCTAATAAGCAAAATGTTGAATCTTATCTCTTTAAAGTAAAAGTTAGAAATCAACTTTAAAATAGATAGTGATAAAACACAACTAAGTGTAGTTTGTGTATAAGTTAGATTAAATATTGTTTATTGTATATATGTTGGATATGCTCACAATAGTAGTTTTTATATTGTTTATGAATTCAAGATTCAATGTATACAAAAGAATAATATAATAGAACCATGAAACGCTTATTTCTTTAAGAATATTTTTTTGTATAAATTAAAAAATGAGGCAAACTTATTTAAACCGATCCATAATTCACTAGAAGAAGAAAAAACTTATCGTATAAGGAAATGAGGAAGAAGAGCTAGGATCTAGACATAGAAAATGAGGTAGGATAAGAAAATTTGATGACCCATTTTTTTAACCTACATGCTAGAAAGTGAATCACAAAGTTATAAAGGCATTGAGCAATTCGGAAGAAACTTTCTGGAAAAAGGTAATTTAAATTGAGATTGATTTCATCTTAGAAAATCACACTTAGTAGATGTATCTACATGTATTAAACCACTAGGGTATAAGTGAAATTTTTAAAAAAGGAAAATAAAGGCAAAGGGAACAATCAAGTAGTATAAAGATAGACTTGTAATTAAGGGTTAAAAGCAAAAGGAAGGCCTTGATTACTTTATACTTATTCTCCTGTCATGAGTAGTATAAATATGATTTGTATTTGCAATTGCCACGTAGCAAAATTTGAAATACATCAAATGGATGTAAAATAGCCTTTCTAAATTTAGATTTAGAAGAGGAATTTTAAACAGAACAACCCAAGGGGTTTGTTGCATGTAAGTAAGGAAACGAAGTATTCACTATGTACACCACGATTAAATGATATTATTAATGAATATTGGAATTATTGTTAATTTCAAGGCTACCCGGAAATGTGGGGTGAGCCTACATTGGAAAATTAACTACATTTGAAAATGTTACCCCATGAAAACAATGAAATGTCCATATTAATTATGGAAACATAGGCCTACGTACACTTGTAAATGTGAGGTGTTTCACAAAGTAGCAAGTCCAATTATCAAAGGAATTAAATTTAGTTACTAAATGGTGGGTTATGTTTATAACAATTGTACATATTTGTTTGCTATGTATGATTCAATAAATTTGAATATATATTAAAACCAAATGAAAAAAAATCAATGGAAATCAATTATCGATGTCAAATTCATGAAAATGAATAAATGATACTTTAGATAAAATAGATCAAAGTATTGAAATGATTCAAGAAATGGAACCTAAAACAAAATGTGCTAGTTTGTAAAGTATTGTATGACTTGAGACATGTACAAAGATAATGGCATCAAACGTTTAAGTGTGTGGATTCAAACAAGAGTGACTATGTAATTTTGTTGATTAAATCCATAAACGATATGTTGAACTCAAAAAAATTCTAGTAAATTTGATATGTGAATTCAAATTTCAAAAAAAAAAACTAATGGACTCATTGTTAAACAAGTAATTAGGTGGTTATTATTGGTAAATTTTGAAAGGATTAATATGAAATAGCTAGAATTAAAATGGATTCGAGTTAACACTTATCATGTGGATAAAATATCAGTTAGCATGATGTTATATTTCTAAAGTCAATATATGATTGAAAATACACAAAGTAATATATATAATGTTAGTTTAGATATATATGTATAAGACACAATACGATTAGACAACTACTATCAACTTGTATTATATCTTTTGATAATATGAATCAAACGATAGAAAAGTGGATCCCTTAACCAAATAGTTAAATAGAGAGGTAGTTGCAAATTTGACAAATGGAATTGGACTTAAGACTCTTGAGAAGTTAAATATAGCGGAAAACCCAACCTAGTTGACTGCAAATCCCAAGATCTAGGTTTTCAAAGGGGCAACCTAACTGGTAAAAGACTTGTAATATCACTGTGAGGTTCAACCCTTTTCCATTCCTTAAGTGACATCTTGAAAAGAAAGAACAAGCTTATAGCTTTTAATGATTATTGCAATTCGAAAATGCCGAGCAGGGTTATATGGGTTACTTTTAAGAATCACCTGTGTGAGAGTTAAGTTTGGCCGCTTCGAGGAGAATTGTGTGAGACTCAATTTTTAGACCATCTCACAGAACCAAGCATTATCTTCAAGGCCGTGAATAAGCATAGATATAAGAATTGAATTGTGCTAGGGAGATAGATGTGTAAAGTATATGATCGACTACACAAAAAGCTGAACAGTTTAAGGAAATCACGTCTACTGATTACCAAGTAGAGTTAATATATTTTACAAGTGAATGTTGAAAGGGCAAACCCCTACCTATCCTATGGAGATTTTTGACTGCCAGATTTTATCACCAAAAACATAACAATTTCATTCATGTGAGGGATTGTTGGAAAAAATGTTATTGTGTGAAGGAAATTGTGCACATTTCGTTTATTTAATAACATATAGAAATTGTGGTTTATATTTTTCCAAATTGTTATTTGGAAAATAAAAATATTAAGGCTTAATTTAGTAAGTCAGAATACTATGCAAAAGCGACCTCTATAAAAAGGTTATCTCCATAGATAGACATCCCGTGAAACTTATCGCTCAATATAGAAACTACTTGAGGTGGTAGGTTTCATAGGAGGAGGGTTGACCTCTCGGTGGATAGACTTTCATGATAGTTGATTTTTGTTGTGGACAATTTGCTAAAGGCAAAGTTGGTGTCTAGTAAATGTTCAACTAATCTGTGTGGATTGTAACATTCATTAGCTTTAATAAAACACATAATGCATGACATTATGATGGTTAAATTGTAACTATAAGTTATTTACTACCATGATTAATTGTCTTATTAAATTGGTGAGTAAAGGGCATGTTGAAGTTACAATTGTGAGAAATATAAAGAGTTAGCCATAAACTTCTGAACGGTAAGAGAGAAGAGAAAAGACTAAAGAGAAAAAACTACTACATGTACACCAAGAGAAAACAAACTCTTTTATAAAGTTTTGTTGTTTTTTTTTCTTCATTTATTTTATGTCTTTCTTTCCATGGTTTTAAGGTGATAATTAATGTACAAGTACAATTGAATTTGTCGGGAAACTCAACCCGATTTGTCTGTTTTATCTTGGGAGACACGTGTACGTGAGTATATTACGGTAACCTCAATGTACAAAATCAACGATGAGGAGGTGAATATGTTGGAACATTGCTATCGCAAAAAAAACCCCAAAGCACTCAAGACTGGATTAAGTAAGAGAAGAAGATGAAGGCGGAAGCGTGATACCTGTTGAGTCTATCTTGATACTTGATGACGTTCTTCAAGGAAGGAAGAGAAGAAGAAGAAAATGAAAGAGGGAGATGTAGATCTTCTTGATGATAAATGCCTTCCTTAGAACTCAAATTATGGAGAGAGTATATAAGAATGATGTAGTAGTTTCTAGGCTGACTCGTTTTCTACGACAGTCTACCAAAGCATGACACTGACTCAACCAATCCATCCCAAGGATCACATCAAAATCACGGATTGGTAACTCGACCAAATCCACCGGCAATACATGCCCACATATAGTCACATCACAACCACGATATATCAGAGAAGATGCAAGGCACTCTCCCATAGGAGTAGAGACCTCCAACACATAAGGCATAGATTCAGGCAAAATATGCAATGAGAATGCAAAATGAGATGCCACAAATGTGTGGGAAGACCCGAGATCTATAAGAATGCGGGCCTTAACTCCTGAGACAGGAACTATACCTCTAATGACGGCATTAGGATCGACCTCTCCTCAACCCAAGGCAAACACTCGACCTTGGACTCTATCTTTGGGTTTCCCGTCAACATCTCTCTTCACACCACTACCTTGTCCCCCTTGACCACTACCCGAAGCTTGCTTACTCTGCCACTTGGGACAATTCCTCTGAAAATGGCTTGTCAACCCACACTCCAAACACTTGCCTTGCTTGCTCCAACACTTGTCCTCCGAATGCCCTTGCCTCTTGCAATAACCACACGTTGTCCCAAACTGACCGGAAGTTGAACGATTTGTCGGAGCCGCTACGTTTCCTCCTCGATTTGCTCCCGGGGTGAATGTCCTTGGTTGCCCTCTGTTCTGTCCCGAACCTTGCCCTTGGAATCTGTTTCGGTTTCCACCTTCATTTTTACCCCGATGCTCCTCTATGTCATTCTCAATCCGATACGCCATGTTCACAGCTGCTTGGAAGTTGGCGAAGTCATGAGTCAAAAGCTGCTTCCGGAACTCCACCCTTAAGCCTTTCATGAACCGGTAGATACGCCTCTCCTCATCTGGCACCAAATGAGGACAATAGCGGGCTAGCTCCGTAAACTTTGCTGAATACTGTGCTATAGACATTGTCCCTTGCTCCAATTTCAGAAACTCAACCTCTTTCTTATCTCTAGTCACCATTGGAACAAAGTAGTCCTGGAACTTACGTGTGAAATTATCCCAAGTTTGCGGTGTCAAATCCCGGTCCCAACCATCCTTTACTACCTGCCACCAGTGCTCCGCGGGTCCTTCCAACTTGAAAACGGCACATCTCACCTTTTCCGCATCCGAACTCTCCATAGCCAAGAAAATCTTGTTCATCGCTTCAAGCCACCTTTCTGCCTTCACCGGATCCGGATCTCCGTTGAAGCTAGGAGGAGACATCTTCACAAACTTCTCTAAACCATGGTGCCCTTGCCGACCTTCGGGTTGTTGCTGTCCCCTACCTTGATTCTGAGCTGTCATATTTTGAAGAAACACTCGGAACATATCCATCATTTCGGCATTCGGATTACCAACATCACCCAAAGCCCGATTCTGATTACCATCATTTCCCGCCATTAGTGCAAACTCCTGCATTAAACACTCGACGTCAGCTATCACACACTCTCACTCAGCTAGACTCTACCCGAGAACTCTAACCGAGCTTTGATACCAACTGTGAGGACCCCGACCCGGACCCTACACGTGTCCCGAGTTGGAGCGTCCTCAAACTAACCCAAATACACTAAACTTTTAAAACTTTAAATTAAACTTCAAACATAAATATCATTAACGATGTCATTTCAAAATAACTCCACTCCTCTCCACATTGGAGGAGTTGACCAACTTTGAAAACCTTTACCTGTTTAGTTACAAAAGATATTGGTTTTAACGTAGAAATGTAAAGTTTATAATTACAAACTCCCAAAAGGAATTATAACAAAATACTTTCTACGCCAACCTAACGTACCCAGACAATACCCAAAAGCTCACTGCCAAACTCCTTTCCGTCCTTACTTGGCCGGTCCTCCTGTCTCGGGATCTAAAAACATTAAAGGGAGAGGGGTGAGAATAAATCTCAGCAAGCTATTATGAATACAGCAATATGCCAGATAAATGCAACACATAACAAGTCGCACATAACACCTTGGAAAAGCTGTAAACACAGTCCATTACCTTGGTTTACCTTTTCCCGTCAGAACAGTAGTCGTACAACATTGGGTATAATAATACTCCAATCTTACAGTGAGCTGCTTAAGCAATACTCACATCTTATAAGACCCGTTTTTCAGGGAACCAAATAAGATAGTAGCAACTCTGTAAGGCTTTTGACTCAATACAGATGCTATACCCCATCCTGTGGCCACAGGAGGGGACGGCCACAGATATAACATAATCCGATCACATTAGGTCACACTTTCATAATTGATCGTATTATGTTATACCCCCAAATGTCAGCTGACTCACACATTATCAAGCACATAATAGATACTTGAATAAAATCCACAAAAAGGGATAACAATATAGCAACATGGTAAAATATACTCATGTTCAACCAATATCATAGTGCAACATTTAATCAATACACTATGCATAATATAAGCAATGTATATGAACTCAAGTAAGGCAAGGAAGTATCATCAATCCATCCTACAAGATCATTATACAATAATACCTAGCCTCTTTAAAGATCTAAGTTAAATCTACCAAGTTGGGATTATAATTGTCTAGTTACCAAACTAGGTTAACTAGCGTTTTCCAAGCAACATTTAAAGTACTCTCCAATTCCATTTTGATCACTTAAGATGTCATTGTGTATCCAAAGTATTCTACTTTAATCTAGGTTAAAGATATTTCATTTTGGTTCGAGTTTGATTAGGTTTGAATAGCTCTAAAGTTGATGTGAAAAACCAGGCCAGGGCACGACTCGTGCCCCAGGGCATGACTCGTGCTCATTCCCTTAAGTCACTCAGAACGATTGGACCTCCTAGGTATGACTCGTGGTCACGACTTGTCCAAGGGCACGACTCGTGCCAAGGGGCACGACTCGTGCCTCAGCCCAGAAATGGTGGTAACAGCTGAAATCAACAACAATTTCCCAAAATCCAAAGTTCCAACCAAAAGTCTTCTAAGTTATGAACCTAAAGGGCATTTCTAACTTTGGTAACTTCATTCTACTCATTTAACTCCAAGGAATCATGTCACAAACCTAGATCATTATAACTTCCATGAACCATAACATTTCCTCAATATAAGAGAGTGTTCCTAAGCATCAAAGTAATTAGAACATTCATAACAACATAAATATTCATGAACATTCAAAGAAGGAAAGGGTCATAATAACTCACCTTAGGCAATACAAGATGAAATGAAACTTTTCTAGGCTTGATCAACTCCTCTAGATGTTCTACTCACAAAAGGACACTTGGATTTAAAAATGGACAAGAAATGAACTTGGTAAGAGTTTATGAAGTGGAGGCTTTCACCAAGCTTTTCCCATGGAGAATGGAGAGAAAAGAAAGAGGAAGAAGAATGAGGGAGGGGATATGGAGGGAGTATGGGGAAAGGTATGGGGAAGTAATAGAAAGGTATGGGGGAGTTGACAAATGGGGGGATGGAGAGTGATTTAGGGAGAATGTCCCCCCAATCTACCTATCCTACTAAGGCTTTCACCAAAATGGCCATTTTCCCTTAATTTTCCCAAAGCATATAAATTAAAATCCTCCTACTCAAATATTTATTCCACATACTATGATCCTCCTTCCACATTTTATTCATTTTCCATTATTATATTTTTCCCAATGTTTTATTTTATTTCTCTAGAAATCCTAAGGGTTCTAAATTATTTTTCAACCATTTAATATTTACATAAGAATGTAAAGACATAAAATAGACACATAAGTTAACATAAATTTTAAAACACATAATATGATATTTAAAATTAGTGCCTAGGGTTAGGGTCGTTACAACCATTATGTCCATCATAAATACGTAATTTCCACCTCGGAAATTCTACACATTTAATTAATATTCTATACTTTACAATAACATTATTTTAATGATTTATACATGTACGTCTACATGTCACTTATATTTATGAAGTATACACATTTTGCAATCCATGTTCTTACAATCTCCCACTTGGATTGCCCAAACATGTGTTTATACTTTAACAAATCCTCATAAAATCATATTCATAATGTAAATAACAATCCGTATATGCACTTTATAGTCATTCTAAACAATCTCGTCCATTAGTTTTACAAGTATAGGAACTAAAGGGGAAGTCGTTGTAATTGATTTGCAACTAAACCCACATTAATCACATATATATGTTCAACTAAATGACATAGATTAAGTATAAATGTGTAGCATGAAAAACTTAATGAATATATTAAAACATGTATATATATTCCATCAACTAGTCCTAATTAACCAAATGAGATCAATATGAATAAAACAAATAGAAAATAAAGCACAACACAAACTCCCACTATATTAAGCATTATCAAAAGTTGTTACACCCGTATAAGCAATATGCTCGTGAAACATCAAAAGAGATAACATTTTATAAAATGGATCCAATGACATGGAATTTGTTCCTATAAGTTGTACAACTATTTGTTCATTTTATACTTATTTCTCTTCAACAAGAGACATAATCATATGATGTCTTTCGACATCTTTGCATCTAGTAAAAACAGAATCGAAATACCTAATGATCTCAAAATGATCCGATTTTATATACATAAGCATGTAGTTTAATGTTTTATAGGTACTTCATCATTCTTTTTTATGCGACTTAATGTTCTTCTTTTCGAATTGCTTTGGTATCGACCAAGCATCCCAATAAAATGCAAGGCCTGGACGAGTACAGACTTGCGCATACATTAAGCTTCCTACTGCCAGTGCATAAGAGATATTTTCCATATACTTGGATTCAAAATTATTTTAGGACATATCTTTAAACTGAATTTCTCCTTTAGAGACAGGGTGTCATGTGATTTACAATTTTCCTTGCTAAACCTTTGTAATACCTTCTCTATATAGCTCTTTTGCGATAATCCCAAAATACCTCGTGAATGATCACGGTGAATTTGGATTTCCAATACAAAAGATGCCTCACCAAGATCTTTCATCTCAAATTTGTTTGAGAGAAATTTCTTAGTTTCCTTTAGAAGGTCCTTATCATTACTAGCAAGTAAAATATCATCCACATATAAGACCAAAATTATAAATCTACTCCCACTGAACATAAGGTATACAAGATTCTTTTCAAAACCAAATGAAAGAATAACTTGATTAAATTTTAAATACCATTGACGAGAAGCTTGCTTGAGGCCATAAATGAATTTCTTATGTTTACAAACTAATTGATTAGTTTGATCTGAATCAGTCACCATTTCTGGTTTCCTCATATAGATGGTTTCCTCAATTTCTCCGTTGAGAAAAGCCGTCTTAACATCTATTTGATGAAGCTCAAGGTCATAATGTGCTACTAGTACCATAATGATCCTAAAAGCATTTTAAAGGATACCGGAGAAAATGTTTCTTTATAATCAATGCTTTGAGTAAATCCCTTAGCGATAAGACGTGCCTTATATCTTTCCACATTACCTTGCGAATCCCTTTTGGTTTTAAATATCCATTTTCAACCAATAGGTTTTGAACCTTCAAGCAATAGGACAAGATTCCAAACGTCATTGTCTTTCATTGATTTTAACTCCTAATTATTGGCATTGATCCACTTATGAGAATTAGGACTATTAATGGCTTCATGTAAGGTGAGCTACTCATCTCCCACTAAACCTAACGGTTCCTCATTCTCGGCAAGATATACATCATAATAATTCAAAATTGCGCTCCTTCTTGCTCTATTAGATCTCCTTAAGAGCACCGGTTCATCTTGATTTTGAGGTTGTTGAATTTTCTCATCAACATTTTCATGTTGTTCAACATTTATAGGAGAATTTATATTGTTTTGAATTATATGTTCTTGTTGAATTTCAAGTACAACTACTTGATTTTCAATATGAACTATAGGGAGAGGCATATAAACGGATTCCTCCTCCTCAAATTCAAAACTATTATTCCTAATTTTCCCACTAAATTTAACATCCTCAAGGAACCTAGCATTTCCCGTTTCGAAAAAAGTTCTTGTTTTCGTGTCATAAAATTTATATCACATAGATCTCTCAGCATACCCTACAAATAGGGATAAACCTAATGAAAGGTGCTCTATTGAGAATATAAGTAGCGGTTTTTAATGCATCGCCCATAACGAGTGAGGTAAAGAAGCACAAGAAAACATACTTCTTACCATATTCTTAAGGATTCTATTACGTCTCTCTACTATACTATGCTAGGTTTGCCCGGCATGGTATAGTGAGGAACAATCCAACACTCTTCAAGATAGCGAGTAAAAAGAACTCGGACGTTATTCACCCAATACGTTATACCGTCCGTAGTATTCACCACCATGATCGGATCTAACGTTCTTAATAGTCTTTCTTATGCCTTAAAAGACTTGAAAACGTCCAATGATTGAGACTTTACATGAAGAAAATAATTGTATCCACAACGAGAGTAATCATCTGTGATTGTGATGAAATATTGTTGACCATTCCATGAAGGGGTAATGAACAGTCCACAAATATCCGTATGAATTAGTTCTAAGACATTTGAAGCTTTCAATTATTCAAATTTTTCTTTAGAGTTTGTGAATTTTCCTTTAAGACATTTAATTAAAAAATTTATATCCGAAATATCAAGTTTATTTAATATTCCTTCTGACTTTTGGAGATATGACCCAAACGCCTATGCCATAAGGTATAAAAATTTTCACTTGAAACTTTTGTTTTGTGTCTCTAGTTTTAGTTTCATTATTATGGGACTCATTAATTGTCTTGACTATGTCAAATAAATAAAGATTATTGATATATGACAAAGTACTAGTACCGACAAGTTTGGAATTTAAAATAAAGATCACATTCATTATTATCAAAAAAACAAGAGTAACCTTCCTTGTCCAAAACTGTGATAGATATTCAATTCCATCTAAAAGATGGTACAATGAATATATTATTTAATACAAAATAATAGCCCGTACTTAATAATAACCTAAACGTCCCAATGCCTATAACTTCCATCGGATTCCCAGCTCCCATATAGATAAATCTTTCATCATCACTGGGGATTCAGTAATTCAGGCAACCCTGCATACATGAACTAATGTGAGTTGTTGCACCAGAATACAACCACCATGTATATTAAGGAATTGAAACCAAATTTGCCTTAGTACAAACAAGACCAAATGACATACCATTCTGAATTCGCCATTCGCGATACTTATGGTAGTCGTTCTTCATGCGAGTAAGGTCCTTGCAAAAGAAGTATTTATTGACTTTATGATCATTAAATGATCCCTTATGCTTCTTTACTTACAACCGCAATTTACTTCCATCTTCTCTTAATCCCACGAGAAGAAGTAAATGCTAAGTAAGTACTTTCTAATTTAAGATATTTCATCATATCTTCCTCTTGTGTCATATGTGAAAGTAATCCATTAATATTTCACTTGTAATTTTGACATTTATAGGTCACCTCAAAAGGACCAAATTGAGGAGGAAGATAGATCAAAACTAAGTGCACGAGCAAATCTTCCGAAATCTCTAACTTAAGTGCCTTTAGTTTGATCGAAAGATGAAATAATTCAATAATGTACTCCCGAAGATTTCCGTTACCCTTGTACTGTATGGAAACAATTGTCCACAATGTGAATGTGTGCCCAAATTTAGTTTTTGTTGGATTCACGCGAGTTTGAAAACATCCGGTTTAATTTGAAAAACGGAGTCGCCACGCCATTTTGATTTCCTCAAAACTTTGAAAAAAAGGATTTTTAGGGTTCGAAGGTTAAGTTACCCCTTGGGAAGAACGGATCGTCGTTCACCCAAGGTGCCTTGCCGTAACAAGTCTCCCTAGATTCCGTTTATCGTGCTTGCTTGCGTGCTTTCTTGTGTGCATGTGTTTGAATAAAAGGGGGGGATGTCCCAAGTTGTCTTCCGGACGTACAAACCATTTGTTGGTTGTCGATCGGGATTTCTTGGATTTTATGTATTCGTGATTTTGATCCCGTCCTCATCTTGGACTTGTGATTATCGCTTTTTAACCTTGGGACTTGCGTGATCGAGACAAAGACTCTCTTTTATAGTCCAAAATGAGGTTCTTTAGGAAAGGAGTGACCTTAGCCTATCAATCCTACACCTTAAGATGATTGAGCTTATATAGATGCTTCATGCTCGTCTTAAGTGATGATCGGAGATATAGGTTCAAGGTTTATTCCTTTCTAAAGAGATTGTGGCACCTTTAATGGAAGAAACGATGTAAAGATAGGATCTTTACACCGGTCCGTTCCGAAGGTTGCTAATGGGGACATGGGGGAATGCATGTAAAAATGACATTTTTAGTGAAAAGATGACATTTTTGGGTTGCAAAGGATGCATTTGATTTGCAAAGGATGCATTTTTATATAAAGACATAATTTTTATGCAAAGGATGCATTTTTATGGTGGAAAATAGTATTTAATATGCAAAGGATGCTAATTTGATGATAAAAAGATGATCTTTGATGCAAAGGATGCATGAAGATGGGTTTTAGATGCAAAGGATTCACCTTTATGGTAAAGACATGATTTTTATGTGCAAAGGATGCATTTTGAATGTAAAGATTGCATTTTTATGAGCAAAGGATGCATAAAGATGATATTTTTATGTAAAAAGGAATTTTCGGGTGCAAAGGATGCACCTTTGAATATAAAGATTACATTTTTAAGAGCAAATGATGCTTATTTCATACAAAGGATGCAAAAGGGGGAGGGGGATATGATAAAGATAGGATCTTTAATGGTAAATGCCAAGTCCCAAGCAAGATAATGACAATATATGAATGCAATGAGCAATTAAATCATATAGAGCAAGTATAATGCAAGGTAAGGGATTGAGAGGTTACCAATGGTGGTGACCTCTTCTTCTTTGGGTCTTGCTTGGTGGAAGGACCAACTTTGGAGGCTTCAAGGCGGAGGGAGGTGGCTTCTTGGCTTTCTTCAACCTCTTGATCTCTGAGTATGGTGTATTGTGTGTGTTTTTCGTCTTTGGTTGCTTTGTTGTTGGTGTTTAAAATGGGAAGAGGAGGGCTCTATTTATAGGCAGTCAAGATAAGGCTAATAAAGCCGTGCGGCTAGAGGTCCTTGGCTAATGCAGCCGTGCGGCATTATCCTTTGTGACTCAGTATGTTTCTAGAATCATGCAAGGTGGCAATTCTAGAAGGGTTTTGGTATTAAGAAAAATGTGTTTCTTAATCTCCAAGCAGTCCCTTCAGCCCTTAGGTGTTTTGGAACAGTTCCGGAATTGTTCCGGAACTCTAGGAAAGTTCGGGGAATTACCGGGAAACTTATTCGGAAGGCATGAGCCAGATTTGGGTACTTACAGAAGCCCCTCGGCAACGTCACTTGCAGGGCGAGTGGGGTTGTCGATAGAAAAAGGATCCGATCTGGCGAATGCCGAGACGGATTGGGTGACCAAGGTGGTCGAGTGGCTGAACCTCTGGAAGGCTACCTACGTATCCCGAGTGTGAATCAAGCCAAGCCGTATTTCGGAATAAGATCTGCAGGGGAATAGCGGAGAGAAGCTGGTCTCTTGCCGGGAAAATAGAAGAGAAAGTGACCTAGGAGGTCAAGCGACTGATCCTACTGGGGATATGCTAGAAGTGACCGATGTGGTCGGATATCTTGGACCTCTATGAGGGGCTACTTCACCACTGAGGAGTGATGAATGAAAAAATGTGACCAATGTGGTCGGATGGCCGGACCTTTATGAAAGGCTGCCTCACCACTGAGGAGTGATGAAGGAAGAGGGTGACCACTGTGGTCGGATGGCTGGACCTTTATGAAAGGCTCATCCACCACTAAGGAGTGATGAATGAAAAGGGTGACCAATGTGGTCGGATGGCTGGACCTTTATGAAAGGCTACCTACGTATCCCGGAGGAATCAAGCCTTGGTCGTAGTTCAAGCATCACTAGATAGGTTAGGAACGATGTCTAGGATCCTTGAAGACCTGATTGACAATTAATGGAGGTTGTCACCTGATTGGATGCTAGATCTTACGTCACTATCGAGGAGATAGAGGTAGCGGAAGTTTGGGAAACTTGAGCGTACTTCACTATCTGTGATAGAGGTAGCTAAAGTTTGGAGAACTTGAGCGTACTTCACTATCTGTGATAGAGGTAGCTAAAGTTTGGAGAACTTGAGCGTACTTCACTATCTGTGATAGAGGTAGCTTAAGTTTGGAGAACTTGAGCGTACTTCTCTATTCGTGATAGAGGTAGCTAAAGTTTGGAGAACTTGAGCGTACTTCACTATCTGTGATAGAGGTAGCTAAAGTTTAGAGAACTTGAGCGTACTTCTCTATTCGTGATAGAGGTAGCTTAAGTTTAGAGAACTTGAGCGTACTTCACTATCTGTGAGATAGAGGTAGCTAAAGTTTGAAGAACTTGAGCATACTTCACAATCTATGAGATAGAGGTAGCTAAAGTTTGAAGAACTTGAGCGTACTTCACTATCTGTGAGATAGAAGTAGCTAAAGTTTAGAGTTCTGACAATTCGGAGGTTGTCACCTAGCGTCATTCCGTTATAACGGAAGTAACGGAGGCGACTGGGGAAGAAAGTCTATTTGCATAAGGAGATAAGGGATATCTTTTGAAAACGACGTTATCCTAGTTACAGGATAACAGGAATTATATGCCAAAGTGGAAAGTCCAGGGGCAAAGAGGTAATTTCTGGTCAGAGCGAAAGAAGCCGCCCGGCATGAGAGGGAGGCAAAAGAAGCCGTATGGCTAGAAGACTGATTTTTCCAGATTATTTAAAACAGAATTTGAACGGGGACTGGGCATTATTGCCGCCCATCAGTCGAGAAAGAGAGAGAGGAGGGAGGAAGAAAATTCAAAAATCTTTCCATCCCTTTGCCTCTACTAATTTAGAATGGATCCAGAGGGGAATCCGATACCAAGGCATGCGAGGAGGAAAAGAATTCATGTATGCCATTTTTTGAGAAAAAATTAATGCTTATGTGCAAATAATTTTGAAAATTGTGATTTTGTGCTTAGGAGAACAATGTGCTTGACACGATGTGTTTCAAGTGATGAAAGACACATTTTTCATGCAAAGGATGCTAGAAAGATTTTATTGGATGCTTTTCTTTTGAAAACATGTGCACTTTTGAATATATGCATGCTTTTGAAATGAGGTGAAGGATTGATACGTTTCTTTTGCTGTGCTTGTCTACAGGAGAACAAGTCTAGGGGACCTTCCAAGATTGCAGTGAGGCTGTGGCAGAGGATGCCTGATTTTGAGAAGAATGGGGTGAACCCCAAGCAGCTAGTGAGGGCTATTGGCCTTGATCTGTTCATTGAGGCTATTGGCAGAGGTATTCACATTACCTCGAAGAGCAAGGGCTTGGTCCAGGCCCTCTCGGAGTTCTGGTGGGACACCACCCACAGCTTTCACCTTAGCTGGGGGGAGATGACGGTGACACCTGCAGATTTTACTGCTATCACCGGCCTGCAGTTCACCGGGAGGCCTGTGACCTGGAGGAACCATATTACGGCAGAGGAGTTCAGGGCTTTGGTCGGGTTTGAGCTTATTCCCAAGGGGCTCGGAATGGAGATGAGGAACGTTGAGGTGGCAGTCCAGAACTGCATGCGGGACTTTGCTGCTAGTGAGGTGACTGCCTGTGAATGTGTGCCCAAATTTTTGTGTTTGTTGGATTCACGCTAGTTTGAAGACATCCGGTTTAATTTGAAAAACGGAGTCGCCACGCCATTTTGATTACCTCAAAACTTTGAAAAAAAGGTTTTATGGGTTCGGAGGTTAAGTTACCCCTTGGGAAGAATGGATCGTCGTTCACCCAAGGTGCCTTGCCGGAGCAAGTCTCCCAAGATCCCATTAATCGTGCTTGCTTGCGTGCTTTCTTGTGTGCATGTGTTTGATGATAAGGAGGGAATGTCCCAAGTCGTCTTCTGGACGTACAAACCATTTGTTGGTTGTCGCTCGGGATTTCTTGGATTTTATGTATTCGGGATTATGATCCCGCCCTCATCTTGGACTCGTGATCATCGCATTTTTGGGACCTTGGAACTTGCGTGATCGAGAGAATGACTCTCTTTGTAGTCAAAGATGAGGTTCTTTAGAAAAGGAGGGTCCTTAGCCCATCAATCCTACACTTTAAGATGGTCGAGCTCGTATAGATGCTTCATACTCATCTTAAGTGATAATCGGAGATATAGGGTTCAAAGGTGTCCCTTTTCTAAAGAGATTATGAAACCTTTATGGAAGGTACGATGTAAAGATAGGATCTTTTACATCGGTCCTTCCGAGGTTACTAATGGGGAATGGGGGAATATATGTAAAAATGATATTTTTAATGAAAAGATGACATTTTTGGGTTGCAAATGATGCATTTGATTCAAAGAAATGATCTTTATTGCAAATGATGCATAAAGATTTGATTTTTATGCAAATGATGCATTTTTATGAAGAAATTGGCATTCATTATGCAAATGATGCATAAAGATTGCATTTTGAAAAGCATATGATTCTAGTTTATGGTAAAGACATGATCTTTAAAGCAAATGATGCTTGGAAAAGGGATTTTGAATGCAAAGGATGCATTTTGATTGAAAAGATTTGATTTTTATATGCAAAGGATGCATAATGATGACATTTTTATTGGAAAATGGGGGTTTTAGGTGCAAAGGATGCACCTTTATAGGGAAAGACTACATTTTTAATGGCAAATGATGTCTAATGCATGCAAAAGGGGAAGGGGGAATATAAAGATGTGATCTTTAATCTACCAAGTCCCAAGCAATATAAAGGCAATGCAATGAGCAATTTATAAAGCAATTAGGATGCGAGGTTAGGGCGTGCGAGGTTACCAATGGCTTCCTTCTTTTTTGGATGGAGCTAGGAGGAGAGGTTGATCTTGGATCTTCAAGGAGGAGGGAGGTAGCTTCTTGGCCTTCTTCTTAACCTTCTTGGACTTCCAGCAACTTCTTGGGAGGATTTCTTTGTAATGTGAGTGATTGGTGCCTCTTGTGGATGATTAAAAGGGGTAGAGGAGGGCTCTATTTATAGGCAGTCTGGATAAGGCTAATGAGACTTGACATGACATGTTTCAAGTGATGAAAGACGTGTTTTTTTTTTTTATATGCAAATGATGCTAGAAAAACTTTTGTGAATGCTTTTCTTTTTTTGAAAAATATGTGCACTTTTGTGAATATATGCATGCTTTTGAAAATGATGAAGGACTGACACATTTCTTTTGTGCTTTGCTTGTCTACAGGAGAACAAGTCTAGAGGACCATCAGAGATTGCAGTCAAGCTTTGGCAGAGGATGCCGGATTTCGAGAAGAATGGGGTGAACCCCAAGGATTTGGTGAGGGCTACCGGCCTGGATTCATTCGTCGAGGCTATCGGCAGGGTGTTCATATCACCTCTAAGAGCAAGGGCTTGATCCAGGCCCTTTCTGAGTTTTGGTGGGACACCACCCACAGCTTTCATCTAAGCTGGGGAGAGCTGACAGTGACTCCCGCTGATTTCACAGCTATCACTGGCCTACAGTTCACTGGGAGGCCCGTGACTTGGAGAGACCATATTACTGCCGAGGAGTTTCAGAATTTGGTTGGATTTGAACTGATTCCCAAGGGGCTGGGTATGGAGACGCGGAATGTCGAGGTGGCAGTCCAGAACTGCATGCAGAACTTTGCTGCTAATGACGTGACTGCCCACCAGCTGGCTAGAGCTTTTGTGTGGTTGATGCTGTCAGTCACCATTTTTGCTAATTATGGGACACTGGCCATGACTTGCCTCCTTGATTCTTTGGTTGATGTGGATGGGATAGGGACGGTCTCTTGGGGAGAGGCCGGATTGGCGGAGCTCTACTTCTCCTTAGACATGTACAGCCGGAACAAGGCTGCTTCTATGGACTGTTTCTCCTTTGCCCTCGAGGTAGTCTCTCTTTCTTTTCTCTTTTCTCTTTTCTGTCTTGAGACTTTTATGAGAGAGAGAATGACCTTTTTGATGTTTTGAACATGCAGGCCTGGTTTTGTGAGGTGATCGGGTTCTTTTCTTGGAACCAACAGAGCGATATCACCATCTTTCCTGCTATGGTCCGCTGGAGGGGAGATGCGAGAGATAAGTTCACGAGAAAAACCCGGATCACTTTTGATTACAAGATGGTGAGGCCGGTCATCAACAGGGATGGGCACGACGGAGTGGATTTCTACCCTTGGGGCAGGTATCCGGAGATTTTGCTGGGAGAGGCCATTGAGGCGACTAGGCAAAGGAGATGGCTCACTGGGCTGACATGTGATGTCATTTACTTGGGGGACCGTTTCTCGAGGCAGCATGGCCATGTCCCTCCATTGGACGTCATTACTCCTCAGGATCCTCCAGCACGGATGCTGCAGCCCAGGGATTGGCCAGAGGACGAGATTTCTAGGTACCAGGAAGGCGTGGCCGCTGAGGAGTACTTTGACATGGATACCCCCTACGCTGTGTTTGTGGAGCAACTGACTCGAGGACGCCACGTAAGCTAGTGAAGCTGGCGGTCACTCAGGGATATGGGGAGGATGAGCCTACTGACCCGCCGATCCCTCCTGCGCATCTGTCCTATGTGGTCCATGGAGTACCGAGGAGATTGAGGATACCTGTCCCCGACGCTAGGGAGCCCCAGTATACCTTGCCGCCTGACAGCACTGTAAGTATACTTTTAGGGTCTTTCCCTTTTGCAACTTTCTTTGCTTTTGAGATTTTCTGAGATTTTTCTGAGATTTTTCTCTTCTTTTTCTCGGAGTTCCAACTTGCACTTATGATAGGCTGATCAGGCAGAATAGAGGCTGGAAGGACATGTGCCGGTCCCTTCTGAGGAAGCTGGCCAACGCTTCAAAGGCAGCAGCGGATGCACAGGAGCCCGGGCGCAAGAGACGGCATGTCGGGGGCACAGCATCTACCTCATCGGCCTCGGAGTACTCTTCCAGTGCCATGCCTCGGGGGCGGGGACCCAACGCTGACATTCTGGAGCAGCTGGCTGAGTACGGGCACGATAATGTCCATTTGTCTGACGTGAGCGACCAGGAGGACTTGATGAGGGAGGCTAGCATTTATGAGCTGAGTAGTGATGAGGAGGAGGAAGAGTCGGAGGCCTAGGAGGTCTCTAGAATAGATTTGTAACAAAAATAGACAATGGACAAGATTTATGCGCACTTTGTTTATTTTTTGCTTTATTCTGGCGCCGATGGGGCGAAGACATTGTATTTATGCTTTATTTACTTTTCTAATTCATGCTTTTTTAATTTGCATATTATCTGAGCCTTGGGGCGATTTTTTGCTTGGAATCGGGGCTGAAACTGGGCCAAAATGATTTATAATGGTGTATAAATGCTTGAATGGCTTCTGGATATGTTTTTGTACAGGTTTTGGTTGAAAAAGTGGGGTGAAAACTCCCTTGGGCAGCAACTTGGTTGCTGCAGAATTTTTTTTTGCAGATGGCTAATGTAGCCGTGCGGTTTGGTCCTGAGGGCAAATGAAGCCGTGCGGCTCACAGTTCTGTCTGAACTGGTTATTTTTTGAATAAAAGCAAGGCTTGGCCATTTCATTTCATTTTCAACTTAGACTTGTCCCAATTGTTCCCAGAGCACAGTTTGGACCTAAAAGCACCATCTTTGGTCATTTTCAATGGAGAAGCCCATTAGATTGCAAAGGGGGAAGCGAGACCGTTTTCTGTCCGATCTTCAATCTTGGGTGAGACACAACTTCCAATCTCATAGGGGGTTGCTTGATTCTTCCTTCAAGATCAAGTCTTTATGGCATTTGAGGGATCTCCCACCCGATTGGGACCTTTTGAGAGCCGCAGCAAAGTTCTGGGACGTCCGGAGACATGTTTACTGCTTTTCTTATAACGAGATTGTCCCGACGCATGAAGACTTCCGAGCCTTGATTGGGGGTCCCGAGATTGAGGCTATATCTATTCCGCTGGTCGGAGACGTGCCGGTGGCGGTAAAGCTTGCATCTTTTCTGCAGATTCCTTTGGGGAGAGGCGAGAGGATGATGGTAGCCGGACAGATTGACCTTTCTGATATCCCGGGCAGGTTTGGGTCTCCAGATATGGCTGCGACCACGGTGGCTATGGACGCATTTATCCTTTGCGTATTCTCTGCTCTGTTCACTGCTGAGTCCGTGGGGATCTGTCATAGTGGTCTCTTGGACATGGTTAGAGACTGCAAGGCTGGGAAGGATATTGTCCCGCTGGTTTTGGGAGAGACACTTCATGGGATTGACAGGATGGCTCGGGGAGACCATTTCATGAGATTCGGGAGTCCGGCTGTGCTGACCTTATGGCTGCAGGAGAGGCTCGGGGCTTTGCCAGGGGCTTTGCCAACTCAGTGCCCTTGGGTGATTTCTCAGAGAGGTGCACCGAGGCTACAGGACCAGGGTAGCTGGGAGCTGACGATGGCTAGGCTATCCACTTCGGACATCCGTTGGTGGATACCTCATTGGAGGTTGCAGACCAGGAGGATATTTCAGGAGTCCTATGCTATGAGGGTTCCAGGATTCTGCTGGTCATCCTTCTACATACCCTTCTTAGTATCCAGACAGTTTGGGGCTTTACAGGAGCCATTGAGTGATTGGGAGGACATCCGGACCATGGAGGTGGAGTCATTGGATATGAGGGATCCAGCCAGCTTCTCCTTCTTCTCGAGGGCTTGGACATACACTTCTTTCCCACCCAGGGCTATCTTCAGGAGCAGGAAGAGTACCATCTTAACCACTGTCTACTTGGACTGGTACGAGAGGGAAATGGGAGCGACTCAGGTCATTCTGGGGGAGAGACGTCAGGCTTTATTGGGGGCCGACTGCGACTCAAGTAGGACTCTGAGGGAGACCGAGGCTAAGGCGAGTCGCCATAACCAGTCAAGTGACTTGGTCAGAGACATGGAGGCTCGGTACAAGAGGTTGTCCGAGGTCGCTCCTTTGACTGAGGCTCAGAGGGAGGAAGTGCGGACTCGTGCTCGGGTAGAGAGAGCACTTATTGACACGGGTTTGGTAGAGGCTCCAGTGAGGATACCGAAGGTCGGGATGAGGGATACCGACATCATAGATAAAAAGAGGAAGAAGACTCGACGGGGCCGAGGAAAAGGGAAAAAGACCAAAGAAGACTCAGCGAATGACGACTGACAGATCTTTTCTTAGGATTCCCTTATTGCCATTTTGCAAACACATTAGTTTATTTAGGCATTTTATTGTATTTTAGATCTTTGTAGCAGGTTAGCAGAGTCAAGAGGTAGACCGTGCTTGAACTCATCAAGAAGTTTTTAACTTGTAATGAACAAGAAATATTATCTTAAAAATTAATCGAGACACATTTCATGGAAATTCAAATGTCTTATTTATTGGGACCCGTTTTATGAAAACTGAAATACCCTTTATTATTTAGGATGCACTTCATGGAAGCTTGATTGTCCTTTTTATTGTTTAGACCGAACCATATATGGCTGCCTACGTTCCCCTTTTACAAGAAAGACTAAGGGGCTCAGGTCTTCGTAGTTCATTCTGGTGAACTATATATATATATTTTTTTTTATTTTATTTTTATGTGCAGCCCTGTTTTTTGCCTAGACAGCCCTTTTTGGGTTTTCAGCCTAGCTGGGTATTACTCTTTTTGCACTAAGATTTTTTATGTGCAATCCTGTCTTTTGCCTAGACCGCCCTTTTTGGGGTTTTCAGCCTAGCTGGGTATTACTCTTTTTGCACTTTTTTTTTTATTATTTTTTTTCTTCTTTTTTTTTTTTTTTTTTTTTTAGACATAGTATCTTTTGAGCTTATCACCGTTGGACCGGGTGGACAAAGGGATTGCCGTCCGTGTCTCGCAAGCTTCATGGCTCCTCCCGATAGTATCTTCTCGCACCACATAAGGGCCGATCCAAATGGGTTCCCATTTTCCCGTGGGGTTGTCTACGGTAGGGGCTTCACTTTCAAAACTAAGTCACCCTCTTTGATGTCTACTGGCCTTGACCTTTTTATCAAACGCTCTGGCCATCCGCCTCTGGTAGGCTCGGGTGTGTTCCATGGCTTTTAGCCTTCTCTCGTCAAGCGGGGCCAACTCATCATGCCTGGCACGCAACCATTCTACTTCATTGACACTATTTTCCGGGAGGACCCTTAATGACGGTATTTCCAACTATACGTAACACTTTGCTTCCATCCCGTAGGTTAAGGCAAAAGGAGTTTCTCCTGTAGCCGTTCGGCCCGAGACGTTCGCAGCCCCGAGTGCCGGAGTGCGGCTTTTCGGGCCAATCACGACCACGGGTGGCCATCTTCCCGATGATCCGTTTGAGCGTCTTATTAGCGGCTTCCACGGCTCCATTAGTCGAGGTGCATGCGGAGACGACTTGTGGCGAGTGATTACGAATTCGACAGCAACCTATCGCAGTCCCCTTCAAAGTGCGACCCATTATCGGAAATGATCTCGTTGGGCACTCCATATCTGCACATTATGTTTTCTTTGATGAATTGGGCCACTTTTCTGGAAGTGAGGACCTTGTAAGACTTGGCCTCTACCCACTTGGTGAAGTAGTCGATGGCTACAAGCACAAATTCATGTCCATTGCTTCCTGCCGGGGCTATTTTCCCTATCACGTCAATACCCCAAGTTGCAAACGGCCAAGGAGTCGTCATGCAGTACAGGTCATGAGGCGGGAGATGGTTGAGGTTGGCAAACCGCTGGCACTTGTCGCATGCTCGGACGTGCTGGACACAGTCTGTTTCCATGGAAATTCAGTAGTAACCCATTTTGAGGATCACTTGCATCAGGGCTCTGGCATTCATATGAGGACCGCAGGGACCATTGTGGACTTCAGTCATCAATTCTTTGGCCTTTTCTTGAGTGACGCACAAGAGGAGTGGTCCTTGGTATCGCTTCTTGTATAGGTTGCCTCCTAGAATGACATAATGGGAGGCTGAAATTACCCGATCTTTTTCGCGCGCGGGCGGGGGGCGCGGAAAAGGCGGTTGTCTTTCGCGGAGGGGCGTTGGTGTCTGAGACCTCGCTTCATGGGAAGGAACAAAATGAGGAGTCGCCACGCGGTTTTTGTATTTTGAGCCCAAACGTTGAGAAACGGCTTTTGTGAAAAGGTGTCATTTTTATTGGTAGCAAAAACTTAGGAAAAGGCTTTTTGAAAAAGGGGATCATTTTTATTGGCAGCAAAAACGAGTAAAAAGCTTTTTTGTACCAGAGATTGTTAGGTTCGGAGGTCAGGTTACGTTTCGGGTAGAGTATGACGAGATCGCCCGAAACGCCTCGCATGACGAGTCTTTCTACCTTTCTCGAAATCGTGTGTGTGTGTGTGTGTGTGTTTTGAAATGGGGGCTTGAATGACAAGCTTAATCTTGGTTTGAATGACAAACGTTGATTAGGTGACTTTTGAAAAGACGAGCGTTTGAATGACAAACGTCGGTTTGAGTTTGAAATGAGCGTTTGCGTGGCAAACGCCGACTTTGAGTTGAAATGAGCGTTTGCGTGGCAAACGTCGACTTTGAGTTGAAATGAGCGTTTGCGTGGCAAACGTCGACTTTGAGTTGAAATGAGCGTTTGCGTGGCAAACGTCGACTTTGAACCGTACGAGTCATTGTTAACGATTTTTACGGGAAAAATGCGTATTAAATGATTTTAAGTGTCAAATGGCGGCTTTGAGTTTGAAGATGAGCGTTCGGAGGTCGAACGTCATTTCGCGCATTTTTGAAAGAGAGTTCGACGGACGAACTCCGGTTTTGAACCGGGCATTACATTGTTAACGATTTTTACGGGAAAAATGCGTATTAAATGACATGCGATCAACGAATCGGGTTGCGACTCGGACTTTGAAAAGTAAATACTATCACAATCCAAACGGATCGAACTTGTAAATGACAGTATTTAAAGCGGTGTCAACGGAATCAAACGATCCGGATTCGTAAATGACGATCAACGAGGCCAAACGGCTCGGAATTGTAAATGACGATCAACGAGGCCAAACGGCTCGGAATTGTAAATGACGATCAACGAGGCCAAACGGCTCGGAATTGTAAATGACATGAAAGTAAACGGAATGGGGTCGGAACGCCGTTTTAACCCGTGATTACTTCTCTTACGGAAAGAGAAGAGGATCGAGGGGCTAAAACGTATCGGACCCCGTTAGACGGAGGCGTCTACATTTTGATAACGACGTTCGAAACAGTTATAGCTACTGGCGCGTAAACTGAGACGGAACGGGAGATTTAGAGAGAGGGAGTTATACATATGGCTAGGGTCGACTCCTTTGGCTCGGGAGGTGTGTACGGGACACGGAAAGTGATTCGAAAGGTTGTTTCGAAGTTGTAGGGTGCGTATTTGATCGAAATTCGAAGGTTTCACGCGAATCGAGACAGAACGGGAGCTCGGGAGGGGTGAAAACCAGTTTGGACCGTGGGGGGTGGTGATTTTTGGTGTAAAAATTCCTTTTCTATTGCCTTTGACAGCAACTTCTATTTATAGGGTGAAAATTGCAGTAGGAGTCCGGCCGGACTTGGACTGAATTTCAGGGGGTTTTGGGGATTTTGGAAATCTGGGGGACTTGCTGGCAATTTCAGGAAAAGTGCACAGTGAGTCCGGCCGGACTTGGCTTGCAAACCTGGGGCATTTTGGTCTTTTCCCTTTGAAATTGATTGAAGGGTGACTAGAGGGAGGTGGCATGGCTGCCACGTTCCCTCTGAGTCACCATGAGGTGGAAGATTGTTCCCGGTCCCGGTTTTGTCCGTTTTTAAAAATAACAGTCCGGGAAATGTCCGAAACGCCCGGAAAGTGCCTGAAAATGCGTTTTGAGTGGAAAGCCATACTTTTACGTGAGATGTCACGTGCTAAGTATGGTTCGACGTCGAGATGCACGGGCAGCCCCGGACATCTCGTTGGCACGCAACGGGAGTTTAACGAGTTCCGGTTAACCTGAGCGGGCCAGTTAACGGATTTCGGTTAACTTTCTGACGGATTTGGACGATCCGAATTTGGGTACTTACAGTTAGCCCCTCAGCGACGTCTCCTCCGAAGGAGGTGGGGTCGTTGAAAAGATAAGGATCCAAATCGGGATGCCTTACTTTGAAAGAGACACAGGCGGTCACCGGTGGTGGACCTTTAGCGAAAAAGATTCCTACGTATCCCGAGCGGGAATCAAGCCGATCGTAGTTCGAAAAGGGGCAAGGGCCGCGCATGGGGACCTTGACCTGAGCGAGACTGTTAGGAGGCGTCTGAACCTGGATGAGACCATTCGCGAGGTACACATGCTCGAATGGAGACCGTTGGGAGGCGTCGATCCCAGGACTTCTGAAACCTTCGAGGGCGTGTGGTGCCTCAAATCGGAGTTGCGATGCCGACGAGGGCGTTCGTTCCTTGGGTGCCGGGGCTTATTGCCGTTGCTTTATCTGCTTGGGGATGAGCGTTCGGGCTTACCTGATGGCCGAAGAGGATTGTTGCAAGGCTTTATTGCCTTGGGAGTTCGGGCTTATTGCTTTGCTGCCGGTGAGATGACTGTTTGTAAGGCGTTCGTGCCTTGGGGTTCGGAGCTTATTGCTGTTGCCGGGAGAGATGACTGTTGCAAGGCGTTCGTGCCTTGGGGTTCGGGCTTATTCTTTGTTGCCGGAGAGATGAGCTGCTTGCAAGGCGTTTGTGCCTTGGGGTTCGGGCTTATTGCCGTTGCCGTGAGATGACCGTTTGCAAGGCGTTCGTGCCTTGGGGTTCGGGCTTATTGGCTTGTTGCCGGTGAGATGACTTTGTTTGTAAGGCGTTCGTGCCTTGGGGTTCGGGCTTATTGCTGTTGCCGGTGAGATGACTCGTTTGCAAGGCGTTCATGCCTTGGGGTTCGGGCTTATTGGCGTCATGAGATGGCATTTACGTTCGTGCCTTGGGTTCGGGCTTATTGTCATTGCCGAGATGACCGGCCGAAGGTCTAGATAAGAGAGTGGAGGTCGGACAAATAAGGTCGGGATGCTTGAGATCGGACCGTGAAAGGTCGCGATTGAGGATTGGAATCGGACCGTGAAAGGTCGCTATTGAGGATTGGAATCGGACCGTGAAAGGTCGCGATTGAGACTTGAAATCGGACCGTGAAAGGTCGCAATAGAGACTTGAAATCGGACCGTGAAAGGTCGCGATTGAGAATTGGAATCGGACCGTGAAAGGTCGCAATTGAGGATTGAAATCGGACCGTGAAAGGTCGCAATTGAGACTTGAAATCGGACCGTGAAAGGTCGCAATTGAGGATTGAAATCGGACCGTGAAAGGTCGCAATTGAGACTTGAAATCGGACCGTGAAAGGTCGCGATTGAGGCTTAAAATCGAACCGTGAAAGGTCGCGATTGAGACTTGAAATCGGACCGTGAAAGGTCGCAATTGAGACTTGAAATCGGACCGTGAAAGGTCGCGATTGAGGATTGGAATCGGACCGTGAAAGGTCGCAATTATGGATTTAATGGTGAGGACCATTATTAAATTTTAACGTCGGGAGACGGAATAGTAACTGAAATGTCCGGAGACATGGTTGAACGTTTGAATGTCAAACGTCAACTGGACTGAATTTAACGTCAGGAGACGAGCGTTAGTGAGAACTAACTTTGATTTATCCTCGGGGGATAGGGCGTTAGAAATGTCTAACTGGGGGAAATTTTACACTTTCGGGGCCGAAGTGGTAAAATTGGAATTGCCAAAAGCTGAGGGGCAAAAGGGCAAAAATTATTCTGGTGCAGTAAGAGTCCGGTCGGACTTTACTGATTTTCCAGAATCTTTTTAAATGCCGAGGCTGGGGAAGAAAATGGCCATTTTCTTCCATTATTGCCGGCGAGAGAGGAGAGAAAAGAGAGAGAAATCCAACCCAAATTGCAAGGTTTGCTTGAATTTGTGAGGGAAAATCGCTATGGAGGGTGAAGGAGGACCAATGGCTCGCCATGGAAGGACCGACGACGAAAGAACTCGATTGGTTCGGACCATTCGAACCACCACTCTTCCATTGAATCCGGCGGAGTTTTATCCGGCGAGGGACCGCCACAACTCCAAGGGAGGGATCGAAAGACAAGTAAGTTTCCTACAAATTCCATTAATTTTAAGAATGTGCATTCTTTAAATGTTAGAAATTTGTTAGGAATTTACTTAGGGATTTTGGTGCCCGAATTGGGGCTTTTGACTTTGCTACGAACATTTGTCGAAATTGACTAGGATGTAGTTCAATTGACATCATGGGTAGATGACATAAAAATTTTGGTGGCAAAATTCCATGTCTAAATGCATTTTCCAAAATTAAAGTAGCTTTAATTCGGGACGGAGCGAAATTTTCGAAAAAATTCGAAAGAATTTGAAAGTTCCGGATTCGACGGAGTTTTCGAAAGATTTTGAAAGTTCTGGATTCGACGGAGTTTTCGAAAGATTTTGAAAGTTCCGGATTCGACGGAGTTTTCGAAATGATTTTGAAAGTTCCGGATTCGACGGAGTTTTCGAAAGATTTTGAATATACGTAGGAAATGAATGAGAACCGTATCTGCATTGCATCCTTTTGACATGCGCGCTTGCATTACGTTGACGTTGCTTCGTCTTGTTTGTCTGCAGGGGACAGGACGGTTAATACTCATAACCAGAAGAGTCGGGGTGCCTTTGAGGCGGTGCAGAGCATTGTGGGGCATTATCCTGACGTGGCTCGAGAGGGAGAGAGGAGTCCACGACACTTGTGATTGACTCCGGGTTGGCCGGGGGTTTATCGGTCTTGTGGCGGCGACACCGATACGCCGAGGGGCAGGTCTATGTATGTTGCGCTAAGCGAGTGCTTGAGTGGGATACGACCCACACTTTCCATTTCGGATGGGGAGGCGACGGTGACTCCCACGGATTTTGCCGCTATCACTGGGTTGCCGACTTACGGCAACACGCTAGTGTGGGTTGATGGTTACACCCCGGAGCGGTTGTCCGGGCTGCTGGGTTTTGATATTACCGATGCCGGGGGCTTAGGCATTCGGTACAGTGCCGATGGAGCATCACTTGAGGGGAAGGGGTCGCCGATTATCCGGCCGGGTCCTTGAGGATGACCGCGGAGCGTCCGGCTCGAGGGTTCCTTTGGTTTGCGCTGTCGGCGACTTTGTTCCCGACTTCCGACACGTCTTGTCACTTCCGCTCGGGTCGCCGGTAGACTTGGATGCCGTGAGGGGTTTGCGTGGGGGAGGCCGGACCGGCCGAGCTCTACCATTCCCTGGGACAGTTCTCGCGGGGAGAGGAGCACTCATTTAGCCGCTTCACGCATGTCTTGGATGTAAGTTTACGTGCTTTTTCTCTTCCTTGCCTCTTTTATGTACTCGTATGTATCTCGCTTTGTAGGCGACATAACTTTCCATTCTCTTGGCAGTCCGGTGCTACGAGGTGTTGGTCCGCAGGCTTGGGACATCAAGGAGCCGTACCGTCCCCTGTTCCCTGCCATGCTGGTTTGGCAGAAGAAGGCGAAGAGGGCGGTCTCTTCGAGAGTTGGCACTCGAGTGTCATACGAGGAGATATCTCTGGCGCTGAACCTGGAGTTTTCCGAGAGGATCCAGCTGACCTGGTGGAGCAGGTTTGATCATGTCGCGGTGCAGATTGCCAGCGAGACTACACGGCGGCGGAAGCTCCTGGTGGGACTTCACTGTGACGCCATGTATTTGGGGGAGAGGGTGACCCGTCAGCATAGGCAGGGGTCTCTTCCATTGGTGCCGGTGGATCCTCCTTTGTACATGCAGCATCCTGAGATGCCGATTGATGAGCTGGAGGGGTACCTTCAGGGTGTGTACTTCACCGAGTACATCATAGCGGGGGCCGCCTATGATGTTTTCTTGAGGATGAGGCTGAGGAGCCCGCAGGTGCAGCATAGAGAGGGCGAGGTCCCTGGAGGTCCTCGAGATTTTCCGACCCCGCGACCTAGGCTAGCGTACGAGGGACTGGATGGTTCGCGTAGGCGACTTGTGATCCCGCTCCCGGCGGCGCCGAGACCACGATACAGGGCGGACCCCAATGCTTCGGTGAGCACCTTTTTTGATTTTATGCATTTGATAGTAGCATTCTGCACATGATGCATCTGTACTTTCTGTTCACTTTCTGATGATTTTCCTGGTTCGCAGGTATCTGGCCGTACGTATAATGAGGCCATGAGGCCGGTGGACAGATGGTCCGCCTACGCCAGGAGGCTCGTGGAGTTCATGCGGTGCGGTTCCGGAGGAGCGTGGACGTCCGCGATCGGGGCCGTCTAGGCCGAGGGTTCGCCTGCTCCCACAGCTGGTGGGGAGGACTTCACACAGGGGTTTGGCCGGTTCGCGGGCGGAACGGCTGGATTTGGAGCTCCTTCTTCTGCGCACTCGGGGCGCGAGAGAGGGGAGTCCTTGAGTTCGCGTACTCCGAGGAGGCCCTTTGCCTATTCCCTAGCGGGAGGAGTTCGGCGAGTTCTGTTTGCGACAGATCCGGCGGCGCGGCGGAGCAAGACGTCGAGTGTACGGATGACGAGCGGGACTCGAGTAGTCCCTTTTTACCGCTTTCTTTCTTTACTATTTTGTTTAGACACAATGCATGTATTTGTCAGAACAAATTTTGATTTGAAATGTATTTGCAAAAAGGCGCCCGTGGGGCCAACTCCGTACTTCGCATATTTATTCTGTGATCACCTTCATTACTTTCGGCAAATAAGCAAATAGGTTAATCAAAAATAAATAAAAAGTAGAAATGCATTAAAAATTGAACGGGTCAAAAATTAAGCATGTATGCACTAGTTTTTAATTATTTGCACTTTTGCCTGAGCAGGGGCGGAAGGGATATTGACATTGGTTGAATGAAATCGAGGGCGAGCACGCAGATTTCATAAGAGTGAACAGGGCATGGTTTGGAAATGTTTCAAGCTTTAAGGCGGCTAGGCTGCGAGTTGACCAAGTCAATCGGCAGAGGAGTCCGGCCGGACTAGAATTGAATTTCAGATTCTTTAAATTGCGGTTTCGGCTTTGCAATTTGTAAGAAGCTGCGCATTGTTTTTGCTCATTACGGCTGAATTCTTTTCCCTTTCTTAAGGTTTTCTTCACCTTCGACATGGCTCCCTTTCCCAAGTTATCGTCTCGGATGCAAGAGCGATATTTGGACAACTTTCGCCGTGGGTACGGAACCACACGAGGCGTAACAAAAGGTTTTTCGAAGGTCATTACGGGATTAAATCTGTTTGGGCTTTGAAGGAGCTCATGCCAGATTGGGATCTTTTGAGAGCCGCGTCTCGGTTACGGGACGTAAGGAGGAACGTGTACGGCTTTTCGTACAACGAAGTCACTCCTACGTTTGAAGATTTCCGGGCCATTGCAGGGAGGACCCGAGGCGGAACGACTAGTTCTTCCGTATCTTTGGTGGCATAGCCACCGTTGAGAAGCTAGTGTCTTTGTTGGGTATCTCGGCATTGGAGAAGCATACGGGATGCTTTGGTATAGGATACCGATTACGTTGACATTTTGGGACTGCGCGATAGATTTGCCGGAGCTGAGGGGAGCGTCTTTATGTGGGACGCGTTTGCTCTGTGCGCGATTGCTACTCTGTTCACATTCACGTCTCTGGGTGTGTGCCATCACGATGTCTTGGACCCGAGGTGAGGCAAAGGCCGGAGTGGAGGAGACATCGTGCCATTGGTCTTGGGCGAGACGTTCCTCGGGCATAGGCCGGATGGCGACGGTAGCCGATACATGTGGGGAGGGAGTCCCGCTATGCCGGCCATGTGGTTGAGGAGAGAGGCTGCAGATGATGCCCGAGGTGCCAATGTCCCGTGACGCTTGGTCTTTCTCGCGACGTCCTACGGTGATAGGAGGCAATCAGTGCCGAGCCGGAGCTCTGGATGGCCAGAACTTTGCACGCATCATTTGCGATGGTGGGTTCCCCATTGGAAGTTCTGAGACTCTGCGGGACCACTCGGGAGGGTCTATTGATCGTCGTCGAGTGCCGGCTGTCTCGAACGTCTTTCTATATTCCATCATTGGTTACTGCGGCGGTATGAGGCTGGGCCAGGTGCCAGCGGCGATCGAGTTATGCTGCTACCTTTGAGGTGGGATCTCTGCGAATGGAGGATCCTTCGACGCTATTGCGATCACCCGGTGGTGGCAATATACGTCCTTTCCCGCCAGGGTTCTCTTTCACCGGAGAGAGGGCACCGTTCGTCGACGCAAGATCCGAACTGGTATGAAGAGTGTATGGGGGAGACACAGATGGCTCTCTTCTGGAGACGGAGTGAGCTGTTGGGTGCCGATCACTGGACGGCTCGACCTTGAGGAGGACAGGCGAGGGCTAACCCCGGGAATCGTCGCGATGCCATGGCTGATTATGTGGCAAGTGCTGATCGGGAGGCCAATCAAAGCACTATGATGATGGCTCGAAGTGAGGCGGCTCGAGACAGAGCAGAAAGGATCGCTGTGTTGACAGCCACTGAGCTTGACGGAGGCGTCGGGAAGGGTCCCCGAGCCGGAGTAGAAGGCCTACGGAATATTTCCTGCGAAGGTGAAGAACACTCGCCGGGGAAAAGGGAAGGGAAGAAGGATGAAGGACCTAGTACGGAAACTAGGTTGACCTTGTCATCGTCCGTAGAGTATCCACCCATTGTCATTGCAGACACATTAATTGATTAATGTTTTATTGTAGTTTTGCTAGCGTGTAGCGAGTCAAGAATTGACCGTGCTTGAACTCATCAAAGAATGTTTTAACCGTTATGAATTTGTAGGTTAAATGAAAAGAGTTTTTCGAAACAGAAGCAATTGATGCTTATTGTATTATTTTTTTTTTTTTTAGACCGAACCAAAGATGGCTGCCTACGTTCCCCTTTTACAATTGGACTAAGGGGCTCAGGTCACCGTAGTTCGACACTTTAGGTGAATTTGAGAAAAACAAAGACAAGAGAAGTGCGACCCTGTTTTTTACCTGGATCATTAGCGGGAATGTATCCAGTTGGGTATTACTCTTTTAGCACTTTAATTTACTGAGGGGGACGGTGTATGGGGAAGGAGAGTTGACTCGTGCTCTTCCTCAAACGAAGTATCTGCGGAGCTTGCTTCCGTTCACGGGGTTAACGAAAGAGTTTCTGTCCAAATCTGCTAGCTTCATGGCTCCTCCGGAGAACATTCTTTGTACCACGAACGGTCCTATCCAGGTAGGCTCCCACTTTCCAAGGGGATTGGTCTGCGTAGGAGGCTTTTCCTTTAGCACCAAGTCGCCTTCTCTGATGTCTCGGATCTTGACTTTCTTGTCGAATGCTCGTGCCATTACGCTCACGGTAGGCTCGAGTGTGTTCCATGGCTTTCAATCTGCGCTCGTCGAGTAGAGCAAGTTCGTCGTGATGGCTCTGTAGCCATTCGACTTCATTGATCCCGTTTTCCAAGGGGACTCGGAGGGATGGAATTTCTAATTCCACGGGTAACATCGCTTCCATTCCGTAGGTAAGTGCGAACGGAGTCTCCCCTGTGGCGGTTCGACCGATGTTCGGTATCCCTGCAGGGCTAGATGTAGCTTTTCGGGCCGGTCCCGACCTGCGGTGGTCATCTTTCTGATTATCATGGCGAGAGTCTTGTTGGCTGCCTCTACTGCACCATTGGTTTGTGGTCTGTAAGGAGAAGACTTGTGACGTGTGACTCTGAATTCGGTCAGTAGTTGGTCACAATCTCCTTCGAAGTGAGTCCCATTGTCGGAGATGATCTCGTTGGGCACTCCGTATCGGCACATGATGTTCTCTCGGATGAACTCGGCCACCTTCTTAGAATTCAGTACCTTGTACGATCTGGCTTCTACCCATTTGGTGAAGTAGTCGACTGCGACTAAAATGAACTCGTGACCATTGCTCCCTGGAGGAGTGATTTTGCCGATGACGTCGATTCCCCATGTGGCGAAAGGCCATGGCGTAGTCATGCAGTAGAGTTCGTGAGGAGGGATGTGATTGAGGTTGGAGAACCGTTGACATTTGTCGCAGCTTCGGACGAACTGGATGCAGTCTGTTTCCATTGATATCCAATAGTATCCCATACGGAGAATGATCTGTGTCAATGCTCGGGTGTCATGTGCGGACCGCAGGTTCCGTTGTGAACTTCGTTCATTAGCTCGCTGGCTTTTTCTTTGTTTACACACCGAAGGAGTGGCCCTTGGTGGCGCTTCTTGTATAACATACCCCCCAGAATGACGAAATGGGATGCCAGGCGTTTTAATGCCATCATGTTTTTGGCTTTGATCCCTTCTTTGTATTTTCCATCTTCATTTGTGAAGGAAGCTTCTCCGTTTTGGAGGTACTGGTAAATTTGATTGTACCAGGGTTCGTCGATCGTTTCTTTTTCTTTTTCGATCTCACAGCAATAGGCGGGTGTTTCCCGTCTGCCTATTCTAAGGGGTTTTACTGCTTTCCCTTCGGGAATTTCGACAAGAGAGGCGAGGGTTGCCAGGGCGTCTGCGGCGGTTTCTGTCTCTTGGCAAATAGTGAAAAGAGATGTCCTTGAACCGAGCAATGAGCTCCTCCATGTACGCGTGGTACTTCGAAGGCCGGAATCTACCGTCTTCCATTTGTTGGATACTTGATTGATGATCAATGCTTTGAGTGTCCATATACATCCAAATTCTAAGATGTTGCGCTCGAGGGCGGCTTCCAAACCCGCCGCACAGGCTTTGTATTCTCAACGCATTGTTGGTCGCTTCAAAATTCGGCTTGATGGCTATGGGAGTATGCTCGTCCTTGGGATCGACAAGGAGCATTCCAATGCCATTCCCCTTCTTGTTGGCTGCCCCCTCGAAGAAGAGTTGCCCGGCGGTTTGCGTTGTCAAGTGAAAAGATTCCGTCATCCGAAATTGCGGATCGGGACCCTTAGGTTCATTGCTTGGGAAGTCGGCCGGGCGATGCGCGCCATTACTGCGCCCTTTGTTGATTTTCTGACCATGTACTTGATGTCGAACTCAGCCAGGAAGAATGACCACTTGGCTAGCCGCATTGACAGGGATGGCTTGTCAAAGAGATATCGGACAGGGTCCACTTTAGAGACCAGGAGCACTGAATGCGACTGCATGTAGTGTTTCAGTTTCCCGACTACCCATACCAAGGCGGTATGTTGGGTATGCATGTTTTAACCCTCCTATTTTTGTATTAGATTTGATTGATACCGTAACCTCCTGTCTATTTTAAGGACTTTAGGACCCTATGTAATGAAGCTTAGACTTCAATTTTTTAGTTAAGTCCATTTTATAGATTAGGTTAAATTTAGGCTTGAAGACTGGCACAAGACTCATTGGAATTGAGAGTTGCAGTTCAAAGTTTCAAACCGCTCCTTCCAACCGCCCTAGCAAAACCGCCCTTAGCATTTGCTTGGTGAAATCCTTTGTTTGAAACTACCCTTGAACTACTCCAGTGCAACCGCCCTTTGATGAACCGCACCTTGCAGCTCATTATCAACCGCACTTTGCAACCTCACTGGAGTTACCAACCGCTTCTGTCAAACCGCCTACTCCAGAACCGCTCCAATGATTGAGACTTGAAGTGAACCACCTTTTGTCAGTATAATCCACATCAGCAATACCAAATGTCAACCACCTTATCTTGTCACGTGATTCAAAGTCAGAAAAGATCTGCAAGGATCTCTGAAAGGTGACAGTGTCCAAACCTCATTGCTTGCACTGGAGCATTATCACCTTTTATCTGCAACTACCGTACCAAAGGACAAAAGTGGTTCTGTGTGGACCAATTAGAAAGCATCAAGTACCGTCCTTCAACAAGTTTGTGTCCAACGGCTACATTTTGGATGCTTGGGTATAAATACCCCTAATCTTCACCATTTGAAGATTGCTTGAAAATTAGAGAAATTGCTGTGTTCATGAGAAGTTGAAGCTCTGCCCAGAAATTCTTAGTCCTTTGAATCTTCATCTTCATACTTCAAGAAATATTCCCACCCGAAATCAAGCCTTAACACTTTCAAGAATCATTGTGCTCTACATCTCACGATTTAAAGAGCCTTGATCTTGTTCTCACACACACACCTCATTTGTTCTAATCACATAGATTAAACACTTGAGATACACTGGTTATAGTTTTGGATTTGTTCTTCATAGTAAAGATTTTATTGTACTTTGTAATCTCTCAAATACTTAATATAAAATCTCTCTTAGAAATCCAAGACTAACCATCTTGGTAGTGGACGTAGATCGTTTATCGATTGAACCACTCCAAATAGCGTGTTCTTACTTTCTGCAATTATATTTCTTGTGCTTACTAATTATTTATCTTTGTCTCTGTTTGATCTTTATTTAGATATCCATTATTGTGAAATAGTGTTTGGAGTTAACATTGTCAAAACCTCACTTGTTTGTAAACCGCACGTACCAACTACTTTATTAAAACCGCTTTACAAACCTCCTCTATCAAAACCACTTTGTAACTCTAAATATTCCGCTGTGCATTTTACACTTTCACTTGCAGTCTATTATCAACTGCAAGAGGATCTTGTAAGCAAGAGGTTTAGTTTTTAAAAGAGGGCGAAAAATTTTAAACAGCTATTCACCCCCCCCTCTAGCTGTATTTTCACCCTTGTTGCCACCTTTGGGACCAACAAGTGGTATCAAAGCTAACACATTTTAAAACCACTGTTTTTCAAGCTTAACAGCTTGTGTGCCGATTCGATATGGCAACCTCAAAGACAATGACTACTGTTAACTATTCACACATTCCAATGTTTGACGAAGACCACTTTGACATCTGGAAGTGCCGAATGCTTATTCATTTGGAAACCATAGATGAAATGCTGGTGGAGTGCGTGATCAATGGCCCTCTAATTCCAATGAAGGCTAACACTGATGCAACCACCAATGCTGAAACTCCAGAGGTCAAAAAGCCAAAAGATGAGTGGTCGGATGAAGAGAAAAGATTAGTTGCCTTGGACAGCAAGGCGAGGTTCATCATTTCTGGAACCCTCCCCGTATCAACTCTACAGAAAGTGATGTACCTCAAAACCGCAAAGCAGATGTGGGATGCCATAGAGAGCTACCTCGAAGGTGATGAAGAGTGCAAGGAAAACAAATTATACACTGTTGAAAGATCCTACAACAACTTCAACAGAAAATCCAACGAAACCTTGCGTCAAACCTACGATCGCTATGTTGAGGTAGTTAATGCTTGTAGATCTCTTGGTAAAACTTTAACCGATAAGGAAATCAATATGACTTTCCTATCTGCTTTAGGTTCTAGATGGGTAAATAAGGCTACCTCTCTAGAAGACTCCAAAGTATTGGGTACTTGGTCATTAAGTAACTTGTATGCCAATCTTAGAGTCTATGAACTTAAATTAAATCATATTGAAGAGATAGAAGGGAAAACCAAATCGCTTTCTATGTCTGTAGTGGAACATGAAGAGAAACCATCCACATCCAATCAAACCACTGATCCTTCCATATCAACCTCATCACTCATCGAGATGGATGATGATGATTTTGCCATGTTTGTGAAAAGATTCCAAAAATTTAGAAAATCCTCAAAACCTTTCACAAAATCTTTTTCAAAAGGCAAACCTCCTGCAACATTTTCTAGGGCTGCAGATACAAAGAAGAAGAGTGACTTGGTTTGCTACAACTGTAGAAAACCTGGCCACTTTGCATCTGAGTGTCCACAGCCTAAATATGAATACATGAAAAAGAAAACTTTTCCTTCGAAATTTTCTCATCGTAAGGGAATGGTTGCTGAGGAGGAAGAGAATTCCAAGGAATTAGCAACTTGGATTGAAACAGATTCTGAGGATGGAAGTGATGATGAAACCGAAGAGGTTAATCTTGCTTAGTTGCAGACGCTTCTGATGACTCAGATTCTGAATCATTTGAGTTGCCTGATATGGAAGAAAAGGAGGTTTTTGCAAAACTTCCAAATTATAAATTGGATGATGATATTAAACTTACTCCTAGCGTTAAGATAGGAAATTGTTCGTATTCACGTCCCATTTTCTCATCTAAAACTGCTCCACCTTCAAAAGCTATTCCAAAGAAAATTTTGAAAAAGGTGGTGGAAGAGGTTTCTCCCATGGAACATGAAAAGATGTTCAAGGAAGCTGAAATGGTGATCCATCAATTCTCTAATCTTAAGAAAGCCTTAAGCTTAGCTCATGATGAACTTAATCTGCACAAGACGGAGAAAACTGTGATGAGGTCTGAAATTTCTAATCTTAAGGACCAAATCAAACAGATGACTCCTCTTGCTGATCAAAACCGCATCCTTGAAACTAAGGTTGCTGCACTTCAACTCAGGAATGATGACTTGGTAACCCAAATCGACGATCGCCAAAAGATTATTGATTCGTGGCTCAAGTCTCAATCCACCAAGGATAAAATCTTGGACTTCCAAGTTCCTCCTGGAACTAAGGATGGTCTAGGGTTTGGATCTGAGGAAGAGGAGAAGTGTGCATCCTCTAGTGAAAAGGATGAGGAATTTCCAGAACTAACTAAAGAAATTCCCAAGGAGAAGCATGCTAAGGGAAAGGGTAAAGCAAGACAAGTAAATTATGTCTACCCTAAAGGAAAGCAATATGGGAAGAATTCTGTGTTGAAACCTAAGAATTCTGTGGAAGCACCTGAAGAGGAAATGGCTTATGGAATTGGTAGAATCCCTGCTCCAACCTCTTCCTCGGGTGGAAAAGGCGGTTCTGCTAACTCCTGTGTCCTGACCGCGTTTCTTCCTCAACCGCTCCTCCTGCCTTCAAAAGCAAGAATAGCGTTCCCAGGAAATACGTGGTCAAACCAAAGCCTGTTCCCTTTGTATCAGCTGGAATGTTAGCTGGAACCGCACCTCCCAAACCGCTTCCTTGTCCCAAACCGCATGGAACTCCTAAGAAGAGTAAGGAGTTAGTAAAACCTCATGATGCTTGTAGTTTTTATAAATGTTCTGTGTGTGATGGTTTAGGTCACAAGGCTGCAGAATGCCTTTTGCGGTTCACACCCAATGCCAGGAAGAGCAAACCTCCTTCTGTCAAGCAGGTGTGGGTCGTAAAGGGTTGCTAACTTCAGGACCCAAGGAATAAAGGGGGACCTCGTTCTTAATGTTTACATTTCAGGTCCTCTGCTTCATGGCTGGTCACTCCAAGGATAATGAATGGTATCTTGACAGTGGCTGCTCAAGACATATGACTGGAGATAGATCATTACTTGAAGATGTCGTTGAAGCAAGTGGTCCATCTGTAACCTTTGGTGACAACAACAAAGGAAAGACCATAGGATATGGTGTTATAAGGAGAGGAAACCTAACTATTGAGAAGGTTTCTCTTGTCGATGGACTCAAGCACAACCTCCTTTCAATTTCTCAATTTTGCGACAAAGGAATGCTTTGCAACTTCACGTCATCAAATTGCTTTATCAAAGATAGCATTTCCGGCGTCACCCTACTCACAGGGATTCGTAAGAGTAATATTTACATTATTGATCTAAATTCTGCATGTAGTATTACTAATCTCTGTTTTGTAGCTAAGAATGTGAGCGAAAATAGTTGGCTATGGCACAAGAGGTTGAGCCACTTGAACTTCAAGTATCTTGCAAAGATTGGTAGGGAAAACCTCGTTCGTGGTTTACCCAAAGTGGCTGACCACCATCCAGAGAAATGCAGTGCATGCCAGCTTGGTAAGCAGTCCGCGTCGTCTTTCACCAGCAAGACCGCCCCATCAACTTCAAGATGCTTACAACTGCTTCACATAGATTTGTTTGGACCCGTAACCACTGCCAGCATTGGAGGAAATAGATATACCTTAGTGGTGGTGGATGATTATTCAAGATATACGTGGGTTGAGATGATGATTTCCAAAGATGATTGTTATGAGATTCTCACCGCACTCTTTAGACGGCTCCAAACTCAAAAAGAAGATGACATCGTTAGTGTTCGATCAGATAATGGAACAGAATTTAAGAACAACGGTGTTGCTCAGTATTGTGATGACCATGGGATTGATCACAATTTCTCCGCAGCTGGTGTTCCACAACAAAATGGGGTTGTGGAAAGGAAGAATAGGACGTTGATTGAGGCTGGAAAGACAATGATATACGAAGCGAAGCTACCTCAGTATTTTTTGGGTCAAGCAATCAATACCGCATGCTTCACTCGAGAACCGCTCCCTCATCAACAAAACCTATAACAAGACTCCCTATGAGCTTTGGCGAGGAAGAACCCCAACATTGCATTCTTCAAGATCTTTGGGCTGCAAATGTTTGTCCTCTACAACGGAAGAGAAAATAGAGGTAAATTCGGAGCCAAGGCCGATGAAGGTCTTTTTGTTGGGTATGCTAAACATTCTAAAGCTTTTCGTATTTTCAATAAAACTAGTTTAAAAATAGTAGAGTCTCGTCCATGTTACTTTTGATGAGCATTCTCTCCTTGAGCCACATTTGGCTCCAAATGTTCTTGATGATTTTGTTGAGCATAATGAACCAGGTGAACCTCAAACCGCACCGAACCTCAACCTCAAAATCCAAAGCACCCTCAACCGACATTCCCTCAAACCGCACCTTTTCAAACCGCACCGAAGAACCCTCTCCAGCATGCAACTCCAAGGAAGATGAAGTTGAGAATTCCCCTATCCAAACCTTATAGAACCTCTTCGTCAACTTACCTTCCATGACTTCGCTGAAGGATCTAACGATGTTCCAATTGAAGATCTTCAGCAAACCTCAGTCCAACCAGACTTACCATCGGAGGTTCGTGAAGTCAGCAGTCACCCCCTCACAAATGTGATTGGTGATCTGTTTTCCGGTGTTCAAACAAGGAGATCAAATTATGACGAGCATACTTCTCTTTTATCTCAAGTTGAACCCAAGAAGATTGATGAAGCACTCCAAGATTCCAGTTGGGTCGTTGCTATGCAAGAAGAACTCAACCAGTTTGAAAGATGCAAGGTCTGGACTTTGGTGCCTAGACCTCAGGATCAAGGAGTGATAGGAACTAAGTGGGTATTTAGGAATAAGATGGATGAGAATGGAAGCATCACTAGGAATAAAGCAAGGTTGGTTGCACAAGGATATAGGCAAGAAGAAGGAATCGATTATGATGAAACATTTGCTCCAGTTGCAAGATTGGAAGCTATCAGAATTTTCTTAGCCTACGCCTCTTTCAAGCATTTCAAGTTATATCAAATGGACGTAAAGAGTGCATTCCTCAACGGCGAACTGCAAGAGACCGTGTATGTTGCCCAACCACCTGGATTTGAAGACTCCAAATTTCTCAATCATGTCTACAAACTCCAGAAAGCTTTGTATGGACTTAAGCAAGCTCCAAGGGCATGGTATGAGACTCTTTCTAAATTTTTACTAGAAAAAGGATTTAAACGCGGTAAAATTGATACAACTCTTTTTATTGCCAAATATAATGAGCATACTTTACTTGTTCAAATTTATGTTGATGATATTATTTTTGGTTCTACTAATGAGTTGCTTTGTAAGCGTTTCGAGAAGCTAATGAAAAGCAAGTTTGAGATGAGCATGATGGGAGAATTAACATTCTTCCTCGGGCTTCAAATCAAGCAATGTGAAGAAGGTATTTTCCTCAGCCAAGCCAAATACACCAAGGAGTAGATAAAGAAGTTTGGATTAGAAAATGCTAAAGCATATGATACTCCAATGGCCACCGGCAATAAGCTAGATAAGGATCTCAAAGGTAAGAAAGTTGATCAGACTTTATATCGAGGTATGATCGGCTCATTACTTTACTTAACTGCTAGTAGGCCCGATATCATGTTTGAGTGTACGTGTATGTGCTCGCTATCAAGCAGATCCTAGAGAAGCACATCTTATTGCGATCAAGCGTATAATCCGCTATTTATCCGGAACCACTAATCTTGGACTTTGGTATTCCAAAGATTCGAACTTCGATCTTGTAGGTTATTCGGATGCAGATTATGCGGCTTGTACAATTGACAGAAAAGCACTAGTGGTACTTGTCATTTCCTTGAAATAGACTAGTTGCTTGGGCCAGCAAGAAGCAAGCTTCGGTTTCGGTGTCTACCACGAGGCCGAGTATATTGCTTCTGGTAGTTGTTCTTTGTCAAATCCTTTGGATGAAGCAGCAGTTGGTGGACTATGGAATCCATGAAGGGAATTGCCCTATCATGTGTGACAACACTTCAACCATTTCAGTCTCCAACAACCCTGTCATGCATTCCAAGACCAAGCATATTGATATCAAGTATCATTTCCTCAAAGATCATGTGGAGAAGAGGAATATCCATTTAGAGTATGTGGGGACAGATAATCAGATTGCTGACATCCTCACCAAGGCTCTTGACTCTAAGAGGTTTTCCTTCCTCAGAGGAGAAATGGGTATGCTTGAACTTAAATGATTCCATACTTTTTATTGACTAACTTGTGTGTTGAGTTTAGGTTGTATGTCTTATTGAAAATTTTCAACCGCACCATTGTTGAACCGCGTTCATTCAAACCGCTTGAGTGGTCAACCGCCTATGTGGTCAACCGCGTATTACCAACCGCATAATGCTTCTGACCGCTCCATCTTCAACCGCCTTCAACATGTGGCTTTTTCAAAAACAATTTTAATCCTTTTCTTAGCTTTAAAGAAGCTAAGCGGTTTTAAAACTCTTTTCAACTGCACTGCCACGTGGACCCAAGGTAAGTTCTTTTATTTTTCATTTCAGTCCACATTTTGACATAAGGGCATTTTTGCAAATGTTTTCCCACGTTATTTCAAAATTTAAATGCATTTAATGCGAAGGGAACATTAGCATTTATGGCTCTCTTGTCAGCCGTCATTGGCAATAGAGGAGAAGATGAAAGGGTGCAAACAGAGTAATGATTTCTTTTATGGGAAAATTAAAATGTCTTTTCAACTGTCCTTTGGTTGAGAATGTTCCTATAAATAACTACCAACCCTTACAATTTCACCTTTCCAATCTCTGTCACTCACCGTCCTTTCTTACCAACTTCATCTTCTCTCTCTCTCTCTAAAAACTTTAAATTTCATAACTTAAAAACTTTGATCTTCAATGGCACCTAAAGCACCATTTACTGATATGGTATGTATTTCTCAACTTCATCTCTTTATTTTCTGCAAATCTTTCGTTGAATCCGCCATTGATGAACCATGAAGCTTCGAAAACCCTTGTTTGATTTTTGTTCATATTTGCTTCATCTGTTAATCATTTTGAATGATTTCTGTTGGGTTTTGCTCGGATTTGTTGTTAGATTCTTAATATATAATTTATTTTACGATCAACCAACTATTTGAGCACTGATTTTGAACTCTAATAATTTTTCATTCGAAAACCCATTTATATACTTTTGCCTTTTTCTTGGTGATTCTGAGCAAAGTACGAATTTTTAATGTTATATTGTTAATCTACTGCTCAATGTGATCATTTTGACATGTTATTTGTTGATTTTGGTGAACTTTTGTTGAAACTCTGTTCTTAGTGTTCTAAGTGTTCTTCGTGTTCATCATGTCTTCAACATGTCTGTTCATATGCCTTGAATGTTTATCACATGTTTTGGTTCATCTGATTTTCACACATGTGTTTGTACTTAGAAATTTTTCATAAATTTTATGCACTACTGTGAATATCAACCGCATGATGTTGTTTGGAACCGCCTTCTTGAAATTCCTTGATTTCAACCGCATATACATTTCCAACCGCATACATCTATGAACCGCATGTCTCTATGAACCGCACTATACTTTGAAACCGCATGCTTGTTAATTCTTCCTTTGCAACCGCATGCTAAGTTTGTTTGAGGTATTACTAAGTATATAGGCTGGACACCATAAAATTCCTCTCTAAGCACCGCTTGCAGTGTGGGATAAACTTGGATTACAATGCCACGTACTAGTATAATCTTTTACATATTTTCTAAGTATTTTGTTGTATTCACAATTTACTTGAGGTTTGGAGTTCTCAACATTTTCAACCGCATCATTTGCCAACCGCATAGATGCCCAAACCGCTTGTGAATTGTGAATCACTGTTTGGATCTAAACTCCTTTGTTTCATTTTGTAGGATCCAAAATTTTTTCTTCCAGGTTATGAGATTAATGAGACTGAGCTCCAAGGAGATGCTCTTGGTAGAGAATTGATCAGAAGACTAACTACCTCTGGAATCCTCCCTCTCTTCAACAAAGGCCAATCTTATATCATTCCGTCCTTTGTGGATCAGTTTTACTCCACAGCTGTTCTTGGAGATAGAGTTTTATCAGATGGCACCAAGCTCAAGTGCCTGGTTGGCAGTGTTGAAGGCTTCGATATATCCATTGACCATTTGGATATTAGAAGTACTTATAATTTTGATGTTTCTGGATGCCCCATGGAGGTTGATCAAGAGATTCTGGACTCAACCGCTCTGTCTACAGTTAATCTGACTTCTCTTTCTGGTTATTACAAGAAGAGGGCAAGAAGAGAGTTTGGAGAATTGATGAGCCACTTGGGCTATTTAGTGGGGTTGTCTGTCTGTGGTAAAACTAGTAACCACAACAACTTCACTACTCAGCAATGGACCTACTGCTGTGCCATTTACAATGGAATTAAGCTAAATTGGCCCAAGATTCTAATGAAGGAACTGGCTAGTTCTATTGATGCCTATCAATCTAGGATCAAGAATGAGCATCAGAGGTGGAGACCTTTCTGCAGGCTTCTAACCGCGTTATTCTCTAGCTATCAACACTTGGAGGATCTCAGACTTACAACTCCTGAATTATCAGTGCCAATGGGTGAGGGAGACTCCCTTGGAACCAGGGTTTGTCACAACTTCAGATATTCATTTGGAGATACCCAGTACAAGTTTCTTTATGATGCTGATACCCTCAACCCCAAGGAGTTCTATGTTGAAATATCACCTGCAACCGCGGTTACTGCTCTTGGGAAAGCGATTAAGAAAGTCTCAAGGAAGAAGAATCTTGTCTTAGAACCTCAGCCAAAGAAGTCAAGGACCGCACCTTCTCAACCGCGTGCTCAAACCGCTGGTGCTGGTACAAGTACTAAGGGTAAGACAAAGATGACTCTGAGAGATGAACCAGATGAAGAGGAAGAAGAAGAGGATGCTGGAATTGCCCCCCTAATCAAGAAGGCTAAAACTGTCAAGACTGCTACTGCAAACCTCTCTGAAGAGGATAAAGTTGCTTTTTACAAAGCAAAAATTGACAAGTTGGAGAGAAGGGCAGCATTGAAGAAAGTTGCCAAAGGTAAGCCATCTACATCTGAACCGCTTGCTACTTCTCAACCGCAACCCCAACCGCAACCCCTTCCTCAAACCCAACCGCCTCCCTCTCCAACCATATCTCCTGCTCCAACTCCTCCTTCTTCACCCATTCAAACTCAAACCTCTTCTCCAATTCCTACCCAACATTTCACTCCTTCCAAATCCCTTTCTCCCAAACCGTTTTCTCCATCTCCTCCTCCCAAAACTGCAACCGCACAGGGGGAGAATCCCAAGAAGAGGAGGTTCAAACAAATGGCCAAGAAAGCAACCCCTCCAAAGAAACACTACCTTCATACTGTTGCCAAAACCAATATCAAAATTCCTGGTGAAACCTCCTCCTACTTTGATAAATCCTCCTCCAAATCCAATTCAACCTCATCATCTCCTTCTGAATTTCAAACCCCTCAAAATCAAGCCACCTCAAATCCCAAAGCCTTTACTGAATGGACATCCAAGCCATCAGCAGGCCCAGCCCATTCAACCTCCAGACTTAGATCTCCAACTCCTTCACCACAAAATTCACCTATACACCAATCATCCCCTCATAACTCAAACCGCACCCAAAAATCCCCTTCTAAATCCCCAATCTCTTCCCCACAAAAATCCAACTCAACTCATTCCAACACAATCACTTCAACTCCTCCTACTACTTCAATTCCTATCCAAACCACCACTACTTCAACCGCTCCCACTCAATCTACACCTTTATCAACCGCCCCAATCCCAACCACCCCAATCTCAACCGCCTCTATTCCAACTACCCCACTTTCAACCGCTCCTATATCAACCGCCCCTATCTCAACCGCCCCTATCTCAACCTTACCTCCAACTCTACACATCTCAACTCTAACCTCATCTCCTTATACTGTACCTGCCTCACGTATTTTTCAAACCCTCCTTTCCCAAATCCCTTCAACCGCTCCTCCTACCTACTCTGAACCGCCTCCTTCCTTCACTTTTATTCCTTCATCATCAACCGCTCCTCCACCCACTGACTACTCCCAAATCCTTTCTACCCTTAATCTTATCCAATCTCAACTACTCCTAAACCAAGGCCACATTATCAAGCTAACCGCTTCTAATGCCTCCCTTGAAGCTTCCAACCGCTCCCTTCTGAAGCTTGCTGAATCTCAATCCCATCTGATTGCCTCTCAAACCCTTCAAATGGCTGATCATAAGAACTCCTTAAAGAGTTTTGCTCAGAGACTTGATGCCATTAAGGGGGAGAAGGATATTGCAAACATTGTTAAAACCTCAGCTAACTCTTGCTTTGAAAATTTCAAGAAGGAGTTATCTGAAGGTGTCATTCAAATCCAATCATTTGGAGATTCTGATCTCAAGGAAATGATCTCTCAGCTTGCAACCTCCTCCAAAACCGCCTTTGATTCCCTCCAGGCTGAATTCCTCAAAACCGCCAATTCCCAACCGCTTCCTACTCAAGATATTCAAACCTCTCTGAGTGCGGTTGAGACTAATATTCTTGGTGGAATTGATAGTGTCAAATCCTTGATGGAGGTCAACACAAATTCTTTGAATGATGATCTGGCTGCCAAGTTGAATACTATCAAGGATGAATTTAATGACCGCCTTGAAAACATCAAGATAGGATTCACCACTAAACTTGAAGCCACAGTCAATGAGCTAAAATCCTCCATTCAAGTGACTGTGAATCTTGATGAAATGACTGAAGCTCTCTCTTCTCAGACCGCAGCAGTTCAGGGGGAGGTTCAAACTTTGTACAACTCTTTGAACTCCTCCTTTCACACCTTGATTAATGAGCTAACTGATCAAGTGTCTGATAACTCCAAGGCAGTCTCTGATGCCAATCTCAAAATTGATGCTCAAGCAAATATCTTAGAGAGATTGATGACCGCTCAAGGAAGGACCACAGAAGAGGTGAGAAAAATTAGAAAATCCCTGAAGTCTGAAACCTTCGCTTCAAATCTTGCAAGGAACCCTGAGATCAACCAGCAGCAGCAGCAGCAGCAAGGTCAAGAACCGCATCAACCTTAAACCGCTCCCTGCTCTGTATGTTTTTGTATTCTTTTTGTTTGTTGGACCGCATTCTCATTGTAATTTTTCTTGTCCAACATTTCTTTTGCTTTTTGTAACCATGTAATTTTCTTTCATTCCTGTTTTGTAATCGCTTGAGGAATTAATGGAAATTGCATCATGGTTCCAAAAACCTTGTTCATATCAAACTGCTTGTTTGTAGAACAATGAAACCTCTTATGGTTTAAAACCTCATTCAAATATTTTCTAACTTAAAAAATCACTATTTTGAATTGATGTTTAAACATTCAGTTTAAACCGCACTTTGAACTTAAACTCACAATTTTTAAGTGCACTGAATGCATTTCTATATCTTTCCATATTGTAAGTTCTTCCTTTTTGAAAGTATAGAAATCTATAGCTTAAGCTAGTGTGTGCATTGACTTGGGACATGACTTATCATGTTTATTCTTATGAACATGTTTTTACCAAGTACAATGTTTGCTTTAGTTATAGTAGGTAATGGCATCAATCAAATAGGGGGAGATTGTTGGGTATGCATGTTTTAACCCTCCTATTTTTGTATTAGATTTGATTGATACCATAACCTCCTGTCTATTTTAAGGACTTTAGGACCCTATGTAATGAAGCTTAGACTTCAATTTTTTAGTTAAGTCCATTTTATAGATTAGGTTAAATTTAGGCTTGAAGACTGGCACAAGACTCATTGGAATTGAGAGTTGCAGTTCAAAGTTTCAAACCGCTCCTTCCAACCGCCCTAGCAAAACCGCCCTTAGCATTTGCTTGGTGAAATCCTTTGTTTGAAACTACACTTGAACTACTCCAGTGCAACCGCCCTTTGATGAACCGCACCTTGCAGCTCATTATCAACCGCACTTTGCAACCTCACTGGAGTTACCAACCGCTTCTGTCAAACCGCCTACTCCAGAACCGCTCCAATGATTGAGACTTGAAGAGAACCACCTTTTGTCAGTATAATCCACATCAGCAATACCAAATGTCAACCACCTTATCTTGTCACGTGATTCAAAGTCAGAAAAGATCTGCAAGGATCTTGAAAAGGTGACAGGTGTCCAAACCTCATTGCTTGCAGCTGGAGCATTATCACCTTTATCTGCAACTACTGTACCAAAGGACAAAAGTGGTTACTGTGGTCCAATTAGAAAGCATCAAGTCGTCCTTCAACAAATTTGTGTCCAACGGCTACATTTTGGATGCTTGGGTATAAATACCCCTAATCTTCACCATTTGAAGATTGCTTGAAAATTAAAGAAATTCGTGGTTCATGAGAAGTTGAAGCTCGCCTTAAATTATTAGTCCTTTGAATCTTCATCTTCATACTTCAAGAAATATTCCCGGCCCGTAAATCAAGCCTTAACACTTTCAAGAATCATTGTGCTCTACATCTCACAGATTTAAAGAGCCTTGATCTTGTTCTCACACACACACCTCATTTGTTCTAATCACATAGATTAAACACTTGAGATACACTGGTTATAGTTTTGGATTTGTTCTTCATAATAAAGATTTTATTGTACTTTGTAATCTCTCAAATACTTAATATAAAATCTCTCTTAGAAATCCAAGACTAACCATCTTGGTAGTGGACGTAGATCATTTATCGATTGAACCACTCCAAATAGCGTGTTCTTACTTTCTGCAATTATATTTCTTGTGCTTACTAATTATTTATCTTTGTCTCTATTTGATCTTTATTTAGATATCCATTATTGTGAAATAGTGTTTGAAGTTAACATTGTCAAAACCTCACTTGTTTGTAAACCGCACGTACCAACTACTTTATTAAAACCGCTTTACAAACCTCCTCTATCAAAACCGCTTTATAACTCTAAATATTCCGCTGTGCATTTTACACTTTCACTTGCAGTCTATTATCAACTGCAAGAGGATCTTGTAAGCAAGAGGTTTAGTTTTTAAAAGAGGGCGAAAAATGTTAAACAGCTATTCACCCCCCCCCCTCTAGCTGTATTTTCACCCTTGTTGCCACCTTTGGGACCAACACGGTACAAGTTTTTTCTGATGCTGAGTAGCTGAGTTCACTTCCTTGAAGCTTTCGGCTTACGAAGTAGATTGCATGCTCAACCTTGGAATCTTTCTGTTCTTGTGCCAGCATTGCTCCGATTGACGTGTCTGTTATTGTCAGATACAGAAGTAGTGGCTTGTCTTCATGTGGCAGGCACAGAATTGGGGGATTAACCAAGTAGGTCTTGATCTTCTCGAAAGCTGTTTGGCACTCGGAGTCCCATTTGATGTCGGCATTCTTTTTCATCAGTTTGAACATGGGCTCGCAGAGAGATGTCAACTGGTTGATAAAGCGAGTGATGTACTGAAGTCTTCCCATGAAGCTCTTTACTTCTGTCAGGGTTTGAGGCGGCTTCATGTCGATGATGGCCTTGATTTTCTGGGATCGGCTTCGATACCTCTTTTCGTAACCATGTACCCCGGTACCTTGCCGCGCTTGACGCCGAAGGTGCACTTTGCCGGGTTCAACCTCATGGAGTGCATTACGAGTCTGTTGAAGAACTTCCTCGAGATCTGTCATATCGCATGTCGATCCCTTGGAGTGGATGATCATGTCGTCGACATATACTTCGATTTCTTTGTGGATCATATCATGGAAGAGGGCTGTTGCAGCCCGCTGGTAAGTAGCCCCATCGTTCTTTAGACCGAACGGCATGACCGTGTAACAGTATGTCCCCCATGGAGTGGTGAAGGAAGTCTTGGCTTGATCCTCCTCGGACATTTTGATTTGGTTGTATCCAGCAAACCCGTCCACGAAGGACTTTATTTCGAAATTTGTCGTGGTGTCAACCAGCATGTCAATGTTAGGCGGTTGGAAATCATCTTTAGGGCTGGCCTTGTTGAGATCCCGGAAATCTAAGCAGCATCGACCTTTCCATTGGCCTTGGTGACCGTCACGATGTTGGAGAGCCAAGTCGGGTACTCAATCACTCGATGAAACCAACTCGGAGCATTTTCTCAATTTCTTCTTTAACTTGCAAGGACCACTCGGCTTGATCTTGCGCGGCTTACGCTTTGATGTGCTTAGATTCGGGATCCGGGGAATTCCGTGCTCCACGATTGAGGGATCGAGTCTCGGCATGTCTGGTATGACCGAGCGAACACGTCAACATACTCCCGGAGGAGGCTTATCGTGGCTTCTTTTACTGCATCGGCGAAGAAAGCGCCCACTTGTGTCTCTTTAGGCTCTTGCACCGACCCCTGTGTTCACTTTGGTCATAACCTCTTCGGCGGCTTGGGCCCGGTTGTCCTCTTGGTCAACTACACGCTCGAGAACTTCTTTAATGTATTGTTCGTTTAATGTGTCTCGCTTCTTTATCAATTGAATTATTAACGTCTTTTAAGTTGTTTGTTAACGTATCGGTTGTTAAAGTGGCAATGAGAGGATACTCCAAAAGGTCGGACTTTTCATTAAACAAGAACGGGAATACATGATTGGCTACAACATTATAGTCCTCGGCGTAAGGCCGTTGGATGACTCGGAGGACCGGACTCGACAAGGCTGACTCGGAGGGTTTGAGACCGGGTTTAGGGAGATGTGGGTGCAGGCCCGGCTTGTCTTCCAATTCTCGTCTCGGCTTGCCCTTGGTCCGGTGAAAGTTACCCAATTCTTCGGATGGCATTGCTTTGGATGCTTGATGAGGGTGCGGGGATCGAGAGGCTTGGCTTCGCTGTCCCTATCATGGCGATCATGCTTTGTTGTCGGAGCCCCGCCGATCAAGTTGGGCAACTCCATGACTTCTTCAAAGCAGACTCGTAGAGCTGGTCCACCGAGAGCATTTTCTATGAATTCTGGTTCCTTCTGCTTTGGATTTACTGTCTCGAATGTGGCCTCGGCGGCTGATCCGAACAACTTGTTTCCCATGGAGAGTACCTTGAGTTGCTCCTCCAAGTCTGGGATTCCCTTGAATGTGTACTCGTGGCCTTTGGGTGTGGTGGCAGGTTGGTCCAGTAGAGAGCCGTGATGTCGAGGAACGCTCCCTTATCGGATTAGCTTTGAGTCCTACGAAACGCTTGAGGTCCCGTGCTAGGCCGTTCCATTCTTCTTGTAGTCTTGGTATCGACTATCCCTGCTTCTTTCTCATCTTCATCGGTTCATTTGTCGGTCCCCTCGGTTCTGGCTGTCGGTCCCTCGGTCCCCTCGGTTCTTGTCGGTTCCCTTGTCGGTCCCCTCAGTTCTGTTGTCGGTTCCCTTGGTGAAGTAATGAGCGAGGTCAAAGCTGTAAGGTCGGAGATTGGGTGTGCCGTCGGAGGTTCCCCTTTTGCGGGCTGCTGCCTTGGTGCGGGCGAGCCTTTTGTCTTCCTTGACGTCAGCCGGTGTTGGCACGTAGCCAAGCCCCTGGACCGTGGTGTGGTCCTTGACTTCGATAACTTGGTGTTGGCCTTGCAGCCTTTTGCCGAGCCCCAGTCCTGGGATGAAGTTCATGAGTTTCATCATCCTCATGGCGGGAGGAATCTGATCGTGAGACAATGGAAGGTCCACGTTGCATATTTGGATCTTGGAGGTCTCCAGAGTGAATCCAGTCAATGGCATGTCGTCATTATGCTTGATTTCCAATACTGGAATGTCGGTGGTGACACTGTCGCCGTAGACTGTGGTTAGCTCGTTGCCTTGCATGAACTTGAGGCACTGGTGAAGGGTGGATGCCACGCCATTGATTTGATGCAGCCAGGGACGCCCCAGGATGGCTGTGAAAGTGATTGGAATATCCAACACTTGGAATTCGGTGGGGATCACCCGCTTGCCGAACCGGATGTTGAGAGTAGCAACCCCGAGAAGCCGTACGGGAAGTAGAGTCATAGGCCTTGACAAAGGTGGACTCGAAGGCTTAAGATCTCGTAGGCTTGATGTCAAGCAGGTCCATCATCTTGGCGGGCAAGACATTCATTCCGAACCTCCGTCTACCAACACGCGGGAAGGCGACGCTCGTCCAGTGGGACTGTGATGTAGAGCGGCTCGTTGTGATCAGCCCCAAATTTCGGAAGGTCCAAATCAGAAGGTGATAATGTTGCCATAGTGGATGTTGCCAATCATCCGAATGACTTCATCGGGGTTGCGTCCACGGGGACCATGGTACGGGCCAGGCTTTCCTCTAGCTTGAGCTTGTGAGGATAAGAGGAGGTGAGCAGAGACCAAAGGGAAATGTTCGCCCCGAGTCCGCTTGAGCCGAGTGAGGATCGGGTCCTCTTTCAAGGAATTTGCGTCTTCGGGCTGGCCGGATTGCAATTCGGCTCCGTCGGCTTTTTGGTGGCCTTAGGTGGTAATGCATGGATTTGACCCGATCGGGTTAGAACGCCGGACATCGGGTTTGGTCCCTTCGAACAGTGCTCCGAGTTGAGCCATAGTTAGAGGAGGATTCCTCGTAGCATAGGGCCATATGTCTTCCCTCAACTCATTGATTATGGATGAATTCCCGGGAGCTTCGGCGGCTTGACGGATTCTGTCCCGGGATACCGGCTTAGGTGCCTCTGCGGGAGGTAGCCTCTGCGTTTGACACGCTTGTTCGAATGTCGAGTGCACAACAATGGTTGCTCGAACCGAATTGTGTGTTGCTAACCCTCCAGGGAGGTTGGAGAGTTCTCGGCTCAAGCGAACGGTCTCCTTGATCTCTTCACGATATATCGCGTTCCTTTCCTTCTTCTTGAGCATACTCAGGGCCTGCAGTTGGGTCCAGCGATACTCGTGGTTTGCTAGTTTTCCTCCACTCACGGGCCCGGATCATCCTTCTTGCGGCGGAGCTGCGTCGAGAGTTAGCGCTGCGTTTCTTCCCATGTTAGAATAGCCGGTGCTTCTTTGAGCTGCGTGCGGCGGTCTAGGTAAACCTCCATCGGGAGAGTTTTCTCCTGCTTTATCGAGTGGCGGGTATGTCGGAAGGTGAGTACACGGCTTCCCGAACATCTCGCCCATGTGACCGGTTGCTGGCCCCAGCTTGGTCGTTTCTGTGTAAACGAAGGCCGTATACCGTGGAATTTCCCCGAGTAGTTGCTCGAGACGAATTTCCATCCTCCTCTGTTTTTAAATAGACCTTCCTCCCCGAGTTGGCCTTTCAATTTGAGTGCGGTAATGATCCGTTCCCATCCTCCCAGGACCCTCGGGAGTCCGGTTTTGTTGACTTCATGCCCGGCTTGGAAGAGAATGGTTTCATCGTCTTCATCGTCGCTTTCAGAGAACTTGCTTTCCTCGGGAAGGTAAGCGCTGGGATTCATTCTGCTGTGTCGTTCCATCTCCTAGGTCATTGGGACCGTTGACCACCCTTGCCTGGCAGAGGGGGTTGGATGAGAACAGACGGTGGTCAGGGAAGTTGCCATGAGCAAAACTCTTGAGGTCGAACTGGTCTAGATTGGCCTCTAGCTTTCTGTCTGAAGCTGCTTGTGACACTTTAAGGGCTTGGTCCCTGTAGGTCTTTCGAGCTTGGTCTTCGTCCCAAAGACGACTTTCTTGAGCGGCTAGCTCCATGAGAGCTTTCCTTGCGAGACCTAGGCAGTCTCCGTAGGTGCGCATCGTCTGGCTAGTGTCCAGAACCGTGATTACATTCAAATCGCCGAACAGCGGGAACACTTGGATTACATTGACGAAGGAAGTCGGACTGGGACATTCCATGCGGCCTTCCTTGATCTCGATCACCAAGAAGTTTGCCCATATCTGCTTGATTGACCCCACGGGGGTATTGAATTCTGCAATGTTGACGGTCTCGTGATCTCGCTCGATCGCCAAGTCTATCAAAGCTAGCGGCCGACCGGCGTGATGTCCGAATCCGGGGCCGTGACGGATGGGAACAGAATCGAACCGGAGCATGTTGATGCCGAGGTGGTCATTTCCTGTCTGGAGGCCGACTCGCCTTGCGGGAAGACTTTCGCGAGATGTTTTCGGGGTGGCCGCCGTAAGCGTTCCCGAGGTTGATCCGACTTATAGCAGGTAAGGAGCTTGGTCTCCTTCGCCGTTGCCCTTGGCCTTGGCGGTGCTTCGAGGGTATAAGCTTGACCGACGGCACGGGCCGGTTGCCACCTGAGGCCGGTACTCGAAGTAGGGATGAGCTCGAGCTCGCTTGGCCAAGGCCTCATTTACCATGAGCGACATCAAGGGTGACCTTGATGTTACAGATCTCGATAACAAGGACCGGATCCTTGGCTTCATCGGGATATCCGGAATAGATGATATTGACGAAGTCGTCGTCCTTTACTTGATCGAGAGGATTCCTCGTTGCGTGAATCACGTGCTTCCAATTATCGGATAGCCGCATGTACCGGACATTGAGCTTGACAATTTCCATGGTATTGGAACCTTGGTCGTAGGTGACCCGATCGGAAGGAGTTCCGTCCTCAAAACCGAGCATGTGAATGCGAGAGGTCTCGCTTGCGGGTCCGCGCGTCCTCGACTCCGGAGAGTCCAGATTCATCGTCATCTAATCACTCAATCCAGGTGTAGGGACGTATTGCGTCCGGTTGCGTTGTTGGAGCAGCTAGAAAAATCTCGTACCCCATGCTTGAGAGGAAAGGCTTAGAGGGGAATCCCTCGTAGAGGACCTTCCATACGACGGTCATACGCCGAGATGAGTATGACGATACTTGTCGACCTTTATTACAAAGATCTCCTCACTGGCAGGCCGTAGAATGAGTTTGAAGAATGCCGATGAATCTCTGAGCGGGACTGGGGTTTATGTGCCCGCATCATGGCGATGTTCAGCCGTTTCCTTCCACCCGCCTCCAAATGTTGGAAACGACAGCTGAACTTGATGTATCGGACCGCTTCTGTGGTCTCGCCCGCTCGAGTACGTTTACATAGTTAGCATCTCCGGACTCTGAGGGATTCTGATGAGATTTGCCCCGGTAGTCCCTTGGTTGATTCGAAGGAGGTAACCCCGGTGCCTGAGTGCGGACACGCTTGGCTACTGTCTCGGCTTCGTTTCCTATGAAGAAACTATCCCCTCGGATGACCTCGAGATCTCCCTGCCGATTAATGAATTTAACACACTGATGGAGAGTGGAAGCTATGGCTTTCATGTGGTGTAGCCAAGGGCGTCCCAAGAGAGCTGTGAATTCGGATGGAATGTCCATCACGTGGAATTTTGCTGGCACCATTTGGGTTTCGAACCAGAGTTCCAGAGTCACTGTCCCCAGGATGGGACGGGACGAGTTGTCGTAGGCCTTGATAGTCCGAGTAGACGGTATCAGATGGCTTTCATGGATGCGGAGAGCTCGCATCATGCTGAGAGGGAGGACATTAACGGCTGACCCGTTATCTACCAATACTCCGGGGAGTGATATGGTGTTGAGTTTGAGAGTGATGTACAGAGCTTCGTTGTGCCCCGAGGCTTCTCTCGGTAAGTCTTCGTCACAGAACGTGATCATGCTGCCATATAGGCGGGAGTCGTAGATCTCGTCTCTATCCGTAGAAGGAGAGTCATCCAGCCATCCGTTTCCTGTCTTCCTCTTGCGAGGTAAAGCCTTTGGTGGAACCTCAGGAGTGTGTTGAGGCTGCCTGTGGCGGTTGCCGCCCTTGGTTAGCACATTGATCGAGTGCGATTGCCAAGCTGTCCTTGATCTTACTTTGCCAGTCCGAGCTCGGAAGCTGGACAAATTGAATCTTGGCTGATCCCGCGGAGGGTTAGGCTTCTGACTGGCAGTAAGATTACCAAGATCTGAGGTATTCCGGTGTCCCAGGGTCTGAATTCTGGTTTCAGCTGGACTTTTCGGCTTTCCCACCCCTGTTTGCTCTAAAGCTGCATGGCCTGGAGGCAAAGAGGACTGGCTGGAGTACAGTACGTAGTAGTCGAACCTCCCGGAGGGTTCTCCAAGTGTACCTACACTGGTATCTCCAGCTTCGTATCTTTCTCTCAATTGCTGTTGAGAGGATTTCTTCTTCTGTTTTCTCGAGGATTGCTCCGGGACAGTTTCTCGAGACTCGTACTCCAGGCAGGCGGAGCAGTCGCAAACATCGTAGCTGATGTGGACATTAGAGGAGGATCCAGCTGAGAGAGGCGGAGAAACGGGTTCTGTGGCACTCTTCTTGGGCACCCACTCAATGGAATTCACGCTGTTATTGTTCGGAAAGGGATTCCCGACTGTATTGGGCCCACGGGGGCGCTCTAACTTGCCTTCTTCTATCAAGTTCTGGATTTCGTATCGTAACCCCAAACAGTTGTCGTGGTATGGCCGTGATACCGATGGAAGGCGCAGATTTGCTCTTGTCCGCATTGGCTACGGGAACTTTGGGTTTGTAATTGGCCACGGGCTTAAGGAGACCTTCCTTGATTAACCCTTCCAAAGATCTTGCTCAGTGGCATGTCCAACTTGTCGAAGTGTACGACAGCCGCTTCTCGAGTAGAATTGTTGCTTTGCGGGACCGGGTTTCGTTACCCGACCGTTGTCCCCGATAGACGTAGTAGACGGACGTATCTTTCCCTTTGTCGGGGGCCGGGGCGGGATTGAATGCAAAGCTGTTGAGCGGTATCTGTATGGGCCGTGCAAGAGCCAACTTTTCCTTGAGATCCTTCTCGAACTGTGAGCCGGCATTGACCATGGCCTGGAGATCTGGGAAGAAATTGTGACTGATGAGAGTTCTGATGGACGGTCTTAAGCAGGACTTGAAGATCCGCATCTGTTCGTCTTTGGAGAGTGGCTCCATGATCTCGGAGAGTTTCCAGCTCCATCTCTTGTAGAATTCCCCAACACTTTCATCCGCTTTCTGCTCAGTGGTGATTAAGTCCTCGCGACTTGTTTCCCACTCTAAGTTGGATCTGTACCGTTCCAGGAAGATGTTACTGATCTGTTCCCAGGTGTGGCGATCCGCAGGCTTGACCCTCAGAAACCATCGTAACGCTGAACTTTTGAGCGTATGCTGGAAGTGGTCGGCCATTTGCTGGAGGGTTGCTCCTTTTGCTCTCATGCCGAGAACGTAAGTGTCGACGTGCGTTTGAGGACATTCGGTTCCATCGAATCGGTCCATCTCCGGCATTCTGAACTTGGCAGGGAGAGGCGTGACCATTCCCTGCTCATGGTGACTTTCAGGTCTTTCATCTGCTCGACCATCCAGGCTAAGGTTGGGTCCAGTGGTGGACTGTGAGGCTCGGCGCCGGGTGCTACCACGTGAGCGGTAGTGATTGGAGGTGGAACGCTTGGTATATGAGCATATACTGGAGCCTTTTCTGAACTGTATCGGGGTTTGTCCCCGGTGTTTAGGGATTCGTGTATAGGCAACGGGACGAACCCGGGAGGATATTGAGGGATATTGGCATCCTGAGATGGTCCAGCGGTGCGCTGGTGATATTGAGTGATGGGTGTTGCACTGGGCTGACCAAAATTGACAGGGTTGCCCTGAGAGGTGGCAACATGGAGCCTAGGTCGGCTGTTTCCTTGGCTGGAAGGCATCCCGTAAGTTGGCGGGGGAGGAACCTGATTGAAGGTTTGGTGAACTGGTTTTGGGGAATCGTCATCCTCGACCAGGACAAAAGTACCGTCTGACTGGTGTGATGTACCCGATTTTTTGAAATCAAACGGAGTCGCCACGCCATTTTTGTTTTAAGGGCCAAAACTTTGAAAAATGCCCGGAATCAAGAGATTCGAGTTCGGAGGTCACGTTACGTGCCGGGAAGGACGTTAGTGTGCACCCGGAACGCCTCGTAAAAACGAGTCTTCCAAACATTCAAAATCCTTTGTTGTGTGTGTGTGTGGGTGTGTGTGTTTTGACCAAAATAATTTGAAACTGGGAAAAGTGAAAATTGGGATCTCTTTTTAAGACTTTAAACTGATCCCATGATTTTTTGGAGAATTTTTGGGTTGAGTCTTGGCACTCAAAAGATTTTTGGATTTGAAAAGCAATTCTGCCAGAATGAAAGAAGGCAGTTGACCCTTGACTTTGAAATGGACTTAAAGGCTTCAAAACCTCAGAATCTGGGGAAAGTCCGAGAATGAAAGTTGTTTAAAACACCCTAAATAGGGTTTCTGCAAAGAAACTTTCCATTTTGGAAGTAATTTGAGGGGTCAAAACCTTCTGGAAATCTCAGATGTGAAATCTGGATTTCCAGAAGCTGATGAACTGGCCTCTAAAAGAAAAATTGAAAAGAGGAGTTTTACTAACCCAAAAATAAAATAAAAATATGTCTGGAAAGATCTAGATGTTGGCTACAAAAAGTGTTTTGTAGTCAACATCCAATTCCAAGTTTTACTGGGTCCAAAAAATAGGAAAATGGACTGAGGTCTCAGAACAATGCTACTGGACAGCAAGATGTTCTTGAGGGAAAATGTGATTTTTGGGGGATTTGCATCTATGTTCACCCCATTTTCATCCCTAGACTTGATACCACTACTTTTTGTTAAGTGGTTATCATATTCAAGTCATCCTTGGGGAATTTATGGGGTTGAAACATGTCCTTTGCAAAGGGAAAGGGGATGTTTTGTAGAAATGAAATTTAAGAGAAAAATCAACTAGAGATCTAAAATGTGGACCATTTGAGATGGTCATTCATGAAGATGAACTTCAAGATGACCATCTTGGGTCAAAACTTAAGTTAAAATAGACATCAAAAAGACCCAAGTAAGAAGAACAAGATGAACAAGAAGTTAAAAGAGAATTTTAGGGTTTTGAGAAGGAGGGCTTTACCAATGGTGACACCCTATCTTCCTAGGCTTGGAATTTGACTTGAGGAGTATCAAGATTTGGTGTTTTGACTTGAGGAGTATCAAGATTTGGTGTTTGGATTTGTGTTTGGGTGGATTCAAGGCTTGAATGTGTTTAGGGTTTGATGATAGAGTTGATCAAAGAGAAAACAAGTGGATAACACTTAAGTCCTCCATGTTTTCTCCCTAATCTTCCTCTTGAGTAGTGTTTCAAGCTTGAGCTTGGTGTGTTTAAGAGTGATTTGAGAATGTTTGGAGTGGATTGGGAAATATTCAAGAGAAAATGGTGGCAATCAAAGGGTTCCCATGTTTTCTCTCTATATTCGCCGAACTTCGTTCTTTGTGTCAAAATGTGTTGTGTAAACCGAGAGAGGAGGGTTCAATTTATAGGACATGTGAGTGACAAAGACATCCGCGCGGAGGGTTGTAAAACGTGCACAGTGCATTAAATCTTTGCTCCGGGCTTTGAACAGGAAGAATATTTTTCAAAATATCGGCGAAATTGTTTTTCAACTTGCTGTTTCGGGATTTTCTTAATTCTTTTGCTTTTTTGGATTCCTTTTTTGGTTTAACTTTAAATGGCAAACCCTAACCTACTCTTGCTTGGTTAGGAAGGTTAGAAATGTTAGAAATGTTAGAAATGTTAAAACTTTCGTTAACTTTCTAACGAAAAAACTACCAACTCAAATTGGAGCACTTACAGTAGCCCCTCGGCGACGGCGCTTTCGAAGGAAGCGGGGTCGTCGATAAGAGTAAGGCTCCATATTTGGCAGGATGATCAAGTGATCGAGTGGCTGAACCTAGCGATAGGCTACCTACGTATCCCGAATGGGAATCAAGCCAGTCGTAGTTCGGGTCTTTGACCCTGGAGATGATGGCGTTTTAGGTGCCTCGAACCCGATGAGCGAGTTCTACGATCGTTCTTTGGAAAGAAACTCTGCTGGGGATAAGAGATGACCATTTTCGGTCTGATGGCTATCCGCTCTGCTGGGGATAGGAATGACCATTTTCGGTCTCTGCTGGGGATGACTGCGATTTATCGCTTCCCTAGTGATAGCGTCTTAGGTGCCTCAAACCTTGAAGATGGCGTTTTAGGTGCCTCGGACCTTGATGATGGCGTTTTGGGTGCCTCGAACCTTGGAGATGGCTTTTTAGGCGCCTCGGACCTTGGAGATGGCGTTTTAGGTGCCTCGAACCTTGATGGCCTTTCGGTGGACTTTGTCTGCTGCCGAAGGAGAGGGTGACCATTTTGGTCGAGGGGCTGGACCTAATGATAGGCTACCTACGTATCCCTAGTGGGAATCAAGCCCTTTCGTAGTTCGAGCACTACTCGAGATTTTGTTGGCTTTTGGGATTCCGTTAACTTTCTTTGGGGATTTCGTTAGCCTTTCTTTGAGGAAAATCGAGACGTATTCGTCGGGAAATCGGTCTTACGTTTCTTAAATGAATGATTTTGATGAAAGATACGGGATCTCGTTATCTTTCTCGGGGCACTCGGTCTTACGTTTAAGCTATGCCGGGAATGATTTTGATGAAAGATACGGGATCTCGTTATCTTTCTCGGGGCACTCGGTCTTACGTTTACCGCTGGGTAATTTTGATGAAAGATACGGGATCTCGTTATCTTTCTCAGTTACTCGGTCTTACGTTTTGTAATTTCTTTTGAGATATGAATCTCGTTATCTTTTAGTTCGGGAGTATGATCTAAGTTGAGGTCTTGTGAGAGGAGTATGAACCTAAATGGAGACTTAGTTCGGGAGTATGAACCTAAGTTGAGATTTAGTTCGGGAGTATGAACCTAAATGGGAACTTAGTTCGGGAGTATGAACCTAAGTTGAGGTCTTGTTCGGGAGTATGAACCTAAATGGGAACTTAGTTCGGGAGTATGAACCTAAGTTGAGGTTTTGTTCGGGAGTATGAACCTAAATGGAGACTTAGTTCGGGAGTATGATCCTAAGTCGAGGTTTGGTTCGGGAGTATGAACCTAAATGGGAACTTAGTTCGGGAGTATGAACCTAAGTTGAGGTTTTGTTCGGGAGTATGAACCTAAATGGGAACTTAGTTCGGGAGTATGAACCTAAGTTGAGGGATTTTGTTCGGGAGTATGAACCTAAATGGAGACTTAGTTCGGGAGTATGAACCTAAGTCGAGATTTGGTTCGGGAGTATGAACCTAAATGGGAACTTAGTTCGGGAGTATGAACCTAAGTTGAGGTTTGTTCGGGAGTATGAACCTAAATGGGAACTTAGTTCGGGAGTATGAACCTAAGTTGAGGTTTTTACACGATGGAGGCTATTTGAAGGTGTTCTTCTTTGGGAAGACTCGGGCTTACGAGAACCGTCGGGAAAGGTGATCAATGTCGGTCAGTGGATGGACCAAGTCGCCTATGATGCTAGGGAAGTCGCCACAATGAGTGACTATTTTTTGGGAAGTCGTCCCATGGTTTGACTATTTTGGGAAGTCGCCCTATGGTTTGACTATTTTGGGGAAGTCACCTATGATCGACTATTTTGGGAAGTCGCCCTATGATTGACTATTTTGGTTTGGGGAAGTCGCCCTATGATCGACTATTTTTGGGAAGTCGCCACATGATCGACTATTTTTGGGAAGTCGCCCTATGATTCGACTATTTTTGGGAAGTCGCCCTATGGTTTGACTATTTTTGGGAAGTCGCCCTATGGTTTGACTATTTTTGGGAAGTCGCCACATGATCGACTATTTTTGGGAAGTCGCCACATGGTTTGACTATTTTTGGGAAGTCGCCACTATGGTTTGACTATTTTTGGGAAGTCGCCCTATGGTTTGACTATTTTGGGAAGTCGCCCTATGATCGACTATTTTGGGAAGTCGCCCTATGGTTTGACTATTTTGGGAAGTCACCCTATGATCGACTATTTTTGGGAAGTCGCCTATGGTTTGACTATTTTTGGGAAGTCGCCCTATGGTTTGACTATTTTTGGGAAGTCACTATGGTTTTGCTGTTTTGAAGTCAAGTCGCCTATGATCGATGATAATGTTCTTTTAGAAAAGTAGTTGACTAAGATATGCTTTCATACATCTTTGTGCTTACTGTAGTTGCCGGAAGGAGCGAGGCTACGGGCGATGTTGATGAAGAGTTGTTAAGTTGCTTTGTTCGTGGGACGGTTTTGGCGACGATTTCTTTGTCTTTGGAAGCATTTTGACTGAAGGAGGAGTTTGGTTGAGTGCATCTTCTTGGTGATCGTCAACCTTGTAGAGGTGGTTGAGCTTGTATTCACATTGGGACTTCTTGCTTTTGAGAACTTGGTGTCTCGACCGCATTGTATTGGAGAGCTTGGCGTCTCGACCTTCTTGCCTTGGAGAACTTGGCGTCTCGACCGATTTGTATTTGAGAACTTGGCGTCACGACCGATTTGTATTGGAGAACTTGGCGTCTCGACCGATTTGTATGTGAGAACTTGGCGTCTCGACCGGCGGCATTTGATTTGCATTTGAGAACTTGGCGTCCACTGGCCGTATTTGAGAACTTGGCGTCTCGGCCATTTGAGAACTTAGGCGTCTCGACCAGCGGCATTTGATTTGCATTTGAGAACTTGGCGTCCACGGCCGATTTGTATTTGAGAACTTGGCGTCACGACCGACTTGTATTCGAGAACTTGGCGTCTCGACCGGAATTGTAGACAGGAGGTGGTCTTCATTGGAAACATTTTCATCCATTTGTGGACATTGGAGGTCGTCTTTAGCAAGTTGCGAGCAGCCGGAGCTTGTCTTTGCCAAAGCCGTAGATCTTTGGAGGCGTCTTCATCCATTTGTGGACATTGGAGGTCGTCTTTGGTGAAGATCATCCTTGTCGAAAAAGGGGATTTGATTTCACGTTTGAATTCCTGCATTCGTTAGTGAAGAGGAAGATGCATATATGGCATTCATGATGACAGATGCATGCCTAGAGCTAAAAATGATTGTGAGAGTATCACTTGCATATGTTCGCGAGATGATGCATTTACTTGCTTTTGAAGATGCACTTAGCCTAAGCTTTTGGCGGGAAAATTATGATTTATGATCTTCGATGATTTAGGATTATTCCTATTGACTCAAGTTTTGTGCATGCTACATGAGCCCTTGGGAGATTTTTAGTGGGGATGCATGGGTATGGAGGCTTGCTTGGAGCAGATTTTGAGCAAGTGGGGGATGAGAACCCTTGATCGCGATTTAAACAGCGGTTGTTGGTGAGGTTTTGTTAATAGTATCACATGGACCTCAATCTTGATGAGATTGGATTCGGATCCGGGTCTTGATTGACAATTTCCCTCTCAATCTTGGTCATTTGAAGGCGTCTTTGACGAGGCTCTAGGGCGCGTTGATATGAGTGAAATCTCTTTCATTTGGGTAAGTGTGACTTTGGCCGAAACTTTGCTCGGAGAATGATTTGATGAAATTGCTAATGCGGGAGAAACCACGATCTTGAATTCCGATGCTACGGGAAGGCTGCCGTGTACCACGTTACGAAGCTGAAATTCTTTCTTGCGACTTGATAAAATTCGGGTCCGAAAGACCATCTTGACAAAGCCCGGATCTGAGTAGGCAAAGTCCGGATTTTGAAGAAGCGACTTGGCGAGTCTATCTCGTGGTGAAGAACCCAATGTGGACCCAAAGATGACTATATAAGCCCCGGCTTGAAGAGGCTACTATAGGAGAACACAGGAGAACCGCTTAGCAAGCCCCGGCATGAAGAAATTGAGCAGTCTTATTGCGAGACAGAGTCATCATGTGGACCCGAGGGCACCCATCTTTTCAAATCTTAGTCAACCGATTCTTGGACAAGACTCGAAATGTTTACGTGCGGGGGCACATCTTTTGAAAGATGGGAATGTCTCCCGAATTTGTGTATGACACTCTCGCTTTTGGTTTGACTCTTTTGAGAGAGTATAAGCATCACAAGGTGTGGAAAAGTGTATGGAAGCCCCTGAGACGAAAGACGGTGTTTGGCTCTATTTCCCTATGATGGAGAGAGAAGACTTGTCGAGACACTTGAAAACTTGTCTTATTCATGATGATCACAAAGTGCTTAAAACCCTTTGTTAATGTTCGGGTTATTCAATCCCTAAATACGATATGAACAAATATTTTGATTAATCACAAGGAGAAAACCAGCGATATCGAAAATCAAGCTTGGAAGGGCGGAAAGTGTATAGGGACGATCCTTGATGAGACCGGATTTTTTTTTTGAGATTTGTTTGTGATTTCGGCCAGGACCATTTACGGTTGCCTACGTTCCCTCCATTATGAAGAGCTCGGGTCGCCGTAGTTCGGGCCTATCCCGAATGAAAAGAGAATGGATGTTGAAATTCGAGGTCGAGGACCTTTGGGGATTTTGAGGATTTGGAGGATTGAATAACATATCCCCTTAGAGTGTCCATGAAAGACACGGATGCAAAGCCCAGTGGGACATCCACGGCAAGTGTTTGTGAGGAGAAATGAAATATGCTCACGTGAAGGGAAGGGTTGAATTTGCACAATCTTTGATTGGTAATTTTGAACCAAAATGGATTAGATTCCAATTTAAGCAAGCAATGAAGCATTAATTTGATCCACGACATCGAGGATATTAGAATGAAAGCGCTATCCGTAGGGGCTGTAGTTGGGTTTAGGGCTTCGATCGGCTATCGGGTGATTGCGAGATTATGACCTCTTGAGATGAGAGGTCGGCTAGGCCTTTGCTTGGCGAACCTCTAAAGATGAGAGGTTGGCTCGCGGGGATGTGTTTGGGAAATCTATGGCGAGGAAGATTGATTGCCTCCAAGAATGAGAGGTCGGATTTTGACTTGGCCAAGGGCAAGGGTAATGGTGATGGGAGTATCCTCTAAAATTGAGAGGATGGCTTGGGATTGGTTTAAGGTAATGATAAGAGGAAGTCAGAAGCTGCGACAACTTTTGCGATCTTGCGAGAATTCGAGGCTCCTTTTTGATCATTGGAGAGCTTCTTGAGATGTCGGGGACTTTTGAGTTCTTCTTCTTTTTTTTTTGGAAGGCTTCTGAGGAGCTTGGAATTATATCCGAGATTGTGAGGATTTTAAAATCCTTCTTTTTTTTTTTTTTTTTTTTTTTTTGTTTTTTTTTTTTTTTTTTTGTTTTTTTTTGTTTTTTTTGTTTTTTTGACTTGGAAAGCTTCTGAGGAGTTGAGGATTATCTTTGTCCTTCCTTCATGGCTTGAGATAATTTGCGCATCGCCGATTCTCGAAGCTAACTTCTCGGGCTCGCTTGGACTTTCTCTCGGTATGGAGCAAAAATGATGGCTAAACCGGGTTTCAAAACACGCCGATCTTGAAATGAGAGGGTAGTGTTTAGTAAGGGTGAGGTAATGGCTTTCCTATGGGTGAAAGGTTTCAACCGCAATCCCTTTGGATGACCTAAACGAGATTAAGTCTTCATTGCTTGCTTAAGCTTTATATGAGAAAAGATCCATGCAAATTCATCGAGCAACGAGATGATGATGATGAAAGGGATGTGAGCATATGAGATGCAAGATGGGGAGTTGGTAAGCCCCAATTTGGGAAGGATATCAATTGATTTTCTCACTCCGATTAGTTTAAATATTAATCATTTTCGAAGAATTAGTGGTTGAGCGGCACAAGTGATCATTTTGGATAAAACCATTTCAATTAAGTGTAACGTGGGTGCGCAAATGATGTCTCGAGTCTAGCAAGAAAAGAAAAAAGACTTATATTAAAAATTAGACACTTAACCACTATGTCCAAAATGGACTACAACGACAAATGTCCGGGGAAGGACTTAGGTGAAAGAAAAGTACTAGAACCTACGAAGGTTGACTCAAAAGACTATTTTAAAGATAGGTAGCCCCCGTCTAGCCGCTCTTTCTTTGTTGAACCATGCATCTATTCTTCGGCCATTTGGAGGCGGGAGCTATTGCGGACCTTTCCATCGGGATTTCCTTGGCAACTTTTTGCTCAATCCAACCATCTTCATTACTGCGATAGTGGTTCATTGACCTTGCAAAGGGGCGAGTCAAACTCCATTGTGCCCACAAGGCTTGAACCACCAAACTTCGATCATGTTGACACTCATGTTGTTAGGGAGCGGGTTATTGATAGTATTAGGTCCTTCGGGCATCTCTAACCTCCCTTGCTCAATCAACCCTTGGATGGCCTTTTTCGGGGACGCAATCATCCGTCGAGTGCCCGTAGTGCGATGAAAGGCACAATGCTTGGAGGTATCGAAGGAGCGTTGGGGTTTCTAGGGCGATAATTTTCCAAAGGCCGGAGCAAACCTTCTCTCACCAAACCTCTGAAGATATCACTCAAAGGCATCCCAAAGTTTCTCAAGTCTTGGAGCGGGATGCGGATGCATCGGGCTTCTTGGGAACAAAGGAAGTGGCATTATTCTGATCTGTCCCGCGTAGCCGATCGCCTCTTTGCCTTTAGCGAAAGTGAGAGTAGTTTTGGAGGGAGGAGCCCGATATCCGTGGCGAGGTGCGACGATCGAGCTGCTGATTGTAAGCCTTTTCAAACTTAGCCCGGAATTAACCATTGCACGCAAGTCGGCGTAGGGGAAGTGGGCGAGGAAGCTCTCAAATGCGGCTTCAAGCATGAGCGAAAGATGTCTAAGCTTGCTCCTCGTCGGAGGGAGGAATGGCCATTTCAGCAGCTTTAAGTTCCATCTCTTATAGAAATCCCCAATATTCTCATTAGGGCGTTTGCATCGTTGTTTTGCGGAGTCAACTACATTTGTCTCCCACTCCAAGTTGGCTTTATACTTATACGTGAAATCTTGGTAATTTGTTCCCAGTAGCCCTAGCTTGGCTGCAATCGGAAAAACCATTTCAAAGCCCACGACTTCAAAGAGAGACTAAAGTAATCGGCCAATGCTGGTTTGTGCATCCCTTAGCCTTCATTGCCAAAGTATAGGTGTCCAGTGAGTTTTAGGGCATGCACTCCCGTCAAACAATTCAGTGGGCATCACAAACTTGTGAGGCGGGGGACAATCGAGTCGGGATACGTAGGCCGAAGAGCGGTGTTCTTTTTGGCGGTCAATTCGGCAATCTGTGCTTTCATTTCCTTGTGTTGCTCCATAAACCAAGCCAATTGGGGATCCAAAGGCGGAGCGGGAATTCTGAGGCGATATTTGAGCTAGGAAGAGGACTAGGCTGTTGGTGGTGCATTGGTGGAAGGAATACCATATCCGGAGCATAGGTGAAAACTTGTCCTTGGCCCAAATTACCACAGGGAGTGTAGGTAGGAGGCTGGGGCAAAAGGATAGAACCCGGCGACTTCTTTGTTGGCTTCCAATCGGCGAGAGAAGATGGAGCGAGATGCGAGGTAGCCATATGGCTTGGATTTTCGGAGTGAGGCCCATAAGTAGGCTTAAGTGCGGGTTCTTTGTCCACTGGTTGTTGAATTGCATGGCTGGTTGTGGCGAGGATGCATAGCAGAGAGGATACTTGTGGTCTGGTGATTCGGATGAAAGCAGGGATGAAGGCTTGATAACCCATAGAAGTACGAGTGAATGGATTTGTGAAAGGCGTGTGAGGAGCAAGCGAACCGGTACCATTACGAGGAGGGCTCTGGCGTGGCCCCGAGAACCGGTTGTGGCGGCATTCCAAATTGTGGGTACATTGATGTGAAGGTCTGGATTGATCGGTTCTGAGCGAGGTGGGATTCCAATCTGCTTTGTGGCATTAGAGGTATCCCAACCATGAGAGGACATTCCGTGCGACTTTGCCCCAAGGAGGCTGTGAGCGGATTCGTCCCATCGGTTGCATGGATCCGGTGGTCGACCCGAGAGATCGAGGAACATGTGTTACAGTAGCACCGAAGGAGGTTGGTGGTGGCATCTGGAGTAATCGGGCGGCAAGATTGGGATTGGGGTCATCCTCTTCTTCCACGGTGAAGGTGCCATCGGGATTGAGGTGGCGGCCAAACCATGGCTCTTAATAGCCTCGATAAGGCTATTCAGTGTGCTTCTGTCGCATTCTCATACGTTACGCTAGCCATTCCATTCTTTGTTACATGCGAGGAGTCCGGGAGGCGGAGTGACGTTGTCCCCCTCGTTACCGGTGATGCGGACATTACGAAACCGGAGTTGAAACAAACGGCGAAGGCGATGAGGCACTTGACTCTTCCCAAGCGATTAAACGGTGACCCGGTGCAGAAACCAAGCTTTGTGCGGAGGCTGCGGGGGAAAGACACGAGGGTTCGAGATGGCGGGAATTGAAGGAGGGTAGGTGTTTGGGCTCTTAGGCTCATGCAACATGCGATTATTTGTTCATGTTTACTTAAAACACGTTTTATTAACCTAATCGGTTGGAAAAGATTGCTCTTCTTTTTTCGAACTACTCGATTCTGGATCGGTGGGCCCCGTCGCTACGTCTATAAGCCCCTCGTATTCCACACGTATTTCGACCTCCCGGGGTGGACGGCCCGGGCGAGGTCCTATAGGGCAAGCGGGTCCCACCGGCCGAAAGAAAACGATCCTAGAAGTCGGCGGGTAATCGAGTCTTAACGAGCATTCGATGTAAATTACGGACAAAGGCGACGTCGAAAGTCAAGATCATGTCCAGGGCTCGACGAAAAGTCGGCATGATTTGGGTGATAAGCGTCCACGATTGATCTTGACTTGTCGTCGGTTAAGCCGTAATTAGGCATGGAATATTCATTAATCCTTGATGACTCGGTGTCAATCTTTGGGAGTCGGTGTATAATTTGTGCCGATCGAGCCGAAGTCGGCGCCGGTCAATATCTTGGTCAAAGTCTGCGGCGGAAAACCGGCGAGAACTTCGGCGATTAGGGACCCGAAAGATATTGAGTCGGTATGCCGACAAAGGCTTGAAAGGAAAGGTCTATACACGAGACGGGGCATGACACGGACCGGACTAAAAACCAGCGGGTCTCGGACAAAGTGTGTCACGGACAAGTGCGTAGTCGACACGAGGCTCCATGGGATGTTTGGGTAGTCACAGTGCTCATCCGAGGCGTAATAAGACCAAACGGACCGCGACAAGGATTTCCCGGGTTAAGGACGTAGTGTGCGGTGTACGGTCACGTGCGCGTAGTGTGCAAGCGATCTATATTCTTTTTACGAGTAAAATAGAAATTTTTTTATGTGTCTTAAAAAGTATGATGCATGATTTTTTTTTTTTTGGATTTTTTTTTTTGGAAATTTTCTTTTTTGAAAAATCTTTTTTTTGAAAATTTTTTTTTGAAAATTAATGAGCACATAAGCACATAATCACAAAAATTCCAACGGTTAGGGACATTATTCCGACAGTCAAAATTTTGACTTTTTCCGAGGCGGCCAAAACAAACACGAAAAATGTGCAAAAATCAACACACACAAAACAAAGGATTTTCAAATGTCGGGACGGAAGCTTGACCCTCGAAAGCTTTTCTTTTTTTTTTGAAAACGATGATACCGGTACGTGGGATTGTTAAACCACAATTTATCCCCGACTCGTGTTAGGAGGCGATAACGGGAAGTTTAATGGTTTCCACCAATATACCAAATATCATTTTTTTTTTAGAAAAAGCTTAGTTCCCCAGCGGAGTCGCCACTGTGATGTACCCGATTTTTGAAATCAAAACGAATTCGCCACGCCATTTTTGTTTTAAGGGCCAAAACTTTGAAAAATGCCCGAGATCAAGAGATTTAGGTTCGGAGGTCATGTTACGCGTCGGGAAGGACGTTAGTGTGCACCCGGAACGCCTCGTAAAAACGAGTCTTCCAAACATGCAAAATCCTTTGTTGTGTGTGTGTGTGTGTGTGTGTGTGTTTTGACCAAAATAATTTGAAACTGGGAAAAGTGAAAATTGGGATCTCTTTTTAAGACTTTAAACTGATCCCATGATTTTTGGAGAATTTTTGGGTTGAGTCTTGGCACTCAAAAGATTTTTGGATTTGAAAAGCAATTCTGCCAGAATGAAAGAAGGCAGTTGACCCTTGACTTTGAAATGGACTTAAAGGCTTCAAAACCTCAGAATCTGGGGAAAGTCCGAGAATGAAAGTTTCTTAAAACACCCTAAATAGGGTTTCTGCAAAGGAACTTTCCATTTTGGAAGTAATTTGAGGGTCAAAACCTTCTGGAAATCTCAGATGTGAAATCTGGATTTCCAGAAGCTGATGAACTGGCCTCTAAAGAAAAATTGAAAAGAGGAGTTTTACTCACCCAAAAAATAAAATAAAAATATGTCTGGAAAGATATGGATGTTGGCTACAAAAAGTGTTTTGTAGTCAACATCCAATTCCAAGTTTTACTGGGTCCAAAAAATAGGAAAATGGACTGAGGTCTCAGAACAATGCTACTGGACAGCAAGATGTTCTTGAGGAAAATGTGATTTTGGGGGATTTGCATCTATGTTCACCCCATTTTCATCCCTAGACTTGATACCACTACTTTTTGTTAAGTGTTTATCATATTCAAGTCATCCTTGGGGAATTTATGGGGTTGAAACATGTCCTTTGCAAAGGGAAAGGGGATGTTTTGTAGAAATGAAATTTAGGAGAAAAATCAACTAGAGATCTAAAATGTGGACCATTTGAGATGGTCATTCATGAAGATGAACTTCAAGATGACCATCTTGGGTCAAAACTTAAGTTAAAATAGACATCAAAAGACCCAAGTAAGAAGAACAAGATGAACAAGAAGTTAAAAGAGAATTTTAGGGTTTTGAGAAGGAGGGCTTTACCAATGGTGACACCCTATCTTCCTAGGCTTGGAATTTGACTTGAGGAGTATCAAGATTTGGTGTTTTGACTTGAGGAGTATCAAGATTTGGTGTTTGGATTTGTGTTTGGGTGGATTCAAGGCTTGAATGTGTTTAGGGTTTGATGATAGAGTTGATCGAAAGAGAAAACAAGTGGATAACACTTAAGTCCTCCATGTTTTCTTCCTAATCTTCCTCTTGAGTAGTGTTTCAAGCTTGAGCTTGGTGTGTTTAAGAGTGATTTGAGAATGTTTGGAGTGGATTGGGAAATATTCAAGAGAAAATGGTGGCAATCAAAGGATTCCCACTGTTTTCTCTCTATATTTCGCCAGAACTTCGTTGCTGTGTCCAAATGTGTTGTGTAAGCGAGAGAGGAGGGTTCAATTTATAGGACCTTTGTGAGTGACAAAGACATCCGCGCGGAGGGTTGTAAAACGTGCACAGTGCATTAAATGCTTTGCTCCGGGCTTTGAGCAGGAAGAATATTTTTCAAAATATCGGCGAAATTGTTTTTCAACTTCTTTGTTTGAGTTTTCTTAATTCTTTTGCTTTTTTGGATTCCTTTTTTGGTTTAACTTTAAATGGCAAACCCTAACCTACTCTTGCTTGGTTAGGAAGGTTAGAGATTGTTAGAAATGTTAGAAATGTTAAAACTTTCGTTAACTTTCTAACGAAAAAACTACCAACTCAAATTGGAGCACTTACAACTGGGGGATAGCTGCTATACCTCGCTCATTCAGAAGCTGTACCACGAAATTCTGCTGATCTTCTTTCTGCCTCTTGTGAACCTCACAAGCTTGGGATAAGCTTCTTCCAATGTCATATCTGAGGTGGCGGGGGTCCTTCCCCCGTCACGATTTCTCAGTGAGCTAGACATGTCGAAATTCGCGAGGGAAGCTGAGGGAACCGAAGAACCTGTCGGCTATTTGCCGTTCGTGATCACTGGTAAGGCGTGCGCCCGGAAATCTGAACCACTTTTACGCTCATTGCGGGGAACGAAAGGAAAGGGTTTAGGCTTCGGAAAAGGGTATTTGGCTCAAGGTTTTCGGGCTTGTGCAATGTGCGCTTACCGATTAAAGTTTACTTAAAGCGCGTTTTCTCGTGAGTCCTAATTGGTTGGAAAAGAGCGTGTCTTCTTTTCGCAACTAATCCTAGAGCTCTACTCAGTGGATCTCGTCACTACGCTTATAAGCCCCTCGTTTCCATTGTAGATCATCTTTCTCAGGACAGACTATCCCGAGCGAGGTCTGATAAGGCAAGCGAGTTCCACCGATAAAGGAAAAAAGTGAACTTAAGGCTAGCTGATCACGCAAACTTTCAATGTATGTGACGTACGGGCCACGGTCGAAGTCAACGTCCTTAAGTTAAGGCGGGGATCGTGCCAAAATTTGGGCATGACCTCTCCTGACTCGCTTGTGCGAGAGACCTTAGCTTTTTAGCGTTGGCCAAGTTGTGGCTGGCACGATGCATACGGCGAGGTTTGGTGACACGGCGTCACATTGAACCTTCGGGTATATTTTTCGGCAGAGCTCCGCGTCAAAGTCAAGGCTGAAAAGCTCAAGACTTCGGGTCGGGAATGACCTTCGGTCTCAAACTCTCGAGCTTGACTCGGAGCGGGGCCCGGCGTGAAAAACATACACTTAGGCTTTATGACACGAGCTAAGCCAAAAACCAACCGGGGTCTTGGACAAAGTGTGACACAAAGAGTGCATGGCTTACACGGGCTAGGATGGGATGTTTGGGACGACCCCGTGCGCCCCCGAAAGGTGCTGGCAGACCAATCGGAGTGCAACTGATAAGGCCATCCCGGGTTAGGGGTTGTAGTGTGCAGTGTACCGAGGCAGCAAGTGCACGTGAAGTGCGGTTGTGATGTACCCGATTTTTTTTTTTGAAATTCAAACGGAGTCGCCACGCCATTTTTATTTTGAGAGCCAAAACTTTGAAAAAAGCCCGAGATCAGAAATTTAGGTTCGGAGGTCACGTTACGCGTCGGGAAGGACGTTAGTGTGCACCCGGCGCGCCTCGCAAAACGAGTCTTCCAAACATTTGAAATCCTTTGTTGTGTGTGTGTGTGTGTGTGTGTGTTTTGACCAAAATGAGTTGAAACTGAGAAAAACAAAAATGGGGAACTCTTTATAAGACTTTGAACAATCCCCAAGATTTTTGGTATGATTTTTGGATTGAGTCTTGGCACTCAAAAGATTTTTGGATTTGAAAAGCAATTCTGCCAGAATGAAAGAAGGCAGTTGACCCTTGACTTTGAAATGGACTTAAAGGCTTCAAAACCTCAGAATCTGGGGAAAGTCCGAGAATAAAAGTTGCTTAAAACACCCTAAATAGGGTTTCTGCAAAGGAAATTTCCATTTTTGAAGTAATTTGAGGGGTCAAAACCTTCTGGAAATCTCAGATGTGAAATCTGGATTTCCAGAAGCTGATGAACTGGCCTCTAAAAGAAAAATTGAAAAAAGGATTTTTACTCACTCAAAAAATAAAATAAAAATATGTCTGGAAATCTATGGATGTTGTCTACAAAAAGTATCTTGTAGTCAACACCCAATTCCAAGTTTTACTGGGTCCCAAAAATAGGAAAATGGACTGAGGTCTCAGAACAATGCTACTGGACAGCAAGATGTTCTTGAAGGAAAATGTGATTTTTGGGGGATTTGCATCTATGTTCACCCCATTTTCATCCCTAGACTTGATACCACTACTTTTTGTTAAGTGGTTATCATATTCAAGTCATCCTTGGGGAATTTATGGGGTTTAAACATGTCCTTTGCAAAGGGAAAGGGGATATTTTGTAAAGATGAATTTAAAGAGAAAAAACAACTAAAGATTTAAAATGTGGACCATTTGAGATGGTCATTCATGAAGATGAACTTCAAGATGACCATCTTGGGTCAAAACTTAAGTGAAACTAGACATCAAGTAGATCCAAGTAAGAAGAACAAGATGATCAAGAAGTTAAAAGAGGATTTTAGGGTTTTGAGAAGGAGGGCTTTACCAATGGTGACACCCTATCTTCCTAGGCTTGGAATTTGACTTGAGGAGTATCAAGATTTGGTGTTTGGCTTGAGGAGTATCAAGGTTTGGTGTTTGGATTTGTGTTTGGAGTGAGATTGGGAAATATTCAAGAGAAAATGGTGGCAATCTAGGGATTCCCACTTGTTTTCTCTCTATATTCGCCGAGTTTCGTTCTTTGTGATCCAATTGTGTTGTGTAAACTGAGAGAGGAGGGTTCAATTTATAGGACACTGTGAGTGTCAATCATATCCGCGCGGATAGGGTTCGACGCGTGCACTGTTCATCTGCTACGGATGTAGGGCGATTGGACGGGAGGAATATTTTCGAAAATTCAAAGGCGATTCTTTGTTTTTCAACTTTCTTAATTCGGATTTTTCCAATTTCTTTTGCTTTTTGAGATTCTTTTCTTGGTTTAACTTTAAATGGCAATGCCCATTTTACCCTTACTTTGTTAGAAAAGTTAGGAGTGTTAGGAATGTTAGTAATGTTATAACTTTCGTTAATTTTCTAACGAAAATGCTAACAAGCTCAAATTGGAGCACTTACAGTAGCCCCTCGGCGACGGTGCTTTCGAAGGAAGCGGGGTCGTCGATAAGAGTAAGGCTCCATATTTGACAGGATGATCAAGTGATCAAGTGGCTGAACCTAGCGATAGGCTACCTACGTATCCCTAGTGGGAATCAAGCCGGCCGTAGTTCGGGTCTTTGACCCTGGGATGATGGCGTTTTAGGTGCCTCGAACCTTGATGAGTTCTGCAGTCGTTTGCTGAAAGAAACTCTGCTGGGGGTAAGAGATGACCATCTTCGGTCTGATGGCTATCCGCTCTGCTGGGGATGGAATGACCATTTTCGGTCTCTGCTGGGGATGATTGCGATTTATCGCTTTCCTAGTATTTGTGTGTGATAGCGTTTTAGGTGCCTCGAACCTTGGAGATGGCGTTTTAGGTGCCTCGAACCTTGATGATGGCGTTTTAGGTGCCTCGAACCTTTAGAGATGATGGCGTTTTAGGTGCCTCGAGCCTGGATGATGGCGTTTTAGGTGCCTCAAACCTGGATGATGATGGCTTTTTAGGTGCCTTGAACCTTGATGTGAAATGCCCTTTCGGTGGACTTTGTCTGCTGCCGAAGGAGAGGGTGACCGTTTTGGTCGAGGGGCTGGACCTAATGACAGGCTACCTACGTATCCCTAGTGGGAATCAAGCCCTTTCGTAGTTCGAGTCTTTAACCCTAAGATTGGACTATTTTTGGGAAGTCGCCCTGAGATCTGACTATTTTTGGGAAGTCACCCTATGATCTGACTATTTTTGGGAAGTCACCCTAAGGTTTTGACTGTTTTTGGGAAGTCGCCCTATGGTTCGACTATTTTGGGGAAGTCACCCTAAGGTTTTGACTGTTTTTGGGAAGTCGCCCTATGGTTCGACTATTTTGGGGAAGTCGCCCTAAAATCGACTATTTTGGGAAGTCACCCTATGATGGACTATTTTTGGGAAGTCACCACGAGATCGACTATTTTGGGAAGTCACCCTATGATCTTGTGTTTTGGGAAGTCACCCTAAGGTTTTATTTGTTTTGGGGAAGTCGCCCTAAGATCGACTATTTTGGGAAGTCACCCTAAGGTTTTATTTGTTTTTGGGAAGTCGCCCTATGGTTCGACTATTTTGGGGAAGTCGCCCTAAAATTTGACTATTTTTGGGAAGTCACCCTATGATCGACTATTTTTGGGAAGTCGCCACGAGATCGACTATTTTTGGGAAGTCACCCTATGATCATTGTTTTTGGGAAGTCACCCTAAGGTTTTATTTGTTTTGGGAAAGTCGCCCTAAGATCTGACTATTTTGGGAAGTCACCCTATGATGCGACTATTTTTGGGAAGTCGCCACGAGATCCGACTATTTTTGGGAAGTCACCCTATGATTTGACTTTGTTTTGGGAAGTCACGCTAAGGTTTTGGACTGTTTTGGGAAATCGCCCTAAGATTCGACTATTTTTGGGAAGTCACCCTATGATCTGACTATTTTTTGGGAAGTCGCCCTGAGATCTGACTATTTTTGGGAAGTCACCCTATGATTTGACTGTTTTTGGGAAGTCACCCTAAGGTTTTGACTGTTTTGGGGAAGTCGCCCTAAGATCTGACTCTTTTGGGAAGTCACCCCACGATGATCGACTATTTTTGGAAAGTCGCCCTGAGATCTGACTATTTTTGGGAAGTCACCCTATGATTTGACTGTTTTTGGGAAGTCACCCTAAGGTTTTGACTGTTTTGGGGAAGTCGCCCTAAGATCTGACTATTTTTGGGAAGTCGCCCTATGGTTTGACTATTTTTGGGAAGTCGCCCGGGTAATAATTTCGGTTTGTCGAATTAGAGGATGATTACGATTTGTCGCTTTCCTCGTGTTGTGTGTTGAAATCGAAGTGATAGCGTTTTAGGTGCCTCGAACCTTGATGATGGCGTTTTAGGTGCCTCGAACCTTGATTTGAAGGGATCGGTCTTACTTTTGCTGCCGAGGATAATGGGAAAAGAAGCGGGATTCCGTTAACCCATTTGGGGATTTTGTTAGCCTAAGTTGGAGTTTAGTTCGGGGAGTATGAACCTAAATGGGGACCTAGTTCAGGAGTATGATTCTAAGTCAAGGTTTAGTTCAGGAGTATGAACCCAAATGGGGACTTAGTTCAGGAGTATGATTCTAAGTCAAGGTTTAGTTTAGGAGTATGAACCTAAATGGGAACTTAGTTCAGGAGTATGATCCTAAGTTGGGGTTCGGTTCAGGAGTATGGACCTAAATGGGAATTTAGTTCAGGAGTATGATCCTAAGTTGAGGTTCGGTTCAGGAGTATGGACCTAAATGGGAACTTAGTTCGGGGAGTATGATCCTAAGTTGAGGTTTTGTACACGAGGAGACTATTTGAAGGTGTTCTCGCCGGGGAAGATTCGGGCTTATGAGAACTATCGGGGAAAAGGGTGGCCGTCTTGGTCAGCGGTGGACCTATGGTAGGCGCCTACGTATCCTGAGTGGGAATCAAGCACGGACGTAGTTCGAAAATTGTTGGGGATGGTCTTTGATGGTTTGACGGTATTTGGGAGTCACCAGAGGTTTGACTGTTTTTGGGAAGTCACCACTAAGATTTGATGATAATGTTCTTTTTTAGAAAAGTAGTTGACTAAGATATGCTTTCATACTGTCTTTGTGCTTACCTGTAGGCTATAGGAAGGGCGAGGCTAAGGGCGATGTTGATGAAGAGTTGTTAGGTTGCCGTTCGTGGGACGGTTTACTGCGACGATTTCTTTGTCTTTGGAGGCATTTTGACCTGAAGGAGGAGTTTGGTTGAGTCGCATCTTCTTGGTGATCGTCAACCTTGTAGAGGTTGTTGAGCTTGTCTTCACATTGGGACTTCTTGCTTTTGAGAACTTGGTGTCTACGACCGCATTGTATTTGAGAACTTGGCGTCACGACCGATTTGTATTTGAGAACTTGGCGTCCCTGACCAATTTGTATTGGAGAACTTGGCGTCCCTGACCGATTTGTATTTGAGAACTTGGCGTCCCTGACCGATTTGCATTTTGAGAACTTGGCGTCACGGCCGATTTGCATTTGAGAACTTGGCATCCTCGACCGATTTGTATTTGAGAACTTGGCGTCCACGACCGATTTGTATTTGAGAACTTGGTGTCCCTGACCGATTTGCATTTTGAGAACTTGGCGTCCTTGACCGATTTGCATTTGAGAACTTGGCGTCCCTGACCGATTTGTATTGGAGAACTTGGCGTCCCTGACCGATTTGTATTGGAGAACTTGGCATCCCTGACCGATTTGTATTTGAGAACTTGGCGTCTCTGACCGATTTGTAGACACTGGAGGCTGTCTTCATCCATTTGTGGACATTGGAGGTCGTCTTTAGCAAGTTGCGACGCCGAGGTTGTCTTTGCCAAGCTATAGACATGGGGACTATCTTTGCCAAACTAGATGCCTTTGGAGGCTATCTTCATCCATTTGTGGACATTCGGAGGTCGACTTTGGTGAAGATCATCCTTGCTGAATTCCTGCATTCGTTATTGAAGAGGAAGATGCATATATGGCATTCATGATGACGGATGCATGCATAGAACCAAAAATGATTATGAGATGATGCATTTACTTGCTTTCGAAGATGCACCTAGCCTAAGCTTTTGGCAGGGAAATTACGATTTATGATTTTCAATCACCTAGGATTTTTCCTATTGATTCAAGTTTTGTGCATGCTACATGAGCCCTTGGGAGATTTTTGTGGGGATGCATGGTGATGTATGTGTCTGGAGACTGTTTGGGACAGATTTTGAACAAGTGGGGGGTGAGATCCCTCGACAGTATCACATGAGATTGGATTCGGATCCGGGTCTTGGTTGGAATTTTCCCTCTCAATCTTGGTCATTTGAAGCTGATGCTGACAGGCTCTAGGGCACGTTGATATGAGTGAAGCTTCTTTCATTTGGGTGAGCTGTGACTTTGGCCTAAACCTTGTTCGGGGAATGATTTGATGGAATTGCTAATGCCGGGAGAAACCCTGATCTTGAATTCCGATGCTACGGGAAGCTGCCGTGTACCAAGTTCTGAAGCTGAAATTCTTTCTTGATAAAATTCGGGTCCAAAAGACCATCTTGACAAAGCCCCTGGATCCTGAGTAGGCAAAGTCCAGATTTTGAAGAAGCGACTTGGCGAGTCTATCTCGTAGTGAAGAACCCAATGTGGACCCAAAGGTGGCTATAGAAGCCCCAGCATGAAGAGGCGATCCGGGGAGAACCGCTAGCGAAGCCCCGAGCGTGAAGAAATTCGCAGCGGTCTTGCGCCAGACAGTCGTCATGTGACCGAGGGGGCACCCATCTTTTCAGATCTTAGTCAACCAGCCAATGGACAAGACTCAGAAATGTTTACGTGCAGGGGCACATCTTTCGAAAAGTGGGAATGAATCCCGATTTTGTGTATACACACTCGCTTTAGGTTTGACTCTTTTGAGAGAGTATAAGCATCATAAGGTGTGGAAAAGTGTATGGAAGCCCCTGCTGACAGAAAGACAGTGTTTGGCTCTATTTTCCTATGATATAGAAAGAGAAGACTTGTCGAGACACTTGAAAACTTGTCTTATTCATGATGATCACAAGGTTGCTTAAAACCCTTTGTTAATGTTCGGGTTATTCAACTCCTAAATCTGATATGAACAAATATTTTGATTAATCACAAGGAGAAAACCAACTGATATCGAGGATCAAGCTCGGAAAGTGTATAGGGACGATCCTTGATGAGACCGGATTTTTTTTTTTTTTTTGAGATTTGTTTGTGATTTCGACCGACCATTTACGGTTGCCTACGTTCCCTCCATTATGAAGAGCTCAGGTCGCCGTAGTTCGGGCTTATCCCGAATGAAAAGAGAACGAATGTTGAAATTCGAGGATCTGAGGACCTTTGGGGATTTTGAGGATTTGGAGGATTGAATAACATATCCCCTTAGAGTGTCCGTGAAAGACACGGATGCAAAGCCCCAGTGGGACATCCACGGCAAGTGTTTGTGAGGAGAAATGAAATATGCTCATATCAGGTTTAAATTTGCACAATCTTTGATTGATAATTTTGAACCAAGATGAATTAGATTCCGATTTAAGCAAGCAATGAAGCATTAATTTGATTTAGATCTTAAAGATTTTACGATGAAATTGCTATCCGATAGGAATTGCAGCTGGGTTTTCGGGCTTCGATCGGCCATTGGGTAATTTTGGAAGTTATGACCTCTTAAAGTGAGAGGTCGGCTGGGCCTTTTGCTGACTGAACCTCTAAAGATGAAAGGTTGGCTTGCAGGGATGTGTTTGGGAAATCTACGGCGGGGAAGATTAATTGCCTCTAAGAATGAGAGGTCAAATTTTGGCTTTGGCCGAAGGCGAGGGTAATGGGAGTATTCTCTAAAATCGAGAGGATGGCTTAGGATTGATATAGGGTAATGGTGAGAGGAAGTCCGAGCTATCGACAACCTTTTGCGATCTTGCGAGAATTCAGGCTCCTTTTTGATCATCGGAGAGCTTCTTGAGAAGTCGGGGATTTTTTATTGAATTGTGAGGATCGACAGTCCTTCTTTTTTTTTGAAGTTCTTGCTTGAACTATTTCTTTCTTTTTTGTTGTTGTTTTTTTTTTTGTTTGTTTTTTTTTTGCTTGGAAGGCCTCCTGAGGAGTTGAGGATTGTCTTTGTCCTTCCTTCATGGCTTGAGATATTTTGCGCATCGCCGACTCTCGAAGCTAACTTCTTGGGCTCGCTTGGACTTTCTCTCACTAAGGAGCAAAAATGATGGCTAAACCGGGTTTCAAAACACGCCGATCTTGAAATTGCTTTCCTATGGGTGAAAGGCTTCAACCGCAATCCCTACCGGATGACCTAAACGAGATTAAGTCTTCATTGTTTGCTTAAGCTTAAAATGAGAAAAGATCCATGCAAATTCATCGAGCAACGAGGGGATGATGATGAAAGGGATGTGAGCATATGAGATGCAAGATGGGGAGTTGGTAAACCCCAATTTGGGAAGGATATCAATTGATTTTCTCACTCCGATTAATTTAAATATTAATCATTTCAAAGAATTAGTGGTTGAGCAGCACAAGTGATCATTTTGGATAAAACCATTTCAATTAAGTGTAACGTGGGTGCGCAAGTGATGTCTCGAGTCTAGCAAGAAGAGAAAAAAGACTTATATTAAAAGTTAGGCATTTAACCACTATGTCCAAAATGGACTACAACGACAAATGTCCAGGAAGGACTTAGGTGAAAGAAAAGTACTAGACCCTACGAAGGTTGACTCAAAAGACTATTTTTAAGATAGGTAGCCCCAGTCTGCCGCTCTTTCTTTGTTGAACCATGCATACTATTCTTCGGCCATTTGGAGACGGGAGCTATTGCGGATCTTTCCATCAGATTTCCTTGGCAATCTCTTTCTTAATCCAAACACTTTCATCGCCTGCGATGGTGATTCACCGACCTCACAAAGGGGGCGAGTCAAATTCCATTATGCACACAAGGCTTGAACCACAAAAATCGATCATGTTGACACTCATGTTGTTAGGGAGCGGGTTATTGATAGTATTAGGCCCTTCAGCATCTCTAACCTCCCTTGCTCAATCAACCCTTGAATGGCCTTTTTCGGGGGACGCAATCATCCGTCGGAGTGCCCGTAGTGCGATGAAAGGCACAATGCTTGGAGGTATCCAAAGGAGCGTTGGGGTTTCTTGGGCGATAATTATCCAAAGGCCGGAGCAAACCTTCTTTTACCAATCCTCTAAAGATATCACTTAAAGGCATCCCAAGGTTTCTCAAGTCTTGGAGCCGGATCTGGATGCATCGAGGCTTCTTGGGAATAAAGGAGGTGGCATTGTTACGATCTGTCCCGCGTAGCCGATCGCCTCTTTGCCTTTAGCGAAAGCGATAGTAGTGTTGGAGGGAGGAGCCCGATATACGTAGGCGGGTGCGGCGGTCGGGCAGCTCGATTGTAAGCCTTTTCAAACTTAGCCCGGAATTAACCATTGCACGCAAGTCGGCGTAGGGGAAGTGGGCGAGGGAAGCTCTCAAATGCGGCTTCAAGCATGATTGAAAGATGTCTAAGCGCTCCTCGTCGAGTGAGGAATGGCCATTTCACCGAGCTTTAAGTTCCACCTCTTATAGAAATCCCCAATATTCTCATTAGGGTATTTGCATCGTTGTTTTGCGGAGTCAACTCTGTTTGTCTCCCATTCCAAGTTGGCTTTATACTTATACGTGAAAGTCTTGGTAATCTGTTCCCAGTAGCCCTAGCTTCAGTGCAATCGGAAAAACCATTTTAAAGCCCACGACTTCAAAGAGAGACTAAAGTAATCGGCCAACTTCTGGTTTGTGCATCCCTTAGCCTTCATTGCCAAAGTATAGGTGTCCAAGTGAGTTTTAGGGCATGCACTCCCGTCAAACAATTCCCAGAGTGGGCATCACAAACTTGTGAGGCGGGGGACAATCGAGTCGGGATACGTAGGCCGAAGAGCGGTGTTCTTTTTGCGATCAATTCGGCAATCTGCTTTCATTTCCTTGTGTTGCTCCATAAACCAAGCCAATTGGGGATCCAAAGGTGGAGCGGGAATTCTGAGCCGATATTTGAGCTAGGAAGAAGACTAGGCATTGGTGGTGCATTGGTGGAAGGAATGCCATATCCGGAGGATAGGTGAAAACTCGTCCTTGGCCCAAATTTCCACAGGGAGTGTAGGTAGGAGCTTGGGCAAAGGGATAGAATCCGGCGACTTCTTTGTTGGCTTCCAATCGGCAGGAAGATGGAGGCGGATCTGAGGTAGCCGGATGGCTTGGATTTCCGGAGTGAGGCCCATAAGTAGGCTTAAATGGGGGCTGATGTCCCTGGTTGTTGAATTGCATGGCTGGTTGTGGCGAGGATGCATAACCGAGAGGATACGTGGTCCTGGTGATTCTAATGAAAGCTGGGATGGGGGCTTGGTAACCCATTGAACCCTGAGTGAGAAATGGGTTTGCGGAAGGCTGTGTGAGGAGCGGTGAGCTAGCATCATTACGAGGAGGGGCTCCCGACCGTTGCCCCGAACCAAAGCGTGGTGGCATTCCAAACCGTTGCTTTGCGAAAGTCCGGATTGATTGGTCCCAAGCGAGGCGGGATCCCAATTTGTTGTAGCATTTCGGGGTATCCCCAACCATGGGAAGGCATTCCGTGCGACTTTGTCCCAGTGAGACATTGCGAGCGGCTCGTCCGTCAGCTGCACGGATCCGGTGGTCTGCGGTTGGGGAGCCGGGCGACCTAGAGATCGAGGATCATGGGCTCGGTGGTAGTACCGTGGGAGGCCGGTGGTGGCATCCTGGAGTAGTCGGGTTGACCAAGAGCGGGATTGAGGTCTTCCTCTTCTTCCACAGTGAAGGTGCCATCTGGGTTGAGGCGCGGCCAATCCATGGCTTTTGATAGCCTCCATAAGGCTGTTCAAGCGTGCTTCTGGCGCACTCTCATCGTTCGGCTAGGCGATTCCACCGTTGTTACATGCGAGGAGTCCGGGAGGCGGAGTGACGTTGTCCCATCGTTACCGGTGATGCGAGACATTCTTAAATTCGGAGTCGGAACAGACGATGAAGGCGACGATGCGCTTGACTCTTCCCAGCGATTAAACGGTGACCGGTGCCCGAAACCAACCTTTGTGAGGAGGCTGCGGGGGAAAGACACGAGGTTCGAATGTATGGGAATTGAAGGAGGGCGGAGTGTTTGGGCTTTGGGCTCATGCAACATGCGATTATTTGTTCACGTTTACTTAAAACATGTTTTATTAACCTAATCGGTTGAAAAAGATTTCTCTTCTTTTTCGCAAACTACTCTCGATCCTGGATCGGTGGGCCCCGTCACTACGTCTATAAGCCCCTCGTATTCCACTGTATTTCGACCTCCCGGGGTGGACGGCCCGGGCGAGGGTCCTATAGGGCAAGCGGGTCCCACCGACCAGAAAGAAAAACGATCCTAAAAGTCGGCGGGTAATCGAGTCTTAACAAGCATTCGATGTAAATTACGGACAAAGGCGACGTCGAAAGTCAAGATCATGTCCAGGGGCTCGGCGAAAAGTCGACATGATTTGGGCGATAAGCGTCCACAATTGATCTTGACTTGTCGTCGGTTAAGCCGTAATTGGGCATGGAATAATCATTAATCCTTGATGACTCGGTGTCAATGCTTTGGGAGTCGAGTGTATAATTTGTGCCGGTCGAGCCGAAGTCAGGCGCCGGTCAATATCTTGGTCAAAGTCTGCGGCGGAAAACCGGCGGAACTTCGGCGATTAGGGTCCCGAAAGATATTGAGTCGGTATGCCGACAAAGGCTTGAAAGGAAAGGTCTATACACGAGACGGGGCATGACACGGACGGACTAAAAACCAACCGGGTCTCGGACAAAGTGTGTCACGGACAAGTGCATGGTCGACACGAGGCTCCATGGGATGTTTGGGTAGTCACATGTGCTCATCCGAGAGGCGTAATAAGACCAAACGGACCGCGACAAGGATTTCCCCGGGTTAGGGACGTAGTGTGCATTGTACGGTCACGTGCGCGTAGTGTGCAAGCAGTCTATCTTCTTTTACGAGTAAAATAGAGATTTTTATGTGTCTTAAAAGGCATGATGCATGATTTTTTTTTTTGAAAATTTTCTCTTCTTTTTTTTTTGAAATTTTTTTTTTTAAATTTTTTTTTGAAAATTAATGAACACATAAGCACATAATCACAAAAATTCCAACAGTTAGGGACATGATTTCCGACAGTCAAAATTTTGACTTTTTCCGAGGCGGCCAAAACAAACACGAAAATGTGCAAAAATCAACACACACAAAACAAAGGATTTCAATTGTCGGGACGGAAGCTTGACCCTCAAAAGTTTTTCTCTTTTTTTTTTTTGAAAAGATAAAACTTGTTTGTCCCCAGCGGAGTCGCCACTGTGATGTACCCGATTTTTTTTTGAAATTCAAACGGAGTCGCCACGCCATTTTTATTTTGAGAGCCAAAACTTTGAAAAAAACCCGAGATCAGAAATTTAGGTTCGGAGGTCACGTTACGCGTCGGGAAGGACGTTAGTGTGCACCCGGCGCGCCTCGCAAAACGAGTCTTCCAAACATTTGAAATCCTTTGTTGTGTGTGTGTGTGTGTGTGTGTTTTGACCAAAATGAGTTGAAAATGAGAAAAACAAAAATGGGGAACTCTTTATAAGACTTTGAACAATCCCCAAGATTTTTGGTATGATTTTTGGATTGAGTCTTGGCACTCAAAAGATTTTTGGATTTGAAAAGCAATTCTGCCAGAATGAAAGAAGGCAGTTGACCCTTGACTTTGAAATGGACTTAAAGGCTTCAAAAACTCAGAATCTGGGGAAAGTCCGAGAATAAAAGTTGCTTAAAACACCCTAAATAGGGTTTCTGCAAAGGAAATTTCCATTTTTGAAGTAATTTGAGGGGTCAAAATCTTCTGGAAATCTCAGATGTGAAATCTGGATTTCCAGAAGCTGATGAACTGGCCTCTAAAAGAAAAATTGAAAAAAGGATTTTTACTCACTCAAAAAATAAAATAAAAATATGTCTGGAAAGCTCTGGATGTTGTCTACAAAAATTATCTTGTAGTCAACACCCAATTCCAAGTTTTACTGGGTCCGAAAAATAGGAAAATGGACTGAGGTCTCAGAACAATGCTACTGGACAGCAAGATGTTCTTGAAGGAAAATGTGATTTTTGGGGGATTTGCATCTATGTTCACCCCATTTTCATCCCTATACTTGATACCACTACTTTTTGTTAAGTGGTTATCATATTCAAGTCATCCTTGGGGAATTTATGGGGTTTAAACATGTCCTTTGCAAAGGGAAAGGGGATATTTTGTAAAGATGAATTTAAAGAGAAAAAACAACTAAAGATTTAAAATGTGGACCATTTGAGATGGTCATTCATGAAGATGAACTTCAAGATGACCATCTTGGGTCAAAACTTAAGTGAAACTAGACATCAAGTAGATCCAAGTAAGAAGAACAAGATGATCAAGAAGTTAAAAGAGGATTTTAGGGTTTTGAGAAGGAGGGCTTTACCAATGGTGACACCCTATCTTCCTAGGCTTGGAATTTGACTTGAGGAGTATCAAGATTTGGTGTTTGGCTTGAGGAGTATCAAGGTTTGGTGTTTGGATTTGTGTTTGGAGTGAGATTGGGAAATATTCAAGAGAAAATGGTGGCAATCTAGGGATTCCCACTGTTTTCTCTCTATATTTCGCCGGAGTTTCGTTCTTTGTGATCCAATTGTGTTGTGTAAGGCGAGAGGAGGGTTCAATTTATAGGACAACTTTGTGAGTGTCAATCATATCCGCGCGGATAGGGTTCGACGCGTGCACTGTTCATCTGCTACGGTGTAAGGCCGTTGGACGGGAGGAATATTTTCGAAAATTCAAACTGATTGTTGTTTTTCAACTTTCTTAATTCGGATTTTTCCAATTTCTTTTGCTTTTTGAGATTCTTTTCTTGGTTTAACTTTAAATGGCAATGCCCATTTTACCCTTACTTTGTTAGAAAAGTTAGGAGTGTTAGGAATGTTAGTAATGTTATAACTTTCGTTAATTTTCTAACGAAAATGCTAACAAGCTCAAATTGGAGCACTTACAGCGGTGTTCCGAGGCAGCAAGTGCGCGTAGTGTGCGGTCACTAAAATTCTTTTTCTGAGTAAAACAGAGATTTTTTTCAGAATGTGTCTTAAAGAATTTATGATGCACAGTTCAAAAGACAGCATGAAAATCGAACATGAATGGGGATGCACAAACATGGTAAGATTTTGAAAAGTTGACAATGTAATGCCTTTGAAACAAAAACCGTTCGAGGTTTAAAGGAACACACACACACGAAAACGAGGAAGGGTAAACGAAAGTTTGACCCACGGAAGGCTTTTTAGAAAACATTGGCAGTTTTGAAAAAAGTATCTTTTCCCCAGCGGAGTCGCCAACTGAAATTACCCGGGATTTCGCGCGGGCGGGGGGCGCGAAACGCGGTTGTCTTTCGCGGGGGGTTGGTGTCTGAGACCTCGCTTCATGGGAAGGAACAAAATGAGGAGTCGCCACGCGGTTTTTGTATTTTGAGCCCAAACGTTGAGAAACGGCTATTGTGAAAAGGTGTCGTTTTTATTGGTAGCAAAAACTTAGGAAAAGGCTTTGAAAAAGGGGATCATTTTTATTGGCAGCAAAAACGAGTAAAAAGCTTTTAGTACCAGAGATTGTTAGGTTCGGAGGTCAAGTTACGTTTCGGATAGAGTATTACAAGATCGCCCGAAATGCCTCGCATGACGAGTCTTTCTACCTTTCTCGAAATCGTGTGTGTGTGTGTGTGTGTCTTTTGAAATGGGGGCTTGAATGACAAGCTTAATCTTGGTTTGAATGACAAACGTTTGATTAGGTGACTTTGTTTGAAAAGACGAGCGTTTGAATGACAAACGTCGGTTTTGAGTTTGAAATGAGCGTTTGCGTGGCAAACGTCGATTTTGAGTTTGAAATGAGCGTTTGCGTGGCAAACGTCGATTTTGAGTTTGAAATGAGCGATTGCGTGGCAAACGTCGACTTTGAGTTTGAAATGAGCGTTTGCGTGGCAAACGTCGATTTTGAACCGTGCGAGTCATTGTTAACGATTTTTACGGGAAAAATGCGTATTAAATGATTTTAAGTGTCAAATTGCGGCTTTTAGTTTGAAGATGAGCATTCGGAGGCCGAACGTCATTTCGCGCGTTTTGAAAGAGAGTTCGACGGACGAACTCCGGTTTTGAACCGGGCATTACATTGTTAACGATTTTTACGGGAAAAATGCGTTTTAAATGATATGCGATCAACGAATCGGGTTGCGACTCGGACTTTGAAAAGTAAATACTATCATGATCCAAACGGGTCGGACTTGTAAATGACAGTATTTAAAGCAGTGTCAACGGAATCAAACGATCCGGAATCGTAAATGACGATCGACGAGTCAAATGACTCGGAATTGTAAATGACGATCGACGAGGCCAAACAGCTCGGATTTGTAAATGACGAAAATTAAGTAACGATCAACGGATCGATCGATCCGGAATTGATAAATGACAATAAAAGTAAACGGAACGGGGTCGAAACGCCGTTTTAACCCGCGATTACTTCTCTTACGGAAAGAGAAGAGGATCAAGGGGCTAAAACGTATCGGACCCCGTTAGACGGAGGCGTCTACATTTTGGTAACGACGTTCGAAACGGTTATAGTGACTGGCGCGTAAACCGAGATGGAACGAGAGATTTAGAGAGAGGGAGTTATACCTATGGCTAGGGTCGACTCCTTTGGCTCGGGAGGTGTGTACGGGACACGGAAAGTGATTCGAAAGGTTGTTTCGAAGTAGTAGGGTGTGTATTTGATCGAAATACGAAGGTTTCACGCGAATCGAGACAGAACAGAAGCTCGGAAAGGGTGAAAATCAGTTGGGCCGAGGGGGTGGTGAATTTTTGGGAGTAATTTGTTGTTTTTGAAAGCTTTGACAACAACTTCTATTTATAGGTGAAAATTGCAGTAGGAGTCCGAACGGACTTGGACTGAATCCAAGGAGTTTTTGGGTATTTTGAAAATCTGGGGGACTTGCTGGCAATTTCAGGAAAAGTGCACAGGGAGTCCGGCCGGACTAGGCTTGCAAATCAGGGGTATTTTGGTCTTTTCCCTTTGAATTTGATTGAAGGGTGACTAGAGGGAGGTGGCATGGCTGCCACGTGCCCCTCTCGAGTCACCACCATGTGGGATTTTGTCCCGGTCCCGGTTTTGTCTGTTTTTAAAATAACAACCGGAAATGTCCGAAACGCCCGGAAAGTGTCGAAAAATGCGTTTTTCAGGGAAAGCCGTGCTTTTACGTGTGATGACACGTGTTAAGTACGGTTCGGCGTCGGGATGCACGGGCGATCCGGACGTCTCGTTGGCACAGCAACGGGGAGTTTAACGAGTTCCGGTTAACCTGGAGCGGGCCAGTTAACGGATTTCGGTTAACTTTCTGACGGATTTGGACGATCCGGATTTGGGTACTTACAGTGAGGGCAAACGGTGTCTCCCCTGTTGCAGTTCTGACTGATGTCCTGTAGCCCCAGAGTGCTAGGTGTAGCTTCTCGGGCCAATCTCTGCCTTGGACAGCCATTTTTCGGATGATGTTTTCCAAAGTCTTGTTTGCTGCCTCAACGGCTCCGTTGGTTTGGGGCCTGTAGGGAGATGACTTGTGACGGGTTATTCTCGAATTACGCTTGCTCGTCGCATTCCCCTTCGAAGTAGGATCCATTATCTGAGATGATTTCGGCTGGCGACCCGTATCTGCATATGATGTTTTCTTTGATGAAGAGGGCTGCTTTCTTTGAATTGAGGACCTTGTAGGATTTTGTAAGGCATCCTTTTCAGATCCTTCGAAGAAATTATCAATCTGCGTCTCTTTAGGCTCTTCCGCAGTTCCCAAATTCACACTTGTCAAAATCTCTTCGGCAGCTTGGACTCGATTTTCCTCTTTTTGAACAACCTGCTTAAAGATTTTTGTTCTCTTCTTTTTTCTTATTTAATGTGTCTGCTTCTTTATCTAATGAATTATTAAAAAAAATAATTATTAATTTATCATTAGTTAAAGTGGCAATCAAGGGATACTCAGAAAGGTTCGTCATTTAATTGAGAATAAAAGGGAAATTTGCTATAGACTCGTAGTCTTCAGGCGTAAGGCCGTCGGACGACTCTAGAGACTTGATCTTGACATTAAGGGACTCGGAAGACTCTAACTAGATTGACACAAAGGGACGGGGGACCAATCCAGGCTTGGTGATCATATCTTCTTTGGTCGCGGACGGGCCTGAGTGAGTTTCCCGATTCTTTAATGGCATCGCTGTCAGGGGCGTCATGACTCGGGAATTGTACTGCTTCTGTCCTCCTTCCTCGATCATTGCTACCATCTCTTTGGCTGAGCTGAAATCAATCAGGTCTGGCACCTGGACCTCTTTCCCGAATAACAGCTGCATAATCGGGTCATCCCAATCATCTGAAAAGACTTCTGTGGCTTTGGCTTTTGGTACAGTCAATTTAAACTCAGGCTTCGGACCATCCTGGGCAGTAGGAAATGTGGTAGTAAGCTTTTCGAACTGTTCCACTAGGTTGGGCACGCCTCTAAAAGTATACTCACTCTTCATGGTAGTGGTAGCCCCGGGTATCTTGGGTAGGTCCAGAAACAGTCTACGGACCGGGTTAGCTTTGGCTCCCCTGAATTTGTTGAGGCTATCCTGTAGCTTCAGCCACCCTTCTGTAGGAGTGGGCTCTGTGATGTTACCCGGTTGTGTGGGACCCTTTACAAAGTAATCAGCCAAATTAGGACTGAAGGGGAGAGATTTAGGGCTGTTGACCGGGACCCTTCCTGTGATAGCTTCTTTCCCTTGTAGAGCAAATTCTTTTTCTTTCGCGGTGTCCACTGAGGTGGCCTCATATCCCAGGCCGTGGCGAGTTTTCTGTCCTTTCACCTCGATGAGTTTGTGAGTTCCTTGTTGGTGCTTTCCCAGACCGAGGCCAGGTAAATAGCTCATCTTTCGCATCATTTTTAAGACCGGAGGGATTTTATCCCGGGTGATTGTCAGATCTACGTTGCACACTTGGGCTTTGGGAGGCTCGACCGTGAAGCCTGTTAGCATGAGACCTTCCTCATCATGTTTGATTTCCAGAATAGGTATTCCACCTGTATCCGTGCCCTCCAAGGTGACTAAATCCCCATAAATGGTTGTCAGGTCCCCATTTGAGATGAATTTTACACACTGGTGGAGGCTTGAGGCGACCCCCTTGACCTGATATAGCCAAGGTCTTCCCAATAAGGCATTAAAAGTGATCGGGATGTCGATAACCTGGAATTCCACAGGTATCAATTTCTGGCCAAACCAGAGGTCCAAAGTAGCAACTCCAAGGACTGCTCGAGATGTCGAGTCGTAAGCTTTGACTGTGAGGGAGGAAGGTTTCAAGTCTGTGGACTTGATGTCAAGTAGGCTCATGATCTTTGCCGGAAGAATATTCATTCCGGACCCATTGTCAACCAAGACCCGAGGGAGGCGTCGTTCATCCAATTGGACTGTGATGAAGAGAGGCTCGTTATGATCGGCCCCGAATTGAGGGAGATCGAGATCTGTGAAAGTGATTATGTTCCTATAGTGGATGTTTCCAATCAGCTGTACCACGTCATCGGGAGTAGCATCAATAGGGACCAAGGTGCGGGCCAGGCTTTCTTCCAGCTTTAGCTTATGGGGATAGGATGAGGTGAGCAGGGACCACAGAGAGATGTTGGCTTGTGTCTGCTTCAACTGGGTGAGCACGGGGTCCTCCTTTTCGGGGTCAGGAGCTTCGGTTGTCTTAGCATAGGGGCGGCGGTTCTCCCCAGGTGCTTGATCTGTGGCCTTCTTATCTGCCTTGGGATTCCCTTGGAAGATTTGCCCGGATCGGGTCAACAGGTTGACTTCCTCATCAGTTGTTTCTTGACTAGATTTCTTCAATGCTGCTAAGGTCAACGGGGGAGCCCTTTTGGCTATCGGCCACTGGTTCTGACGGAGTCTAGCAACGGTGAGGGGCTGAGCTTGAGCTGTACTGGCTCCTTCCTGGGCGGCCCTTATAACTGCTTCCCAAGTCACAGGCTTTTGAGTCTGGGGTTGTGTTGTTGCCCCCTGGATGGCCCACAGAGCTAGGGCGTCCTCCGATTCGCTCCCATAGCCTGCCTTGCTCATAGTTATCATACAACAAGAGCTGCTATTCTCAGGGCTCGGCAGATTTTCGATCTCATCCCCGGTATAGTGCAGCCATTCTGGTTCCTTTCTGTAATACTCAGAGCTGGAGATAATTATAGCACTCTGTGTGGGGGGCGCATCTGGTATCATGCCGGTTTCCAGGACTTCTCTGAGAGCTGACATACATTCGGGGAAGGTGACCTCTTCTTGGGTAACCCTGACAAGGAGTGTTACTTTGTTCCGAGGTGGATTTGATCTGACCATGGTTATTTTCTCATTTGGGCGGATGGGAGTTAGTTTCCCTCTCTCTATCAGATCTTCGACTATCAGCCTGGATCGGATGCCTGAAAACCCTTTCCCCAAAGCATGGTAGGCAGTGTTGAATTCTAAGACATCCACGTGCTCAGACCCAGGAAACTTCATGGCCTTCATATCCTCGGTTTCATAGTAGTCGTCTGAAGTTTCTTCGTCGTCGCTTGCTGACAACCAACCATTGTGCCTGGCTCCCATGGGCTCATTTCCGGCATGATTGTTCCATATTGATTCCGGATCTGGGGCCTCAGTTGACTCTTCGCTCTCGTCATCATCATCGTCATCGCTTTCATCGAAATCATCTTCCACTACCAGAAACAGGTCATTTAGCGACGGAAAAAACAGCGACGGACAGATTCCGTCGCTATTTAGCGACGGAATATAGTATTTAGCGTCGGAATTATTTTGGCGTCAAATTTAGCGACGGAATTTAATTCCGCCGCTAAATTCCGCCGCTAAAAAGAATATTCCTCGAATATTCGTTTATTTCCGCCGCTAATTTGGCGGTTGATTTACCGACGGAAAATTCCGCCGCTAAATCTTTAACAGCGACGGAATTATTCCGCCGGTGAAATTAAATGGTTTTTTTTTTTTTTTAATAAACACCGACGGAATATTTCCGCCGCTGATAATTTAATAATTTTTATTTATCAGCGACGGAAATATTCCGTCGGTGTTTAATAAAAAAAAAAAATTCAAAATTTCCAGGAGAAAGACCGCTGCCCACAATGCAAGGGCGAAATGGTTGTACAGGAGAAGAAGGTCTTGGAAGTGGTTGTGGAGAAGGGTATGCAAAATGGACGAGAAAATTACATTCCCTGGAGAAGCCGAGTGAAGCTCCCTGACACTCTTACCGGCGCTCATTTAAAATTTCAAAATTTCCGAACGAACAACAAGCGCATAATCCAATTCAAACTTTCAAACCAAATTAATCGACACCTAGCCTCTAAATCCCTCACTCCCATCCTCTCTCTCTCTATCTCTCTCCCAGCAATTGAATTTGAAAAAACAAATATCGAGCCGCTCTTACCCCGGTGCTATTTCATCTTTAATTTCGTGTAATTCCACATTTCAATTCTCTCCCTTCCCGTCTGCGGGTCCGAACTGGGTTCGACTTATGAGACAATAATCTCCGTAGTGTTGTCTAATAGTTGGTTAGTTTCCTAATTTTGGACTAATCTTGTTTTTGTTTTATTTTGGATAAAAATTTTAAAATTGTATGCAATTTACCAATTTGGGAATAGCTACAAGAACCCTTGCAATTCTTATATCCCCCTAACCCCTAACCCCTAAACCCTAAACCATAAACCATAAACCCTAAACCCTAAACCCTAACCCCTAAACCCTAACCCCTAAACCCTAAACCCTAAACCCTAAACCCTAAACCCTATACCCTATACACCCTATACCCCGACACTCTTCTTGGAGACATAGTCTTTGTACTACAATAGAAAGAGCACCCAAAGTTCAAGCGAAAGGGTGATGACATATTTGTTGAGCACGCGTTGACCCTTGCGAGGCATTATGTGGCTTCCAATTTATCTTGACTCATCTAGATAACAGGCGGCTCCTCATCAAATCCCAACCTGGAGAAGTTGTTAAGCCGAGATCAATTCAAGGCAATATAAATGACGAAGGATGCCAATGTACCAAAGACCATTCATGAGGGGCAAATTATACATCCATTTCTCGGCCGACTTCCCAGATTCCTTGACTTCCGAGCAATGCAAGGCCCTAGAGGGTGTCTTTGCCTCCTAAGCCTTCATCGCGAAGACGAGATATGGAGCTTGATGAGTGCGAGGAGACAACCCTTCACGATGTCAACATTGAAGCTTACGATGTAGATGATGACATGCGCGGTGGTGGGGCCGAGAGAGTGCAGTGTGCTCGGCGGTAATGATGTGGGTCTTTATTTTCTCGGATATCTTAATTAGTTATGACTTATGAGACAATAATCTCCGTAGTGTTGTCTAAACCCTAAACCCTAAACCCTAAACCCTAAACCCTAAACCTTAAGGGCATAGGGTATAGGGTATAGGGTATAGGGGTATAGGGTATAGGGTATGTGGTATAGGGTATGGGGCGTAGGGTATAGGGTATAGGGCATAGGGTATAGGGCATAGGGTATAGAGGCATGTGGGGATTACCTCTCGGGGACATCCAAGGAGAGGAGCCCGAGTGTTAGGGATGGGGGATTACGGGCGCAATGCCCGTCGACGTCGACCGGCCGTCGGAGAAATGTTGACCGGCCCATGTTTCATGATCCGAGGGTCGACACTCTGGAGGCTGCGTTGGAGGAGGAGAGAGACGCGAGCGGGCAAAGCTTGCGGATGCTTTGGCGGTTCGACGCAGATGCGGGAGGAGAACGATCGACGCCATGCAGAGACTCGAGACAATTGGCGCCGTTGATGGCTCGTCTCGGCCGGACTCCCGTGATAATTCCCAGCGTCCCCCGGGTTGATTGCGGACTTTTTAGACATTGTTGTATTAATTTATACTTGTTTGTAAACATTTGAGACATTTGGTACCGCGGGAGCCCCTCCCCGCCTCTCCCCCTCCCCGCTCCACCCCTCTCCCCCTCCCCGCTCCACCCCTCTCCCCCTCTCCCCCTTCCCCCCCCCCCCCTCTCCCCCTATCCCCCTATCCCCCTCCCCCTCTCCTCTCCCGAATTGGTACGGTGGTATTTAGTTTTTATTTGGTACGCCGGTATTTGAATTTTAGTTTTTATAGTTTTAGTTTTAGAAATTGAAATGTTATATCGTGTACAAAAAATTTTGGTTTTTTGATATTTTAAAATATTTTTTTAATTTATTTCGAGAATCGGCGACGGAATTTTCCGTCAAATTAATGCCGAAAGAAAAATTAATTAAATAAATTAATTTCAACATGAAATTTCCGTCGCCGTAATAAAAATTAATTTAATTAAATTAATTTTTGACGGAATTTCCGACGCTATAATCATTTAATTTTTATTTAATTTTTGATTTCGTGGAAAATTCCGTCGTAATAAAATTTAAATTAAAATTAAATAATTTCAAATGACGGTATTTTCCGCCGCCGAAATAATTTAATTTCAATTTAAATTTTATTACACGGAAATTTCACTGAAATTAATTTAATTAAATTAATTTTTATTACAATACGGAAATTTCCGCCGCCGAAATGAATATTTAATTAAATTAAATTAATATAGCGGCGGATATTTCCGTCGCTGTAACCATTAATTCACCGGCGGAATTAAATTCCGTCGGTAAAAGAAAAAAATAGCGGCGGAAATTGACCCGCCGGAGCACTGCGACGGGCTGGTAGCGGCGGACCACCGACGGAATTTTTCCGTCGCTGATTATTTTTAGCGACGGAATTTTAATTTTAGCGACGGAAATTTCCGTCGCTAAACGACCTTTTTCTGGTAGTGTTCCCATACTACCGGGATTTCGGCTGAGAGGGAACGCCGATCAAACCCGTTAGGGGAATATGGGTGCGTGCAGCCGCAGAAATTGTCATATGCTCCCATTCCCGGAAGTGGTAATTGCGATTCGGCTTCTCCACCCGTAAGCTGGGGAAGAGTGAGAGGGTGGAACGTATTTGACTCCGGCGGGATATAGAAGGAATCCTCCTCCTCGATTTTTATTGTTCTCGGGATCATATTCGGCCCTCTCCCAAAACCAACTTGCGAAGTGTACTAGCTCCGGATGCTCTTCGGCCTCTTTCTTTGATAAGCCCAGACAGCGCTCGCCAAAGCTTTCTTGCTCGATTCTTCTGGATTGTTCTAACCATCTTGTGTAAATGGTTTTCTCATGTTTTGACCGGAACAGCCCCAGTTCTTCGGTATCGGCTTTCCCTTCACCCGAGAAATAGCGGGCCTCGTATTCTTGCAAGAAATCTCTGACATGAGACCAAGGTGGGCTGACTTGTTCATCATCCTCAAGGTTGATGGGAAATCTGAATTCAGGATCCTCGATAAGGTTGGCCATGGGTATTTGGGGACCTTCATCAGCATCTTCCTGGACATGCGAGGGTTCTCCGCATTCAATCATATTCACCTGATTATGGTTCCTTGGCAGAGGATTTTTTACTGTATTAGGTCCCTCGGGGCCTTCCAACTTTCCTTGCTCTATCAGTCCCTGAATTGCCTTTTTCAGAGTAAAGCAGTTATCTGTTAGATGTCCATCGGCTTGATGAAAAGCGCAATACTTTGAAGTATCCACGGGAGTATTCGGATTCCTGGGTTGAAAATTCTCCAAAGGCCGTAGCAAGCCTTCTTTCACCAGTCCCCTAAAGATGTCGTTCAGAGGCATTCCAAAGTTTTCGAGGTTCACGGCCGTGGTGCAGGCTCATTTGGTTTTCTAGGAGCAAAATAAGTTGTGTTGTTACATTCCTGTCCCGCGTAGTTAATCATCTCTTTGCCCTTAGCAGGAGCAGGGGCGGTGTTTGAAGGAGGAGCCCGATATCTCGTAGCAGCGCGCAGCGGCCGGTTCTTGATTGTAAGCCTTTTCAAACTTAGGCCGCGGAGTTAACCATGGCCCGTAAGTCCGAGTACGGGAAGTGACCGAGGAGGCTCTCGAGATGTGGTTTCGTGCATGACCGAAAGATATCCGATTGTTCCTCTTCGTAAGGAGGGATGGCCATTTCACCGAGTTTCGCATTCCACCGCTTGTAGAAATCCCCAACATTCTCGTCGGGATCTTTGCACTGTTGTCTGAGATCAACTCTATTTGTTTCCCATTCCAAGTTAGCTTTGTACTTTTACGTGAAGGCATTAGTAATCTGGTCCCATGTAGCCACGGTCTCGGGTTTTAAGCGGAAGAACCATTTTAAGGCACTCGGATTTCAAAGATAGATCAAATAGTCGCCCAACCGCCGATTGGTACACCCTTTGGCCTTCATCGCCAAGGTATACGTGTCCAGATGAGTTTTCGGGCATGCAGTACCATCAAAGAGGTCCAGATTCGGCATAACAAATTTGTGAGGCAGGGGAACGATGGAGTCCGGGTCCGTAGGCCGGAAGGCAGACTTCTTAGCAGTTAATTCAGCGATCTGCGCTTTCATTTCCTTATGTTGTTCCATGAACCAGGCCAGATGAGGATCTTGTGGTGGAACCATTGCGTTCAAACTAGTGGCTGAGCTAGAGATAGGATCTATCACTGGCGGCAGACTGGTGGAGGGAACGGCCGATCCGAGGACGTAGGAGAAAACCTGTCCTTGGCCCAAATTGCCCGGGGGAGCATGAGTAGGAGCCTGGGCGAAGGGATAGAACCTTGCGGCCTGCTGTTGATTTTCAACTGGCAAAGTGGGTGGAGGTAGTCCTGATGTAGCTGGGTAGCTTGGATTTCCGGAGTGGGACCCATAAGTAGGCTTCGGTGTGGGCTGCTGTCCCTGACTGTTGAATTGCATGGCTGGCTGAGGCGATGGTGTATAATCCGGGGGGTACTGCGGTCCTGGTGATTCTGATGAAACTGGGATGGAGGTTTGGTAACCCATCGAACCCTGAGTTAGAAATGGGTTTGTGAAGGCTGTGGGAGGAGCAGCTGAGCTAACATCATTCTGAGGAGGGGCTCCTGACGGCTGTTGAGGCATGCCGAACTGTTGCTGTAGCCCTTTGAACTGTTGCTGCGAAGGCCCGGATTGATCGGTTCCAAACTGAGGCGGGATCCCAATTAGCTGTGGCATTCCGAGGTAACCCCAACCATGAGAAGACATTTCGTACTGATTTTGCCCCCACTGAGGAACTGCGAACTGATTTGTGCCGTCGGGCTGCGTGGATCCAGTGGTCTGAAGCCGGGAGCCGGGCCGACCCGAAGATCGAGGAGCATGGGTTCTGGTAGTGGTACCATAGGAGGTGGGTGGTGGCATCCTGGAGTAATCAGGGCGACTGAGAGTGGGATTGGCATCCTCTTCTTCTTCCACGGTGAAGGTGCCGTCGGGATTGAGGCTAGCGGCCAAACCATGACTTTTGATAGCCTCCATAAGGCTATTCAGTTTTGCTTCCTGTCGTAATCTCATCTGTTCTGCTAACTGATTCCACTGTTGTTCTGTCTGAGGGGTCCCGGGAGGCGGAGTGACATTGTCCCCATCATTACCGGCTGATGCAGACATTCTGAAACCCGGAGTCGGAACAAACGGCGAAGCTGATGATGCGCTTGACTCTTCCCAACTGATCAAACGGTGACCCGGTGTCCGGAACCAACCTTTGTGAGGAGCTGCGGGGAAAAGGTACGAGGGTTCAGAGATTTAGGGATTGAAGGAGGGTAGGTGTTTGGGCTTTGGGCTCATGCAACATGCAGTTATTTGTTCTTGTTTACTTAAAACATGTTTTATTAACCTAATCGGTTGGAAAAGATTGCTCTTCTTTTTCGCAAACTACTGCTGGATCTGGATCGGTGGGCCCCGTCACTACGTCTATAAGCCCTCGTATTCCACCCGTATTTCGACCTCCCAGGTGGATGCCCGGCGAGGGTCCTATAGGGCAAGCGGGTCCCACCGACCGAAAGAAAAACGATCCTAAAAGTCTGGCGGGTAATCGAGTCTTAACGAGCATTCGATGTAAATTACGGACAAAGCTGACGTCAAAGTCAAGATCATGTCCGAGGACTCGACAAAAAAGTCGGCATGATTTGGACTGATAAATGTCCGCGATTGATCTTGACTTGTCGTCAATTAGGCCGTAATTAGGCATGGAATAATCGTTAATTCTTGATGACTCAGTGTCATGCTGGGAGTCAGTGTATAATTTGTGCCAGTCAGAGTCAAAGTCAAGGCGCTGGGCCAATATCTCGGTCAAAGTCCGTGACGGAAAATCTAAGCAGAATCTCGATCGATTAGGGTCCCCGAAAGATATTGACTTGGTATGCCGACTAAGGCTTGAAAGGAAAGGTCTATACACAGACAGGGCATGACACAGATCAGACTAAAAACCAACCGGGTCTCGGACAAAGTGTGTCACGGACAAGTGCATGGTCGACACGAGGCTCCATGGGATGTTTGGGTAGTCCCGTGCTTGCACCGAGAGGCGTAATAAGACCAAACGGGCCGCGACAGGGATTTCCCCGGGTTAGGGACGTAGTGTGCAGTGTAAGGTCACGTGAGCGTAGTGTGCAAGCAGTCTATCTTCTTTTTCTGAGTAAAATAGAAATTTTTCATGTGTCTTAAAAAGTATGATGCATGATTTTTTTTTGAAAATTTTCTTTTTTGATAAATCCCCCTTTTTTTTTGAAAATCTTTTTTTTTTGAAATTCTTTTTTTTTGAACTCTTTTTTTTTTTTTGAAAGTAAATGCACACATAAGCACATAAACACATCATTCAAAATTCAAGGCAACGGGTCCGATAGTCAAAATTTTGACTTTTCCGAGGCGGCCAAAACAACACAAAATGTGCAAAATCAACACACACCACAAATGATTTCAAATGCCGGGACGGAAGCTTGACCCTCAAAAAGCCTTTTTTTTTTTTTTGAAAACAATGATACCGATACGTGGGATTGTTAAACCACAATTTATCCCCGACTCGTGTTAGGAGGCGATAACGGGAAGTTTAATGGTTTCCACCAATATACCAAATATCATTTTTTTTTAAAATAAAGCTTATTTATCCCCAGCGGAGTCGCCACTGTAACGATGTTGAGTTCCAATTTTCCCGAAAGATCTTGTGTTTTTCTTTTCTTTTGAAAATCAAACGGAGAAAACACGGAGTCGCCACGCCATTTTTGTTTTAAGGGCCAAAACTTTGAAAAATGCCCGAGATTAGAGATTTGGGTTCGGAGGCCACGTTACACGCCGGGAAGAACGTTAGTGTTCACCCGGAATGCCTCGTAAAACGAGTCTTCCAAGCTTAAAAACCATTTGTGTGTGTGTGTGTGTGTGTTTTGGCCAAAATAAGTTGAAACTGAAAAGTAAAAATTGGGAACTCTTTATTAGACTTTGAACAAATCCCATGATTTTTGGTGTGATTTTTGGGCTTAGTTTTGGGACTCAAAAGATTTTTTGAAGTTGAAAAACATTTCTACCAGAATGAAAAAGGCAGTGGACACTTTATTTTAAAATGGGTTTAAGGGCTTAAAAATCTCAGAAGAATCTGGGGAAAGTCCGAGAATGAAAGTTGTTCAAAACACCTTAAATAAGGTTTCTGTAAAAGAACTTTCCCGTTTGGAGTTGATTTGGTGAACCAAAACCTTCTGGAAATCTCAGATATGAAATCTGGACTTCCAGAGACTGAGGAACTGACTTTTAAAAGAAAATTTGAAAAAGGGAGTTTTACTCATGAAAAAAATAAAGTTAAAATATGTCTGGAAATCTCTGGATGTTGGCTACAAAAAGTTTTTTCTAGTCAACACCAAATTCCAAGTTTATCTGTGTCCAAAAAATTAGAACATGGACAGAGGTCTTAGAAAATTGCTACTGGACAGCAACTTTCTTAAGAAGAAAAACATGATTTTAAAGGGGGTTTGGCATCCATGCTTGTCCCCATTTCCTTAGGCTTTGATTAGTGATCACTTGACATTTTAGTGGTGAATCAACTATATCAAGCCATCCTTAGGATACATTAGGACTAAGCACTTCATTTGCTTGGGAAGGGGAATTTTATCCTTGAAAATGAAGATTTGATGTATGAAAATGGTTTTTAGGGTTTTGAAAACATGTTTGCAAGTAAGTAAAAATACTTTGAAGAGAATGTTGATCATTGTAGAAGATCAACCATAGAGATGAACTTCCATGGTGATCTTCTTGGATCTAGGGCAAGAAGATGAACAAACTATATTTTGAAGTTTGAAAATGCATGCATGGATGAGAGAGATTTAGGGTAAGGAGAGGGAGGTTATACCTATCTTCCTTGTGTTTGTGTATGAGACTTGAATATGTGAGTGTTTGAATTTGAGAGTGAGTGAGATTTGGGAAAATAATTAAGAGAAAAAGGTGACAATTCTAGAGAATTCTCACTGTTTTCTCCCTATTTTCGCCAAGGTGCAGTTTTAAAATGTGTTGTGGCTCCTTATTTCTGTGACTGAAGGGCTTAATTTATAGGCCTCTGAAATTTCCTTTTTCATCCGCGCGGACGAGGTTGGAAGCGTGCACTGTTCATTTAATGCAGCTCCAGGCTTTGGACACAAGGAATATTATTTTTAAAATTCAAATTAGACAAACGCTTTTGTTCCAAAGCCTTCTATTTTTGGTTTTTGACCATTTCTTTTGCTTTTTTGATTCTTTTCCTTGGTTTATCTTAAAATGGCAATCCCTAATCTACCCTTGCTTGGTTAGAAATGTTAGAAATTGTTAGAAATGTTAGAAATGTTAAAACTTTCGTTAATTTTCTAACGAAAATACTAACAACTCAAATTGGAGCACTTACAGTAAGAACAAGAATGAAATACAAAACATGTATAAGTAACTACATAAGGAGTGATCAATCATATCAAATGAATCACATCTATAAGACAATTAATAGGACATCAAAACTAATCTTTGGATTGTGAGTTGACTCAAATATAATTATCTTTAGGTAACCAAGAAATCAAACAATGTTTTAATCAAATACTTAATCTTCCTTTGGGCCGATTTAAGTACTTAATAAAACAAACTGATGTTCTCTTACTTGTTACCCTATGAATGTATAAATTTAGTCAAATAAACGATCTTCTTTGGAAAATTCATTTTATCGACATATTAAAGTATACATTCATCACTTAATCAACTTCGGATCTAAATAACGTAAATCACTTTGGCGACAATATTATTTAGAAAATTTATGAAGTTGTTTAAGCATATAATTAATCACAAAGAAATAAAGGTTTGAAAAATGTATGTTTTTGCTCAAGAAATTAAAGTGAAAGGTTGAATTTGCAGGTGCACGGCCATGCTTTATAATTTGCCTGTTCCAGAAAGACTAAATTTCAACCCAGGTGGTGCACGGCCGTGTGTTATAACTTGCACAGCCGTGCAAGGCATGTTCCAGAATACTTCATCAATCAGCATAATGGTGCACGGTCGAGCATAGAGTAACGCACGACCGTGTAAGCAGATCTGCACAGCCGTGCACCATAAAATGCACGGCCATGCCAAATGAACAGACTTGCTCGAACCATTGCACCTTTTGACGAATTTTTATGCCTTTTGAGCCAAAACTTCAATCCTTTCCAGATTTTAAACTAGATTATCCAGCACGGTTATGCCTTTTGGAATAATCTTGTAACACAGACATGAATACACAAGTAAATTCAACATGGTCGTGCGTCATACAACGCTCTGTTGTGTCAATGAGATAATCTTGCTATATTCATTGTCCCTTTAGATGAATTTTACGTATTTTAAACTGGACAAAAATTATTAACACTCTGATGAATGAATTAGAGTGGTTAAATAACACCAAAACACAATGAATTCAACATAAAATAAAGCAAAACATGCTATCAAGAATTCAAACTTAATCAAGAACATGAGTAGGCTTTGATACCAATTGTTGGAACATTTCTATTCCATTATAAGTCATACTCAAGTCTTGAATAAGAATGAGAAAAGAAATAGAGGCGGAAGCGTTATACCTGACGAATCCATGTATGCCTTGATGTTGAAGACAAGAAGAAGAAGAATTAAGGAGGGAGATGAAGTCTTCAAAATGATGAATGCCTTCACTTATAAACTCAGATTATGTAGAGAGTATATGTAAATAATGTGTATGTTTCTAGGCTGATGAAAAACCTCTATATATAAAAAACCAAAGGGAATTTCATTTAGGGACCACACCCTTTCAAATGAAGCAGTAAAAAAGTTACCTTTTGTCCATCATAAATAGGTAATTTTTACTTCGGGAATTCTACACATTGATTAATTTCTATACTTTATATAACATTATATTTATGATTTAAACATGTACGTCTACACGATTACGTATATTTACTAAGTATAAACATTTTTCAATCCATGTTCTAACATCATGTTCATCCTCTTCATTGGTGTCACCCTCCCCACTATTGGGATCAATCCAACAATCTTCACAATCTTCTTCCTCATCCTCTTCATTATTCTATCTATCCTCCATGTTAATCCATTTGCGACATTGACTAGAAATATGACTCGGTTAGCCACACTTAAAGCACTTGTTACCATAATTTTTTGCGTAAGGGTTAGAAGCCGGTTGCCTACTATTATGGGTGTTGATGTTTCGACGAACCGGTGGAGCTTGGGGAGCAGTGGGGGTTGGTTGCTTCCCATCATCGACCTTGGGACCCGAAACTTGAGTTTTGTCTTGACCCACAACCGAATTATCAACCGCCGATTGGTTTTTGAAACTCGAAGAAGATGCATCACCAAACTTCCTAAACGTTGTTGGAGGACGATAAGTAGAGGATAGTTGGCACTCGACCTTTTTCGCCCTTGTGATTGCTTCATTAATGGAAAGATTAGTTAACAAATCCACTTGGTTCTTAATATTGATACGAAGACCATCAACAAATCTTTCAACTTTTTGTACCTCCAACTCATGCATGTCCGAATGAGCGGTAATTGTTGGAAAAAAGTGTGTTTTGAAGGAAATAATGAGTTATTTTCTTAATTAGTTATTTGTCAAAATGACAAATTGATTGTTGGATTGTGTTCTACTCCATGAGTATATTGAAATCATATATTCATTTGTCCAAAATGGTTGAGAAATGAATGAGATATTAAGGCTCAAAGTAAATGGGTTGGAAAGGGGAAATGTGGTTATCCCACATTGGAAAAAGATGGAAAAGTGGCTAAGTTTATATACTCCTACACTTTAGTAGGGAGTAAGATTGTGGTACATAGAGGCTCTCTCTCGCGCACAGGTGCGCATGGGGGGTGCAAATCATGGACCGAAATAGGCTTCGGGCTACCGAACTCATGTGCATGCGCGTCCTGCGGACACGAATGTAGCTTCGAAATAGCCTGTCCGCGTGAGCCCACTTTTTGCATTTTTTTCCAAACTCACGAGGCTGCCAATGAGGCGGACGCATGGACCTGACCCATGCGGATGCCTGGAATGCAGAAGAGGACCCAATGTTACTGGCGGTGAGGCGGCCGCCTGGACCTGGGTCAAGCGGCCGCCTGGACACCAGTAGGGGCTGCCCCGTTTGTGCACCAACGAGGCGGGCGCTTGGGTGGGTTCGAGGCGGGCGCCTCGTTCCCAGCAGCTGAAGACGCTGAACATGTTCTGAGCCAGAAATGTTACTAATGATTTCAAATAAATGTGTAACTGCTGCAAGGATTCAAAGGGATGTGTAACTGCCTTGCATTATGAGCTAATTGATTGAATTTATTTCAATAATGGCATTGATGAATAAAATCAAAACATAGTTTTAATTTTATGGCAGTTTTTATTTTCTCTTGGTTAATCTACAAATAGAGAACACAACAACAAGAAGAGACACAGATTTCTAGAAATCCTCTCCTCTCCATTTTGTTGCATATTGAACAAATCTTTCCTTTGGCCTCCTACATATTGCATTTGTGGTGATATCGTCCAAGCATTGACTTCAGTTCGCCGGAGGTCCTATTGTGCAGCAACCATCCGGTCATTCCGTTTCATCCTGGGAGGCAATCGTCCCGAGTAATCTCAAGCACAACGTGGTGAGGGGGTGAAATTTGTCTTAAGGAGAGTGTGATCTCACACGACTCGGACAACGACAAATCATTTTCTTCTGTTCTTTATCTAGTTGTTTTAATTAGTTTTTCTGTATTTCCATTTGATTTTTGTAATAGTTATTCCAACAGTAATAGCATGAAAATCAAAGACGTATTCATCGACTGTTCGACTCCCTTACTTACAATTCAAAAACTTCTGATAAAATTCATGTTCGTAATCATCAGGTAGAAAACGATCCCTTAATTCCCTTTTCATATATTCCCAATGAGTAATTGGAGGCCAACCACTACGTGCTCTATGTCTAGTCAATTGCATCCACCATGCATTAGCACCAGTACGAAGTTTATAAGCAACATAAGGTACTTTTCTATCCTCTTCAATCCTCATCAACACAAAGAATTTCTCAACTTCGGAGAGCCAATCCACATTCTTCCGCAGTCAACTCCCTGGTGAAGAACGATATATCTGCTCTAATCTTTGATCGTTGTTCGGGAGGAGGCACTGCCCTGGCCTCTTCTGCTCTTTCGTTATGAACATCCCCGCTAATCGGGTCTCCGTGGTGGAGAGCGCCTTGATTTCTTGGTTGTTCACCACCACGACCAACGTTCAAACCCACCTCTAGTCGACTGAAAGCCCCCAAGATCTCTGCGTGACGGTTAGCCGCCTCCGAAGTATCTCGTCTTCGGTCCTCGCGCATCGCCATTAGATTGACGTTTAGAGTGTCGAGAAGGGTCTTCATGCTGATATCTCTATCGTTGGCCATCTTCCAAGGATCGTCCTTATCAGATACCAATTGATGTAATAATCGCAGCGGAATAGACAACAAGAATGACCTAAACCAATTCTTCTACAAGGAATCGCAATTCCTTAAAACAATAATTCCCTAAAGGATTATTTTGCAAGTCAAATTAATGACTTAGATAAACACACAAAATGTTGGTTTTTGCAAATTTGCAAATAAATTAATTGATAAAAAGATGTCCTTACAAAATAGAAGCATAAGAGTACTTATAGGCTAGGAAATAACAAATAGAAACCTAACATGAGCAGGAAAACAAACAAGAAATGAAAAAGGAAAAGAAATAAAATCAAATCAAAACAGACTTGCTGAAGAATTAGGAAACAAAGACTTTGCACGGGCGTGCGTTTGATCTTGCACGGTCGTGGAACAAGTCCAGAAATTTACAGTAAGATTTGCAAGGGCGTGTCTTTTCCCATGCGCGGCCGTGCAATCGCTGTGTTACCAAAATTCTGTTGTTGCTTGAATTTCTGAACTTTCGCCCCATATGCTACATCACTTATTTAACACTAACATTGCTGCACTATTTAAAAATAGCACTTGCACGGGAAAAACACCAATTGACACAATTTTATACTAGACTAATACTTACACTAGAAAAACACCAATTGACACAATTTTACACTAGACATTACACTAAATAACACTATTACTGTTTTTGAAAAAATGTCAATTAATTACAAAAATGTCATCACACATTTTAAATAAAGTTTTAGTTAATTACGAAAATATAACGGTGCATTTATAAAATTAGTTTTTCCTAAGTGTTTGAAAAAACTAATTTTTCTTTGCTCTTTAAAAAATAATCATATACTCCCTCCGTCCCACCGATCTTAAGAAAACTTTCCATTTTGAGCGTCCCGCCGATCTTAAGAATTTCAAAAATGAAAAGTTTTTATTATTTTTATACTCTTTCTACCCCACTCATTCTCTTTCCTACTTTACTTTTACACTCACAACATTCTCTTTCCTAACTACTCATCCCACTCATTCTCTCTCCTATTTAATTTTTCACACTCACAACACTTCTTTCACTCATTCTCTCTCCTAATACTATAATAATATTCCTTAATCCCCGTGCCATTTCAATTTTTCCTAAGATCGGTGGGACGGAGGGAGTATGCTGTACATGGGAATTCGAACGCGGCCGACATTACACTCAGGCGCCAAATTCAGTTGGCTAAAAAGTTCCAAATGAATGTGGCAACACAAATGCATTCCAACCACACTCTACTGATCCTAATTGAGATGAGTTGGGGACTTGGGGTCAGGTGACCCATATATATATCCTCAATCCTCATCTTCAACTCCAATCTCACCACAATCATGGCCGCCTGCAGGCATAATGCGCATTCCACCTTCCTTTTCACGGTATCAAATCAAACCCCCATCTCTCTCTCCCTGCATAATTGTATATCTCTGTGTTTTTTTAGGGTTAATGGGCATACTTTTGTTTGCAGGGTCCCAAACAAACCCTGATTCAATGCCCTAAATTTAATCCTCCAGGTAATGTATTTATGCTTCTTTCTATGTTAATGTCTACTTCAATTTAGAATTTGGGTGGCTGCTTTTACTGTTTTCCCATCACATGGTGTGGTGCACTCTTAGAATCTGCCACTTTCACATTTTCATACTTCCATTCATTTGAATGTGCTCTAGCTTTGATTTGTGCTTATGTAGGAGTTTTAGGGGATCGTTTGATACGAAGCCTTGTATGGGAATAAATTTAATTACAGAGGGGATGAAAAGGGCATTCTAGTTTTCTTTAAAAGCTCTCTATGCTACCAAGAAAAGACTAACCCATGGATGGAACGGCAATTCTAGCTCTTTCCTGGGCATTCTACGTGGAATGGGAACTACTTCAGTAATTACAATTACACTCGTGAAATGGGCTAACTTAGCATGAGTCCTCATTCCATGGAGACCGGAATCCTCCCTACCAATGGCGAAGCCAGAAATCTTACGGAAGGGGGTCAAGATTGCTCAACAAATGAAAGTTATACTTATCATATAGAAATATGGCTAAAAGGGAGTCAAAATGATATCATAGTACAAATTTTACCACCAGTTAAGGGGGTTAAAATTGACAATTTAGTATTTTAAGTGTACATTTTAAAATTTTATAGGTACTAAAATGACATTTAAAAAAAATTAAGGGGATCGAGTGACGCCTTTGGGCTTAAGGTGGCTTCGCCACTTGTCCACATACCAAATGTACCCTTAGTGTCCGATGTTCCTGTATATGTATTATGTATACTACTTGCTATCAAGCTTTGTTTCATACTCTGCATTTGTAGCATTAAGTAAACATACTCCGTGTTGCAAAAAACTATGATGTTCTTAACTTTTAAGCTCAACTTGCCACCTAGCATGAATTTCATTTGTATACTATTTGTTGCATTTTTTTTAATCATTCCTCTGGTCGTTTTTCTTGTGGAGGATACTCAGATATTGGAACTTGGAAGGGCACGTAATAATGCTTTCTACGATAGACAGGTACATATCATTTGAAGTGGAGAAGTTTTGCCTTTAGAAAGCTCAAGCAAGAAAGATGTTCAGTTCTTTTAAAGAAGAATAAAGCTATAAGGGCTATGTTGATTCCTGTGGAACCATCTGCAGCAGACAGTGCAGAGCACAGGAAACAATTATGTGTAGAATACGGTTTTAAGCAAATTGCTGAACCACTTCCTGATTCTGTTACGTTGAAAAACATAGCTGATACACTCCCGAAAAAGGTACCTACTAGAAACACTTTACACTTATTTTCTATCTTCAATTTCCCGTCTTTAACTTTTTGTGTCAAAATCTCCAACTGGAAACTCTTCCCTATTTGCATTATGGATTACTAAAATCTTGTTTGGTTAAATCTTGCGATTATGGGTTGATTGTACCAATTTAATTCCGTTCACATTTGACCCTAAGATTCTAATAGGAGTGTTAATTATCTGTCGGGCTTTGCTAATCTTCGTTCCCCTTTAATTTTTTGGCTTTCCAGGTGTTTGAGATTGATGATATGAAAGCATGGAAGTCAGTTTTGATATCTGCAACTTCCTATGCATTAGGGCTTTACATGACCTCCAAAGCCCCATGGTATCTGCTTCCTTTGGCTTGGGCTTGGACAGGAACTGCAGTGACAGGGGTAAGTTCTGAATTTGCTGATAGATTTTCCTGCATCATTCAGTAATTCTCGACTTCTTTTTCTCTATGTTTCTGTACGCGGAGATAGTTTGGAAAGAATTGCAAAAAGATAGGATAAATTCATTTTTGAGAAAATACAGTTAGTTCCACGAAAGATTCTTCTGCGACTCTAAAGTGAAAGAGAGAACATCTTTTGAAAAAATCAATTTATCTTCTGCCTTTCTGTGTCGTTAGAGGATTAATCTTTTTAAAATAATTTCTCTCTCTCTCTCTCTCTCTCTCTCTCTCTCTCTCGTAGTTTGCAAATGTAACCAACAAAGGCAAAATGAAAGTTTGTTTATCTTTCTTTCCTTTCCCCCTTGTTCAAATTTCCTGATGGATCCTTAGTTTCTTTTCCTACAACTTAATAAAAATCAACTCCTTTTTTTCCCGTGTATTCTTGAAGTTCTTTGTTATAGGCCATGATTGTGCACATAAATCATTCTCGAAGAACAAATTAGTGGAAGATATTGTTGGAACTATTAGCCATTTGCCAATGTTATACCCATACGAGGCATGGCGTTTTAAGCACGAGCGGCATCACGCTAAAACAAACATGTCAGTCTTGTATCAGTATTCTTTATTCATCTTTGTTATACTCTCTCATTCTCTGTTTATTTATTTTTATACATTCTTCTGCATTTCAGGTTGGTTGAAGATAATGCTTGGCAGCCTGTTACAAGAGAGGAGTTGGCCATCCACCCAATTGTAAAAAGAGGATATGTATTAGCATATGGCCCATTAAGGTGTTGGGGGTCAATAGTTCACTGGTATATTTCAATGGATGAAATAAAATAATTAAACTTGACAATTTTATTTCGAATGAATTAATCAATCTCTTCGAGTTCATATACGTGTATCTGACCAAATTTAAAAATTTTGATAGGTGGCTTAAGCATTTTGATTTGAGGACATTTAGATCAAATGAAGTTGAAAGGGTGAAAATTAGCGTGGCCTGCGTTTTTTCGTTCATGGCAATTGGTTGGCCATTGATTATTTACTACACTGGAATTACTGGATGGATCAACTATTGGTTGATGCCTTATTTGGGTTTTCACTTTTGGGTAACAGATCTTTTCCCCTTATCTTTGGAATGCTGTAGGTGGCATCAAAAATTTATTTTGAATCTTTTTATAAATGCTAAAAACGAAGGACTCGCATGCGTATTTAAACTTTTTATCTTAGAAATGTTATCGTTCTCTAGTTTCTTCTGATAATTAGAAAGGACTGATTGTTTGCTTAGTGAAAGATCAAAACATGTCTTCTTTTTTTTTTCTATAATTCTGTAGATTTGTTGAATGAATATTGAACGGTCCTGCAACTAGCATTTATGTGGTTCATTATGCATTTCAGATGAGTACGTTCACAATGATCCACCACACGGCGCCTCACATACCTTTTAAATCTTCAGATGAATGGAATGCAGCTCAGGCTCAGCTTAATGGCACAATTCACTGTGATTATCCTCGCTGGTAATTTTTTTTTCACTCTTTACTATTGCCTTTAGCTTTTTACATGGGACATTTACGGCTTTAGTTGTCTTCAACCATTCAAGGAGCAAGTATAAACAACATACTTCATAGAAATTATTGCTTTATACTCCTTCCGTCCCATCAAGATGTTCCCATTTCTAATTATGTTTGTCCCCAAAAGAGAGTCTCATTTCCAAAATTGTTAGGTTAAAACCTTTGAACTTCCAAAATTTCCAGCAAAGGAGTAAGAGATGATAAGAGTCAACCAAGGAAGAAGGAGTAATTGAGTAATAATCAAACCTCATTAAGGTTAGTAATGGAAATGAAAATAGGTTGTTAAAATGTTTGAATTGTCAAATGAGACTATCATTATGGGACTGACGGAGTAAATAACAATAAGAAAAATGAACCAAAGAAAATAGTTTAATCTCTATGGTTCCTCCCCCCCCCCTCCCCCGGGCGAAGCCACATAGAAGGAATGGGGTCACTCGACCCCCTTTACTTTTTGGAAATGGCATTTTAGTACCTCCAAATTTTGGAAAAAGGCACTCTAAATATTATCTGTCTATTTTCCCCTGTATTTTGGTATTGTTTATACTATGATATCATTTTGACCCCCTTTATTCCAAAATTTCTATATGATTAAGTATAACAAAATTCCCAAGCAATATTGACCCCTTCTCAAAAGTTGCCTTCCCCACCCCCCATTTACATTTAAAGTTGCAGCAATTTTGATGAGAGATGGCTATGCCATGTAAGGAAATTCAAGCGATATTGTTTTTTCTGAACAGGATAGAGATCCTATGCCACGATATCAATGTCCACATCCCCCATCACATTTCATCCAAAATCCCAAGCTACAATTTACGAGCAGCTCATCAGTCTATCCAAGAGAACTGGGGAAAGGTACATATGATTGTATCTCTACGTGTATAAATATACTTATATATATATATATATATATATATATATATATATATATATATATATATATATATATATATATATATAGATATATATATACACACACACATTCAAAGTGCTTACTGAATTTTCCCTATTTTCTGACATTAGAGTTTAATTCTAACAGCATACGAACATGGCAAAATGGAACTGGCGTTTGATGAAGACGATAATGACACAATGTCATCTGTACGAGGGGGGAAAGTATGTCACATTTGACGAAACTTACCCTGAAGTAGCTCATCCTATCGCGTGGCTAAGGAAAATAATGCCTAATTATGCTTGATACATTACGTGCAGGTGGTCTGCTATGTATAGATTTTTTTTCAAAATTTAGATAACACCTAGATTAGCAATAATTAGTGGTACCAAAATATCAAGTTTTGTAATTACAATGTACAACAGACCTATATTTCTTTAGTGGAAAATTAAATTTTCTTGCTTTAGTTGCATAATTATGAAAATTGTTAGCACTTATCGTTGTATATATTTCTCTTGATAAATGTAGCACTGAGCATCAATTTTTATTGGCTTATCCCAATGGTAAAATATCATCAAAATTCTATCTTTACAGGCTTACCCTTTTTTAATGGTAAATTGTCAAAATAAAAAATGAATTCATGTTACACACAAAATGACATGAATATATTCCAACTCCATTCATAATATCTCTGCAGACATAAATATTCACTTTTAAATATTAAATATTAAAGTTGCAATTCGCAATAAAATATGAATTTGTCGAACAATATAATACAAGTAAAAATATCATAAATCTGCTCGCAAACAAGCACATAGATCTCCGGAAGTCAATATGCATGGATTTTTTTTAAAAAAAAACTTATTTTCCTTGATAATACTTGCTGTGTTTTTTTATATTTAACAGTTTTGACCCCAAATTCATGCTCCAAACAATTAAAAAAGGAAAATAAAACACACAGAAAAAAATAAAATAAAAAATACTGGCAGGCACAATTGCAAGTTATTTTTGGTGGCAGTGAGCGTACAAAGGAAGGACACGGGGCCCCCAAATGCATTCTGTGGCTGTGCTCCCGAATGCTTTTGGGTAAGCCAATATTTCCTGGTTAAAATTTGGATTCCCGCTTCACATACAACCCCGACCACACCTCCGCCGTCAAATTCAGCCGACCGTAAGGTCTAGGCACCCCTTATCTTCAATTCAATTTCAATCTCTGCACAACCATGGCGGCGTGCAGGCTTCCTAATTCCAGCTTCCTTTTCACGGTATCAGCTCTCTCTCTCTCTCTCTCTCTCTCTCTCTCTCTCTCTCCCTGTTTTTGAGGTTTTATAATGGGTATAAATTCGTTTTTTCAGGGACCCCAACAAACCCCAATTCAATGCCGTAGAAATGCTCCACTTAGCATTCCGGGTAAGCATGGTTGTCTCTAAACTGGCTCTTTCGTACTTTTAAGTTTTAAGGATTTGGGTTGTTTTACTGTTTGGAAACTTTCACATTCATAGTTTTTAACTTCAATTCGACATTTGAATGTGATAAAACCCGTCTTAGTTCCAGTTATTTAGGTGCGTTGTGGAGTTTGCCTTCTGTCTTCTTGATTTGAGGGTATTCATGGACCTATGCTGGTTATGGAAGTGGTCTAAGCTGGTTAAGTTAGGAACAATAAGGCTCACAGACAGTAAGCAAGGGTTTCACTTTGATTAGTATTAATTCCTCAATTTGCCCAATTTGGGTCAATCGGAGATTTACTCCAAATCCTGTAATTAATGCCAGCATGCCACAGAGACGCATAAATGTGTTGGTTGTTATGCGTGAGGTTTTTCAAATTTGTGTATGGCCAAGCCAACATTTTATGATATGGGCTATGGCCCAATCCTTGGTCTTAGTTGAGGGTTTTACTTTGGGTTTGACAAAGCCACTTGTAGCAGCCTCCGCCCTCCTGTATGAGTTGATTTCTACTGCTATTGTAGAGGTCTGTTGTTGATGCACTTGTCAGTGATCTCATGTCATAGCAATTAGGTGCTGACAGGGTGGAACCGGGAAGTCTCAGTTCAGCTGTTAGGAGTAATTTCTAGTCTACCACACCTTCGTTTTCCTTGTATTTGTTAACTGATCATCTTCTTTGTACCTACTTGTTTTGTGTTCCTTCCTTGGGTCTCCTTTCGTCTTTTAAGAGTAGCATCTGAGATGTTCTTTAGTTTTGGTTTGAATGTATTAATAAGATCAGTGTAGTTGAAATGCGCATGTTAAGATGGATATGCGGATGCGGTAAAAGTAGAAAAGATCATTTCATAATGAAAAATTTGCGATACAGTAATAGCAATAAAATGAGAGAATCTCTTAGAATATGGTTCATAGCCAACTATGTAGACTGCTTAGTGCACCCATTAGGAAGTGTGAGTCTATCAACATCGACCAGAATAGAAATAGCGAAGGGAAACACCAAAATTAAAATGGGCATAAGTACTGGAAAAAATGATATTGTCATGTGTGTGATGACCTTTCTTTGGTTCAAATTGAATGGTGGGACGACTCCAAGTGACCAGGACTGTAAAGTTAAAAGCTAAAATTTTTACTTCTGTATATGGTGTCCGTTGTTTGAGTATATATATATATATATATATATATATACATACTATTTATATCATGATTTGATCGGTAGTTCCTTACTACACCTGAATATAGCTTTGAGTAATTATATTCCACATCTCAATGATTTAAGATGTCCTAGCATCCAAAATCAACGTGCATAGCACACATTTGATTCATATCTTTACTGTTTTTTTGTTGGGTTTTTTCTTGTTGGGGCTTGGGGTTCTTTATAATTTCATTTGGTTGTTTCTTAAGACATTATCCACCTACTTTTGAGGCACCTTATAATGCTTCCTATGATAGACAGATTCACACCATTTGAAGTGGAGAAGTTTTTCCTTGAGAAAGCTCAAGCATGAAAGATGTTTGGTTCCCTTAAAGAAGAATAAAGTTATAAGAGCTGTAGTGATTCCTATTGAACCATCTACGTCAGACAGTGCAGAGTACAGGAAACAATTATGTGAAAATTACGGATTTAGGCAAATTGCAGAACCACTTCCAGAAACTGTTACATTGAAGAACATTATTGATTCACTCCCGAAAAAGGTACTTACCAGATACACTTGCCACTTAATTTATATCCTCCTATTGCCTGCTATAATTTTCTTACCTTCCAGAATCATAAACTGTTTAAGTTTTGAGGATTTAAATGCCAAACAATGATAGAGGTAGTTCGTATATGATGCATGCATGAAGATGTGTGTAGTTTACTTATGCTACTCATGTACATACTGAGACGCGGACCTATAATTTATGCATGTCTATATAACACAATATAACCTACTATTTGTTAAATCATCATTTTCAGGCGCAGGTGCTATGCCTACGTAGCAATCTCTTAACCAAATTATATCGTAAAGTTTCCAAAGCAGTGATTTTGAAGTTTTGCTAATGCTGATGAAAGCAAAACATCCCCCCCCCCCCGACATACTTTCTCTTGTTGTTTTTATTTTCACTTTTTTTTTAAAACCCTGAATGACAGTTTTTTTGGGTTGAAAATTTAATCCCTGTCATGAAAGAAGGCTGTGATCTGTAAAGCACCTGATATGAACTGCTTGGGAACAGTTTAGAGTAAAATTTTGAAGACTCCAACAGGAAACTCTTCCCTAATTGCTTTGTCTTTTCCTATGTTGAACTGAATGATTAAAATCTGGTTTGTTAATATCTTGCATTTGTTAGGTTATGGGCTATTTGTCCACTTTAATTTCTTTCTCATTCAACCCCAAGTCTTCTAATAGGAGTGCTAGTCATATGTCTGGCTTTGCTAATCTTCTTTCCCCTATAATATTTGGCTTTACAGGTGTTTGAGATCGATGATGTGAAAGCATGGAAGTCAGTCTTGATATCTGTTACTTCCTATGCATTAGGGCTTTACATGACCTCCCAATCCCCGTGGTATCTGCTTCCACTGGCTTGGGCGTGGACAGGAACTGCAGCAACAGGGGTAAGCTCTTTTGTCCGTTGGTAGAATTTCTTGCATCTTTTTGTGATTTACAACTCTTTTCTTTGTTCTGGTACCCGGAGATTATGCAGCAAGAGATATGAAAAAGCGCAGATAAAATTGATTTTGTTCCTCCAAAGTTTTTCCGCCTCCCTAAAATGGAAGTGAGAAGAAAAAACTTCATGTAATCAAACAGTTTATCTCATCTTCCGCCTATTTTGTGTCCTTTGCGGATTAATTTCCTCAAAGTCTCTCTCTCTCTCTCTCTCTCTCTCTCTCTCTCTCTCTCTCTCTCTCTCTCTTGTACTTTTCAAACTTAACCAGCAAAAGGAAAAATGATAGTATAATGTGCAACTTTCTTTCATTTCCTCCTTATTGCAATTTCCTGATGGAGCCTTAGTTTCCTATACTGCAACTTAATGAAAAATTGTCTAACCCTTTTTTTTTCCGTGTATCCTTGAAGTTCTTTGTTATAGGCCATGATTGTGCTCATAAATCATTCTCGAAGAACAAATTGGTGGAAGACATTGTTGGAACTCTAGCCTTTATGCCATTGATATACCCATATGAGCCATGGCGTTTTAAGCATGATAAGCATCACGCAAAAACAAACATGTGAGTCTTGTATCGCTGTGCCTTATTACTGTCTGTGAAATTCAATCCTTGGAAGTAATTTAATATGATTATCTATATTCAATGCTTTTGGTTGGTATATTATATTTGACCAAGCACAACTATTAGCCACTTAGTGCTCGTTTAGTATGCAACAATGACAGTTCCCTCACGTGATATGATACTACACATTCTGTTCCATGAGAGCACAAGTAACATAGAACTGAATCATGATTTTCTTCATACCACAATAGTGCTCATTTAATATACTCTGGAGAAATGTCACACACAAAGAACTTTAACACGCTTCTTGATTGCATATGCATCCTTTTGTTATTTTCAATTGGATTGGTAGATAAATATATTGGAAAGTGGAATGAAATAAATGTAAGATTACAATTTGAGCAGTGTAATGACTGATCCCTCATTGTATATTGCTTTTGGTGGCGAGGACTAAGGACCTTATTGTTCAACAAACATATGGTCTTCCAGAATCCTGAGGGTAATATTAAAAGAATTAGTTTTAGCCAATAAGACATTTGCTGTATATAATCACAAGTGTCGAAAATCCAAGTCCTGGATTTTTATTTTATTTTTTATCTCAAGGGAACTTGATTTAATTGAAATCATTCTTTCAATTTGGTCCTATATGATCCACCTTTTTCCTCTCAGGAACTGATTTTGATATTATATTACATTATTTGGTATCGAGTAATACTTTCTACATCAAACTCAAGTACTCTGTATCGTATGAAATCTGCTGCTACTTGAAAAATTGCTCTATGTAATGTTGCCCCTTCCTCTTGGTATTTTTTTTCTCTCTTAGTCTGTTAACTACTCTCTGTCTCTCTCACACACACGAAAGTAGACATTTTTTATGTATGTGTTCATGCATATATGTATGTGCTTACCCGGTTAATTATGTTTGGGGGTTATTTCTTCTGAAGTTCTTACTCAAATAATTTCAGAGTATCTTCTGCATCGTTAAATATTTGCCTCTTTTTATTTATTATAAATATTCTTCTGCATTTCAGGTTGATTGAAGATACTGCTTGGCTGCCAATTGAAGAAAAGGAGTTAGAATCCAACCCAATTTTACGGAGAGCACTTGTCTGGGCGTATGGCCCTTTACGGCCTTGGGCATCAATAGCTCACTGGTATGTTTCTATGGATTAAGAATTAAATATTTGAATTAAAAAAAATTATTTTGCAATGGTCGAATGACTCGAATCAACCTTTCAGGATCTGTGTATATTATAATCATGTTTTTCTTGTTGATATGTTTGTATCTGACCAAATTTAAATTTGTGATAGGTTGGTTAAGCATTTTAATTTGAAGACATTCAGATCGAATGAAGTTAAAAGGGTGAAAATAAGCTTGGGCTGCGTAATTGCATTCATGGCAATTGGTTGGCCATTGATTGTTTATCAGACCGGGGTCACGGGATGGATCAACTATTGGTTAATGCCATGGTTGGTTTATCACTTTTGGGTAATAGATCTATTTCCCGTCATTTTTGTATGCTTTTTTTGGCAGTCAAAACTATATTTTGACAGTCTTCTTATTATGAATGCTGAAAATGAGTAAAGATCTCCCCTATAATCATCTTTCGATGTCCTTTCTCTGTAATCTTAAATCATTTACAAGTTCTCCAAAACTTTTTCTACTTTCATAGGAAAGACCCCTTTTCAGATTATAATGAGAGTCTGGAGTCAACTCCAATGTTGACAATGCATGTTCAGAATCTTGAAAGCTGTATATTGCAATTTCAATGGCCTGAATACTGTTTTTTTTTCTTTGGTTTAGAAACATTTTCTATTTCTCCCTTTTGATAAGTAGAAAAAGAACGTTCCTTTCCAGCCTTTTTTCCATGATATTTGGTTCCATCCCGGTGCTTGTTTGCTTGCTGGAAGATTCAAACTTAATCATTTACAGCCAAAATTATATGATTCTGCAGTTTCATTGGTTAATATTAATTTTAATATATAATTGTCTCTGGAGCTAATATTATCGGCTTTCTTATGCGTTTCAGATGAGTACTTTCACTATGGTCCACCACACGGCGCCTCACATACCATTTAAATCTTCAGATGAATGGAATGCGGCTCAGGCTCAGCTTACTGGCACAGTTCACTGTGATTATCCTCGCTGGTAATGAATCATTATATATTACTCCCTCCGTCCCTAAATGAATGTCGATTTTTTTTAATCATTTGCCCTTGATCAAGAGCAAATTTGAATTTTTTTTCGACATTCATTTACGGACAGAGGGAGTATGAATTCACTCTTTACTATTGTCTTTGCCTTTTATTTTGATATTTACGGTTATTTTCTTGAATTAGTCTTGCAACAAGTATGCTATGCCATCATATATGAAATTTGAATATTAATCACAAAAATAAGAAGAATGGACCAACAATTCATTTTAATATTTATTTAAATATATAATTGTCCCTGCAACTAATATTTTCTTGAATTTGTCCTGAACAGGATAGAGATCCTATGCCACGACATTAACGTCCACATCCCCCACCATATTTCGTCCAAGATACCAAACTACAATTTACGAGCAGCTCATAAGTCTCTCCAGAAGAACTGGGGAAAGGTATGATTACATCACTACGTTTAGATTCAAAGAGAATGTCCAAAATAAATTCCAAATTTGCATTTAATCAAGAGCAAATTTAGTAATTTTGTGGACACGCATTTTGGGGCTGAGGGAGTACTAAATTACCATATTATCCATTCGACTTTTCTTCTATCAACAGCATATGAACGAGGCAACATGGAACTGGCGTTTGATGAAGACAATACTGACAGTATGCCATGTCTACAACAAGGAGCAAAACTATATCCCTTTTGACGAAATCGCCCCTGATGCATCCCAACCTATCGCGTTCCTCAGGAAAGTAATGCCGGATTATGCATGATAAAATACATTGGCGCTCCGCTCCAAAAAAGGTCCACCTCACCTTTCGGCTCATTTTCATTAATATATTTATTTTCGTAAAGTCAAATTAGTTCCATCCTCATCCCAATGTGGCTAATTGTTTTCACGCATTTGTGAGCCTATTTTTGTCCTCGTCACATACTCTAGTCAGTTGAACGTTAAAAACCCATAAAGATTCATTCATAACCTTGTTTTTAGTGAATTTGTCGTTGAATGAAAACCTGACATGTGTCTCCTAGTAGACGAGTCGATCTAAACGGAGTTTTAATCTATATTTCATTGTTCTTCTTTAGATTAATGTATGCTTGAACAATGTCAGATCTCTAAGTTTATGAAGCTTGTTTCCAGACATATTTTAAGTATTTATTCATTGGAACGAACGACGGTCGATTAATGTAGCTTGAAGAGTATCTAGACATATCTTACTGACATTTTGCTGTACCTAAACATATTGTAAACTTAAGCCAATAATTTATTTAATACTCTCAAGGATTCATTTAAATATTTGAAATGTATGATCTAGCCAGTAGAATACTGTATGTCACATTATTAAATATAAGAAATCAAATAAACACTTAAAAGAAGGTGCTTTGTCAAGTTTCACATTTTTTTTTGGGTCATTCATTTTGGAGCGGAGGAAGTACTAGAATTATTGAATAATACTCCCTCCGTCCCTAAATGTTTGTCCCATTTGACTTTTCAAACATTTTAATTTAGTGATTTTGAAGCTTTAATTTTGGTTATTTTTACGAACGCTTTGAAAATCTATATTATAAATGGAACCCCCCTTTTGAACAGTTCTATGAACAGTTCCAAGGGGGGAAATTCTCATTTTGCCCTCATATATTTGTCCCTTTCTCATTTTGCCCTTTAAAAAAAATTTAATTAAAAAAAAAATTAAAAATTAAAAAAAATATATTAAAAAAAAATTACGTGGCCTTGGACACGGGCATGTGCTAGTTATTGATAATATACACCGCCGTTATGTAATACTCCGTCCCTAAATGTTACAAGTTTTGAAAATTTAGTGATTTTGAAGCTTTAATTTTGAAAATGAGACTATCTTTTTGGGACAAAGGAAAAGGGGAAATGGGATAAAATTTAGTGACGGAGGAAGTACTATGTAATGATTTTTCTTCATATTTTTGTTGGATATGTTCTAGAAAACTGTTTTCTGGTCGGTCCAACAAATTAATAATCATCACTACTATTTGATAACCAAAAACACCTAGATCATACCCTAGAAAACAGAAATATTCTTACAAAAACACCCTGCCTAGTACTTACCTACCAAACACCAATGAGTACACCAAGAAGAAGCACCCAATGAAAGGATTGGAAAGGATTGGAATTTTCTGCTGTCAAGATTAGTGCAGTCGAGATATATTTCGCCGTCTATAATCACATTGATGGCCTCTGTTGATGCGGGTGAAGCGATCAAAAGACAATTATATCTCTTGCATCGAAGGACCGAGATTCCAATTACTAGGCAGTCGGATTTCACCAGCCCCATATCCCCCATTGAACTTGTCCATCTTTTTCTCCTTTCTAGGAGGTGGGTTGGCCAACTTGGTGCTGATGAACCTACTTGCAAAAAGCTACTTTTCAAACCCACTGGAAACTAAAGTAAAAAATAAGAAAAAGTCACCAACTTGGTGCTAATGAGTTCATAAAATCAGTTTACCAACTTTAGTTGTTTTGGAACTGCACATTTTAAGTACCATTTAACGCACAAACAAAAGCAAAAAGGAAGAGGAAATAATCTGTAGGAATCAAGTAGGTAAAACATGCACATGGAGAAGAATCATCTTTGGTAAAGTGGAATGATATGGGAGTTTTGCTAAATGGGAAAGCAAACTCATGTACCCTTTGTTCATAACACTCTTCATTGAAATGGTCCCATGAGACAATGACCCATCCAAGTCTATCCTCAAACCCTTTATAATGGTCAATAATGACTACAACAATGAAGAACCCATGTTTCAAAATCATGGTTTTTTAACTGTTATATTTCAATACCAAAACACTTTTCATTTCCTTTTCTATGAGCATCATATATAAAGGATAAACAACATTTAGATCAAAACTGAATATAACTAACGGTTGTAACGACAGATTTGCTGCATTGTAGCTAGACCTGTTTCACATAACTGGTGGTGGCGGAGTCTCCCATATATCAAACACATTCTCCTCACTATGAAGTGCAAAAAGCCTATCACCTCCAATAGAGAAATCGCAAATTGAACCTCCATAACTCCTCCTCAACCTCGAAGTCAACACCCAATCCGGACCACAAAACACCGATATGCTATCATTCATCGACGAGAACAATTGCCCTTCGTGCAACGCCAACTTAGGATAGCATGGTTCATCAGGCATTTTCCCTTTCATTAACCTACTCCTCGAGCTCCACCTCACACTCCCATAGTTACTCCTCAAATCCATAAACCCTAAATCCTCAAACTCATTCACAACACATATAGCATTATTCTCCTCCATCGCTATGGCGTCTCGGACCCGTCTCTCATCCGATAACCGATCATCATCGGTTACCGGACCGGACCACATATCGGACCAAGACCAAACCATGTTCTTTGACCTAAAATCCAACAAACTAATGTAACAATTATCCTTCCTAGGAAACAAAGTTGCAACTAACAAACAATTTGTACCATTTAACCATTGTACCTTGTCAGCATCACCAAGTGACCATCCAGATGGTTCATAAAAAAAGTCAACTTGTTGACCGGTGTTTTGGTCCCAAACACCAATTCCATACTCATTACTCCTACCTTTACAACTTGAAAATATCTTATAGTCCTCACTAAAACTCAATGCACCAGCAGTATAACTTTTAACAGCATTTTCATGGCTAACATGAAACTTGTACCTTAATTCACCTGTTGATGAATTGAACAATCCCATCCCTCCATCGCCCCGGCCGAGCCGTTCGCAAGTGCTGATCACCAGACTGGTCGAGTCGACCCAGCCGGCATCGTTGACTCGTTGATAATCAAGATTCATTGTGGGGTGTTCTTCTAACATCCAGTCATAAATGTGGACCATGCTGCCATGTGCCACACAGCAGCCGCCATCTGGTGAGGCTCTGATGGCGGTTCCATCTCCCGGAGCTCGGCCTGTGACGGACTTTGATGCCCGGAGACGGTTGCCGTCGAATGGGCCCCATTTTGCCGCCCGGACATGGCCTAGTAGGCCGTAAAACAGGGCTTCTTTGTAGAGAAGTTTTTCTGGGATGTTTGGGGGAATATAAAGCTCACCTGTTCTTAAAAGGTCTAATAGAACAGAAAAGCAATCTGGGTTCCGATCAATGAAGTGTTCGGTGGTTGTGGAGTTCGGTTGGAGGTTCCAGTTTTCATCGAACATCGGTCCGAAGAGAGAGTTCCGGCCGGCAATTGCTAGGGTTGTGGATGTCGTTTCAAAGATTTTACCTCCGACGTTGAGCCTTATCCTGTCTTTTTGAATTCCCATGTTTGAATTTTCCCCTCAATTGAGAAACCCAAACAGGAATTACAGCTCTAAATTCGAAAATTGGCACCAAAATCAGAACGGAAATGATTGAAATTCTAATTCAATAAACAGAAAACTATATTCCACCGAGATTAATTGAACGGAACACGACCAAATTCAAAATTAAGAAGGTGGGTACATGAACAAAACCCGAATATTGAAAAAACAGAGCAACCGATCTGATTGAGAGAAATATTTTATGAGATGAAAGAAATTGAGATATGGGTATTGAAGAGGAAGGGATTCGGCTAGTGGGTTTGGTAATCTTGTGGAATTTGGTGGGAAGGAGATAGGAAGAATTGGGGAGCGGTTGAATTTTAAAACTATTGACTTGACTCTGTTTTGATCTTGTTTTCTCTCTCTCTCTTCCTTCACTTTTCCTCCATGTTTCTCTCTCTCTTTCTTTTATTTATCTTTTTTCACGTTAGTCCCTGACTACTTTGGGTATTTGTTGAGCTTTATAAATAAATATACTGGCCTGTGGTAGGGTCCATAGTTGAGACGTGTGGACTTCTTTAAATCTCAGGGACGGTAGATCGGTAGTGGATTTTTTTGTAATTATTCAAAAATTGATGTAATTTTGGAAATAATTAATATGCAGTGTTTCCATTTGGTTCGATCATTTTGTCAGCAGATGAAAAAGTATATAAATAGATATAAGTGATCTGAAAAAAGAGTGGAGATTTATAAAGTACGGAGTAATTGCGTAAGAGATTTGAGAAGATAGTGCAGATATCTTAAAGTAAGGAGTAATTGCGAATAATGTGTTTGATTATTTCTCTTACTTTTTGATATGGGACATCGTAAAAAAAAATTATATTGATCTCAAAAAATTATATTGATCTCTGTTGGTGATGGGAATATGGTGGTATCTAATAGAGATTGTGTTTCGTGTTCTCTATTATATTTTGCTATATTTTTTGCATTCCCATTATTATCACTTTGTTACTTTATTGTTACAAATTAATTTCTTTGTTTACTTTAGGTTTAGATAAGTTTTACTTTATTGTTTTTTGTCAATTTTATCTACATGAAATATGAGATGACTATTTTATCCTAAATTGTTAAAGTGGTTAATCTTTAATTTGGAATGATATTTAAGAGTAAGATTGACATTTTAGACAAAATGAGGTAATTGATACGAAACTAAACCTTAAAAGAGGCAATAAGATTAGTCAAGGATGAACATAAAATTAACATGGAAATATACATGTGAATTATTGGAACACATTTCAGCAACACATCCCCACATTCTGAAGCCCAGGCGCCTGCCCCATCATATTTCAGGCGCCCGCCTGAACACTGCTCGAAACCTGCTTCAGCCACGACTGTTCAACTGTTCAGGCGCTCGCCCCGCATCCTCCAGGCGCCCGCCTCAGTGATCATCCAGCCCCGCTCAACTCTCTGCTGATGAGGCGCACGCCTCAAGCTCCCCATGCGGCCGCCTAACCAGTTCCTGCTGCAGATTGGATTTCCTTTGTTGTTTCCTAATTGATGTAGAATCCTAGTCTATAAAGGATTCTTGTATATTTAGAAACCTTATTGCTTCTATATTTACTTTCATATATTTGTATATATAGAATCATTCAATATCAATAATACACACATGTAAATTTTAAATCAAACCTTTCATTCAACATGAATAATCGACTTTTGAATAATTTTTTATTCTTTATAAAATAAATGTGTAATTTTTTTTAAGAAAAAATGTGGACATTCTCATTGGTATCCCGTTTTGATTATATTGGAAGATAATAATATCTTACAAACGACACCTACTACATCCCAAAATTGACATGTTTTAAGACGTGAGGGGTGGAGGATTTTCAACCCAAAAAATATGGGAAAATAAAAAGAAAAGGATCTTAAAAAAAAAGGTTAGTACATTTTTTCCTTCACATACATAAAGGGAGATAAGTTTTAATAAATTGCACTTATACCCTTAAATTTTTAAATTATTTATACTAGTAATAAGTATTATTTTTTAAATTCAAGGAGGGCACATGTTCCTTTAGCCTGGGGGTAAATCCGTCCCTGCATTAAAATACGAGGGTATTATTCTTAAAAAAAATAAAATAGAAAATACGAGGGTATTTATTAGGGCAAGTCCAATGGTGGTCCTAAAACTTAATTTTGATACCCATTTGAAAGACTTTTCATCTCCAATGGTAAAAGCATCAAGTCCTAAAATTAAGTTTAGTCCTTAACAAAGTCCTAAAATTGAGACTTTGCTAAGGACCAAAGCTTGTTCATCACTCGCGCACGTGAGCCACAATGGAAGAAAATGTGAGGGAACATCTTTCTTTGATAAAAAATAATTAATTAAAATAATTATTATATTTCAAAATTATTTATCAGATTAAAAATATTATAAAAGTTATTAACTTTAAAAAAACTAATTTGGTACCTAATTTTTGATACCCATTATTGGAGATGATTTTTTAGGACCATGCAAAAAGTCTCCATGGATATCAAAATTTGATTTTAGAACCCTTAGGACTAGGACCAGCATTGGACTTGCCCTTAGGGGTATGTATCTACTGAGGTCAAGTCAACTGTTTGAAAGGGAGGGAGCGTGTCTTGTGCGTTTGTTGTTTTAAGATTTCTATGTACGTTATTAATTTTGAAAACCATTTCATAATTTATTATTCATTTTTATATTTTTATACTATATTTTATGCATTGACATTATTTTTATTTTTTATAATGGATTATTATCTGTTAAAAATGAGATACTTATTTTTAAAAGAGAAAACTCCGTTTTTGTCCATCGTATTTTGGAGCGTGTTTCATTTTTACCATCAAACTTTATTTTTTTCATTTTTTACAATCGTACTACAAACAATGGTGTCATTTTATATCCAAAATTGATATTTTTATCCAAATTTATTTCATTTTTACCATCATACTACAAATAATATTGTTATTTTTATACCCAAATTTGATATAAAATAATATCATTGTTTGAAGTACGATGGTGAAAATAAAAAAAAAAAAAAGTTTGATGGTAAAAATGAAATGCACCCTCATGCCCGTCTCAATAATTATAGGGGTTATGTGCTAAATTGAATATAGGACTCTTAATTTATATATATATATATATATATATATATATATATATATATATATATATATATATATATATATATATATATATATATATATATATATATATATATAATAAAGAAAAAACAATATGTTGAACACCTTTGTGGGGATTTTATCCTGGCACCTCAAGTATGTAAATAATGAAAGTTATCCAACCAAGCTAGCAATAATACTTGCCATGGTATCACATCAAAAATTATATACTCTCTCCGTCCCATCAACATTGATACCAAATTTTTGGGCACGGAAATTAAGGAAAAGTAAGTGAGAGAAAAAGTGAAAGAAAATGTTGTGAGTATGAAGAATTAAATAGGAGAGAGAATGAGTGGGAGGAATAGTTAGGAGAGAGAATGTTGTGAGTGTAAAAGTGAAATAGGAGAGAGAATGAGTGGGGTAAATAGTGAAGATTCCTTTGCTATTTTTGGCAGTATCAGTTTTGGTGGGACGGACCAAAAAGGAAATAAGTATCAGTTTTGGTGGGACGGAGAGAGTATTTAGTACTAGCATCTTTGGGCTAGGTTTAAGAAAAAAAGGAAAATATGAGGTCCCATAAAATTATGGACCCTGTGCAATTGGGCTCATTGCACATCCTCAAAATCGGGCATGTGCACCCTAAAGCAGTGTTCTAAAAGACCCCGCCTAAGGGCGCCTAGGCCCCGCCTAGGCGCTAGGCCCATCTCCAACGCCTAGTTCTAAGCCCCGCCTATGTCTCGACTGATCCCGACTAATCCCGACTAGTCCCCGCCTAGGCGCTAGGGCCGGCTCTGCCGCCTAGCATCCGCCTAGCGCTTTTTAGAACCTTGCCCTAAAGTATGATGAACAAAAAAGAAGTTTTTCCTTTTAAAAATGAATTAAAAAATACGAAAATTACTTAAAAAATGAAAAACGAGAGGTTTGTCTTTGGCATTTGGAATAATCGACCAGTCGATTCTCTCTTGGTAGACCTTCAAATCATAATGTTAATTCAAACCTAACGATTTGCAATTGAATTAATTACAGAAATTCTGAAATTGCAAGTGGACTAATTAAAAATAAAATAAATATCCAATAGCAGAATTATTCTAGGCTACTTGAGAATGAATTATGACTTCCATGCATCACTATCCTAATAATGTTTCACTTGTCCTCAATCTCCATTTTATAAAAATTATATATTTAAACGAAACTTTTAAAAATATTATATTTAGTCATACTTGCAAATATTTCAAAAAATAGAATAAAATTGTCTTAACTAAAAATTGGACATTCATTTAACAATGGAGAAAATATAACATACTCCCTCCGTCCCATAATACTTGACACACTTTTCCATTTTGGGCGTCCCACTGATAAGTCACACTTCCTAAAATGGCAAAGAATCTTTACTATTCCCTCCACTCATTCTCTCTCCTACATTATTTTAATACTCACAACACCATTATAATTTACTATTCTCTCCACTCATTCTCTCTCCTACTTAACTATCTACACTCACAACACATCAACCTTTTTACTTTTTCCTTAATTTCCGTGCGAAACAGTAACTGTGTCAAGTATTACGGGACGGAGGGAGTATGGTTATAGTCAATCAATTATGCTTTTAAGAATCTCGATTCATGTTTTTTGCTTCCTTAGTCCTTTTGAATAAGATACAAAAATGTCCTTGTGAGTTCTTCAAAGTGACCAATAATAATCAAACTACATACATAGTTTATCAAGAATTTGCGGTTAAGAATAATAAACTAAAGTGCATAAATATGAGAAAACATTTTGGGACATTTCTATGTTCGCGCACATCTCATCTCTCAAACAGTTGTTTGCTGCTTTAGAACTCGTCTGGTGAAGCATTTTAAAACGAAGAGTTTTTTATACGAAACGATTGTTGAGAATCTCGTTCGTTAAAAGTAAAAAAAAGCAGAAATAATAGAGCCGTTTCGAAATCAACAAATATAAGAAAGTTATGAATATGGATTAGATGAGCTATTCCAACTGCCTTTTTTGTTTGTGTTAAGGCACTATGATTGAAAGGAAAGAGTAATTTTTACATTATCTGCATGGGAACTACATGTAGTTTATGTTCCTACTTTAAGTGAGATGTGTCATCATTTTTCTTGCAAGACATGTTTCTTGTTTCTTCCTTATTATTTCTTTCTAGTCCAAATTTTTAAGTAAAGTAGAAGAGCCAAATCATGAATGATTTTATTTTTTTTCCAACAAACATAATGGAATGAGTCAGTAGTAAAATGTGATGATAAGTCACTTTACCTTTTTTTTATTTTTTACTTTTTGCTAGAAAAATAAATTACAAGGCCGTGTTTGGATTTTTTTTTTTTTTTTTGTATGATTAAAATATGAGATAGATAGATAGATAGATAGATAGATAGATAGAGAAAATGTAAACCCTAAACGCGTAGACCCTAAACGTGTACTCCCTCCCGTATACTTCCTCCTCTCATTACAAATGGTATAAAATGAGTTTTACACAAAAATTAAAAAAAAAGTACTCCCTCCGTCACATTTTAAGGGTTCTATGGTAGTATTTTACGCTTCTTAAAAAAAATAAAAAAATGAATAAAGAATTGCAAGTGGGTAGAAGATCAGAGAAGAGAGAATATAAAAGTTAAAACATTTAGAGGCATTTACAAAAAACTACTTTAGAAATATGAAAATTACAAAAAAAAAAAAAACACATAAGTTCGAAATTACAAGAAAAAAAAATGGTTTTTTTTTTTTTTATCAATTTTGATCAAACAACTGATAATTTCAGTTATCAGTGATAACTGAAATTATCACTTGTTTGAAATTATCAGTTGTTTGATCAAAATTGATAAAAAAACAAAAAAAAAGTTTTTTTAAAAAAAGAAAAAAATTGTTTTTTGTAATTTTCCATCTTACATGTTTTTTTTTTTTTTTGTAAATGCCATCTTTTTAGTGAGTTTTTTGTAATAAAAAATCTCTTTTTGATTGGGTTTTTTGTAAATATGTTAACATTATAAGGGCATAATCACTACAAGAAAGCAGGTTATTTACGGCACTCATTTACGGTGGGTGATACAATATAACCCCATGACAACATTCATTCGTTCTCTCTCACAAGCCCCCCCCCCTAATTGATCAGAAGCTAATTTAAGGAACTAGGTTGCTGTGCAAAAGAATTGATGCACATGCGACAAAAGATTTGAAACTATTTTTAGGAACTAGGTTGAAGTGCGCAACATTATTTTTTGTGTAGGGTCTACGAAGGGTACTATCTTAGGAGAGCGGTGGTAATATAAGAAAAGTGTTATTATATTTAAATTAATGTGAGTGAAATAAGTGAGCGAAATCGACAAAGGCTCACAATTAAGTGTGTGTGACATAAATGAGTAAGATTAACAAGTGGGACCCACAAATTTAGTTTGCCACCAAGTACACCGTTGATGCATGGAAACTTAATCTACCGTAGGATACTCCCCGTCCAAGTGAGATGTCCGGTACTTATTCCACAAGTGTTATCTTAGAGTCATAGTGATAGTTCTCTTTGAGCTCGGGATTAAAAAAAAAAAAAAAGAAAAGAAAAGAAGAAAATGATTTTGGTCTGGGGGAAATGCCAACAAGTGCCTCCAGGGAAATTGTGAAGGACTTTATTTTAGAAATGCACTGATAGAAATCACCAAAATGTTGGTGAATGTCCATAATGCACAATACTTCTAAAGAAAAGAAGAAAATGATTTTGGTCTGGGGTCATGTTCAATACCAACAACTGTAAATTACGGCAACAGCAACAACAACAATAGTAACAGCAATACCAACAACAACAACAGCAACAGCAACAACAACTCATAACACCAAGAACAAAAAAATCCAGAAATTAAAAGTAAATTAGAAAAGGGAAAAGAAATGTATACCTAATTGTTGTTGATCGAAGAAATCAACGCTCAATTTCCCTGACTGGAGGAGAGAGAGAGAGAAATAGAAGGTTGATGTTCAATAATCCACCACACCAAGAACAACAAAAACCAAAAATTAAAAGTAAACACGCTATACTTGCTGATTCGTATATGAGATCGAAGTTATATACGGCGGTATATTAGTATCCGCTGTATATAGGTACTTATTATCGGCGGTTGACACGCGTCCGCCGTAAACATTACACAATATTTATGGCGGTGTACAATATTCGCCGTAAAAGTAATTAAATATCGGGAAATCCAAATTTCCCTATTCAGTTTCGCGCTATCTCTGTATCTCTGTCTCTCTTTCTCTCCTCTATAGCTAGGGCACGAATTTTCGACGCTGGTGACCAGAGTGAACAACGAATCAGCAGGTATAGCGTGTTTACTTTTAATTTTTGGTTTTTGTTGTTCTTGGTGTGGTGGATTATTGAACATCGACCTTCTATTTCTCTCTCTCTCCCCTCCAGCCAGGAAAATTGAGCGTTGATTTCTTCGATCAACAACAATCAGGTATACATTTCTTTCCCCTTTTCTAATTTACTTTTAATTTCTGGGATTTTTTGTTCTTGGTGTTGTGAGTTGTTGTTGCTGTTGTTGTTGTTGGTATTGCTGTTACTGTTGTTGTTGTTGATGTTGCTGTAATTTACAGTTGTTGGTATTGAACATGACCCCCAGACCAAAATCATTTTCTTCTTTTCTTTAGAAGTATTGTGCATTATGGACATTCACCAACATTTTGGTGATTTCTATCAGTGCATTTCTAAAATAAAGTCCTATACAATTTCCCTGGAGGCACTTGTTGGCATTACCCCCAGACCAAAATCATTTTTTTTTTTTTAATCCCAGAGCTCAAAGAGAACTATCACTATGACTCGATATAACACTTGTGGAATAAGTACCAGACATCTCACTTGGACAGGGGGGAGTATCCCATGGTAGATTAAGTTTCCATGCATCAACTGGTGTACTTGGTGGCAAACTAAATTTGTGGGTCCCACTTGTTAATCTTACTCATTTATGTCACACACACACTTAATTGTGAGCCTTTGTCGATTCCGCTCACTTATTCCACTCACATTATTTTAAATATAATAACAATTTTCTTATATTACCATCGCTCTCCTAAGATAGTACCCTTCGTAGATCCTACACAAAAAATAATGTTGCGCACTTCAACCTAGTTCCTAAAAATAGTTTCAAATCTTTTGTCTCATGCGCATCAATTCTTTTGCACATCAACCTAGTTCCTTAAATTTGCACATCAACCCTTCATCCGCCGTAAATAGTGACCTAGACGACTCGTGCCCAAAGGGGGGACAGGGGAACCTGGGTGGGGTGCAAATAGGACGACTCGTGCCCTGGTGGACGACTCGTCTCTAACAACTCATTTACGGCGGAACCCTGCATCCGCCGTATAAAAGCTTTGTGGACGACTCGTCCCCAAAGGAGGGACGAGGGAATCTGGGGGGGGTGCAATTGGGACGACTCGTAACATATTGGACGACTCGTCTCTTATTTACGGCGGTTACATTACCTACCGCCGTATAAAGCTTCCTCAAATACACCAGTTATATACATACGATATATGTATTTCATTTATATACGGCGGTCCATAAAGCCGCCGTATTTGTACTAATTTTATATACGGCAGTGGTATTTCCGCCGTATATAGTATTTACGGCGGGATATCCGCCGTAAATACTATATACAGCGATGTTTTATACGATGGACTATATACGGCGGACAATCCGCCGTAAATAACATGTACGGCGGCGCACGTTTTATATACGGCGGATTTTAACCGCCGTATATAAGCCTTTTTCTTGTAGTGAATGAATGATTTTTTTGTAAATATATTTACATTAAAAGGGTATAAATGTCCGAAACAATGTTCAAAATTTGTCATTTATGGAATGGGACTCTTAGTCTGGGACGAACCAAAAGGAAAAGTAGAACTCTTGAAATAGGACGGAGGGAGTATATAGTATAATAAGTATTGTGAGTATGAGAAGTGATATTAAAAAGAGAAAGTGAGGTAGAAAATATTAAGTGTATAGATGATTTGGGTATAAAATGTGATTTCTATGAATAAATAAATATAAAAAACTTTTTTTTTTTGGCTTGTTCATTTTGTAATGGAAAATCAAAATGTGGCTTTTGTACCTTTTGTAATGAAATAAAGGGAGTAAGATTTAACAAATGTATTTTGCATAAAAATTTATAAAATGCCTAAGTGAAATAAGTATGGTAAATATAAAAAGTGAGCTATGAGAGAAAATGAGGGGTAGAAAATAGTAAGTTGAATGGTTTTATGAATATACGAGTAAAGTAAGAGAAAAAATAAATGGGACAAATAATATTTCTTTTTTGTAATTTTAGGAATTTAAAATCTTACAAGGGACACCAAAAGTTATAAAAATAAAATCTTTTACACGGGACGAAGGAAGGAAGTAGATATTTTTTTAATAAATCAAATTTCATCATTCCTGAATTTAAGATATTCAGATATCACATGCTAATTCCCACATACACTTTCACGTGTACCAAACTAGATCATAGAGAAAAGTAGAGCTGTTAATTTGGGACGGTTTTATCGAGACGTTTCATTCCGTCATATAAATGGGACGTGGTGATGGGACGGAAAATTTTAGGCTCGCAAAAATTCGTTTCGTTCCGTCCCGTTATTCCGTATTAACGACTCTACTTGTACCTAAATTTTGAAACATGAAGTGAAACGTATACCAACCTCCAACCCAATTTGCATTCACTTTTAAAATTCATCAATGTCATGTCAGTCTTAATATATTTTGATTATATAATTTCATCCGGCCTAGCTAATTGTTTGGCCACATATACTGTATACTTAAGCTTGAGCTAGTCTAACACAAACATGTTGAAGTATTTAAAGTCTTCTTGTCCCGCATTGTCCCGCCTTGTCCCGCGTCCCGCAGTAGATTTGGGACGGGACGAAATATATTAGTCGCGAAAATTCGTCCCATCCCATTCCGCATTAGTCGCGGGACAACATAGTGTCATCCCGTCCCGTACCGTTATCCCGTATTGACGGCTCTAGAAAAAAGAATACCCCCTCTCCCTCTCTCCCTCGAAATCTATAGTATAAATTAGGGATATCCTTGCTACGGTTCTTTGAACAGTAGCAAGTGACGAAATTCCCATTTTGCCCTCATATATTTGTCCCTTTCCCATTTTGCCCTTAAAAAAAAAAGTGTCCTCGGACACGGGCTTAATTAAAAAAAAAAATTACGTGTCCTCGGACACGGGCTTATTCTAGTACTTCTAAAATAAATAATATTCCCTTCATATCACATCACGTAGATCAAAAATTGAACACAATAATTAATAAAAAGTAGAAGAGATAATTAGTGAGAGGAGGTTTTTGTTAGTGTGAAAAATAAAATAGGAGAAATAATAAGACTACCCACAATGGGTTGAATGAATTGGGAAAAAAAAAATAAGTTAGTTGAAATGCTCCAATAGGTTAAATGGAATGGGGTGAATGAAATGGGTAGTTGAAATTTTTCAACCCGGGTGAAAATAAAAAAAGGCTGGCGACTTGACACGTGACATAGGCTCATTGGGCCGATATGGCGCGTGCGCCACATGGAGGGAGTTGAAATTTAATTTAATTCAACCATTGTAGGGTGGTTAAATGAAATGGGTAGTTGAAATATGAGGTGGATGAGATAAAGTGTTAAAGTGATTAAATGAAATGGGGAGTTAGTTGAAACCATTGTGGGTAGTCTAAGTGTGAGAAGTAGTAAGTCGATTGGTGTTGTAAGTATAAAAGTAAAGTAGGAAAGAGAACGGGTGGGAGGAATAGTGTAAAACTTTTATCATTTTGACCAGTCTTCACTCACAAAAAACGGATAAAAAAAAAAATAAATAAATTTTCACTCACGTAAAACGGAGGGAGAAAGTATATACTCCCTCCGCCCCAATAAGAGCTGCCCATTTTTTGAGCAGCACGCAAATTAAGAAATTGGGGGGGAAATAAAAATGATGTGAGTGTAATTTGAAAATAGGAGAGAGAATGAGTGGAGAGAATAGTAAATTATAATGTTGTTGTGAGTATTAAAATAATGGAGGAGAGAGAATGAGTGGAGGGAATAGTGAAGATTCCTTTGCCAAAAAAAGAAAGTGGAAGCTATTAACGGGATACCCAAAATGGCAAAATGGGAAGCTACTATTGGGACGGAGGGAGTATTTCCTAAAATAAATACTACAGTTGAGTTGATAGATGTCAACATTTTTAAGGATAGTGTTTTACTAGTTTGACTAATGCTCAAATTACACTATTCTCCCTCCATTTCGGTCCATGGTGTACACTTTTTTCAAATCACGAAAATTAAGGAAATAGATGGAAATAAAAAATGTTGTGAGTGTAATAGTGAATTAGGAGAGAGAATTATTAGAGAAAATAATAAATTTGAAAAGTGTTGTGAGTGTAATAATGAATTAGGAGAGAGAATGAGTGGAGGAAATAGTAAAGATTCTTTGTCAAAAAAGAAAAGGTGAATCTTTTAACGGGACACCCATTTTAGCAAAAAATGAAGCTTGAGCCGGGACGGAGGGAGTATTATTTTTTTATAAGAAAATGTGATATTTATGTTGGTGCAAACCAAAATAAAAATAGCAATATTTATTTCGGGACAAAGAAAAAGAGTAGTATATGATTATTCTAACATTATTAAAGCGCTCTGTTTAATTGTTCATTGCTTATTGTTTGTAAATTTGTGACTTTGCACTAAATTTATATTTTTATTTAGAAATACTCCCTCCGTCCCACAATTATGTAGAATTTTTGGCCCAACACGGAGATTAAGGTAAAAAGTGATAAAGGTAATGTATTGTGAGTGTAAAAATAAAATATGAGAGAGAATGAGTGGAGAGAATAGTAAATTTAAAAAGTGTTGTGAGTAGAGAGAAGTGGGTCCCATTTCCATTTTGGGAAATTATTGATTATTGTGGGACGCCCAAAAGGAAAATTTTTCGGTATTATTGTGGGACGGAGGGAGTATAATTTATTTTGAAACATGCAAAATAAAAGTAGTAAAAAATTTACTCATATGTTTTTTTCCATATCATAGACCACGTACTTTGTTTAAAAAAAAAAATAAAAAAATCATAGACCACGTACTTATTTAAAATTTAAACCCAACTTTTTTTTTAATATTAATGGAAATGAGGAATTCTTCTGTTCAAAATATCAATGCAAATGGATTTCATGCTCACCCAATTCCTAACCATTCACTCAATCTCCCCACCACCACCACCACCCCAATTATTGGGCTCAATAATTGATATTTAAATTATTTAATATCTGAGTCCACAAAATATAATTTTAAATAAATATTGCCCATTCAAATTTTTGTAATGTTTTTGCTTAAATCATAACTCATTATTATATCCGAAACGCTTTTTATTTACTTAACTCTTTCTCTTTTATTTTTGAAATCTACTTGAATCTTTTGCTTAGAATTGCATTTCTTGAACAACAAGTTAATTATTTTGGAGTTTATTACTCGAATAAAGATAGGCATATAGTGGAGTGGAATCAAGAAAAGAAATAGTATGTAAACTCTATTTTGTGAATACAATTGAACCAACGCTTTCGAGCATCAAATAGTTTGCCTTCTATTCTTTACATGGTATCAAAGTCAAGATCTTAAATCTCTTGCCCTACCTGTCCCTCCCCTACTCGGCCGCCACATCCATGGCTTCCTCCTCCGATCTCTCCCTTATACCCAACTCCGATGAACCAAACAAATCCCTTATTATGGTGTCCCTCAACCACATCCTTAAACTTACATCCACAAACTATATAGCTTGAAAAACTCAAATAGAAGCAACTCTCCTTGGACTCGACCTTTACCAATACCTTGATGGCACTCTTCCGAAACCGGAGGAAACCTCACCATCACCACCCCGACTATTGCCGCCACAGATGACACTTCGGCCAAATCACCCAACACCATCACTATACCGAACCCGACCTTCAAAACATGGTTTCGACAAGACAAACTCATACTTGGTGCTTTCTCCAGTACTCTCTCGCCTTCCCTTGTACCCTTAATCTCCATGTGCCAAACAACCAATGTCGCTTGGCTCACCCTCACCAAAACATATGTAAATCCCTCCAAAGACCATCTCAAACAACTTAAAGATCGCCTTCGCAACATCACCAAAGGTACCCGATCCATCACCGACTTCATGCATGACATCAAAAATAGCGCGGATCAACTCGCCTCTCTAGGCCGCCCCTTAGACCCCGATGATATTATTGATCACATTCTTGACCAAATCAATGATCCAAAATATGAAAACGTCTTCTCTGCTGTTCAGAACCGAGAAACATCCATTACGTTTGATGAACTTCATGAAAAACTCATTAATCGTGAACTCTTCATCTCCCTCAAAACCCGTGTTGCTTTCACTTGTTAGGTTTTGGGGTTACATACGCAGCGGAAGATTTATATAATTCACAAAACCCTAGCCATGAATCCGTCTAACATGAAGAGATTAAAACTATTAATATAGATTTACTAACCTTGGTTGCGAGTTTGGTTTTCATACACGATTCGTAATTCACCTTTGAGTCGTAGACGAAACTTTTATCTTCTTTCTTGTTCTTCCTTGGTGATGAATCAACAACGTAGGCCTTCAAGCTTTAGGTGATAAAGCAATCACCCTCTGTTGGTAATCCACACGCGAACGAACCAAGATCGAATCTTGTTGGATTGCTAGATGATCCCCGATTGTTGAAACACTTTTCAACAATCTATGGCTAATATGAAATTGAATCTAGGGTATTTTAATCTTTGATTCGTAATCAAAATCAAGAGATTTGTGTTTCTCAAGCCCTAAAATTCGTGTGTTCTTGGCTGACGCTAGGGCTGTTACACGTCGCGAGCCTGTTCGAGCTCGGCTCGGGCTCGGCTCGAAAAAAGCTCGAGTTCGAGTGGGCTCGAGTTGAACTCGAGCTCGAGCTCGAACCGATTTTTAATCTCGTCATTTTTTCAAGCTCAGCTCGTGTTCTGCTCGTATGTTCGACGAGCTTTGTTCGAGATCGACTCGTTTGAGCTCGATTCGAGCTCGGTTCGTTAAAAGCTCAAATGAATTTTAGTATATATGTATATATATAAGCTCGTTTAGGCTCGAGTTCGATTACAACTCGAATTAGGGCTCGATAAAGCTCGTTTGATTTCAGATTTTTTTCAAAAAATAAGTCGAAGCTCGAGCTCGGCTCGTTAATACTCGAGTTCGAGCAGCTCGCGAAAAGCTCGCGAGCCGGCTCGCGAAAAGCTCGAAACTTGATTCGAGCCGAGCTCGAACAGGAATTCTGGGCTCGAGATCGAGCTCGAGAAAAGCTCAAGCTCGTTTAAAAGTTAACGAGCTCAAGCTCGAAACATCAAAAGCTCGGCTCGATTCGGCTCGTTTACAGCCCTAGCTGAGGCAAAAGGGTATATTTATACTTTATAAATGTTCCTAACAATTAGGAAGAAACCCTAATCCTGGTCAAAAACTGATTTACTGAAACGGGGGCTGGGCGGTCGCCCACTAAGGTTCCCGACGGCCGCCCAGTTGTACAGCCTTTTTTGTTGTTTCGAAAAACATTGTGTGCAGTCACCCACACCTTCCCCGGCGATCGCCCAGCTTGGAATCTTTTGTGGGCGGTCGTCCAGTAGAACAGTTCCATTTTTTAGCCATTTTTAATCCGTTCTTTGTGTGTGACCCTTTTAGGAATTATATTTTATGTTGGTGAGTTGAAACATCAACCTCACCAGACATAAGTGGTCTCTAGCAAGCCATTATGTTCACCCAATTAAATATAACATCAAAGTTTGATTCCTTGATAGATCAATGTCACAATCCCTTTGTCACACGATGTCATATTGAACATAAGTCATGGTCCACGTCAACTTATATTGTTCAATGCTTTCTCGATTCCGAATATGTTGATAATCCAAGTGCATTTGATCTCTATCAAATCTCTTGAGTGTGGCTACACATTTCATCAACACTATTCATCGAGGGGCCCAAGCAAACATCTCTCTTAACAAGGGATAAATTCCATCTTGACTTATCATTCTTCCCTACAAGAATTCAGTCGTGCCAACATAGCCCTTATTGCTATCCTATTAAAGATAATGTTAGACTACATCAAACACAATGTTCATCATGTGGAAGACGATGATAATCTCAGGTACTAAGGATTCCAATGACACGACTATCATGAGATTTAATCATGACATATATGACCATAGACCATGTCATAAATCTCATAGATGGGTCAGTCCAGTACTTTGTTCTCTAACAAGTACTCATAAGTGTAATGTGCATCCCCATACATATAATTATCTCTATGATTATTCATTACCAACTTATACTAGTTATTCACAATAACTAGGGACACAAAATATTATAATAAACATGTAAATTATATAATACTCAAGATAAATATTATCTATTATAAATGATAAAGACGATTACATAACTGTATTAATTTTGAGTCAAAATAAATATACGCCTAAGGCATAACACCAACACCACTTTCCCCGCTACAATCAACTATGCCGCCAAACCATTCACTACCATCAACCATTCTCGCCAATACAACAACAACTATAATCCTCGCCCCACAACCCAACCGCACAAACAACAACCAAACCCGCAACACCTACCAAGGCAAGTGTCAATGGTGCCGAGAAGTTGGTCATTCCCTCTCCTATTGCCCCGCCTTCCGGCAATAATACTCAATGATCACTAAGTTAGACAACCTTCTTCGGAGGGGTATATTTGATATTTGGTCTTCGGGCAAACTTAGGACTCTGCAGAGTCAACCTTGTACCCTTTGTGGGATTTCGAACCCTTTGTGGGTATTAGTGCTCTTTGTGGGCTTTTGTTCCCTTTGTGGGTATTAGTGCTCTTTGTGGGCTTTTGTTCCCTTTGTGGGTATTAGTGCTCTTTGTGGGCTTTTGTTCCCTTTATGGGATTTTGGTTTGATAAGGTCAGTGGACCACTTATGTGATCATGATGTCTGTGAATGATTTGATTATCTACGGCTGGTATGGGACGGTTGTAGGTAATTAGATCATTCGAGTCAACTTTGTTCAGCTTATCAGTCCTTTGAATTTCCTTATAATCTGTGAATGGTTTAGTTAGTTAAAACTGGTATGGGACGGTTTTAATTAAGTAAATCATTCGAGTCAATTTGAATCGATTTCGTCATCATTGGAACTCCAAAATATTTATCAACTCAGTTTGTGAAACCGTTGAGATTTTGAAAGACATTTGGTTTGAGATTTGGTAAGTAACTATTTCGAATTTGTGTTCTGTTATGTCTTCGATTGTTATTTGAAATTTGTATCGTTTGATATTCCTTCAGGTCAACTCCTCCTTATTAACCGGAGGGGTTGTATATGAATTTGCTGGGCATTGTTCGCTCACCCTTTCATCTTCTTTTCTTCCAGATTTCATATAGGAAGAATGTGAAACGGTTCGAGAGCACTTCATAAGAAGTTCAAGGATCGTTTTGGCTTATTTTATTTTAGATTATTTAGTTAGTTATTGCAATTATTTGAGAGTTTGTAAGACTTTAAAGATTTTGTTTGATTTTAGTTACCGTTATTTGGTTTTGAATTATTATTTATATTGGAGAATTATTATTATTATTGTGTGGAAATTTGAGGTCGTTACAGTTGGTATCAGAGCCTGATTTTAGATCCTTGGGAGTTAGAATGTATGTGAATAAGTTTGATTTGAGCTTTTAGATCTTTGGGAGTTTAGGATGTGTGAGAATAAATTTGATCTGAGTCTTAGGTTTGACCTCAGTGTCATTTTTGGAGTGTTTAGTGTAGATTGTTATGATAAGATTAGTTGTTTCATCGGAGTATGAAAGTTTAGAGGACTAAACTTCTTTTAAGGGGGTAAGAATGTAATAACCCTAATTTTTAATTCATTTATTTAGTAATTATTATTTTCTAAATTGATTATTTAGGCTATTTGATTAAATATTGGACTTTTTCTTTTCCTAGATAGATTAGGTAAGTGGGTTGGGCTACCTAAATTGGGTTTCCTTGATGGACTTGGACTTGAATTGATTGGGCTTAGGATTAGGAAACCTAAGTATAATTATTAATCCTAGAGCCTCTTGGTATTTTATAACGGATAAAAGTCTCTTGATATTTTATAACAGATGAAAGTCTTTTGATATTTTATAAGGATGAAAAAAAAAACTGTTAAATAATGGAGGTAATAATTAGAGGAAATGATGAGCCATTATGAGAGTAGTAATTATGGAATTTATTAATAAATAATAATAATAAAATTAAATAATGAGCATTTAGTAAGGGAATTTATATGGATATAAATACCGTTAATTAATGGAGGTAATAATTAGAGGAAATGATGAGCCATTATGAGAGCAGTAATTATAGAATTTATTTTGGATTATTCGTTACTTGGCTCAAAAGGAGTATATATAATACTTTGGGATTTGGTTGTTCACAATTACCTAAAGAGTGAAACGTTGGTGACGAGTGGGCGTGTGTGAGCAGAGGAAGAAGGGAAAGTAAGAGAAAGAAGGGAAAGTAAGTAGGAGTACAATGGAGTGAAAGAAAGAAAGAAGAAAAGAAAAGAAAAGATTTTGGCAAAGGAGATTAAGCGTGCTTGTACGCATTCGGACTAATTGTCGAGTACAACTAAGGTAAGGGATTATACATCTTTAAGTTAATTGATTTCCGCTCCGTTTCATTGTTTAGCTTTCCGCATATTTCTTGGCGATGTACGTTCCTTTGATACGTAAAAGCTGACCTCGCGTAAGTATTTGTTTTGACTCCCTCGGTTACCGTCATTTGCTAATCTTTTGCTGTTCGTTTACTATATCGTTCTTTTGATTTCGTAACTACGAAAATATTATTGTCCTTATGAAAGTTCGTATTTTGTATAAAATGAGTTTTGATATGAAATGATTTTGTGTTCCATCAATGATCACTAAGTTAGACAATCTTCTTCGGAGGGGTATATTTGATATTTGGTCTTCGGGCAAACTTAGGACTCTACAGAGTCAACCTTGTGCCCTTTGTGGGATTTCGAACCCTTTGTGGGTATTAGTGCTCTTTGTGGGCTTTTGTTCCCTTTGTGGGTATTAGTGCTCTTTGTGGGCTTTTGTAGTGCTCTTTGTGGGCTTTTGTTCCCTTTGTGGGTATTAGTGCTCTTTGTGGGCTTTTGTTCCCTTTATGGGATTTTGGTTTGATAAGGTCAGTGGACCACTTATGTGATCATGATGTCTGTGAATGATTTGATTATCTACGGCTGGTATGGGACGGTTGTAGATAATTAGATCATTCGAGTCAACTTTGTTCAGCTTATCAGTCCTTTGAATTTCCTTATAATATGTGAATGGTTTAGTTAGTTAAAACTGGTATGGGACGGTTTTAATTAAGTAAATCATTCGAGTCAATTTGAATCGATTTCGTCATCATTGGAACTCCAAAATATTTATCAACTCAGTTTGTGAAACCGTTGAGATTTTGAAAGACATTTGGTTTGAGATTTGGTAAGTAACTATTTCGAATTTGTGTTCTGTTATGTCTTCGATTGTTATTTGAAATTTGTATCGTTTGATATTCCTTCAGGTCAAATCCTCCTTAGTAACCGGAGGGGTTGTATATGAACTTGCTGGGCATTGTTCGCTCACCCTTTCATCTTCTTTTCTTCCAGATTTTATATAGGAAGAATGTGAAACGGTTCGGGAGTACTTCATAAGGAGTTCAAGGATCGTTTTGGCTTATTTTATTTTAGATTCTTTAGTTAGTTATTGCAATTATTTGAGAGTTTGTAAGACTTTAAAGATTTTGTTGGATTTTAGTTACCGTTATTTGGTTTTGAATTATTATTTATATTGGAGAATTATTATTATTATTATTATTGTGTGGAAATTTGGGGTCGTTACATTTATTATATGTTTACATATTTATTATATTGAATTGTGTCCCTAGTTATTGAGAATAGCTAGTATAAGTTGGTAATGGATAAATCATGGAGATGATTATATGCATGTGATGCACGTTACACTTATTGATACTTGCTAGAGAACAAGTATTGGACATGACCTATCGATGAGATTTATGACATGATCAATAGTCATATGTGTCATGATTAAATCTCATGATAGTAGTGTCATTGAATCCTTTGTACATGGGATTATCATCGTCTTCCACATGATGAACGTCGTGTTTGATGTAGTCTAACACTATCTTTAATAGGATAGCAATAAGGGCTATGTTGGCACGATTGAATTCATGTAGGGAAGAATGATACGTCAAGATGGGATTTGTCTCTCTCTGTGTGAGAGAGATGTTTGCTTGGGCCCCTCGATGAATAGTGTTGATGAAATGTATGGCCATACTCAAGAGATTTGATAGAGATCAAATGCACTTGGATTATCAACATATTCGAAATCGAGAAAGCATTGAACAAGATGAGTTGACATGGACCATGACTCATGTTCAATTTGACATCGTGGACAAAGGGATTGTGACATTTGATCTATCGAGGAATCAAACTTTGATGTTATATTAATTGGGTGGATATAATGGTTTGCTAGAAACCACTTATGTCTTGTGAGGTCATGTCTTGACTCACTACCAACATAATATAATTCCTATTAGGTCACACACAAAGAACAAATTTGATTCTGGCTGAAAATTGGTATTTTGGCTTGGTATACCGTGCGACATACTTAGCCATATTGAAAATTCGTATCCTGGCTTAGTATACCGCGCGACATATCTTGCCCGGCGTTGAGCACGACTCGTGCTCTTGGATACGAGTCGTTCCCGGAACCCGCACGACTGATTTTTGTGGCACGACTCGTGCGCTCAGGCACGAGTCGTGCCCAACGCGAAAAAGTGTCCGTACTGTGGTTCCAAGGCCGGATTGGTTTTATTGTTAAACAAGGATTTTACCCTAAAGGTTAGGAGATTTATATGGGATATAAATACAATCTTGTGCAGCCATAAAACCGCTCTCCTACATCATTGTTCTAGATTTTTGAAACTCTAGAGATTGATTTTGATTTTGAATCAAAAGTACCAAATATTAGCCATTGATTTTTGAAAGGTGTTTCAATAATCGGAAGGATTATCTAGCAATCCAACAAGAAGTGTTCTTGGTTCGTTCGCGTGTGGATCACCATTAGAGGGAGGTTACTTTATCTTCTAAAGCTTGAAGACCTCCATTGTTGATTCATCACCAAGGTAGAACAAGGAAGAAGAAGATCAAAGTTTCATTAACGGTTCAAACATTCGAAGGTTGTTCATCGATTCAAATAAGATTTGAATCCAAGAACCGTTTTCGAAAGATCAACATAATCGCATTAAGGTATGTAAATTCTATTTCATGATTTTAACTATTCATGTTAGACGGATTAAAGGGCTAGGGATTTGCTTGTTATTTCTAAGTCTTTCGCTGCGATTGTAACCCCAAAATCCAACAGTGGTATCAGAGCCGCGTCTTATCATGATTAGGTTAAAATTGGCATGCTAGATTTAATGTAATTAAATGCTTTACATGCTATATGTGAAATAGATCTATGATTTTATGTGTGTTATTTTGAGAAAACAAGTATATGTGATATGCCATGATCATGATTAATAATTGATTAATATGATTAGTATTTTACATGGGATATTGGTCTATTTAATGTGATTAAAGTAGATTGGTAAATTCTCAAAATTGAAACAAATTATTTGTTTAGAATTTGATGTTCGTTTTAATATGATTAACGTGATTATTTGAATCCGTATATTTTGAGAATGGAATAATTATGTAGTTAATAATTGTTATTTATTACATGATTATTGGTATGATCCTAAAGTAGGACTTTATGTGAAAATTCCATGTTCATGATGATGTACACATAAGTTTCATATACAACCATGCGATGATTGTTATATGTAAAATATTCTAAATATTTAAGTCTTATGCCATTCCTTGATTAGAACACTTGTGAAATTTTAGGGTATTTGATGTAGTTTTGACTCAGTTGGGTGCATCTTATATCTTAATTTGAGAGCAAGATGAGATAATGGTTGATGTAATTTTGACTCAGTTAGGTGCATCGTTCCATGTCTCATACGTTTGAAAAAGGTTTTGACTTAATTGGTGCTTTCAAATGAGATTTGACCCAAGGCATAGATGAGATTTAAAACATGTTTTTGACATATGATGTCTAAGGAAATCTCATAAAAGATCTAAGAGTCATATAGAGATATGATTGATGTTTCTACCTAAATAGCTTGATTTCAGGCATTGACTCAGTTAAACCAAAATCAAGTGAAATGTGGATCTTAGCCCACTATAATTATATGATACATGCTTGTATTTGAAGGTGTATAATTTAGTGGGAGTATTTGTGAAATACATTATTTGCTCTTAGATGGTAAATGTGTTGATATTGATATGTGTTCATATGGTTTGCATATTTTGTTGTAGAAGTAGCATTACACAATAAATTGTGATTCGTCCTTATGAAGAACAAAGTTTGAAAAGAACGGTATAGACTATTCTGATTGGATCAGAAGCTTAAAGAATTGTTTTTAAGCAAAAGTGTACGTTCTTGACGAACCTATTCCTGTTGAACCCACTGCAAAAGTTGCAAAGGGCAAATAAGGAGCAACATTAGAAACATGATGATGATTCTAACGATGTTGCTTGCCTTATACTTGCCACCATGTTTAAAGGCTCTTATGAAGAACCTTGAACACATGAAACCTGCTTTTATTCTAGCACAACGCACAAAGGAAATGTTTCAAGTGCAAGCTAGATAAGAGAGGTTTATTGTGTTAATGGTTAACACAAGAAAGGGGTTTAAAAGGAAACACAAAGTAGGAAAAGCAAAGGTTGCTGAACCTAGGGCAAATGTTGCCAAAGCCAAAGAGGCTAAACCCAAAGTGTCTCAAAAGGATGCATTTTGCTACCATTGTAATGACATTGTCATTGGAAGCAAAGTTGCAAGGTGTTAGTCAAATATATGCTTAGGTTTAGAATTGCTTAAACCCAATCACAACAAGCATTTATGTGGACCCCTAATTTTAATTAGACCCAATAGAATTTTTCTATGTATGATAGGTCCCCTTAATGCTAGTGCCAGTGTTTTTATTTCATGTAATTTTCTCAAGACCTTGAAGACTTGAAGGTGTGAAGATTTGCTCCCATGATATTTTCTGTGAGTTACTCGGTTTGCTACCCTAACCGGTTGAATTCCTAACCGCTATGTCAACCTAACCGGTTGCCTACCTAGCCGATGTAACCTTCATAGGTTGCATCCTATCCTTTGCCGATTAAGGCTTCCTCAGCAAGCTTTCCTCAGCCTAGCCTAACCGAAGCATTTATTGCTCACAACTACCCAGCAACCCCTTTAGCTAAAGTTGGTAAGGCAAGCATGCTGAATAGACGCTGAAGTGACATTCCTGCGGTGTCGAAGCTCAAAATAGATTGTCAAAATGACCAGTACTCACATCCTTTCAACCACTCAAGGAAAATCTTCTCTCTCCTATCTCAGGCATTTAATGCAAAGATCCTTCAATTCAAAGGCATGCCTGATCAAGTCATCATTGCAACCTCTTCAAAGACAACGGCTCCTTTTCAAAGTTCTCTATAAATAGCTTCCCTGGAGCATTGAAGAAGGTTGGTGCATTTATGATTCTTGAGAGTGAGTTGCTCTGAACTACCATTCTGCAAACTCCATAGTTCAAAGCATTCAATTCAAGTCCCCTTATTCTCTAGACATATCTGTAGGACTTATACACTGTGCACCTCAATCAATATTGTAGTGTTCCTTCATTAGACTACTTTAGGAACACATTGATTGACCCACACACAACACCCTAGAGAAATCAGCTCAACTTGTGAGCAAATCTCTAGAAAACACCAGGTCTTTATTGCAGCACGATCCGTTAGTGGTCACCTTTAGTTTGGCAGCCTTCAATCATTGGCTTGCAACTTGTAATAGGTAGAAACCATTAATATAGTAGTGCACTTTCACAAATCCAAGTTCTGACCAAACTTGGTAGAGGACGTAGCAGTTATTTAACACTGTGAACCTCTTCAAACAATGTGTCATTCTTCTGTGTGTTTGTTTACTTCTGTGTTGTTGTAACTGGTTGACATTCTCTCAACTGGTCACAACCTATTGACTCAACCTACTGCTCAACTTGTTTGTCTTACTTGGAAATATAATTTGTCATGTTTGCATAAGGATTTTTAACGTACTGCTTTTGGAAACTCTACCTAACCTGTTGTAAACCTAGCCTAACCTTTATTCCGCTGTGCAAAACTAATCTAACGGTTAGCAAGTGTGTTTCCTTCAACCTTTTACAAAGACTAAGAGTTTTAAGAAAAAAAATTTTATTCAGGCTATTTACCCCCCCCCCCTCTAGCCTGATTCCTACCATTCAGGACCTAACAATTGGTATCAGAGCTAGCAATTTTCGAAAATCATTTTTCCAAGCTTAACCGCTTGAATTGCCAATTCCAAAATGGCGGGAAAAATCATGCAAACATACAACTTGACATCCGTTCCCATGTTGAACGATAACGAATTTCCAGTATGAAAAAACAGAATCATGCGGTACTTGGATTCAATAGATGATAGGTTAACTACTGTAGTCAGAGATGGTCCAATGACACCCCTGAAAATCAATCTTGCAACAAGAGCACCCAAAACTCCTCTCATGGATCATGCAGATAGAGAGTCTGAACAAGACTTTGAGGTTTATGAAACTTATGTGCCAAAACCTCGTGAAGAATGGACTGAGGATGACAAACTTTGTGATTCCTTAGACCGAAAAGCATTGCACATAATAACCTCGGGACTTGATGACGGTGTACAAACAAGTACAATGCTATGAGACCGCTCAACAAGTATGGCAAAGTCTTCTCGAGATACTTTGAAGGAGATCAAGTGGCCAAGGACAACGAGACTCTACAAAAGCGTTGCTGAGTTTGAGTCCTTCAAGAAGAATCCAAATGAGACAATGAAGGAAACGTACGACCGATTCTGCGAGGTGAGTAACTCTTGTGCATCTTTAGGTAGAGTCTATACCATGAAAGACCTAAACATGAGATTCCTCAATTCTCTTGGAGACTTGTGGCATGTGAAGGTTGCTATTTTGAAAGAATGCCGTGATTTGAATACTACTCATATCCAGAACATTGTGTCTACTTTGTTTCTATATGAGGAAGAGCTCAACCGACTGAGTGGAGTTCAAAAACAATTTAAAAATCTATCTCTGCCAGCTCAGACCGAGATCTTCCCTGGTTCTTCTATGCTTACCAGCCAAATTACCACCAATGACTCTCCCTCAACATCTCAGCCTCAACCAACTCTAGCCAATACCTCTTCTATCACACCTCTTGAGGTAAGGTAGAGGATGAATTTGCTGCATTCGCCAGAAACTACAGAAAGTTTAAGGATTTTAAGAAATCTCACAGCAAATCATTTCAACCCAAAGCCTCATCCTTCCATAGATCTGGGAACTTCCAAAAGAAAGGCCAAACCTCAACCTCAACCGACGAAAAGAATGCCCAAGGTGAGCTTGTGTGTTACAATTGTAGAAAACCCGGCCATTTTGCCTCCAAATGCCCTCAACCTAAATATGAATTTTTGAGGAAGAAACCATTCAAGAAATTCCCTAGATCTAAATCTAAGAGTTTAGTTGCCGAGGATGGGCCCAGAAAAAGCTATGCCGATCTGGTTTGAGACCGACTACGAGAATGAAGATGCGACTATGCTTGACTCAGATGAAGATGCTGATGTCAGTTTTGTTGCTATGGATGGAACCTATGAAAAACCCATCTCCCTGCAAACTCCTATTTTTAGACACCCCAATTCCAATGAACAATCATCCTATGTTGATCAGACTCCGCCTATGAGATCTCCCTTGACATTCTTTGATGAACCCATTTCTACTCCCAAGGCGAGATGCGAGTAACCCCTATAATTTCAAAATTCAAAACATAGGTGGATCCCTTTATGGTCAGTCCAAAACCTTGCCCACTCTCAGACCGCTGATGCAACCAATCCAACCGACCTATCAAGCTCAAGCCTTGCCGATTGCTTCCTATCAACCGATGCTTGAGACCCGACCGATTCACTTAAAGCCTCTAACCGAACCGAGCTCTAAACCGATATCTTTACTACCAAATTTTGATCCCAATTTTGAACCATCATCCTCTTCCTCTCGGCCCTCTTGTTGACCCGATGCCAAATATGTCAAAGTACGAAATGGCGAGAGGTGATGAATGAGCTCTTCTCCGATTTTGAAAAATTAAATGAAGCTCACAAAATTATGGTGATAATTTCAAATTGATTTCTCTTGAAAATGACTCTTTGAAAATTTGAAATAAAAATTTTGAAAGAAAGCAAGCTAGAGTACGATCGGTTGAAGAAAGATAATCAAGAACTCATTTGAGAGACTAAACATATCTGTTTGTCAAATTGCGATCTTGTGTCAAGGAATAAATCTCTTTCAAAAACTATTGACACATTCTCTAAATCCCGATTTGCTATGGAGACTATTATACAAGATCAAATATCTCTAACCGAGACGTTACAATAGGAATTAGTTTTACCTCCCGGTAAAGAAAAAGACTGGCAATGACAAACCAGTTACCAAGTCTGTCTCTGAAAACTTGATGGGTAAATTTGATGATGCTCAATCCAAAATGATTAAAAGAGAGTTAACCAAACCTTTCAAAGCTGTCCCTCACACCTATCCCAAAGGACGAGTACAGATGAAAGCTTATTTGAACAAAAACAAATCCCAATGGTGAGGTAGGCGATCTGAGCTAGGACAATATGTTCCACTTAGTGATGGCAAAAGCAAAGGTGGAATTAAAATTGTTGATAGTGTTGCGGAGTCGGGAATCCTCAGCCGTAAGGTAACAGGCATCGGTAAGGGTATGACCGGTCAATCAACCGTCACTGGTCACCCAACCGGTAAAAGCAACCCAACCGGTAAAGGCATTCCTAAACCGATGCAACAGGTTAACAAAGGTAATTCCATCACCTTCGTCCCCAAAGGATCTGTCTCTGCTCAATCAGTTAATCCCTCTGAAGCATTGGCAAAATTGAACATCAATTCATCTAAGCCTCCTCAGCCATCTTCTAATAAATGTGTAAACTGTGGTTTTATTGGTCACAAGGCTTATGAATGCCTCTTGAAGCACCTATCTGGACCCATTTGAGTCTAAAAGCTCGAGGTGGTGGCCGGGTATGGGCACAAAGAGGAACTAACTCTTTGGACCCAAAAGAATAAGGGGGACCATAAGCTTCTTGTTTTATTTCGGGAATGCTTAATGGCCTCAACCGATGCCGGTAAAGATGTTTGGATTATGGACGGTGGATGCTCTAGGCATATGGCTGGTCATGCCGATCTCCTAACCGATCTGGAAGAAGCATACTGGTCCTCCGGTTGTCTTTGGTGACAACGCAAAGGGTAAAATTATCGGTCGAGGATCCATCAAAGAGGTACGGTAATTGTACGGAAGGTATCTTTGGTGGATGGTCTAAAACACAACCTTCTCTCTATTTCACAATTTTGTGACAAAGGTATGCATTGTGTTTTCAATTCTTCCAAGCTGCTATGTGAAAGACATTGCTACGAGGTGAAACACTTCTCACTTTGGATATAGAAAAGGTAACGTATATGCTATAGATTTAAACAATATCTCGAATGTTACTAATGTTTGTTTTGTAGCTAAGAACATCGGTGAGAATTCCTGGCTATGGCACAAGAGACTCGATCACACTGAACTTCAAATATCTATCCAAGGCGGCCAATAAAAATCTTGTCGCCGGCTTACCTCGGGTGTCTGCGATCATGGAAGGAAATGTAGAGCACGCCAATTGGGAAAACAACATAAAGAATCTTTCCAGCAAGCCACTGCATGTCCACTTCTAGGTGCCTCCAGTGCTACATATGGATCTGTTTGGCCCCACAACTCTTGCCGAGTTTGGGGGTAGCGAGATATGCCTTGGTTGTTGTAGATGATTTCTCAAGATATACAGGTAGAGATGTTTGCTTCAAAAGATGATACATATGAAGTTGCTACCGAGATTATTCCGTCTACTTCAAACCCAAAAAGAATGTGATATCATCGGTATGAGATCGAGATAATGGAACGGAGTTCAAAAATCTTGGAATCGCTCGATCTTTGTGATGATCACGGAATAGACCATAATTTCTCAGCTGCTGGTACACCGCAACAAAATGGTGTAGTTGAGAGAAAGAACAGGACATTGATCGAAGCTGGAAAAACAATGATATCCGAAGCTAGGCTCCCCAAGTATTTTTGGGCCGAAGCTATACACACAGCTTGCTTCACCCAGAATAGATCTTTGGTCAACAAGTTTCACAACAAGACCCCTTATGAGCTGTGGCGTGGCAGAATCCCCAATATTAGTTTCTTCAAGATCTTCGGCTGCAAATGCTATGTTCTTTACAACGGTAAAGAACGCCGAGGTAAATTTGATGAAAAAGCTGATGAAGGCATTTTTGTGGGATACGCCAAGCACAGTAAGGCATTTAGAGTTTTTAATAAACGGTTGTTGAAAATTGTTGAATCTGTTCATGTTACTTTTGATGAATTTGATTTGCTAGAGTCTGACAAGGCTCCAAATAGTACTGATAGTTCTGGTGTTTTTGAGACAGGTGAAACAGATAATCAAAACTCTAATCAATCCACCAGCATCAACGCAAATCAGTCTCCAGCTCAACCGTCAGCCTCTAGTGGTGTAACCTATAGAGACCTAGTTGATGACTCCTTCTTTCCTCAATCGGTTAGGCAATCAAATAGTCAATCTCAGCCAGCCGATCCCTTACCAACTAGTCCTCATATTACAACCCCCGATTCATCACACTGAAGTGAACCAATTTCACCCACCAACTTACCATTTCCATCTCCAATTACCGATCACCATCATCGGTCACCCTCACCTGATCACCTCAACCGGTCTCCTCTCCCTCAACCGATTCCACTCCTCCTATAGAAACCTTAAGACAGGAATCGGTCAGGCAAGACCTACCTAGGGAAGTGAGATCAGTTAGAAATCATCCTTTAGAAAATGTCATTGGTGATGTCTTTGGACCTAGAATGACTAGAGGCCAATTAAGAAACTTAGAAGAACAACATGGTTTATTTTCCTCTGCTATGGTCTCCAACATAGAACCAAAGAAAGGCGATGAAGCACTTGATGACCCCAGCTGGGTAGAAGCTATGCAAGAAGAGCTTAACCAGTTTGATAGATGCAAAGTTTGGGAATTAGTGCCTAGACCTAGTGATCAAACAGTGATTGGTACGAAATGGGTTTATAGAAATAAATTGGATGAGTCTGGAAAAATTATAAGAAATAAAGCCAGATTAGTGGCAAAAGGATATAGACAGGAGGAAGGAATAGACTATGATGAGACTTTTGCTCCCGTAGCTAGATTAGAAGCCATTAGGTTATTTCTTGCCTATGCAGCCTACAAAGAATTTAAGCTATATCAAATGGACGTGAAAAGTGCCTTTCTCAATGGTGAACTTCAAGAGCTTGTTTATGTAGATCAACCTCCGGTTTTGAAGATCCTAAGAAGCCTAATCATGTCTACAAATTGAATAAAGCTTTGTACGGCCTCAAGCAAGCACCTCGAGCATGGTATGAAACTCTCTCCAAATTCCTACTTAGTGAGAAGTTTGAACGAGGTAAAATCGACACCACCTTATTTATTGCAAAGCATAATGGTCATTCATTGTTAGTTCAAATATATGTTGATGACATAATTTTTGGATCTACTAACGAAAAATTATGCAAGAGATTTGAGAAGCTTATGCGAGCAAATTTGAGATGAGCATGATGGGTGAGCTAACCTTTTTCCTTGGACTTCAAGTTAAGCAAACCCATGAAGGTATTTTCATCAATCAAGCCAAATATACCAAAGATCTAATCAAGAAATTTGGACTTGATTCCGCTCATCCTCAAAGCACTCCCATGGCCACAAATGTACACTTAGACAAAGACGAATCCGGTAAGAAAGTAGATATGACACTCTACCGAGGGTATGATAGGCTCTCTACTTTACTTAACCGCTAGTAGGCCGAGATATCATGTTTGCCGTATGTGTATGTGCTAGATTTCAAGGCGACCCTAGAGAATCTCATTTGCAAGGTTTGTCAAAAGAATCATTAGATATCTTGTGGGAGCTGCTAACTTAGGTTTGTGGTATCCGAAAGATTCATCATTTACACTAATTGGTTATTCGGATGCTGATTTTGCGGCTTGTAGGGTCACCGGGAAAAGTACTAGTGGAACTTGTCAATTTCTAGGTAACAGGTTGGTTTCTGGTCGTGCAAGAAACGAGGCATCAATTTCCACTTCTACGACGCGAAGGTGAGTATATAGCCATTTGGAAGTTCTTTGTTCACAAATTCTATGGATGAAGCAACAAGCGGTGGACTATGAAATCCCTCAAGAAGTATGTCCTATTTATTGTGATAATACCTCGGCCATATCGGTCTCCAACAATCCTGTGATGCATTCAAAGACCAAGCACATAGACATCAAATATCACTTCCTCAAGGATCACGTTGAAAAGGGTAACATTGTTCTTTTAAAAGTCCATGCGATTATCAACTAGGCGATATTTTGACAAAACCATTGGACATTAAAAGATTTGAATTCCTTAGAGGAGAACTAGGCATGATTGATATTCGTTAATTTATTGTGCTAACCTTGCTGTCTGTAAAAGCTCTCAACCGATCATGATGGTGCCTCATTTGCTTATGCTCAACCGATGCTCTTGTCCTACTCTCAACCGGTATGTAAGATATCCTAACCGATTAAAAGCATCCCTAGCAGTGGTCCCTAACCGATGCAAAAGCCTTCTATCCTAACCGACCAATTTTCTTTGTCTAACCGATCATATCCTGACCGGTCAAGCCTAATGTGGTGACGTCAGCTCAACCGATTGATCATTACCTAGCCGACAAGTCCCATCAATCCTATCAGCCGTCTACCGCCTTACCCTATACTGACAAAGCATCATTGCTGTTCCCCACTCCCTCCTACTACCGTCCTTTTTGTACTTGATGATTGGTCAAATTTAAAATTTTGTGACCAAAAAGGTAACTTCTGTATCATTCCAGTTTATCAAAAGGTTATCTTTTTGTCATTATTGCATTATGGTTTAAGCTATGCACACACGTACCTAGTTTTTATCCCACATATTTAAAATCGTGTTCAATATCTTTTTAAATATCTGTGCCATGCAGTTGAAACGTTTTCTTTATTACAAGAAACCTTTCCATCTTCTATCTCTCTCTACTATATAAGGAAATACAACACTTCATTCAAACTTTCCGATTTCCTCTCTCTGCAAAAGCTTTGAACTTTCAAGAATTCAAAATCCATTCTCTCTTTGTTCTTCGAACTCTAATCCTTTCTGGTAAAGTTTTTCTAAATACTCAAATTCTTTTAACTTGAAGAACTAGAACTATTTTCAAAATCATAACCTCACTTACATTGTTTTCTTTTGAAATGTGTTCTAACTTAGAATGTTTTTGATTCTTAAATCTTTTGACAGATGGCTCCCAAACCAACTAAGAAAGACATTTTCGGAGGTTACATTCTACCAAGCTTCTTCGAATCTGAAGAAGGGAAGATCCTCCAAGCCATGCTAGTTGCTTAGGGTTGTTGCCGTTCTTGATGCCGAGAGGGAATGATGATATTCTGTATGAGCTTGTCAATGAGTTCTTCAACAATGGCGTAGTTGATGATAATCCCAAGCCCGGTGTTGTTTCTCACATTACTTCTTCTGTTGGTGGTTTTTCTGTGGATTTCTCCCCATCCTCCATAGCCGAAGCTTTCCCTACTCTTCCCTCAACCGGTTCCTCTTCTGTCACTTCGAAGGATATGGAAGCCGCCTGGGCTACCGTCCCTGGAACCGATCCATTCGTGACCGGTGAAGGGAACAAAAAAGCTGATTTGGATGCCGTTCATTATGCCCTAACCGAAGTCATTGACCGATGTGTGATATGCCGGTCTGGTTCTCATCATTGTATCACCATGATACAATGGGAAGCCATGGCTGCCGTTATGCTTCAAAGGAGATTCAACTGGTGCTCCTTCATCTATCGTGTTATCCTCATCGCCTTCAAGAAATTCCAAAAGGAGAAGCCCTTGTCCAGATCTAACAAGGCCAAGCCCATTCATTATCTCTTAATGAGTAGAATCCTCATGAGAATTCCTTCTATCTTTACCATTTCAGGTGGTCGGCCTTACATTCCTAAGTCCTTTGTCAAAGCTTTCGACAAGGCCGATCAAGCAAGAATTCTTAGAGAAGCCCAAACCGATGGCCCCATTCTTTGCTCCAACCGAAGTCCAACCGGCTAAGAAGAAGACCTCTCAACCGAAGAAGAAGCAGTCAACCGATTCCTCCAAGCCGGTCTCTCAACCTCAGCCTTCTCAACCGATCCCTTCTCCGGTCAAAAGAAAATCCCCAGAACACGTCGAAGACAGAGAACCCATCTCCACTGTTATCCGACCTAAAAAGTCTGCTAGAAAATCCTCCAAACCAGTTACTCCTCCTCCAGCCACTTCAAAATCAAAGCCAATCCCAAAAACTCCTTCCCAAATAGCCAAGGAAAATGCAGAAAGAAGAAAGAGAATTGAAGCTGATATTTCTTCATTCATACCCTTTATCCCCAACCGTTTACTTAGCCATGACACCTTGACCGATGACATACCTATCACCGGTCACGCCTCTAATCCCTCTTACCGACGATGCCAACCGATCAGAAATCCTACCTTCCACATTTTCCACAACAATCCATGGGCTATCAACCCTCAGTCTGCTCCCTCTCCTAGTTGGGTTTATCCTATTGATCATTTGCCGCCGTTTATTCGGAAGTTGCTTCAATTCCATGAAATCAACAAGTCTTAAAATGCAGTGGCAACATCCAAGATTACATTGATTTTGGAAACCGACATATTGAGAAGGGTGTGTACTTCAGCAGACCTTGCCGTCTCAGAAATTTTGATCTTTCCGCTTCTAGGCGCAGTCTTATCAAGCTATACAACAAATTTTTTGATCAGCTTCCCCTCAAATGGAATGCTGTTTTCTTAGCTCAAGATAGAATGAGGCAGGACATGATGGTCCAAGCTGTATGGGCTGACTTTGCTATTCTCTATGGAGCTGAAGATACCTTGATTGAGACAGATCTTTACCGATGCAGGAGATATGAAATGGATATGGATACTCTTCCAAACTTTGACTCTGAACCGGTTTGCCTTGGCCCTAGAAAGAACCAATTGATCAGGAATGTGATGGATTTGTTGGATAATTTACTTGATATGGACAATGAATTCAAGGCGGCTGGAAATATTTCCTTAGCCGATTTCTTTTCTGCAGTTCAGTCCACCTCCACCAAATGGCCTACGGTTACTGATGAAGAGATTGATGCCATGTTTGAAGATGAGGAGGAAGAAAAAGAAAAATCTGAAGAGGTTGCTGAATCCAGTTCCAGTTCAAGTTTTGATGATGATGATGAGGACAAACTGGCCAGGATGGAGAGCTCGAATCAAGCTTTCACCACTCCCAAACCGATGGCAACGGTTAGAAGCTTGGGAGGAGGCATTACCGATACGTCACCGGTTACTCCTTTGGGAGGAGGCTCTACCGACATCCCAGCCTCTACTCAACCGATGATGCCTCCACCGGTTTCAATCCCTCCAACCGTTGTATCTTCTGAACCGGTTAGAGCTTCTCAACCGATTGATCCTGATGATGTCCTTCTGCAGCAAGCTGTGGCTGTTAGTCTATTTGATGTAGAGGAAAAACGGCTACAAGACCGAGCCGATGCTCTTGCCACTGCTCAAGCTCTTCAAGCTTCAATTCTTGACCAGGTCAGTAAGAGAAATTCGAGTCTATGCTTTCTAGCCCTCCAAGAGTTGAGGAGGAGACTCGGTCCGTACCTCCATCTTCTACTATTCCTACTTCGATGCTCTGATGGAGATTCTGATTTCTTTGTGGAAGAAATTTCGGATGAAGAAGAATTTGATATCTTGGATCCTGCTGTCCCACCGGCTTATGCTGATCCTTGCGTTCTTCAAAAAGACATCTTCTCTCCCTTGAACTATTATACAACCAGATCTTCCATTCCTCGATCCCCTCATGGTATTCCACTCTTTGAACCCCATGAGAAGATTTCTAGCCGTGCTGAGTATAAGTTGGTTTCTGATCCTCCTCCATTTTCCCAAGAACTCAAAAAGTTGAAAGAAAAAGAGGTTAATGTTCCTTTCTACCTGTCCAGAACCGTTGGCCCTGGAGAAACAAGTTCCAAAGCCCAGAAACCGGTTGCACTCAAACTTCGTCTTCGGTTTCCTCCACCCAAGGGTCAATCGGTCAAGCCCTCCAAAACCGATCAACAGTTGATCACCAAATTCCCTTCAAAGCAGAAACCGACAGTCTCTCCTTCCCAATCTCAAAGACTTCGCCACATAAGAATTCAAGGTGGAGTGGCTCAACCTGCCTCTGGACCGGATGAATGCACATTTTCTTCTGATAATATCTTCATGCGTTATCTTTCGGTCAACAACCGTATTACTCAGGTTTTGGAGCTACGTATTGTGAGATGGTGCTACGAAGTTACTCACAGAGTTGGGTTAATGCCAAATGTGCCTCAGCTTTCTATTTTGAGAAATGGCAATCCTAGGCCATGGAGCAACATTCGGCAAGCATCCCTTCTACTCCTAGCTCTCAGGGTTATTCCTTTGATTCGATCAAAGCAACATGCTTTATCATTGGCTCCTACTGCTGCAGATCTTATTGCCTCCGCATTTGATGAAGCCCATGATATTCAGAATGCCATTACTCTCAGCCTTGAGTCTGACTCCCTGATCTCTTCTGATCCCAATGATTTCCTTGTGTTCAGTCCCTCTATTGCTTCTTCAGTATCTGTTGATGAGGAGATTACTTTTTCTCCAACCGGTCAAGTCTCTAGGATCGGTCCAGTTCATGTCAGCTCTCCAACCGATTCTTCAACCGATGCCTCTACCGGTTCTCCAACTCCATCTCTTACCGGTCGCTCTATTCCCCTCTCTGCACATCTAACTGAGAAGCCTCCTGCCGTTCCCCTTTCTCCACCAAATCCTTCCCTTGCCATCCAAGTGTTCATTCCCCAACCGGTTCAAGCCTTGACAGTTGTTACTACTCCTCCAACTGATCCTCCAGCTATATCGGTTAGCTCTTCAACCGGTGATTCCTCTTCTGATAGTGATCTTGTGGATCCGATCCTTCACACTGATGCTCCTCAACCAGTTCCTGAAGATGAACTCAACCGTCCTGTTGTTGTTCGTGATCTTTGTGAACTTTATGATGCCCTGGTTGCGAGTATGGTTAAGTCCAATCAGGAGGAGGAAGAAAAGAGGTTAGACAGAATGGAGCACGGTTATGCAAAGGACCTAGCTAACTATGTGGCCGATTTGTTTGATAAAGATGCCAAGATAACTGATCTCTCCACTCAGCTAGGTGCCTTGACCCAGTTGAACAAGGAACTCCTGAACACTGCCAAGGATGCCCAAACCGATCTCAAGCTTGCAACCGAAGAAATCAAGAAGCTGAATCAGAAGCTAGCCGATCAAGCCTCATTATTTAGAAAGACCAACACTGAGAGGATCAAGCTTAAAACTGAAAATGAAGTCCTCAAGAAGATGCTAGCTGACCGTGATGCTGAGAAGTCTGCTAGGAAGAAAAGGAAGAGAGATGAAAAGGAAGCCAAGAAGTCAGCCAAGAAATCTCGCACTCAACCGGCCAGTCCATCGGCTACCCCTCCTTCAGACCCCAAGGATTTCCCTCCAACCGATGATCCTGCTGCCCCAGTCTAGAATGTAACCGATGAGGAACTTGTCTTTCCATCTTTTGCTTAACCGGTTGAAGACTAATCAATGAGATTTCCTTAACCTCAAACTCTGTTGTTTTGAATGACTTGTCTTTCCTTATTCTCTTTTGATTATTTTTGAATGTTCAAACTATTCTAACTATTTCATTTTGCAGGTTTACTCATTCAAAAATATTTTACTTTAACTTGTTTTAAATTTCTAAGCTTTCAATCTATCTGTAAGCTTTCTTAGGTTACATCTATGATGTTACTTGACTTAGGGAATGACACGTCTAAAAGATAAATCTTTAGTCATTCTTTTACTAAGTCAAAGATGATGCTAACCTAGGGTGATTGGACTTAAGCAATTAGGAGGAGATTGTTAGTCAAATATATGCTTAGGTTTAGAATTGCTTAAACCCAATCACAACAAGCATTAATGTGGACCCCTAATTTTAATTAGACCCAATAGAATTTTTCTATGTATGATAGGTCCCCTTAATGCTAGTGCCAGTGTTTTTATTTCATGTAATTTTCTCAAGACCTTGAAGACTTGAAGGTGTGAAGATTTGCTCCCATGATATTTTCTGTGAGTTACTCGGTTTGCTACCCTAACCGGTTGAATTCCTAACCGCTATGTCAACCTAACCGGTTGCCTACCTAGCCGATGTAACCTTCACAGGTTGCATCCTATCCTTTGCCGGTTAAGGCTTCCTCAGCAAGCTTTCCTCAGCCTAGCCTAACCGAAGCATTTATTGCTCCCAACTACCCAGCAACCCCTTTAGCTAAAGTTGGTAAGGCAAGCATGCTGAATAGACGCTGAAGTGACATTCCTGCGGCTGTCAGAAGCTCAAAATAGATTGTCAAAATGACCAGTACTCACATCCTTTCAACCACTCAAGGAAAATCTTCTCTCTCCTATCTCAGGCATTTAATGCAAAGATCCTTCAATTCAAAGGCATGCCTGATCAAGTCATCATTGCAACCTCTTCAAAGACAACGGCTCCTTTTCAAAGTTCTCTATAAATAGCTTCCCTGGAGCATTGAAGAAGGTTGGTGCATTTATGATTCTTGAGAGTGAGTTGCTCTGAACTACCATTCTGCAAACTCCATAGTTCAAAGCATTCAATTCAAGTCCCCTTATTCACTAGACATCTCTGTAGGACTTATACACTGTGCACCTCAATCAATATTGTAGTGTTCCTTCATTAGACTACTTTAGGAACACATTGATTGATTCACACACAACACCCTAGAGAAATCAGCTCAACTTGTGAGCACATCTCTAGAAAACACCAGGTCTTTATTGTAGCACGATCCGTTAGTGGTCACCTTTAGTTTGGCAGCCTTCAATCATTGGCTTGCAACTTGTAATAGGTAGAAACCATTAATATAGTAGTGCACTTTCACAAATCCAAGTTCTGACCAAACTTGGTAGAGGACGTAACTTGATTATTTAACACTGTGAACCTCTTCAAACAATGTGTCATTCTTCTGTGTGTTTGTTTATTTCTGTGTTGTTGTAACTGGTTGACATTCTCTCAACTGGTCACAACCTATTGACTCAACCTACTGCTCAACTTGTTTGTCTTACTTGGAAATATAATTTGTCATGTTTGCATAAGGATTTTTAACGTACTGCTTTTGGAAACTCTACCTAACCTGTTGTAAACCTAGCCTAACCTTTATTCCGCTGTGCAAAACTAATCTAACGGTTAGCAAGTGTGTTTCCTTCAACCTTTTACAAAGACTAAGAGTTTTAAGAAAAAAAGTTTTATTCAGGCTATTCACCCCCCCCCCTCTAGCCTGATTCCTACCATTCAGGACCTAACACAAGGCTTAAAAGGAAGGCCTAAAAGGTGAAGAAGATCAATATGATTGCTACTACTTCAAGTATCTATATGATATATATTTTCTTTCGACTTCTTGTTCTTGGGTATATGATACCGGATATGGATCCCACAATTGTTTAAATGTGCAAGGAACAAAGAATAGAAAGCTACTCAAAGAAGGTGAATTAAACCTATGCGTAGGAATGGAGCAAGAGTTGCTGCATTAGCCGTAGGGACTTATAAAGTCACTTTACCTAGTGGACTAGCACTTATTTCGAACAAGTGTTACTACGTTCCGGATTTGAGTAGGAGTATTATTTTCGTTTCTTATATGGATGATGAAGGATATAATTTTCTTATTAAGAATAAGAAGTTTTATATTCATTTAATGATATACCTTATTGTATTGCATATGTCATTGAATGGTCTTCATATCCTTGATGTTAAGAAAAAAAAATATTGAAGATATCTACAATATAAGTGAGAAATCTAAACTGAATAATGTGAACAACACGTTCATATGGCATTGCCGGTTTGGTCAGATAAATAAGAAACATATATCTAAACTTCATTAATGTGGACTTTTAGACTCATATGACTATAAATCATTTGAGGAATGTAGATCTTGTTTATTGGGATTATTGACCAAACCACCCTACACTAAGAGTAGTGGGAGGGCTAGTGACTTATTGGTCCTTATACATGAGATGTATGTGGACTATTAAGCAGCATTGCTAGGAGAAGATGAACCTTGTGTATGCATGAAATTCAATGGGAGCGTAGTATTATTTTTAATGTTCTATTACAATCATATCCTACTCATTGGAAAAATGAAGTTCCGACACTTAAGATTGTCAAGTCTTGGTCAAGGAAGTTTTCTCAATGAAAGATATGGGTGAAGCCGCTTACATCCTTGGCATCAAGATCTATAGAGATAGATCTAAAAGGATAAATTGGTTTGAGTCAAAGTACTCACATTGATAAGGTTCTTAGAAGATTCTAAGAAAAGTAACTTGTCAATGGGTCATGGTGTTACTCTTAGCAATACTCATTGTCTTATGACTACTGGTGAGCAAAAGGGAATGAATGAAGTTCCATATGTTCCGGCATTTGGATCTGTCATGTATGTCATGATTTGTACTAGAACTGACATCTCGTATGCTCTAAGCATGACGAGTCGATACAAATCTGATCCTGTTAAGAACCATTGGATGGCAGTTAAGACGATCCTTAAGTACTTAAGAAGAGCTAAGGATACGTTCTTGGTATTTAAAAGGTTGGAAGTTAATCTTGTTGTAAGGGTTACACAGATACTAGCCTCCAAACTGACAAAGTTAATTTAAAATCGCAATTAGGATTTGTGTTTATGCTTATTGGAAGTGCATTTTTGTTGGAAGAGTTCCAAGCAGAAAATCGTAGCCGATTCTACAACTAAGGCCGAATTTTTAGCGACATCTGATGTAGCTAAAAGAGGCAGTTTGGATCAAAAGTTCATTTAGTATTTTGGAAATGTTCCAAGTATCACTAATCGGTGGAACTTTGTTGTGACAATTATGGTGACATTTGTGCAAGCAATGGAACCAAGGTCACATCAGCGATCCAAACACATACTTAGATGTTTTTCGAGAATTCATAAGAATGTTAAGATATGCAAAGTATCAATCGATGATAACATTGGGAATCCACTTACAAAGACCCTCGCACAAGCAGAAGTATGATGGTCATGTTAGGTCCATGTGTATAAGATACCTAGGAAATTGGGTCTAGTGCAAGTGGGAGATTGTTGGTGTTATGCCCTAGGCCATTGATAATTATGACTAATCAATGCCGTTATGTAATCATCTTTATCATTTATTATAGAGAACGTTTATATGGTTCATTATATGTTTACATGTTTATTATATTGAACTGTATCCCTAGTTATTGAGAATAGCTAGTATAAGTTGATAATGGATAAATCATGGAGATGATTATATGCATGTGATGCACGTTACACTTATGAATACTTGCTAGAGAACAAGTATCGGACATGACCTACCGATGAGATTTATGACATGGTCAATAGTCATATGTGTCATGATTAAATCTCATGATAGTAGTGTCACTGAATTCTTTATACATGAGATTATCATCGTCTTCCACATGATGAACGTCGTGTTTGATGTAGTCTAACACTATCTTTAATAGGATAGCAATAAGGGATATGTTGGTACGATTTGGATTCATGTAGGGAATAATGATAAGTCAAGATGGGATTTGTCCCTCTCTGTGTGAGAGAGATATTTGCTTGGGCCCCTCGATGAATAGTGTTGATGAAATGTATGGCCATACTCAAGAGATTTGATAGAGATCAAATGCACTTGGATTATCAACATATTCGGAATCGAGAAAGCATTAAACAAGATGAGTTGACATCGACCATGACTCATGTTCAATTTGACATCGTGGACAAAGGGATTGTGACATTTGATCTATCGAGGAATCAAGCTTTGATGTTATATTAATTGAGTGGATATAATGGTTTGCTAGAAATCACTTATGTCTTGTGAGGTCATGTTTTGACTCACTACCAACATAATATAATTTCTATTGGGTCACACACAAAGAACGAATTTGATTATGGCTGAAAATTGGTATTTTGGCTTGGTATACCGTGCGACATACTTAGCCAAATTGATTATGGCTGCCATCACAGACTTTGTTGATGTTGCCGAGGTCACGGACTTGATGTTTTGCTGCCGTCACAGACTTTGAAGTTGCCAGTTGGGGTGGAGGTTCTATAAGCTACTATAATGCAAGGATATATGAATGCTGGTCTCGGATGGACCCTAATGATTCTTACCTTTTTGCACCTGTTAGCACATAAAGATTCCAAATAGATTTTCAGATTTTAGTTGTTTAACTGAACTTATGTGGTGGTGCTCACATATGTTCGTGTAAATGGTCGGTTGATCATTTCGGTGGTGAGTTGAGGTATGAGTATATGGTATATGGACATGTAGGGACATTTGTATGAATTTATATTTGAGATGTGTGAACTGAATGAGTGAACTTGTGTTTGACAAGTTGGGACCAAATCAGGTTTATGCAGAATCTGTTGCTAGTCAGCGAGGCTGTACTGTTTCTTCATTGTTGTAGGATTTCGATGAGTAACCTTGTGTGAACACATCTAGGCATGTTGCGAATCTTCATTCTTAATTCTCCCTTGAATCGTGTCTCTACGAGGCAAACGACTACAAATCTGTCGACTGTCGTAATGGCTCTATGTCCAAGGCCCTTTGATGTCTCAAGCCCCTAGTTGCATGAATGTGGTTGATGGCTTTGTGAACAGGCTTGTGAGGCTGCTCTCTTGATTTGAAGATGATCGAATGATGTTCGATGAAGAAGGTTGAAGAATAGTCTCCCTTTGTCCTTTGATTTTTTTTCTTAGTGACGCACCCTGGTTTTTGCCTAGACAGCCCTTTCGGGTTTTCAATCTAGCAGGCATCTATTTTGCGTCTTTTTTTTTTGAAAATAGTATGTTAACTCGAAGAGAACTCAGTGGAGAAAATCTTATTGAGGTGAGATAAATGAGATCTTAAGTTAGTTGAGGAGAGACGGACTCTATTCTTTGGAAGGCGATCCAAGCATTGACTATTTGAAGAAGTGTATTCTCTAATGATAAGAGTGAGAAGCGAAGAGGAAAGCTCCTAATGTAGATTTAATTATTTTGAAGAGTTGAAGTAGAGATTGACTGGGGGAAGAGAGGTTAGGAAGCCCCAGTTTGATGCTTGGATTTCAAGAGTGTGTATGAGAGTGGCTAACAGGAAGCCCCTAGATTCAACAAGAAACGTTACTTGGCTCAAGGATCTAGAAAAGTTGTTCTACATTTTAATGAACCGTGCATCATCTAGAAGTTTCTAAATAAGTTTGAGGAGAAAGCCAATCATTAGTATGACTTAAGGGTAAATAATTTTCTTGATACTGAAAGTCTTCTTCACTTGTTGTAAGAGGATGTTGAGTAATCTTCATTTCTTTTATTGGTATCACTTCCTTCATACATTTGAAGTTTCACCTTTGTTGTAGGGGTGATGAAAGCTTGAGAGAGGTTTTTTTTTTTTGTACTCTCAAAGCTTTGAATTGAGTAGCCCCACTCTTCTTGGAATGAAGGTTGACAGCAACACCTATTGGCTTTCTTCGTTTGTTGACATTTGACTTTCAGTAGGGGTCATGTTTAGCCCTTAAGCCTTCCTAAGGATAACTTTCTTCTTAAACTCGCTTAGAATTCTCTATTTTTTTTTTTTTTGCGATGATTTAGGGAATGGAGGGTCCATTATTTTTCATTAATTAAATGATACTCATGAGGTAGAACAACTTTAGGGAAAGTGTTTAGAAAAAGAAAATATCTTTGATTAATCGGAGAAATTTGAAACAGACTCGATAGTTTAGATGACACAAACTAGAGGAGGTGAGGAGTACTAGAAAGACAGAACGACTCTTCGAGTTCATACTTGGAAGTTTAAAACCTAATCTACTTCTATCAAAGGAGAAAGGGAGAGGATAGTTGTAGCCCCAAAATGGTAAGTGTAGATTTCTTCTCGGAGCTTCATGTATTATGAGGGAGAGAATTGGTGATGATGTTGGGACGTTCTAACTCTCCATTTTCGAAGAGGTCTTGGATGATGTCCTTCAAGTGGTGGCAAGTGTTGGTGTCGTGGCCGGTGAAGTTGTGGTACTTGCAGAATAAGTGATGAGCATGATTAGGACCCATATATCTAGGAGGACCACCTTCCCTTGGTTTAATCTTTTCATTCTTGACAAGAACATCGAGGAGTTCTTCTTGAGTGATTCCTTCAAGTTTGTCATAGTGCCTCTTTTTCTTTTCGGAAGGAGGAACAGCAGAATATTTGCCGGTGTTGGGGCGATTGAATGCAATGGCATTGACTGAAGCATCCTTACTTGTGGTGGGCTTGTTGAAGCGAAAATTACTTTCCTTCTTTTTACTTTTTAGGAAGTCATCAATCCTAATCCCGGACTCATGAAGTTCATTGAAACTGGGAAAGTGGTTACCGGCGAGCTTCTCTTGAAATTCATCACTGAGGCATTGAAGGAAGATGTGGCGCCCCCAAAAATGTGTGTGCCTGATATGTTTGATATGATTTGATTAGTGCTACTCATATCACCAAGATGCATCTTCTTTTCGGAAGCTCATCCTATAAGGACTCCAAGGTTAAGCGTGCTTGACCTGGGGAAATTCTAGGATGGGTGACCCACTGGGAAGTTTCTCAGTGAGCACGTAAGTGAGGACAACACGTCTTTGGAAAGACTTGTGGTGGTTTGTGGGGATAGTCCGTCAAATCGATAGCGTTCGACCCGGTCTTCGGGCTCGGGCGTTACAAATGGTATCGTAGCGGGACCCGCCGAAGTGTGGAGCAAAGTGTGCGGAACAAAGTGCACACCGCGGAGTCGGTGGGAGTCACCTCTTGGATCCGTATGAGCCCCTCTTGGATCCACACTGCCCGGGGTTTCCAAGTAGGCCTTGTCGGGGACGGCAAGGATCCTAAGTGGGGGAGATTGTGGCGCCCCCAAAAATGTGTGTGCCTGATATGCTTAATATGATTTGATTAGTGCTACTCATATCACCAAGATGCATCTTCTTTTCGGAAGCTCATCCTATAAGGACTCCAAGGTTAAGCGTGCTTGACCTGGGGAAATTCTAGGATGGGTGACCCACTGGAAAGTTTCTCAGTGAGCACGTAAGTGAGGACAACACGTGCTGGAAAGACTTGTGGTGGTTTGTGGGGATAGTCCGTCAAATCTGATAGCGTTCCGACCCGGTCTTCGGGCTCGGGGCGTTACAGAAGATGTGGATTTTCTCTTTGAGAGTAGGTATTTTGACAATTTCAGTAAGTTTGAGTCTCCATCTTCTAGCAAATTCAGCAAAAGACTCATTTGCATGTTGCTTGGTTTGTTCAAGATCCCTCCTAGTAGGGCGGTAAGTGGAGTTGTCTTCAAACTGCCTTTGAAAGACTAAACATGCAGACGACCAGTCAAGCCTCGTAGTCATAGAAAGAGACATGTACCAATCTCTTGAAGCACCCTCCAAAGTTTGAGGAAAGCATTGGGCCAATATTGTGTTATCAACGCCCATTGGAAGAATACCCCAAGTGTAGGTCTCAACATGAGCCCGAGGACAAGTAGTGCCATTAAATTTGGCAATGTCGGGTGTCTTGTACTTGCGAGAAAAGTTGGTGATGGATTGTTGAAGAGCATCGGGATTGAATGGGACGAATGATCCCCTTAAAGTGTCAAGGGTTGCAAGTTTCTTCTCAATGTAGTTCTTAGTAACATGGTTACCAAACTTAGTAGTTTCATCACTACCTTCCTTCTTGGTTTTAGTGCCCTTGGAGATATGTCCCTCATCATCGGATGAGGAAGAGGATGAATCAGATTCTTCCTCTTTCTTGCTTGACTTTTTGATTTTCTTATTCTTTTTGGTGTAGGATTCCTCTTCATCGGAGGAGAATTTCTCTTTCTCTTTCTGCTTTTGTTTTCTTCCTTTCTTGACTTTCATATCGTGGAGCTCTTGCATGAGGTCGGCCATTTGGGCATTTTGTTTCTCAATTTTCTTACTTTGTTCGTCCATCTTAAGCAGGGCTTGGATGAGTTCGGCCTTAGCTTCCTTGATTTTGGCTTCGGTGACAGAAGGAGAAGCAGACATGTGTCGAGCTTTGGCGAAGAACCTAGATGTGTAGCAACCGTGTTAAACCATGATCGAGTCCCAACAAGTCGGCTGAATAGGGTGCATGAAGGCTTGAGGGTTTTAGCCAAAATACGAAAAGGCCGAACACTTGTCTCGCACGGGAAAAGTAGTCTCACGCGAGACAATACCACGGGAAGTCACATTTTTTCTAATTTTAATCCTAATTTTTGTTAGACGGAAAATTCGTTTTGGGGGTTTCTAACATTTGAAAAACAAACCTAGGGACCTAGGGGTCGAAGTAATCTCAAGTAACATCGAGTTTTGTGCAATAAATTTGGTGAGAAAATTTTCTCTTTTTAGGAACAAATCCGAAGGGACAATCATAGGGACGTTTCCGAATGAACAATTCCGAAGCGACAATTTATTAATTTCTTTTCCATGGCTTATTGCACAAAACGATCTTGACGAGCGATTACAGAGACTCCAAGATCAAACCGACCGATCACGAAGTGTTCTAAAAAGTCAATCTACATGATATGAGGCAATGCAGGGCTGGAAGGCTAGGCTCCCCACGATATGACAATCTAGGTGGATTGAATACGCGGAGTGGAATGATCCAACTTCGGAGAGACCGGCGACTAGGTGGTTACCGTCATCCGTCCTTAGTATGGGTACCGGGTTAATCAGGGTATGTAGTACAATGACAGTTATAATATGATGTGCGCGTGTGTGATAGTCAATCTAGGTTATAGAGAAAAATAGAAAGTTTTTTTTGAAAACTAAAGAAAAAAAACAGATAATGGCCGCACCAAGTGGTTGCTTACGTTTCTCCCAAATTAGGAAGACTCAGGCCGTCGTAGTTTCACTTAAAGAGAGAGAGAGAGAGATAATTAAATTAATTAATTATAAAGCCCGAGTCAATCAATGACGGTAAAAAAGATAAAATAATTCAATCTCACACAAGTATATAAGTTCAAGTAAATAATAATTACTTCTACCCTGCAAAATAAAGTTAATATAAGCAAAATAGAAATAATAATTTATTTTGACTTTTCTGAATTTTTAAAAATTTTCTGTAAGCATCTGGATTTATACTTTATTTTCTTAGATATATTGTTGAACAAAATATCATTAGTTGTGAATTTACTGGAACTAATATATGAGTATAAAATATTAATCAATCGTTTATTACTTTCAAAAAATTCACAACTAATGATATTTTTTTCAAGGGGGATATGTCTATTAGATAATCAATCAACAGAGATGATAATCACGGAGATACAATCAATTTTGGGGAAGTTTGATATAATTGAGCTGCAATAAATTTAGGGGGAGCTGAATGATAAAATGAAGCTGCAATGCATTTAGGGGGAATTGGACTTGTCGTTGCTCATTTTATCTAACGAGAGTTTTGATATTATATTCTTGTTAGGATTCCTTATGATAATTGTGGTGATTACAGGTTTTGACCATAATCACAAAAAATAGGGAAAGATTGAAAGGGTATAAAATACTCTTGAAATATCTTTTTGATTTGTGTAATTATGGCTTGTATTTTATCCATATTTAGATTAAATTAATGTAGAAAATAATTGTGAATATTGACTTAGTTTATAATTGATTTTGTTTGACTAACAACTAATCTTTATTTTTAATAGCTATTATGTAAATAAGGTAGGTTTCAATGTTGAAAAAGATCTTATGTTGATAAGGATCAAGAAAACTTATAATTGAAGAAGGATTTTATGTTGATATGGAAATAAGTGGCAAAAAAGAATCCTTATTGTAAAAGGATTGTGATCAACCTTTATAAAAGGAGAGCCGCCTCTCATTAAAGTTCATAAGATTAGAATTTCAAGATTGTGTTTTATGTTTTTTTGTTCTACTATTAGAACCTTTTGATATTTTCGTATGCTTTATTTTATTTCATTGTAAGTTTCTTTACAACTTGTTCTCAATAATATTGTGTTTTTATGGAAGGTTTTTCAAATAATTATTGTTGAAATGTTTAAACCGTTATCTTAATCCACTGCATTTTATGAGAATTGTTATTCACCCCCGCAACATTACTGAATACCCCCGCGCTACTAAGTTTATCAAAAAAAAAAAATAAACATTCAACACTGTATAAACCATCATTATTTCAATTTTACCATTTTAAACCCTAAATAAACACTCATCTAAATTAACAAAACACACCCATTCTCGTGTTATTAATTATTTTTAAGAATGTGTATTTGTTTTGAATTATTAATTAAAGGTTAATATAATCATTTTAGTTGATGACATTTTTGCAATATTTGTTAGGTTACGTGTTACAATTATGACATCGAAGTGCCCAATTTCAAAAATGGTAAGTGATGAATAATAAACGAACAGGTAGGTGTTAGGGCAACTCCAATGGGAGGTATCAAAATTAAATTTTGGTACCTTTCAAGGGAGTTAGCAATTCCAATAGGTAATATTTAAGGTACCAAAATTAGATAAGGAGTTAACCAAGGTACCAAATTTGATACCTTGGCTAACTCTTTCCAAAATTAATTTTTTTCATATTTTAAATTTTATTTCACATTTAAAATATTTTATTTAATTGAAAAGACATTTTAATAATTAAAATAAATAATTTTAAATATTTATAAAAAAAATTCTCTTTTTTTTTTAAATAATTATTTAATTTCAATTATCATCTTATCATATATAATTAGGGGTGGAAGCGGTTCGGCTCAAACCGCGATTTGGAGTCGAACCGAGCCAAATCGTGCGGTTTTGTTCGATTTTTAGACATAAGTGGTTTAGCTCGGTTTGAAAAATTAACAAATTATGTGGTTCAGCCCAGCTTGGGGTTTGACACTCCTACATCGAACCGAGCCAAACCGAACCGAACCGCGGTTTAAAACCATCAAACCGAACCATTAAGCCGAACCTTAATGAAAATACCAATTGCTATTATGTCATTTGTTATGTTATACTCTATTTTGTAGTTTCTGTTATGAAGATTCATAACAATGCTAAAATATCATTGGACATATACTCACGACATTAAAATGTGAAAATATAAAATAGTGCAAACATTTGAAACCATCAGCATCTAACATGCTTAATTCCATAGTATTGAAATAACATGTCCATTAAACCAAAAAGCCATGTAACATTGTACCACAAACAGACTCTTGTCTATCATTCTTGGTCATTACATGTTCACCCAATAAAGTCTATACAAATCATGCTATTGTATCTTAACAAACCATCAAAACCATGTTATTGTATCTTAACATACTAAAAGCTTACAATACTTAAAGATTGTATCAAAACAGAGTTAAAACTTTCCTATTTGGTACTTTGTTGCCGCTTATGTTGCCTTTTTTGAATTGTTATGGTTTGAAATGTGGTTCGGACCGTGGTCTATATCGCGATTTGGATCGCGGTTTGGACCGTGGTCTGAACCGCAAAATCAAACCGCAAATCAAACCGCGGTTTAGACCGAACCAAATCGAACCATAGCGGTTTGGTTTAGCTCGGTTCGAATTTTTTTATGATTTAGCTCGATTTGAAATTTTTTCAAATCGATCCTAGCGGTTTGACTTCTAAAATTGCCCAAATCGAGCTAAATCGAACCATTTCCACACCTATATATAATACAGGTAGCAAATGAAAATATGACACAGATGAAAATAATTTTTTTTTAAAATTAAATAATTATTTTTTTAAAAAAATTGATTTTTTTATAAATATTTAAAATTATTATTTTAATTATTAAAATATCTTTTCAATTAAATAAAATATTTTAAATATAAAATAAAATTTAAAATACGTAAAAAAAAAAACAATTTTGATACCTTTACTAACTCCTTCCAATCCAATGGAGTTGCCCTTAGATTAGGTGTTAGGCTATGTCCAATAGTGAGTTGAATTAGGTAGTTGAGAGGGTTTAAGTTAGTTGAGATAGTTTAATAAGGTAGTTGAGAGGGGGGTAGTTGAGGGGGTGGGATGAATTTCTTCAACCCGGTTGGGAAGGACACTTGTCGGCCTCTCATTGGCGCGTGAGCTTCACTCCAAGCAATGGCGCGTCTTCCTTTTTTTTTTTTTTTTTTTTCCCGAAGGGGACAAGTGTCCGCCTGTGATTGGTTGGTTTTTCTTTTTCTTTTTATTTTTCCACCCCGTTTTTAGAGCTCAATTATTTGACAGAAATAATTTTTTTTTTTTTCCCAAAATTCTGGAAATTTTTTTCTCTATAAAATGACATAACTTTCATATTTTTTGTACACCAAAAAAATTAATAATTTATTTTTTAATAATAAAATCTCGAATTTATAAAATTAAATAAAATCTTGAATTAAAAAATTAAAAAAAAATCTCGAATTTATAAATAAAAATATTAATAATTTATTGTTTAATAATAAATTATTATTATTATTATTATTTTAATTATAAAATTAATTATTGTAAATAAAATAAAAAGTGATGGGGTATAGAATGATGAGTTGGGAGGAGTTGAATTTTAAACTAAACTAGCTTATTGTGGGGGGTGTAGTTGAGAAAGTAGTTGAATGATTAAGTGGATGGAGAGAGAAGATGAGGTGTCGTAATATTAGGGTAGTTGAACGTTTTTGGTAGTTGACCTATTAGGCATAGCCTTAGATTCATTTGAATATAGAGGGAAGCATGCACATTACACATATTGCACATTAGGTTTGTTGCATGGCCTCCACGCGTCAACAAACCCACAGGTCCTCTCCCTCTCCCTCCCCCACGCGTCAACAAACCCACACATCCTTTCCCTCCCCCACCCCCACCCCCATTTTGAACTGATCTCTCGCTCATTCTATATTCTTCCACTCCCTTCACACACACATCACTCGCACAGGAAATTCTATCGATTGAAGTCCGGCGAGTCTCAGGCGAACGTCCTTTTCATCTTCATTTCTCTAGCTCATCTCAACTTGTTCTAATGGAAATTAATTTCTGTTCAAGATTCGAATTTTTCAGGAAGGTTTCTTGAAACATAGATTGCATTTTGGGTTCAATTTTTATCGTCGTTGCTAGTCTTTTGGCCAAAGGAGAAATCTTGCTTAGGGTTTCTGAATCTGCAACAACAATGGGTAAGGGAAACAAGAGAAACAAGACACACGTACCGTGTGTAAGGTGTGGACGTCGTAGCTTCCATCTGCAGAAGAGCCGTTGCTCTCCCCCGTCGATTCAAGAACGGGTTCAGAGAAGACACTCAGGCTCCTCCGAGGAAGTCATCTCCTACAGCTTCTACTTAGAGAGGTTGTTGAACGATTCATTTCTCGCTTATTATTGAAGTACTGTACTGATTCTACTACTAAATAGTTTTGTTTAGGGGTTTGTTAGTTATGCTTGAACAAAGTTTTTGGATAATTAAAAAAAAAGTATTGTTGAACGGTGGTGTTTTATTGGGGTTGAATGGAGTTAATGGAAGGTTATTCTTTCACATCAATGTTTCGTTAGAATTTAGCCCCTCATGTGCCACATCACTAGTTCGTTAATAAGATACTTACATAATTAGAACATCTTTGTTTAGTTGGTCATAAACGTTAGATATATTAAATTAAACAGCAGACACTTGGAAGTTAATAAGGTCTCATAAGTTGTTGGGACCTTGTAGGGTTCTACAAAATTCTACATTCTTTCCCAGGAAATAACTGACATTAAAGGGCAAATCCCGGTGCGTCAAGCGCTCCCCGTCAAGCGGAGGTTGGGAGAGGGAACCATTTGCTAGAGTCTTCCCCTGACAATTGCCAAGAGGTTGTTCGCCAAGGTTCGAACCCGTGACCTTATGGTCACCAAAGGAGCAACTTAACCGTTGCGCCAAGGCTCGCCCTCAGGAAATAACTGACATTGTCTGATTTAATTTTGCAGGCCCAATTATTTGAACTCTAGACATCTTCTCCCTTAACTTGACGTGTTGATCCTTGACCTCTGTATTACGACCATGGTAGGATAGGAGGCATTACCCGTAGAGTTTTGATGAAAAGGAACTGCTCTATTGTAAACTAGAACAATGGCACGAAGCAGATGATGCTTGAAAAGTAAACTAGTATTTTGGTAGAAACAAAAATAGTTACCGAATCCCATGAATTAGAGGTGATAAGTTTTAGTGATTTAATTTTTGCAGGCCCAATTATTTGAACTCTAGACATCTTCTCCCTTAACTTGACGTGCTGATCCTCGACTCAAAATTGATTGTGGTTTCTTGCGCTGATGCAGGTTTCTTGCAAGATGAATCGACAGAATAAATAAATAAAATATTTTGGTTCCAAGTGCAAACCAGGAGGCCTAACCAGGAAAGAATAATGCTGAGATTTTCAACTCTGTTCGGTTCCTTTGGTCAGTAGTTCTGAATGTAGTCTGTTTATTGAGTTTACAGCTGGGTTTGAATCTTATAAATTTGATTTTACATTTTTTTTAAATTTAAACTTCAATTTATTGCAGCACATTTGAAGATCATCATAATATGATTTTTAGTATCTTAATGGAAATGGTTGTAAGCTCCGGCATGAATACAAAAATCGATGCTGCTACTCCCTCTGTCCCAAAATGAATATAAAAAAATAGTAATTCTAATTTACTATTAATCAAGAACAAATTTAATTTTTTTGGACATTTATTTTGGGACATAAGAAGTAGCAGCATTGATTTTTCAACATCATGTTGTAAACGTTGAATTTTTCATATTCATGTTGTAAAACGTTGATGGTTGTAAGCTCCGGCATGAATATGAAAATCGATGCTGTTACTCCCTCTGTCCCAAAATGAATGTAAAAAAATAGTAATTCTAATTTACTATTAATCAAGAACAAATTTAATTTTTATTTTTTTTGGACATTTATTTTGGGACATAAGAAGTAGCAGCATTGATTTTTCAAATTCATGTTGTAAACGTTGAATTTTTCATATTCATGTTGTAAACGTTGAATTTTGGGAAAAAGGCGATTTTTTTTATATGCTTTGCAAACAATAGTGTTGTGCTATTAGTTTCACTAATATACTTTGCATAATCTCTACGGTCCTTCCGGCGTCTGACACTGCTGCTGAAACTAAGTTCAGGTATATCTTTCTCTCCCTTCATCATCTCTACCTCTGATTCTATTCTCAAATTCCCAAATTTCTAAAACCCTAAAAATTTAGCGCTTTGAAATTGGAATCCTCTTTTAAATTCTTGATTTCTAGGGATTATATTCGAAATTGTTAATGATTTCTTGCAATTAATGACATAGTTTTAACATTTTATTTTTCTAGAAAATCGATTTGGAATTTTGATATTGAGTCCTACTGTCACACAAGAGATGAAGAGATCACTCCGGTCAATTTGGGCTCTAAATCCAACAAGACCCGTTCCGGATGTTAGAAATCGCAATATCTTATTTAAGTAATTATTGAATTCTTCTTGATGCATTAAGTATTAATTACTTCGTATTAAGCTTTTCTGATTCATGCTGTCAAGAATGATATCCATTTGTCTTTGGCAGTAAATCCTAATGTGAGGGTAGTCATGAGATGTGTAAAACTTTGCATGTTCTAAATGATGTATATGGAACTAAATGCTCATCAACACTTTCCGACAATGAGTATATCAGAATACTTTGGAATGAACCAAGTAAGTGAGTTGATCCTTGAAAGCTTTAGACCCCATTTTATCCACCATCTATGTATTGCATCATATACATGGGATGAATGAGATGTTAGGAAGCTCGTTGAACATGGCTAAGAAGCTCTTTTTGTGGCTTTTTGCAGGAAGTTAACTGCATCTTCGGCAATTCCTGATGCAAGTCTCCTTGAAATCTTACTTGATAAGGTTTGTTTATTTTGTATTAGTAAAGGTGAATATGAAGTTTTGATTATTTTTGTAATTCATCCAAGTGATCGATATAATGTTTTTTTGGTGCAAAGGCATTTCTTATGAAGTATTTGCTGCCAATGCATATAGAATTGGACAGCGGAAGGCAAAAGATAGTTGCCATGTTCCAAAAAAACAGGTTATTTTCGTTTCTTCTTTTTTCGTTTCTTAAATGTTGTTTTAACAGTTTGATATCAGTTAATAAAAATCTAGGTTTTATATGAGGCGTTGAATTTATTGTTTCAATAATGAGGTTTTTATATTTTCATTATATAAAAGTTTGACCCCCTAAACCTAAATTCGAGGGTTTAGGGTTTGGCTTTTTTTTTTTTTTTAAGGACGGTACCTGGGAGAATTTTATTAAGCACAACAATATGAAATTGTACAAGAGGGGGACAACCATTCACTTCATAAGTGTAATGGAGAGCCTAAACCTCAACCTCACTATTACAATATTATCACCTATCAATCTAGTTTTATCTATCCTCTCTATATCAAATTTTCTGTACTTAACAAAACTATTCAAGCACTGAACTTCAATTTTTATGACATTGTAATCCATATCCCAACTATACTCTCTTCAAATCGGACCGGAACCGGACCGGAAAAGCCCGGAACCGCCACGAAAATCAGAATCGGGGTAATCGGAACCGTTTAAGGGTCGGTTAATGTTGACATAAATGGTGAACCGGACCGGAACCGGACCGGAAATTTCTTGTTTTTCAATAATTTTTAGCTTCTTTATTCATTATTGATCGGAATCGGACCGAAACCGCACCGGAACTGAAATCGTACCAGAATCGGATTGTGGTAATCGGAATTGGATCCAGGGTAAGCAAGGGCCCTTTTGCCAAACCGGAACCGGCGGTTTTGCACCAGAACCGGACCCGGAACCGGTTTTGGCCATCCCTACTCTCTTATACACATCCTTCTCATTGTGACCGCAATCAGCCCAGACACACTTAGCTTGACCTGTTGGGATTGGAGTCCTAAACTATGAGGGAAAGGAGTCTAAGTCGGAGGAGTTGGTGAGATCAAGGAGGTAAATCGTCGGAGGTGGGACTGTTGTGCTGGGCGACCGCCCATGGTGGCCCACATGTACAGAAGGATGGCTCGGGGAAATTTCTTCATGGGCGACCGCCCATGGGGTGGTGGGCGACCGCCCACGTGTCGGGAGAGTTTTTCTGCAGCAGATTTTGTTTCCTATTTTGATACAAACTCTTCTTAATTTTGATTTAGGATTTCCTTGTATTTCTATATAAGCATAGATACGACCTAGAACACATTGTAGTTGTAGTAGCAACATATTAGAAGGTGTCTAATACAATATTGGCTTGGCAATTGCCCCCGGACGTAGTTCATGTGTTGAACGAACCGGGTAAACAACTCTTGTGTTCTTGTGTGTGTGATTCTTCCATTATTGTGCTTGTGGGTGTGTTGATTTCTTGTCTTGATTGCAACGGGGGTACCACCAAATTCACAACAACTGGTATCAGAGCATTGGTTCGGAGGATTCAAAGTTTCATTAGTTGATTTTTTGAGTCGCGTTCTTGGGGACTTGGTGAAGCAATCAGATGAAGAACTCAATCAAGAAATTCAACGGTGTGAATTTCACATTCTGGAGGACAAGGATTGAAGATTACCTTTATTGTAAGGATCTTCATAAACCCTTGAAGGAGAAACCCGAAGACATGTCACAAGGAGATTGGGAGACGTTAGATCGGAAGACGTTAGGAGCGGTGAGGAGCGCTCTAACCGACGACGTTGCACGGAACGCTATGGAGGCCAAGACAACGGTGGAGTTGCTACAAACGCTGTCAGACATGTATGAGAAGCCGTCTAATATCAATAAGGTGCATTTGATAAAGAGGTTTGCGAATGCGAAGATGTCGCGAGGCGGATGGCGCAAGTCATATCGGCAGTTTCAAAGGTATGGTGGACCAATTGAAAAGTGTTGATATTACTTTCTCCGATGAAGTGCTAGCTTGTTTTCTACTAAAATCTTTGCCTGATAGTTGGGAGGTAACTGTCACAACGATTAGTACGTCGAAAACATCATTGGTGTATACGGAGGTTAGAGATCTCATCCTTCAAGAGGAGTTGAGAAGGAAAGAGAAAAGGGGAGAATCTTCTGTAGAAGGGGCTGCACTCAGGGTGGAGAGAAATAGGGGAAGATCAAAAAAGGGGAAAAAGGTCAAGTGCTACAATTGTGGCGAATTAGGTCATATCAGTTATGACTGTCCGGGTAAAGATGGTGGTGCACACGTGGTGGATGATGGTGGAGATGTATTAATCCTAGGAGAGGAGCAGTCGGGTGAAGATTGGGTGTTGAATTCTGGAGCTTCTTGTCATGCTAGTGGGGATGCAGAATCAATGAAGCGGTATAAAACTGGAGACTTTGGAGTTGTCTATCTTGGTGACGGTCAACCATTAAAGGTCAAAGGTAAGGGGGATGTGCTGATGAAGACACCTAACGGGGCTGTTTTACAACTACACGATGTGATGCATGTTTCGGATTTGAGGAGAAGAGTGATTTCTGTGGGACAACTTGACAGTGAAGGGTATGGTGTGACCTTCATTGGTGGGTCTTGGGAAGTCACAAAAGGGGCTAAGGTGATAGCTCAAGGGGTTAAGGGGAAGATGTTGTACTCTACCTACAATGTCGATATTTGTTCCGATGGGAGCAAGAGGCTAAAGAACCGGCCTATTGGTGTAGAAAGGAGAGACATCAAGAAACGGTATGTTAGGGGGGATACAAAGTTGATCAACGCGGTGTGGATGTCCAAGTGCCCTAACAGAGAGCGTAATCAGACCAAAAGAAGACGATGCAAGAAACAAGGTGTGTCCAAGTTTCAAGGGGAAGCGTTGCGAGAAAGGTGGGTCTGGAGGGAGAAAGCGAAGTTAGACTTGCGGGGAGAAATCAAGGTAGAAGCTGATTTGGGGAGGCAAGAATCATCTAACACGGAGAGGTTGAAACGTCGCTTGGTTTCAACTCGCCTTAGTACTTGAGCAGGAGGCTCGGTAGTGTCAAGCCAATATGGGGGAGATGTGTTCGATGGTCATTACTCCGTGGTGGGAGTTGATGGGTGTTCTATGCTTGTTAGTTTAGTCTCTGGTGGGAGATTGTTGGGATTGGAGTCCTAAACTACGAGGGAAAGGAGTCTAAGTCGGAGGAGTTGGTGAGATCAAGGAGGAAAATCGTCGGAGGTGGGACAGTTGTGCTGGGCGACCACCCACATGTACAGAAGGATGGCTCGGGGAAATTTCTTCATGGGCGACCGCCCATGGGGTGGTGGGCGACCGCCCACGTGTCGGGAGAGTTTTTCTGCAGCAGATTTTGTTTCCTATTTTGATACAAACTCTTCTTAATTTTGATTTAGGGTTTCCTTGTATTTCTATATAAGCATAAATACGACCTAGAACACATTGTAGTTGTAGTAGCAACATATTAGAAGGTGTCTAATACAATATTGGCTTGGCAATTGCCCCCGGACGTAGTTCATGTGTTGAACGAACCGGGTAAACAACTCTTGTGTTCTTGTGTGTGTGATTCTTCCATTATTGTGCTTGTGGGTGTGTTGATTTCTTGTCTTGATTGCAACGGGGTACCACCAAATTCACAACATGACCGCACCAAGCAAAACCACTTCAAGCCAAACCGCACTATGCCAAAATTGAATCAAACCTCTTTTGATCCACACCTCAACTAAATCGACTGTATTCAAGCTAAACCGCATAAGATCTACTGCTATCACAACCGCAACTATATCAAACCACACCAGGCTAACCGCAATCAATTCAATTGCAAACAAACAAACCGCATACAATCTAACCGCATTTATACCCACAGCCAAGTCAACCGCATCTAAAACCGCATTCCAGCCAACCGCATTCAACCAAAACCAACAAACAAACCATTTCCAACTTTCCCCAAGTTGATCTAAGGAAGCATCACTATTCAAATTCCAAGAAACTAAACACTGATGCCAAACTTTAGCTACATCAGAGACTGACAGAACAGCTTGGCCAAGGGAAAACCGTATGCTGTCGTCACAAAGAATTGCATAACCAAACTTATCCTAATTTTGATAAAGTACCCATCCTTGCATATACTTTCCCACATATTCCAGCAACCAAACAATCAAATTCCTCTGTTAAAATCCATCATCCACTCATGCCACAGGTATTCCAAAGAAATGTTCAGACAAAGCAAACCAAGAACCTTAACTACTTGCTGCCAAGAAATAGCATATTGATGCTGCCAAATATCAGACCTGATTTCAAGCAAAAAAACCATACCTGAATCATGCTGATGCTGCCAACAATTATGCTGCCAACAATTAAACACCACCAACAATTAAACACCAACAGGTGGCTGTGAACTTGATTCATATTTGATGAATCAGGATCCTTCACTCCAACAGAATGAAGCAACAACACCCTAGTAACAGCAAACTGATTCATTGCTGCCATAGAATCTCCCCTATCCTCTTTTATCCCCAACTGATTTAAGAAATTATTGCTATTCAATTGACAGCAGAAAACAGCAAATTTACTCCACACTTTCTTAACAACTTCAGAAGACAGCAAACAGATCAAAACTGCCATTAGAAATCCCCTTTCCTCCTTTATCCAATTACCAACGCAACCAATCAGATTCCACCAGAAATCCGTTGACAAAAAATTAAGAAATCTCAGCAAAGACCAAATATGAATCAAGGCTGAAATATTAGAACCATGTTAAAATTGGTCTACTAACTCCATTTCCTTTCTTTTTTCTAGTATTCTTACCCACGTATAATTGATATTCTTCCTCGCTATCTTTCCTTTAAAGCTAAATTTCTCTTTTCCTCCTTTTCCCTTTCATTACTTTTTTTCTCTTCTACCTTTTCACCAAGAGAACTCCCAAAATCATTGCTAGTGACAAGAATTCTCCTTGTTTAAAGTGCATGGCCCTAAGCATTCAATCTCCTCTTTATTTAGTTTTTCCATTCTGTTTTCAGCTTCCATCAAACTATTATATCTTATCTCTTCATCACAAATGCCTATAGCATCTCTTTCTGATAAAATCCGATGTTGTTCTTAAGTAGTTTGCTTTGAAAACTAATTTTCCACTTTCTGATTCTGAGATTGCTGTTGATGTTGTTGTTGTTGTTGCTGTTTCATTACATCATCAGCAACAGACAAAGAACCTTCTTCAATCTGTTCCACCTCTTCTGTTCTAATTCTTACTTCACTACTATCCATACTTGCCACTACCTCTTCTTTCTTATCAGTATTCAGAATCCTCACTTCATCAGTAACCATAACAGCAACATTATTAACTTGCCTTGCTATTTCTTCACTGTCAACTGCATTCCCATTCACTTGCTCTAAATTCTGATTTCCCCCTTCATTATGCATTTGTTTCTGATTCTGAGAAGCTAGCTTTCGTATATCCTTTCTTTTCCACTCTGTTCCATCTTTGATTCATTGTAACATCAATTCTGTTTCCATCCTCTTCATTCATTGGCTTTTTCCCCTCTTGTTGCTCCATTGACCACTAAACCTTCTGCCAAAATCCATTTTCCTTGGATTCTCCTATCCAAATCTCAGTTTCCAAGGGCTTTGATACATCTATTTTCACACACAATCTAGCATACAACTGATTATTGAGCCCCAAGGTTCTAATATCAACCCTTAGGAATTTACCAAGTTCATTGCCTATGCACTCCAACAAAGCACCATTGTAAAATGCCCATGGAATCCCAGACAGTCTAATTCAAACACCAACAACTGGATTTTCAACATTTAACTTTGAATTCAGGGGTCAATCTAAACGCCCAATACATGCACTTATTAATAACATATGATTCCTTGGACAAAGTAAGACGTAAATCATCCTCACAACCAATATACACACCAACATGCCTTGGATCAATCAAACTAACCACAAATTGACCATTTAGCTTTCAATTCTGCTTAATATGCTCATGAATTTGATGTAAAGTAGGCCTACCTGCTGAAAACTTGAATCGAACCTTGAACAGCTCGAGCGTAAGTTGTTTTTGGTTTCTGATCGTGATTTGAATTGAACAATTGTGGAATGTTATGAGCTGAATCCTTCGGTGAATGTGTGGATTGAAGGTTAGGGAAGCTTGCCTGACCACCAATGTCCGGTGGTTTGGCCATCTACGGCGAAAATTGGCCGGAAAAGCCAAACACGCACTATTCGCACCGTTGTGTAACCTGGAGAGAAACACGCGTGGGTTGGGGTTGGGGTTGGGGTTGGGGGTTTAGGGTTTAGGTTTTTATTTTTTATTTTTTATATAACCAGGACGGAATCTGGGTGGATTTTATTGATAACAAACACCATATTGTTTACAAGAGGGGGACAACCATCTAATACATGAGTGATATGGAGCCTAAACCTCAACCTCACTATTACAACTTTATTACCTTCCAATCTAGATTTATCTATCTTTTCTATAACAAACAATATACTTTTTCCAAATCTATTTAGAAACTTGACATCCCTTTCTATACAGCTACTATCCATGATCCCACTAACTGCCAACATAACTACACAACCCAAATAAACTGCAACTGGCCAAGCAAAACCACTACCAAAACAAACTGCAAAGTATTCAACTCAACCGCTGCCAAACTAACCCAACTGCAACTAAAAACTGCAGCCAAGCTAAACCTCAACAGGTCAGCCATACCACAGCCGCAGCCATATTTCAAACAGCCAACCGCAACTAGCTCAAAAACAAACATACAAACCGCAGCCAAATTCAATTCAACCGCATTACAAACCGCATCCAAAACCGCATTTGACTCGGGCACATTCAACTGGAGCCAATCTAAACACAGCCAGGCCACCACCAACCTCACTATCAACCGCTTTATAGACCTAAACCATTTATCCTTTCTATATTCAAAAATCTCATATACGCATGATCAATCTTCCAAGGCAATAACCCCATTGAACCTTCCCACATATCTGAAATTTGCTGCTTCTGCAAATGTTTAAACAGCAAACCTGAAGCTAATAAGCCAACAATCTGATCTTTAACCACTAGCTGATCCATATATTTCATAGGAATTCCAATGAAATACAGCTGAAACGCAATCCAAACATCATAATCACTAGCTGTCAAAACCAAATTATCAGACCCGACTCCAAGCATTAAATCATACTGATGCTGGGAACCATTAAACACCAAAAAGAAGCTCTGAACCTGATTCAAAGCTGATGAATCAGAATCCTTCACTCCAACAGAATGAAACAACACCAACCTAGAAACAGCAAACTGATTCATTACTTCCATTGAGTCTCCCCTATCCACCTTTATCCACCTAACAGAACAACCAAACACCATAACCACTAGATGATGCTGCCACCAAATAAACAACAAAAAGAAGCAGCTATGAACATGCTTCATATCTGTTTGAAACAAAAGCAACCTGGAACCAGTCAACTGATTCAAAGCTGCCATATAATATCCCCTCTCCTCCTTTATCCAAATACCAGAACATCCAATCAAAAACCAAGAGAACTTCATTGTGAAATACATGATTAACAAGCTCAGCAAAAAAAAAAACCAAAAACCCCCATTATTTGTTCACACCTCTTGGTCTACCCCTTTTTGATTTGGAGTTAATGCTTCTTTCTATCTTCTTTTCTCTCTTATTCAGATCCTTTAAAGCATTTCTAGTAACATGTAATTGATATTCAACATCACTACCACTTTAAAAGGATTAACAAGATTAACGAAAATTCATTTACATGACTATATTGAAAAATATATTCTTAACACTTTTGTTCTAATCCATTCATTTACTAAGTCCTTTAAAATGGTTAAAATACTCATTTAATACTCTTGCACATTTTAGATTTATTAATTTCATCAACTTAAAACTATTTATGGACCGAATAAATGAGGTGTCAAAATTTTATTGGTGTTTGTTATTTCCTCTCTCAAGGAAATTTCCATATTGTACCAAGTTACCTACGAATGTATGTATAATGCTGTCCGGAAATAGTTTAGGGGTATAAACGCATCCAAACAACTCCTAACAATAAAAGATATAAATATGAAAACTTCTCTCCCTTTCAAATTAGAGATCTTCTCTCATCCCATCAGAAATGTCGAACTCCAACTCTGCTAAACCCAAGGCATTCTCCATAACCGACCTAAGATCATCATCCATGCCATGTACCTCGAACAAATCCTCTACAATTGGCTCAACAACATCCATGAAGCACAAAGAATGGCCATCCTTGGGATATTTCATGGAGTAAGATATTGAACTCCATCACCTCCCCATCAAATTCCATAGTCAAAGATCCATTGGAAACATCCAATTTGGTATGTGCTGTAGACATAAAAGGTCTCCCCAACAAAATAGGGCCCTTCACATCCGTGTCCATCTCCAATACATAAAAGTCTGCAGGAAAGATCATCTTACCGACCCAAACTAAAACATCTTCAATCAACCCCTTTGGATAGGCATTCGATCTATCTGCAAGTTGAATAACAACTCTAGTATCCTGTAAAGGTCCCAACCTGAGGCTCTCAAACAATGTAAAGGGCATGACATTGATTGAAGCCCCCAAGTCAAGCATGGCCATATGCTCTGAAGAATCCACTAGAGACACTGGAATCACAAACATGCCCGGATCACTACTACACTTCTTGGGTATCTTCTTCTGATAGACTGCAGAAACATGTTCACTAACCTTCACCTTCACTCCTCAATTTTTGATCCCTCCTTGTAGTACACAAATCTTTCAAGAACTTGGCATACCTAGGCACTGTTCGAAGATCAAGGAAAGGAATATTCACCTCTAGTCTCTTAAATGTGTCAAATAAAGCCTTGTTAGGCTCCGGTTTACGTGACTCACTCAAAGCTGCAGGAAACGGAGGAATAGGCTCATAAACTGGCATCACCGGAGGAACATACTTCTTTTCCACTTCCTTCTCTGTAGGCTCTACTTTCAGGCTCTACTTTCTCAACCACTAACTCCGGTTCTATAGGCACAACTTGCTCCTCAACTACCTTCTTCCTTATCTCATACACTGCAGATACATTTTGCTTAGGATTTGGTTCAGTTATAGATGGTAACTTTCCCGAATCCTTAGCCTCTAGCCTCCCAATTGCATTCGCTATTTGACCCATATGCTTCTCAATATTATCAAAGATACATTTTGCTTAGGATTTGGTTCAGTTATAGATGGTAACTTTCCCGAATCCTTAGCCTCTAGCCTCCCAATTGCATTCGCTATTTGACCCATATGCGTCTCAATATTATCAAGGCTTGCATCGGTCCTTTGTTGATACTGTTGGAAGTTTCCATTCATAGTACTTACCGACTGCGTTAGAGAATTAAGGAGATCTTCTGTAGATGGTTTAGGAGGATTAGTATGTGGTGGTTGGGAAGGTTGTTGTGGTGGTTGCCCATAAGAAGACCTGTAAGGAGAAAGGATGAGGCGGACCCCACTTGAAACCCGGATGAGTCTTCCATACTGGGTTATAAGAATCAGGCATAGCCGGTTGTCCCTGCTGTCCAAACCCTGCTGCTTTCACATCTTCCAACTCTTCAATTTGCAAAAAGAAGGGCATGCATCATAGCAAAGACCACACTGCTTGGGTTGTTGACCCAATGCTATCGCCTTTACCATATCCTTCAACTCTTTCATCTCCGTCTCAAGACTACTAGAAAAATTCCTGCTCGAATCCGCTGCACTGACGTGTTTCACTTTACCTGTTATCTTTAACGTAAAGTTATGTCTTTTTAACGTTTATGTACTAACGTTACTAGGTACTAACGTTCTTGAAACTGCTGACGTCACCTGATAATGTTAGAATATGTCTAAGAAACGTTTCTTGTTATCAATAACGTTATTATGCATTAGTAACGGTATATACTTCTAAAGTATACTTCGGGATAACGTTACTAGGTACTAACGTTCTTGTTGGGGTTTTTGGAGGTTACGGGTCTTCGGGATCACGTTTGTGTGAGTCTGCAGTGTGTCCCGGGTGTTCGGATGGGGAGCGATCCGGATTGGGGTACTTACAGAAGCTCCTCGGCGACGTCACTTACGAAGGAAGTGTGGTCGTCGATAAAGATAATGGTCCCGATCTGGATCGCTTGTCGGGAGAGAGAAGGTGACCGTATTGGTCGGATGTGAGGACGTGTCGGTGTCCGGGGTGAGGTGGACGTGTTGGTGTCCGGGTGTGAGGTGTCCATTCATTGCATTGACATTATTTGTTAAATGTATTAAGCTGTCTTTTAGCACGTTGTGAGCTTGAGAGTAGACCGTTCTTATACTCATCAAGAAATGTTGTAATCGAATGGCTCGGGATGGACTGGCAGGGCTTCGGGAGTGTCTCAGGACGACTCGGTAGGGCTTCGGGAGGACTTCGAAAAGCCTCAGGAGGGCTCGGAAGGCCTCAGAATGAATTGAAAGGGACGGGGATTGCCTCAGAAGGACTTAGAAGGGAGCCTGAAGGCTGGGGGAGAAAGGAGAGAATGGAGGTGTGAAGAAAATGAGAGGGGGAGCCCTCTATTTATAGGCCCCAAAAAACTGCAAAGTGGTTCGTACGGACCTTGTTGCAAAATTAGTTTTTGGTTTTTCGGGATTTGAGGGAATATCGTAGACTCTAAGGGGATTTTGCAATGATGGGTTTCACCCTGCAAAGTGGTCCGTACGGACACTATTGCAGGCTGACCATTTTTGTAAATTTTAAAAAAGTCCTATTTTATTTTATCCCAAAAGGGTCCTACCTTGGTTTGGTTGGTGGATTTGGGGTTTTTGGAAGTTATGGGTCTTCGGGATCACGTTTGTGTGAGTTCGCGGTGTTTCCCGGGTGTTCGGATGGGGAGCGATCCGGATTGGGGTACTTACAGAAGCCCCTCGGCGACGTCACTTATGAAGGAAGTGGGGTCGTCGATAAAGATAAAGGTCCCGATCTGAATATGGATGAGTTATTATTATTAAAAAATGCTAAATTAACACCGACGGATTAATTTTGCCCTGATAAAGAAATAGCTACGAAAAATTTCGTCGGTAAAGTCCGACCAGTCAAACACACGTTAGCGTCGGCATTGAAACGAATATTCGACGAATATAATTTTTTATTGACTTGAAAATAATATTTTAGACTTTGTTAATTAGTGTTTTTTTTTAAAAAAAAATTAAAACAAAATTATATTATCACCGACGGAATTATTTCGTCACTGACATATATAAAAAAATTAAAATCAAAATTATATTATCACCGCGTTGATAAATTAAAAAAAACAATTTGCCCAATTTTAAAACATGACAAACACATTTCTTTCCTTTTTTCCCTACTACCGTCAACAATTTCTTGGCTGGCGTCCATTTCTCTCCTGACACCCTACCCTTACCGGCGGACATACCTTTTTCCCTTCCCCCATATGAGGAAACGCTTCTTCCTTCCATTCCCCTACCCCTACCCCCATTCCAAACTCTGTCTCATTCCTCTCTCTCTCTTTCTCCTTCCCTTACCCTACCCCCATTCCAATTGCTCTCTCCCCTACCCCCATTCCAAACTCTGTCTCATTCCTCTCTCTCTCTCTCTCTCCTTCCCTTACCCTACCCCCATTCCAATCGCTCTCTCTGGCAGAATTTCAAGAGCCATTTTCTCACAAACAACAGTTCATGCTCTTTTTCATTCTTTTCAAGTTTATTACTATTTCTCCTCATGAATTTCTCGTCTTTTACCATTATCATTCTTTTCTTTGTGGATATATGAAAATTTTCTTATGTTTTGTAATTTGGTATTAAATAGTTATAAAAGGATAACATTTTTTGTATTTCTCTTCCATGCACAGTAGCAAAAACCCATATTAAATTTCTAAGGGTTTCTATCTCTCTTATTAAATTTTTGTTAGGGTTTTCTACCTCTCTTATTAAATTTTTGCTAGGGTGTTGTAATAAGCACATTATGTACAAATTTTTCTTCCTTTACTGATGGTTTATATTTTCCTTCCTTTACTGATGAAAACAATTGTTACTAGCTTCTAAATTGTTACTTGAACCAATTTCAAGAAAACTACCTACTGTTAAATTTTTGCTAAAGTTTTTCAAACCTGTATATGCTGAAGTATTAGCTTCTGCACACGAATGTTCATGTAGTTTTACAAGTCATTTTCAAGTCTATTAGAGCATAAGTAAATGATAATATGAAAGTTAACTGAAGCTCGTAAGAAAAGGGGAGGAGGGGGAGGGGGATTTAACTATAACTGCAACATTTTCAGCATTAAGAAGGAACAGCCGGGAAAATTCATTTGTGATATAGCTTCGGCTATATGCCAAATACGACTAATACCATCCCACTTCTCAGGAGTTGAGATTATAACATTCGCTGATTAGAGAGCCATTGAATCTGGTGTATGATCCCTTCATCTCAACCTCATGAACATTATATGAACATTGCCGGCTAACATTATCCTTCATGCTATGCTAGACCTTATTGTCAAAATGAAAAGCTCAGATTGGAAGACTTAGTCGTTCTCTAAGTCCTGTAGGAACTATTTCATCAAGAGGTTTCGATATGGACCTTGATTTAAATCTGATTTGATCTAATCATACATTCAAATTACATGTGAAACATGGTTATCTTATACTTATACTCAGTAAATTTCAAACTAATGTCTTAACTTGATCACTCCCTTGTTTTCTTGTTATCATTTATTGGTTGTTTGGTTAGCTCTGCATAGTCACTCGACAGCTTAAAAGAGTGCTTTTAGTGATCTTGTATGTGTATATATATACTTATCCAATTGGTAGATGACCAAACTTTCTACTATCTATTTTTTAAAATGTGACTTATTTTTGGACAAACAGAAATGAAAATTGTTTATTTTTTTTAAATTCCTCATTTTTATATGCTTTTGAAATTGGTACTGGGGCTTAGATGTTTCAATGTTTTGATGTTTATTTAATTTAAGTTTCTTACTTTTGCAGGATGTCGATTACTGCTGTTGTATTACTATTATCAATTTTTGATTTTTTAATCTCGATAATAACCATTATCGTTGTATTAGTTTATATTTATGTATCTCTTTCCTACCCCCCCCCCCAGAGAAAAAAACTTAGATGAGGAGATAGGTGTCGCAACGCTCGGACAACTCTTCGAGGCCAACCCTCCTGAAGTCCACTCTCTCCAACTCTACACTCCCGAAGGCTGCTTTCCGGAAGATCGCTCTTCCGAAAGCTATTCTCCTGAAGTTCACTCTATCAGACTCGACCCTACCAATATATGATCAACTTGTGTTTATTATTCTTAATTTATTTTGGAATGAATGTAATGTTATGATTGTATAAGGTTTTTGGGTTTGAAATCCTCTCAACTTATGATGCAAAATATTTTATTAGCATGGTGTTGGTGTAATGGTTTAATGGTGTAAGACATTTTGTTTGATTACAATTTTTCATCCCAGTTCAATGTGCCATACAGTGATTTTACATAGAGTGATTGTATGGAAAATGACATATAAAATCACTCATATAAAATCATTGTATGGCACATTGAACTGGGATGAAAAATTGTAATCAAACAAAATGTCTTACACCATTAAACCATTACACCAACACCATGCTAATAAAATATTTTGCATCATAAGTTAAGAGGATTTCAAACCCAAAAACCTCATACAATCATAACATTACATTCATTTCAAAATAAATTAAGAGTAATAAACACAAGTTGAACATATATTGGTAGGGTTTAGTTTGATAGAGTGAACTTCAGGAGAATAGCTTTCGGAAGAGCGGTCTTCCGGAGAGCAGCCTTCGGGAGTGTAGAGTTGGAGAGAGTGGACTTCAGGAGGGTCGGCCTCGAAGAGTTGTCCGAGCGTTGCGACACCCTCTCCTCATCTAAGTTTTTCTCTCTAGGGGGGTAGGAAAGAGATACATAAATATAAACTAATACAACGATAATGGTTATTATCGAGATTAAAAAAACAAAAATTGATAATAGTAATACAACAGTAGTAATCGACATCCTGCAAAAGTAAGAAACTTAAATTAAATAAACATCAAAACATTGAAACATCTGAGTCCCAATACCAATTTCAAAAGCATATAAAATGAGGAATTTAAAAAAATAAACAATTTTCATGTCTGTCCCAAAATAAGTCACATTTTAAAAAATACACTCTCTCCAGGAGGGTCGGCCTCGAAGAGTTGTCCGAGCGTTGCGACACCCATCTCCTCATCTAAGTTTTTCTCTCTAGGGGGGTAGGAAAGAGATACATAAATATAAACTAATACAACGATAATGGTTATTATCGAGATTAAAAAAACAAAAATTGATAATAGTAATACAACAGTAGTAATCGACATCCTGCAAAAGTAAGAAACTTAAATTAAATAAACATCAAAACATTGAAACATCTGAGTCCCAATACCAATTTCAAAAGCATATAAAATGAGGAATTTAAAAAAATAAACAATTTTCATGTCTGTCCCAAAATAAGTCACATTTTAAAAAATAGATAGTAGAAAGTTTGGTCATCTATCAAGCGGATAAGTATATTTATACACACATACAAGTCACTAAAAGCACTCTTTTAAGCTGTCGAGTGACTATGCAGAGCTAACCAATAAATGATAACAAGAAAACAAGAGAGTGATCAATTTAAGACATTAGTTTGAAATTTATTGAATATAAGTATAAGATAACCATGTTTCACATGTAGTTTGAGTGTATGATTAGCTCAAATCAGATTTAAATCAAGGTCCATATCGAAACCTCTTGATGAAATGGTCAGCCTGCAATAGTGTCCGTACGGACCACTTTGCAGGGTGAAAATCGTCATTGCAAAATCCCCTTAAATTCTATGATATTCCCTCGAATATCGGAAAATCAAAAAACTAGTTTTGCAACAAGGTCCGTACGGACCACTTGCAGTTTTTTGGGGCCTATAAATAGAGGGCTCCCCCTCTCTTTTTCTTCGCACCTCATTCTCTCTTCTCTCTTCTCTCCACCCAGCCTTAGGCTCCCTTCTAAGTCATTTCGAGGCAATCCCGGTCCCTTTCGATTCATTCCGAGGCCTTCCGAGCCCTCCTGAGGCGCTCCGAAGTCCTCCCGAAGCGTCCTGAAGCCCTGCCGAGTCGTCCTGAGACGCTCCTGAAGCATCCTGAAGCCTCCCGAAGCCTTGCCGGTCCATCCCGAGTCATTTCGGTCCATCCCAAGCCATTCGATTACAACATTTCTTGACGAGTACAAACACGGTCTACTCTCAAGCTCACATGCTAAAAGACAGCTTAATACATTTAACAAATAATGTCAATGCAATGAATGGACACCTCACACCCGGACACCGGCACGTCCACCTCACCCCGGACACCGACACGTCCTCCCATCCGACCAACACGGTCACCTTCTTTCTACCGACAAGCGATCCAGATCGGGATCTTATCGACGACCACACTTCCTTCATAAGTGACGTCGCCGAGGGGCTTCTGTAAGTATCCCCATTCGAACACCCGGGAAACATTGTGGACTCACATGTTGTTAATGAATTTTGGGGGATCGAATTCAACCATTACTTCGCCTTATCCTTAAGAGAGAAAGGAAAAAGGCGCATCCGAATCGCTTTCGGGGTTACATTTTGAATACGTGTGGTATCACAATATTCAAGGAATGTTTGGATGTGGAGATGAGGATCTTCGAAAGCGGTGTCGCTATATTTGTTATTCATAACCATATGCATAAGTTGCGGCTTTATCTCAAAGTGTGCCGCTCCGGCATTCGGCACGATAGGGGATCTAGTTCCCGGGGTACTTGGATTTACAAAGTCCCGTAGGGTCCTAGCTGGTGTCTGTGATCTCTTTCCGCCATGTGTTTGTTTAGCGTCTTTAAATTTTCTTAATCTTTCGTGAAAGCTTCGTTCGGGTTTCGGATCAAAATTGTCAAAGAATGTCCGAGCCCATTTCATACACTATAAGAAAAACACTTAAAGAGAGATTAAACGTAACAATTTATCGGAAGTAAAAAAAAAACAAAAACAAAATAAAACAAAAAATTATGTAGTAAAGACAAACTTAAAGTAAACCGTTGTCCCTGGCAACGGCGCCAAAAACTTGTTGGGTTGTCTAACCTAACGGTTTATTTAATATCCGCAAGCGCACGGGCTATTGCAATATAGCGGGTGCAAGTACGGGTCGATCCCTTAGAGACAGGGTTTACTTAGGAATTATTTTTGTCTTTATTGAAATTATAGAAAGGATTGGGGGAGATAAAGATTGGTTTTGGAAATAGAAAGAACATAAACAGAAAATACTTTTAAAAACTTTATATAACGAAGCATTTTCGGAATTGGAAATCATATACATAATTTGTTCATCAAATTGTCTGTCTTAGAAATATAGGTTTTCATAAAAATCAAGGATGGTACGTTCGGCTTACACTACTTCTCATGGTCAAGCAAGTAGCATTGTATTCTTTACTAATTATGTCCTAACTGTTTGAGATTTTCGTTTATGATACTCCTGCCCTGTCACAAACGGGCATTCCGACTTATCTCTAGCTGACCATAATTAGTAAGAATCCACTAAGAATGAGAGTCAACATACTTTTCATTAAAGGAACATCCCTAGGCCGTTGAACTACTTTCGTGATCAATGGAACCTAGTTTCTTTATATGGTTCCATCAATCGAGATACTCCCCTATACCAAGTCTCTCACTAACCGATAATGGCATTATACTTATGCTAGCTCCTAAGTCAAGGACAGCGTTATCAATGTTTATTCTGCCAACACAACAAGGAATTGTAAATGTACTCGGATCCTTTAATTTTGGAGGATTTTTATTTTGCAAGACAACGCTCACTTCCTCCGTCAACATAACATTTTCATTTTCTTCTAGCCTTTATTTTTCAAAAATTAATTTCTTCAAAGGTTTAACGGCTAATGGCATATTTTCATGCTTTTTGAAATATGGAATGTTGACATTAATGGCATCTAGGTTTTCAAGGAATTCATCATAATCCTTGTCTTTTTTTCTAGGGGATTTCGTCCCCGAACTAGTCTCAATCATCGGAGGGATTGGACTATAATCAATACTTCTAGGGCATTCATTTATCTTTTTTTGCTCATCCCTAGTTTTTACCATGTTAACATGCTCATTTGGCCTTTGAGGTTGATCGGGAAGACTCTCTTGTGGCCTACTCGTTGGGATAGCCTGTTGAGCTTGTTGAGTTTCTAGCATCTTATTATGCGCGGCTAAGTTATCAAACCTAGCATTTAGAACTTTAAAGCATTTCCTAAATTCATTATTGACCTTTTCTTGAGAATTTTTATTTTCTACTACGAAATCCATCAAAAGAACTAATTTTGATTTAGGGGAAAGGTACTTGCATTGTTATTGAAATTCTTAGGTGCAAATCCCGGGGGTTGTGTAGATGGTTGCGGGTTTAGAACGTTGTTATTCTTATAGGAGAAGTTGGGGTGATTCCTCCATTCGGGATTGTATGTATTAGAATACATTCCCCCTTCTGTCCAAAAGAATTTACAATGTTCACTTGATCATTAGAGGTAATGTCAAGTAACTCGCAGTTATCCGTACTATGTGAGTTAGACCCACATAGTTCACATAACACATTTACATTCGCCACGGGGTTGACATTAAGATTTTCAAATTTTTTCAAAAGCATGTCGACCTTAGAAGAGAGAAGAGTAACTGCATCAGCATTATATTTATCAGGCGTACCTTGTTGTTTCTCCCTCTCATTTGACCATTGGTTTCAATGCAATATTCTCGATAAGGTCATATGCCTCATCGACTCCCTTGTTCATCGACTCCCTTGTTCATCAATGCTCCTCCTGCAGCGGCATCAATGGTCTCTCTTGTCTTGAATATGAGACCGTTGTAGAAGGTGTGAACAATCAACCACTTTTCGAGCCCGTGGTGGGGCTCCCATGCATCATAAAAAGTTTCACTATCTGTTTGACAGAAGTTAGTGATTTTTGTGCGTATTTGGGCAGTTTTGCTTGGTGGGAAAAATCGACCAAGGAATGCTTCTTGAATTTGGTCCCATGTTGTTAATGAATTTTGGGGAACCGAATTCAACCATTACTTCGCCTTATCCTTAAGAGAGAAAGGAAAAATGCGCATCTGAATCGCTTCCGGGGTAACATTTTGAATACGTGTGGTATCGCTATATTGGTTATTCATAACCATATGCAAAAGTTGCGGCTTTATCTCAAAGTGTGCCGCTTCGGCATTCGGCTCAACGATAGGGGATCTAGCTCCCGGGATACTTGGATTTACAAAGTCCCGTAGGGTCCTAGCTGGTGCCTGTGGATCTCTTTCCGCCATGTGTTTGCTTAGTTCTCTTTAAATTTTCTTAGTCTTTCGTGAAAGCTTCGTTCGAATTTCGGATCAAAATTTTCAAAGAATGTCCGAGCCCGTTTCCTACACTATAAGAAAAACACATAAAGAGAGATTAAACGTAACAATTTATCGGAAGTAAAAAAAAACAAAAAAAAAGTAAAACAAAAAATTATGTAGTAAAGACAAAAACTTAAAGTAAACTGTTGTCCCCGGCAACGGCGTCAAAAACTTGTTGGGTTGTCAACCTAACGATTTATTTAATATTCGCAAGCGCACGGGCTATTGCAGTATAGCGGGTGCAAGTACGGGTCGATCCCACAGAGACAGGGTTTACTTAGGAATTATTTTTGTCTTTATTGAAATTATAGAAAGAATTGGGGGAGATAAAGATTGGTTTTGAAAATAGAAAGAACATAAACAGAAAATACTTTTAAAAACTTTATATAACGAAGCATTCTCGGGATTGGAAATCATATAATTTGTTCATCAAATTGTCTTTGCCTTAGAAATATAGGTTTTCATAAAAATCAAGGATGGTACGTTCGGCTTACACTACTTCTCACGGTCAAGCAAGTAGCGTTGTATTCTTCACTAATTATGTCCTAACTGTTTGAGATTTCCGTTTATGATACTCCCGCCCTGTCACAAACGGGCATTCCGACTTATCTCTAGTTGACCATAATTAGTAAGAATCCACTAAGAATGAGAGTCAACATACTTTCCATTAAAGGAACATCCCTAGGCCGTGGAACTACTTTCGTGATCAATGGAACCTAGTTTCTTTATATGGTTCCGTCAATCGAGATTCTCCGCTAGGTCCTTCTCTCAATTGACTGAATCATACAAGTTGGATGTCTCCAAAATGTAAGACATTTAGAGATTAATATAAAGATTTTCGTTTATGATACTCCCGCCCTGTCACAAACGGGCATTCCGACTTATCTCTAGCCGACCATAATTAGTAAGAATCCACTAAGAATGAGAGTCTAACATACTTTCCATTAAAGGAACATCCCTAGGCCGTGGAACTACTTTCGTGATCAATGGAACCTAGTTTCTTTATATGGTTCCGTCAATCGAGATTCTCCGCTAGGTCCTTCTCTCAATTGACTGAATCATACAAGTTGGATGTCTCCAAAATGTAAGACATTTAGAGATTAATATAAAGAAATTGTTTAGATAAAGATAGAAGACAAGACTTTTTTTCATTTTAAGATGATGAACATTTATGCTTTGAGTTTTCAACCCCGAGAACAAGGGTGATTACTTACTAGCCATGTAAAACATATAAGCGATTATAATAAAGAATAGAGTAAGAGAAACTTATGATGAAATAGTAGATGAATGGCTGGAAATAATGCTTCACTTTATTGCTCATTTTCCAAAGTAACTTCAAGAACAAATATAGACTTTGATCTTCAAATGATCTTTGGAAATCAATGTAACAAGTATTTGTCTCTAAATTCTAACAATCTCCGATGAATATACTATGAAATTTCAGTAATTTTCGATGCCTAAGACTGAGTACAAGAGATCTTTTTATAAGGGGAGGGAACTCTTCAAGAAGGTGCCTTCAAAAAGTGCCTTTTAAATCTGCAGACGCGACTTGCACGATCGAGTCAAGGAATTTGCACGGCCATGCTCCCTTGGCGCTAGTTTTGAATTTGAGTTTTGATGTATTGCACGGCCGCTCTACTCTAAGCTGCACGGTCGCTTCGAAGGATAACACGGCCAATCAACTTTCAAGACACGGTCACTCTGAGTTTTGGGGCCAAAAATGGCCTGAAAATGGCCAAGTGCACGGTCGTTCACTCTTGGTTGCACGGCCGCTCCATCTGGTTTTCAGCTTGTGTGTTTGATTTGTTCGTTGTTCCTCCATGCCTTTGCACCAAAGTGTCCAAGCATCTTTTGATCATAAAACTCCAAAACCTGTCTAAAATGCATGTAATATACCAAAAGGCGTAAAATCTAATAAATATGAAAAAGTAACTAAAATGTACTTAAAAATGAGATAAAAATGATGATTTAACTAAGTAAAAGTATATAAAAACTTAGAATAAATGACTATATAATAGTCACTTATCAGTTAGGTTTGGTAATAGGGAATTTGCTTGTTCCAGGTGAGTATGTGGGCTTTGGGGTGAGTAATGAATTTGGATCGGTCCTTGGGACAGTTGAGTTTGAGGTATAGGATAGGTTATTCTTGTTAGGGTAGTGTCTGTGCTTTTTATCATACACTTCTGAGTGAGATTCCTCCAGCCTTGCAATGCTTATGGTCTGATTGAGAGTTGTTGGAAATTGAGACTGCACCCTATACTTTATTTCTTCCTTCAATCCCACAATAAACTTCTGAATGTAGAACCTCTCAGCCAATGATGGGTTTTCAGTTTTCATTATGGATCTAATCTCCTCAAATTTGTCTTGATAATCACATATTGACCCTAATTGTTTCAAATCACAAAACTCCCCTTCAATGTTTTCGTAAGCTTGAGTTCCAAATCTGACGGCCACCACATGAGTGAATTCATCCCAGCTCAACCTATCAATCTCTTCATTATAATTTTGGTACCAAAATTCAGCACTACCCTCAAAGTGCATAGTGGCCAGTTCCACCCTATCGTATTGTGGGACATCTCTGTATTTAAAAAACTTAAAGCACTTCCTTATCCACCCTCTATGATCAACCCCCAAGAACTTAGGGAATTTCAATTTAAGGTGCTTTTTATAAGTGTCATTCAACCCTTTATCAAGCTCAGTGGAGTGTTTGTACCTTTGGGTTTGAGTCTGCTCCGTCTCATCATCCAAATCCACATGCTGGATGTCCTTCCTCCTTTGCAAATCTGATTGTAGGTTGTTGGTGTTTGGAGGGGCCCCCAATATCGATCCTGAACTGTTAGGATTAGAAGGTTGTCCTCCTCCTCCTCCTCCCTCAATTCCCTTACCATTCAGAGACCTCTGCAGCTGCATAAACATACCCTTCACTTCATCAAAACCCTTGTCCATGGTTGCCTTCACATCAGCTATATTTTCCTTAAGGATTTGTTCAGTTTGATCTTGTTTCTCAGCCAGCTCACGAATTCTCTCCTCAGAAGTTCGTAAGTTGTTTTCCACCGTTTGCAGCCTAGTCTCGACCGTGATTGATTTCCCGAAATTGAGAAAGCTCTGATACCAAATTTGTTATGAACTGAGTAAGAAAATGGCAGAAATTGATAGAGAGGGAGATTAATCAGAGGAGAGAGAGAGAGAAGAAAGAGACGTAGATAAGAGAGAGAGATAGATTTAGAGAGAGAGAATATTGGAGAGAGAAAGGGAATAATTGTTGTTAATTCATAATGCCAATAGCTCGGAACACGTTGAGCTGATAAACCACGCCTGCACATGGCTGATACGCCAAAAATGGCAACCAAGGCAAAACGACGCCGTATCAAGCAACAACCTTATAACAACCTAAAGTAATTAAACGACAGCGTTTCTCACTAATAGAAAACGCACCTATTACATACGCTAATAAAATACGTTATTTAACCGTTAATTATCTAACGTTTATTTAACCAAACGACGACGTAATCCTCCTTCAATCATAATGGTCACTCCCAAATTGAACGAACCCTAATTTGTGACACTTCAATCGATCTTTGTTTCCCGTTACAAAATAGAACCATATCATCTGCATATAATAGATGAGTGATTGATTCCCCGCCTCTTTCATGATTATAAGGTTTGAAAATTCTTTCTTGGGCAGCTTTTTTGAGATTTTGGGATAGAATTTCTTGAGCTAAAATAAGGAGAAGGGGGGATAGAGGATCACCCTGTCTAACACCTCTAGTTCACCCTGTCTAACACCTCTAGTAGACTCAAAATATCCATATGATTTCCCATTGATTCTCATAGAATACTTATTACCTCTCAGAATTCTTTCAATCAAGTTTCTGCTATCAGCATCAAAACCCAGCACCGTTAAAGATTTCATCAGAAAATCCCATTCCACCCTGTCATAAGCTTTTGACATTCAATTTAAAAATCACATTATGCCTTGCCACCTTTCTGTCTATTCTATGCACCATCTCATAAGCCAAAGCCACAATCTCTTGAATACTTCTACCTTTAACAAAACCTGCCTGTTCAGGAGAGATTATGTCAGGAAGAAACTTTGCCAACCTTAGAGTGAGAATCTTGGATTGAATTTTGCTGAAGAAAGTACACAAACTGATTGGTCTAAGATCTTTGAAATCTTCAGGCTTCTCATTTTTAGGAATCAACACAATCACATTTGAGGCAAAACCATTATGCATCCCTTGACCACCAAAAAATTCTCTTGTAGCTTCAATCACATTTTCTCTAATAATAGGCCAGCATCCTTGAAAGAAATGTCCAGTGAAACCATCATTTCCCGGGGCAATATTAGGATTTAAGGATAACACAGCCTGCCATATTTCTTCTTCATCTGGAATTGTGCTTAGCTGCTTGTTCATATCATTGGAAACTTTGGGGAGAATATCTTCAAACAACGTATCATCAATAACATGGGGGGTGGAGGAAAACATGTTGTAGTAGTACATAGCAGCAAGATCACCTATTTCTTGTTCATCTTCACACCAAGATCCATCTATGAGTTTGATTCTGATTTTATTCATTCGTTTCCTCTCTTTAATACAAGCATGGAAGAAAGCATTGTTTCTATCTCCTTCTTGAAGCCAAAGCTGTCTGGATTGTTGTTGTTTCATCTCCATATCCCATCTCAAAATTGTACTTAGCTCATTCTTTGCTTGTAATTTTCTACTTCTGAATTACCTCCCTGATGAATAACATTTTTCATCTTTATGATATCATCCTGTAAAGCCACCATTTTCTTTTTTATATCTCTAAATATGTTCAAATTCCAGCTTTTCAAAGCTCTTCTAACTGAACTGAATTCCTAGCTGAGCCTTCTAACTGAACTGAATTCCAAATTTGCGAAATAAATTGTTGGAAAGATTGGTGTTCTAACCACATCTTTTGGAATCGAAACACACTTTTGGCCTTTGGTAAATCTTTCAACTCAAGTAACAGAGGAGCATGATCTGAAGCTATTCTGGCTAAGTGACTCACTTAAGCTGCCCATGCTTAATAATGAACTCTCCATTTGCTAAAACTCTGTCAAGTCTCTGCCAAATTCTACTAAAATCTTCATGATCATTACACCAAGTAAACATACTTCCTTCATAGCCCATATCAGACAAACCAGCAGCAGTTAGAAATCTGTTAAATTCTTCTATGGCTCCATGATCCCAGCCATTGCCCCCCACTTTCTCATTAACATTGGAAATCACATTAAAATCTCCACCTACAACCCAAGCTTCTTGACTTCCTTGTTGACACTGAATCAGATCATTCCACAAAATCCTTCTTTCTATTTTCTATGTACTTGCATAAACCACTGTGAGCAAACCATTCATATTAGTTCCTGCTCCTACTCTCACTGTGATAAACTGTTTCGTTACTTGAATGACATCAACTTGAATCCCATCTAGCCAAAGAAACCATATATGAGTATTAACGGGCTCCCCAAGAAAGGAATTTTTGAATTTCAATTTCTTTCTAACTTTTTCCAGTCTTCTACCTTGCCCTTTTTGCTCCAAAATAGCCACCAGCCATGGCTTTGTGCTGCTGAATCAATAAAGCCAAATATTCCATGGTATTTTTATTGTTGATCCCCCTTGCATTCCAAACAATAACTGCCATCGAAAAGCTTATTTACCTCTACCTCTGGATCTGCCTTTTTTTGGAGTAGGCTTATTCGTCTTCACTTTCCTTTTCTTTTGACTCTGTGAGCTATCCCCTTTTGAAATCTTTTTGCTTTTTGTGACTGGAACTTGGTAATCTTCATCAGCTTCTTCTTTTTCATCACTTTTGCTGCCATCTTCCTCTTCTAAATTCCCGTAATCCTCTTTCCAAAATCTGCCCTTTCTTAAAATATTTGATCCCCCCTCCTCTGAAGGCATTTCCCCAATTATTACTTGAGTTATAAAATGCTTCTTTATTCAAAGTACATAGCAATTCCTCCTTTTTTTCCATTTTCAGCTGCCATTCCTTCATTATCTGTCACATACTCCACCTCTTTGTTCCCTTTCTTTTTTACTGTATTCTCTTCACCTTCTTCTGACAACATCCCATCTTTCTGCTGTTTCAACTGATTATCACAACAACCAACAGCCTATCAACTTGGCCTGTGTCTTTCTGTTCTATTACTGAATTTATCCCAATTTCCTTTTCATACATCTGTTCATCAGTAAGGATTTCTCCATCACCATTATCTAAATTTTCTTGGGGAAAATCCTTCTTCTCACTGACCTTCTCTATATTCTCTTCTACTTCCTTTTCTTTCTCTATCTCATTTCCTGAAACCATAACCTCAGCTTTCTTCTGAATCACATCCATCTGTCCATCCTCTTTTTCAATTATTTGCCCTTCCTCTACATCATCTTCTGTGATTTTCTCCAACAAGATCATTTGTTTTCCACCAATAACCATCTGTTTTTTCTTCTTATTTTCCTCTTCATCCTTCTGTTTATTCCTTTTGTCCACATCAATACATTGTTCCTTTAAACTGCTCGTAGAAGCCTCCTTATCATGTTTCCTTTCTGTTTGAATCCAAGCTTGTTTAACTTTAGATTCCCCTCTGTTTTCTCCACCATTAATCATTGGCCTTTTACCATCCACTTTTTCCTGTTGTTCCTTATTCCACCTTGGCTTTCCAAATTCGAATCTCCCTTTTGCTTTCCTGCATATACCAATTGAATGTCCAAGCAAACCACTGCCACTACAATACGCAATATTTCCTTCATAATGGATTTTTTGCTAAAAACCATTCTCTTTTGATTCACCTATCCAAATTTCATTTTCAAGGGGCTTTGACACATCAATTTTCACACACAGCCTTGCATACAAATGATTGGTAAGTCCCAGAAGAAAGTCAAAGCTTTGATGAGCGAGAAAATGCAAAAGCTGAGGAAAGTTTTGCTTGAATCGAGGAAAGTTTTACTTGAACTTCCAGGGTAGGTTGTTCTTGATGAAGGGCATGCGCCACGTAATCATAGAAGCTCCATTTGGAACAATGTCTCACAGGTCACCACGAAAAAGCGTGTCATTCTCTCGGATACTCCTTTTCAGAACAATTTTGAGGAGCTCTTTAATACATTACGAAGAATCTTTGAGCATTAATTTAAAAGCCGGTCTTGTGTTCTTTTCATACATTCTCTTTCTTGAGAGAAATTGAAGAAGATGGAGATCTTACATCAGGGAAAACTAGAATTGGAATAAGTGAAACTTGCCAATATAAATTTTCATGAACTCATCTTCTTTCGATTAAAAGTTGAATTTGGGAAGAAAATCATGATCAAGAGAAGATGGAGAGAGATAGTTTTGAATTTTTTTTCTGTTTGTTTTATCAAAATCCCAAATTACAATATAAATTCACTTACAACTCAGTTTCTAAAATTTTCTGAGCATAATACTTTAGATACGGATGAAGAGAATGAAAAAACTCGCATCACTTTTGAAAGAACAGATAAATCAATAATAATGCAACAAAAGATATATACATAATAAAGATTCAATATACATAATAAATATCCAATATACATAATAAAGATCCAATATGCTCTCACAATATTCCCATCAAAGTAATATGAGTGTGATCCTAGTCAAACATGGACATAATAGCACCTAAATGTGATCTCCTAACATCTCGTGCACCCGTGTAATAGTAGCTCTGGCGTCCTCAGGTATCCTCTGATCCGTGAGCAAGGGAAGGAACATATCTCTAATGTCGGGTAGCGCCTCTGCAAGCCTGGGGTGAGGTGGAATGTCAACTGCGGTCTCATGTATCGGATTACTAATTCGAACATGACTCCTCATCCGAAACCACTCCATATAGTTCGGAGTCACAGGAGAAGACTCAGTCACTAATGGCCCCAGACGACGATGTGGATCGTAAGCATCCATGTCGAACTCAACCCACTCTGTCCAAATATCATCCTGGTCACCATATGCCTTCTTGTACCCCTTCTGACCAGCCATCAAAATGCACGTCATGAAAGGCAATGGCTGCTGTCTGGGGATCCTCTGCTGGATCGCGAACTGCCTGGTAACCCGGTCAGGCATATACGCCTCAGTGATGTCTAAGAAGCGTATAATCCCTCTGAAGTATGATACCGGCAGAAGCGCGTCTACTCGGGTACCATAAGGAGTCCAACAAACCTATAAGTTACTTTGTTAGGCAACGTCAACAAATATAACAATTTGTAACAATTTAAGTATAAATAACTCACCCTCTCAACAGGCATCGTGTCTAGGGTGCGGCGACAGTTCACTAGATGCTCCATCTCTCTCCCAGCTTTATCACTACGTGCCCATCTAAGGGCTCTCGGCTGCCCCTCTTGCCATCGCGGGTCCACAAGTCGCCGAAAATCCGGAAAGTACTCATATATTCAGCCCTGAAATGTATGTAAATAAATTATCAACTACCAATTAAATTAAATGTTGGGACTGAGGGAGTATTAACGAAATACTAAATATTACCTCTAGCAGAGTTGCACAACCACCCATCTGAGCGCATCCGGCTCTGGACGCCTTCCCTAACTCCCGGTACAAGTACGCCAAAGCAATCGATCCCCAGGAGAGACGCCCCACTCTCGGAAGATCCATGACCAGTGAGAGGTAGGCTGCAGGCATCTTATTCTGACTCTTGTCCACGAACAACGTGCAACCCAAGAGGAACAGGAGATAAGTAGAAGCACTCTGCTCGTCCGTCATGGCTGAAGGGGCCTATATGGTTTTGTTCTCTACGTCATCGTCCTTGTCATCGTTGGATATGGATCGCAGTATAGAATACATCAAAAGAACAATAGACAAGATGAGCAGAAGAACCACCACAGCCATAGTTTCGGGATCATCCATCTGTGCACTTGTGAAGTAAACCATGTTTGTTAGCAAATGTGGAATAAGAAAAATCTACACCAAGATAAGTGACTATATATATATATATACTACCTCTGTCCCAAAAATCAAAATGCATGTTCAAGTTCCACTCCTCATAAGAACAACAAAAGTGGTCTAATCATTTTACGACGGAGGGAGTACATCACAAGTATACTTATGCATAGCAACACATAGTTTAAACTAGATTAAAATTAGGACTAGAATCTGTTTGCAATGTCAGATATTTAATACACCAGCTTAACCACACAAATGAGTTCTTTTAAACACATTTTTGGGACGGAAGGGATGGGTTTGCTCATTGTTGTAAGAAAAACATACCAACAACCAACCAAAAAATTCAATAAGAGAAAAAACATTAAAATAAAAAAAAAACTAGAAAAATTAATATGGGTTTTACTAGTGTTTCTGCTACTGTTTCTTTCAGGAAAAAATCATTCAACTAGAAAACAACAAGATGAAAAAAATAAAATAGGAAATAAAGAGAAATGCAAAAGATGGAGTAAGAAGAGACGTAATACCGTAGTCGAAGAAGCGTCGGAAGGTGGAGTGTAAGAAGCGTCAGAAATAAAGAGAAGGCGATGAATTTTCAAAATTTTCGAATGATCGGCAGTGTGGGGAGGGGGAGAAGTGAGGAAGGAGAGGGGAAGGGGATTTCGGCGGTGTCAGAAGACGCTGGAGAAAGAAAAAGGAGAGAGTGAGTTGACGGACATGGATAGGTAGTAGGGGTGAGAAAAAATACTCCCTCCGTCCCAACTTAAACTTAAAAAAAAATTGAGTTCAAGAATTAAGAAAAAATTGATGTGTTGTGTGTGTATATGGTTTGATAAGAGAGAGAAAGTGAGGTAGGGAATAGTTAGTGGGTAATGGTTGTGAGTATGACATTTGGGATTTTGAAGTTTAAGATGTGACGCCCAAAATGGAGATTTTTGAAGTTTAAGATGGGACGAAGGGAGTATAGTGGAACCGGACCAGACCAAAGAAATCGGACCAGACCAGTACATATGGTTTGGTTCCGGTTCCAAAATATATTGCCAACATTTAAATTGAGCAAAATTGTCCTCTAATTTTTTATCTTGTTCAAAACTTATTTCTTTTAAATATTTTGCTACAAACAATATTCTTTTTTTATTTAACTATATATATTCTTCCTCCGTCTCACAACTATGTACACAAAATGAGTTTCGCACGGGAATTAAGGGATGAATAGTAGAGGGTAGTTGTTGTGAGGGTGGAAAGTGGAGTGGGAGAGAGAAAGTGGGGTAGGGAATAGTATGTTGATCGGTGTTGTGAGTATAAAAGTAAAATAGGAGAGAGAATGAGTGGGGTGAATGGGTATTTACAAGGAAAAAGAATGAGAGAAATGAGATTACGAGATATAAAGCTCGTCTTGTAGCACAAGGTTTCTCTCAATGCCCTGGGAATTATTTTGATGAGACATTCTCCCGTTATGGATGTTACTTTTATGTATACAAATTGTTACATGTGAGTACGACATTTGTTACGTTTAGTTATGATAACTATAACTTTTGGTAATGGCCTGAAAAACCAAAATAAAAATATAATAGATGAATTGAAGGATAAATGTATGTTAGTTATTGGAGAGGAGGGAAAAAAAGGAAAGGGTAGAAGAAAGGTTTGATGTGCAAGGGACTTTTTGTAGTTCTTTTCTTTTCTTAAGAGCATAAAAATATGGAGGAAGAGCATCGGAATGATCGGGAGGAGGAGGAAGAGCAGAACAATTAAGAGGTTGAGCAGTTATATTGATGGGTGATATTGTGACTGCTTAACTAGAATTGTTAGGGAGTATGTTGAAACTGAATTTGTATATTTTCTTTGTATTTTTTAGTTTTGTTATTTCCAAAATTATATTATTTGATTAAAATTATTAAAATTTTATATAATTTCTTTTTTTTTCTCAATAAATATGAGTTGGATGAGTTGGAGGGAAGAGAGAAGAGTCCAAGTGAACAAATTGACTATCATGCAAATGCTTTGCTCGAAGCCTATTCAGGTAACTAACTGTACTCATGTAATTGACCCATATTTGTTTGTCTGGATATTAATTCGTTTTTGAACGATGGAGTAGCATTTAGTCAAGTATGTTATGTAAATGAAACCTGCTTTGTGTCAACCGAAAATAAATTTCCTAATAGCTAAACTTCTTATAATTTGTAATTCAAGACCAAAACATAACTGTGCTATATTAATAAAAGACAATATTTGTTAAATACATATATAAGCCCTCCATTCTGATCACAATGTTAAAATTATAAAAAACAATGTAGCATTCCATACAAACAAAGGAGAAAAAGAAGGAAAGGCTCCCAAGCATACAACAAAGATTCACAATTAGAGCATAATATTCATGTTTTTCATTATAGAACATACATCTTCTACATTTCCCTCTATTGTAACTTTTACATCCTTCCCTTCAACTATAGCCTTGACTATCATTTTCAGATGATGTCGATCCTTTGTCTAAAGGCACATCTTAGAAACTGACGGAGAGTGATGTAGAGCAAATGCTTCTAGCACTTTATCATATGAAGGATATTTTTTGTACAAAGCATTGTTATATTTGTGAACTTGAGCATGGAATTCGGCCCAAGTTGAGTAGATCCCAGGGTTGCGCCCCTTTCACACAACATAGTATGAGTTTCTCATCTGTTAAACAAAAGCATACGTATATCAGAAGAAAGATAAATAAGAACAGCGAGGTTAAAAACATTCCATTGTCTTCTTATAACTAATTTGCAGAAAATATAAGAAGACAATGGAATGGTTTTAACCTTGCTGTTCTTATTTATCATTCTTCTGATATACGTATGCTTTTGTTTAACAGATGGGAAACTCATACTATGTTGTGTGGAAGGGGCGCAACCCTGGATCTACTCAACTTGGGCCGATTGCCATGCTCAAGTTCACAAATATAACAATGCTTTTTACAAGAAATATCCTTCATATGATAAAGCGCTAGAAGCATTTGCTCTACATCACTCTCTGTCAGTTTCTAAAGATGTGGCTTTGGACAAAGGATCGACACCATCTGAAAATGATAGAGTCAAGGCTATAGTTGAAGGGAAGGATGTAAAAGTTATAATAGAGGGAAATGTAGAAGATGTATGTTCTATGATGAAAAACATGAATATTAAGTTCTCATTGTGAATCTTTGTTGTATGCTAGTGAGCCTTTCCTTCTTTTTCTCCTTTGTTTGTATGGAATGCTACATTGTTTTTTGTAATTTTAACATTGTGATCAGAATGGAGGGCTTATATATGTATTTAACAAATATTGTCTTTTATTAATATAGTACAGTTATGTTTTGGTCTTGAATTACAAGTTATAAGAAGTTTAGCTATTAGGAAATTTATTTTCGGTTGACACAAAGCAGGTTTCATTTACATTACATACTTGACTAAACGCTACTCCATCGATCAAAAACGAGTTAATATTCAGACAAACAAATATGGGTCAATTACATGAGTACAGTTAGTTACCTGAATAGGCTTCAAGCAAAGCATTTGCATGATAGTCAATTTGTTCACTTGGACTCTTCTCTCTTCCCTCCAACTCATCCAACTCATATATAGTGAGGAAAAAAAGAAATTATATACAAATTTAATAATTTTAATCAAATAATATAATTTTGGAAATAACAAAACTAAAAAATACACAGAAAATATACAAATTCAGTTTCAACATACTCCCTAACAATTCTAGTTAATCAGTCACAATATCACCCATCAATATAACTGCTCAACCTCCTAATTGTTCTGCTCTTCCTCCTCCTCCCGATCATCCCGATGCTCTTCCTCAAGATTTTTCTACTCTTAAGAAAAGAAACTACAAAAAGTCCCTTGCACATCAAACCTTTCTTCTACGCTTTCCTTTTTTTCCCTCCTCTCCAATAACTAACATACATTTATCCTTCAATTCATCTATTATATTTTTATTTTGGTTTTTCAGGCCATTACCAAAAGTAATAGTTATCATGACTAAACGTAACAAAAGTCATACTCACATGTAACAATTTGTATACATAAAAGTAACATCCATAACGGGAGAATATGTCTCATGGCATTGAGAGAAACCTTGTGCTACAAGACGAGCTTTATATCTCGTAATCTCATTTCTCTCGTTCTTTTTCCTTGTAAATACCCTTTCACCCCACTAATTCTTTCTCATATTTTACTTTTATACTCACAACACCGATCAACATACTATTCCCTACCCCACTTTCTCTCTCCCACTCCACTTTCCACCTTCACAAAAACTACCCTCTACTGTTCATCCCTTAATTCCCATGCAAAACTCATTTTGTGTACATAGTTGTGGGACGGAGGAAGTATATATATAGTTAAATAAAAAAAGAATATTTTTTGTAGTAATATATTTAAAAGAAATAAGTTTTGAACAAGAAAAAAAATTAGAGGACATTTTTCCTCAATTTAAATGTTGGCAATATATTTTGGAACCGGAACCAAACCATATGTACTGGTCTGGTCTGATTTCTTTGGTCCGGTCCGGTTTCACTATACTCCCTCCGTCCCATCTTAAACTTCAAAATTCCAAATGTCATACTCACAACCATTACCCACTATTCCCTGTCTCACTTTCTCTCTCTTATCAAATCATATACACACACAACACATCAATTTTTTCTTAATTCTTGAACCCAATTTTTTTTTAAGTTTAAGTTGGGACGGAGGGAGTATTTTTTTCTCACCCCTACTACCTATCCATGTCCGTCAACTCACTCTCTCCTTTTTCTTTCTCCAGCGTCTTCTGACACCACCGAACTCCCCTTCCCCTCTCCTTCCTCACTTCTCCCTCTCTCTCCCCACACTGCCGATCATTCGAAAATTTTGAAAATTCATCGCCTTCTCTTTATTTTCGACGCTTCTTACACACTTCCTTCCGACGCTTCTTCGACTACGGTATTACGTCTCTTCTTACTCCATCTTTTGCATTTCTCTTTATTTCTTATTTTATTTTTTTCATCTTGTTGTTTTCTAGTTGAATGTTTTTTTCCCGAAAGAAACAGTAGCAGAAACACTAGTAAAACCCATATTAATTTTTCTAGTTTTTTTTTTTAATGTTTTTTCTCTTATTGAATTTTTTGGTTGGTTGTTGGTATGTTTTTCTTACAGCAATGAGCAAATCCATCCCTTCCGTCCCAAAAATGTGTTTAAAAGAACTCATTTGTGTTGTTAAGCTGGTGTATTAAATCTCTGACATTGCAAACAGATTCTAGTCCTAATTTGAATCTAGTTTTAAACTTTGTGTTGCTATGTATAAGTATACTTGTGACGTACTCCCTCCGTCGTAAAATGATTAGACCACTTTTGTTGTCATTATGAGGAGGGAAACTTGGACATGCATTTTGATTTTTGGGACAGAGGTAGTATATATATATATATAGTCACTTATCTTGGTGTAGATTTTTCTTATTCCACATTTGCTAACAAACATGGTTTACTTCACAAGTGCACAGATGGATGATCCCGGAACTATGGCTGTGGTGGTTCTTCGGCTCATCTTGTCTATTGTTCTTTTGGTGTATTCTATACTGCGGTCCATCTCCTACGATGACAAGGACGATGACGTAGAGAAGCAAAACCATATAGGCCCCTTCAGCCATGACGGACGAGCAGCGTGCTTCTACTTATCTCCTGTTCCTCTTAGGTTGCACGTTGTTCATGGACAAGAGTCAGGATAAGATGCCTGCAGCCTACCTCTCACTGGTCATGGATCTTCCGAGAGTGGGGCGTCTCTCCTGGGGATCGGCTGCTTTGGCGTACTTGTACCGGGAATTAAGGAAGGCGTCCAGAGCCGAATGCGCTCAGATGGGTGGTTGTGCGACTCTGATAGAGGTAATATTTAATATTTCGTTAATACTCCCTCAGTCCCAACATTTAATTTAATTGATAGTTGATAATTTATTTACATACATTTCAGGGCTGGATATACGAGTACTTTCCGGACTTTCGGCGACTTTTGGACCCGCTATGGCAGGAGGGGCAGCCGAGAGCCCTTAGATGGGCACGTAGTGATAAAGCTGGGAGGGAGATGGAGCATCTAGTGAACTGTCGCCGAACCCTAGACACGATGCCTGTTGAGAGGGTGAGTTATTTATATTTAAATTTTAAATTGTTACAAATTGTTATATTTGTTGACGTTGCCTAACAAAGTGGCTTATAGGTTTGTTGGACTCCTTGTGGTACCTGAGTAGACGCGCTTCTGCCGGTATCATACTTCAGAGGGATTATACGCTTCTTAGACATCACTGAGGCGTATATGCCTGACCGGGTTACTGTGCGCCGCGATCCAGAGGATCCCTGCATGCCAGCCTATCGCTTTCATGACGTGCATTTTGATGGCCGGTCAGAAGGGGTATAAGAAGGCATATGGTGACTGGGATGATATTTGGACAGAGTGGGTTGAGTTCGACATAGATGCTTACGATCCACATCGTCGTCTGGGGCCATTAGTGACTGAGTCTTCTCTTGTGACTCCGAACTATATGAAATGGTTTCGGATGAGGAGTCATGTTCGGATTAGTAATCCGATACATGAGACCGCAGTTGACATTCCACCTCACCCCAGGCTTGCAGAGGCGCTACCCGGCATCAGAGATATGCTCCTTCCCTTGCTCACGGATCAGAGGATACCTGAGGATGCCAGAGCTACTATTACACGGGTGCACGAGATGTTAGGAGATCACATTTAGGTGCTATTATTTCCATGTTTGACTAGGATCACACTCATATTACTTTGATGGGAATATTGTGAGAGCATATTGCATATTACTTTGATGGGAATATTGTGAGAGCATATTGGATCTTTATTATGTATATTGGATATTTATTATCTATATTGAATCTTTATTATGTATATATCTTTTGTTGCATTATTATAGATTTATCTGTTCTTTCAAAAGTGATGCGAGTTTTTTCATTCTCTTCATCCGTATCTAAAGTATATTATGCTCAGAAAATTTTAGAAACTGAGTTGTAAGTGAATTTATATTGTAATTTGGGGTTTTGATAAAACTGTCAACAGAAAAAGTTTTCAAAACTATCTCTCTCCATCTTCTCTTGATCATGATTTTCTTCCCAAATTCAACTTTTAATCGGAAGAAGAGTTAATGAAAATTTATATTGGCAAGTTTCACTTATTCCAATTCTAGTTTTCCCTGATGTAAGATCTCCATCTTCTTCATTTTCTCTCAAGAGAGAGAATGTATGAAAAGAACACAAGACCGGCTTTTAAATTAATGCTCAAAGATTCTTTGTAATGTATTAAAGAGCTTCTCAAAATTGTTCTGAAAAGGAGTTTCTTTCTGAGAGAATGACACGCTTTTTCGTGGTGAGCTGTGAGACAATGTTTCAAATGGAGCTTCTATGATTACGTGGCGTATGCCCTTCATCAAGAACAACCAACCCTGGAAGTTCAAGCAAAACTTTCCTCGGTTCAAGCAAAACTTTCCTCAGCTTTTGCATTTCCTCGCTCATAAAAACTTTGACTTTCTTCTGGAAATTGATGTGTATCAATCAGTTGTATGCAAGGCTGTGTGTGGAAATTGATGTGTCAAAGCCCCTTGAAAATGAAATTTGGATAGGTGAATCAAAAGAGAATGGTTTTTAGCAAAAAATTCATTATGAAGGAAATATTGCGTATTGTAGTGGCTGTGGTTTACTTGGACATTCAATTGGTATATGCAGGAAAGCAAAAGGGAGATTCGAATTTGGAAAGCCAAGGTGAAATAAGGAACAACAGGAAAAAGTGGATGGTAAAAGGCCAATGATTAATGGTGGAGAAAACAGAGGGGAATCTAAAGTTAAACAAGCTTGAATTCAAACAGAAAGGAAACATGATAAGGAGGCTTCAACGAGCAGTTTAAAGGAACAATGTATTGATGTGGACAAAAGGAATAAACAGAAGGATGAAGAGGAAAATAAGAAGAAAAAACAGGTGGTTATTGGTGGAAAACAAATGATCTTGTTGGAGAAAATCACAGAAGATGATGTAGAGGAAGGGCAAATAATTGAAAAAGAGGATGGACAGATGGATGTGATTCAGAAGAAAGCTGAGGTTATGTTTTCATGAAATGAGATAGAGAAAGAAAAGGAAGTAGAAGAGAATATAGAGAAGGTCAGTGAGAAGAAGGATTTTCCCCAAGAAAATTTAGATAATGGGGATGGAGAAATCCTTACTGATGAACAGATGTATGAAAAGGAAATGGGTATAAATTCAGTAATAGAACAGAAAGACACAGGCCAAGTTGATAGGGCTGTTGGTTGTTGTGATAATCAGTTGAAACAGCAGAACGATGGGATGTCGTCAGATGAAGGTGAAGAGAATACAGTAAAAAAGAAAGGGAATGAAGAGGTGGAGTATGTGACAGATAATGAAGGAATGGCAGCTGAAAATGGAAAAAAGGAGAAATTGCTATGTACTTTGAATAAAGAAGCATTTTATAACTCAAGTAATAATGGGGAAATGCCTTTCAGAGGAGGGGGGATCAAATATTTTGAGGAAGGGCAGATTTTGGAAAGAGGATTATGGGAATTTAGGAGAGGAAGATGGCAGCCAAAGTGATGAAAAAGAAGAAGCTGACGAAGATTACCAAGTTCCAGTCACAAAAAGCAAAAAGATTTCAAAAGGGGATAGCTCACAGAGTCAAAAGAAAAGGAAAATGAAGACGAATAAGCCTACTCCAAAAAAAGGCAGATCCAGAGATAGAGGTAAATAAGCTTTTCGATGGCAGTTATTGTTTGGAATGCAAGGGGGATCAACAATAAAAATACCATGGAATATTTGGCTTTATTGATTCAGCAGCACAAAGCCATGGCTGGTGGCTATTTTGGAGCCAAAAGGGCAAGGTAGAAGACTGGAAAAAGTTAGAAAGAAATTGAAATTCAAAAATTCCTTTCATGGGGATCCCGTTAATACTCATATATGGTTGCTTTGGCTAGATGGGATTCAAGTTGATGTCATTCAAGTAACGAAACAGTTTATCACAGTGAGAGTAGGAGCAGGAACTGATATGAATGGTTTGCTCACAGTGGTTTATGCAAGTACAGAGAAAATAGAAAGAAGCATTTTGTGGAATGATCTGATTCAGTGTCAACAAGGAAGTCAAGAAGCTTGGGTTGTAGGTGGATATTTTAATGTGATTTCCAATGTTAATGAGAAAGTGGGGGCAATGGCTGGGATCATGGAGCCATAGAAGAATTTAGCAGATTTCTAACTGCTGCTGGTTTGTCTGATATGGGCTATGAAGGAAGTATGTTTACTTGGTGTAATGATCATGAAGATTTTATAAAGATTATGCAAAGATGATTTTCATTGATCAATTGTATAGGTATTTATACACAAATGAATTTGTAACTGCTATATAGTGATTTACAAGAATAAATGGGAAGATATACACAATGCTAAGATCAAGGCATAGAATAACAGGGAGTTACAAATTCTGCATAATCTGCAGATTCTGGCTTGCACGGCGTGCATTTTTTAAGACATGTCCGTGCATCAGTTGCTGATGTTTCTGTCTGAAGTGCACGGGCGTGCTGTTTGTAAGACACGGCCGTGCACTAGCTGTTTGTTCAGAAGTTGATTCCTTGACACGCCCCCGCAAGATGGACGGTCCTATGGTGAGGCCAATCTTGGAGATAAGAGAGAGGAATCGAGCACGGGAAAGAGGCTTTGTGAGTGCATCAGCTAGTTGGCCATCACCGGAGATGTGTTGAACACGAAGTTTCCAAGATGAACTTGTTCTCGAACGAAGTGGAATGCTAGGGCCAAGTGCTTCATTCTTGAGTGGAAGACAGGATTGACGGAGTAGTATGTAGCTCCGAGATTGTCATAGTAGATCACCGGAGTAGTGGTAAGAGAGATGCCAAGTTCGGACAGAAGGTTAGTAACCCATAGCATTTCGGCAGTAGTGGCAGCAACAGCGTGAAATTCAACTTCTGTGGAAGAACGGGCAAGAGCTCTTTGTTTCTTGGATGACCAAGCTATAGGATTGCGACCAAGGTATACGAAAAACCCAGTGGTAGATATATAATCGTCCTCGTCATCCGCCCAGTCGGCATCACAGAATGCAGGAAGAGTAGAAGGAGTTTGTTTAAACAACTGAATACCCATGTGAAGTGAGCCATGAAGATAGCGAAGTAGTCTCTTGAGGGCTATCCAGTGGTTTTCTTGAGAATGGCGAAGGAATTGTGCAACTTTATTCACTTGGAAAGCTATATCCGGGCGAGTGAGCGGGAGGTATTGAAGGCTGCCAATGATAGCTCGAAATTCTGAGGGGTTGCAAATAGGTGTGCAAGGGGTGGCAGAAAGAGTGGGATAGGTTGCCATAGGGGTGGGGGATGGTTTGGAATGAACCATATTGTGTTTGTTAAGGAGGTCAATGATGTATTTAGACTGAGAGAGAAGAATCCCATTTGCGTTGGGTGTGACCTCGATGCCTAGGAAGTAAGAGAGAGGGCCTAAGTCCTTTAGAGAGAACCTAGACGCAAGATGAGTGATAAAATTCATGAGGAAAGAATCAGATGGGCTAGTGACAATAATGTCGTCTACATAAACAAGGAGAAGAATGCGATTTGAACCTTTGGAATATGAGAATAGAGAGGGGTCGGCTAGAGAGGAGGTAAATCTGAAGGATGTATGAAAGTTTTTGAGTCTGTGTACCAAGCATGTGGTGCTTGTTTAAGACCATAAATTGCTTTGAAAAGACGACAGACATGAGACGGATGAGATGTGTTTTGAAACCCTGGGGGCTGAGACATGAAGACAGTTTCAGAGAGATTACCTTGGAGAAAGGCATTATTGATATCTAGTTGTCGAAGAGACCAACCTTGACCAATAGCGAGGGAGAGAATGAGACGTTCGTGACTGGTTTGACAACAGGGCTGAAAATGTCTGAGTAATCAAGACCTGGGCGTTGGTGAAAACCCTTTGCAACCAGGCGAGCTTTGTACTTGCTGATGGAGTTGTCGGTGTTGTACTTAATTCGAAAGACCCATTTGCAACCAACGATGTTAGGTGCTTCGTGAGATGGAACTAGTGACCAAGTGTTGTTTCTTAAGAGAGCATTATATTCATCAACCATGGCGGCATGCCAGTGAGAGGGGAAGATAGGGCCTGTTTGGTGGATGTGGAAAGGGAATTGGGTGAGGGTAGGGTGACTAGGTGGGCATATTTGGGGTTTGGTTTTCTGATGTTGTTTGAGAGACGGGTTGTGATGGTTTGGTTGGGGTGAGTAGTAGGGGCTGGGTTGGGAGGAGGGGCTGGAGTATGGGTGTTAGAGGTTGCAGCAGGAGGGGGAGTTGGGGAGGGAGTAGTGGTAGGAGGTAGGGCGGTATCTGGTGGTGGAGCAGGCGAGGTGGGTGTGGTGGGAGTGTTGACTGGAGGGGGAATGGGAGGAGAGGAGGAGCAAGGTTGTATGATAGGAATGGAGAAGGTGCACCATTCAGTAGGGGGGAAATATGGAAAGGTGTAGAGGGTGTGGATATGAGGGAAGGGTAGGGAAATTCTGTTTCAACGAATTTAACATGGCGAGAGGTGTATAGTCGATTTGTGGTTGGGTCAAGACAGTGGTAACCACTTTGAGAAGGCGAGTATCCAACAAAGATGCAAGGGGTGGATTTGGGGGCTAGTTTATGAGGGGCGTAGGGTCGTAGCCAAGGGTAGCAAAGACAACCAAAACTGCGAAGTTTAGCGTAGTTTGGTGCGGTTTGGAATAATCGGAAATAGGGAGAGTCATTATCAAGAGAGGAAGTAGGCATGCAATTTATGAGATACTAGTAAAAGCCCGTGTCCGAGGACACGTGATATTTTTTAATTAAAAGTGAGGGCAAAATGGAAAAGGGACAACTTAGTGAGGGTAAAATGGGGAAAAAAACTTTTGGCACTATTCATACACCTATTCATCCCACTTCCCTCATTTATACTATAGATGTGGCAGTGGTTAGAGCATGAGGCCAGAAGTTGAGGGAGGAGTTTTGCATGAGAGAGGAGGGTAAGGCCGGTTTCAACACGGTGACGGTGACGCCGTTCGGCAAAGCCATTGTGTTCAGGGGTATGGGGAGGTGAGGTAAGGTAAGGTGAGAGATGTCGGATTGAATTAAAGATGGAGTAAGTTTGAGATATTCGCCCCCATTATCGGAGAAGAATTGAATGATAGGTCGTGAGAAGTATTTTTTCAACGAGAGATTTGAAACGGGCGAAAGTGGTGAAAGTGTCGGATTTGTGTTTCAATGGGTATAGCCAAGTGTATTTTGTGAAATGGTCAACAAAGATGACATATTATTTGTAATTGTCATAGGAGTGGATGGGGGAGGTCCATACATCAGAGAAGACTAGTTCCAGTGGAGCATGAGAAGTAAGAGTAGAAACAGAAAACGGAAGTTTGTGACTTTTATTGATATTGCAAGGGTTACAGAATGAGAGAGTACCGGTAGGAATAGACAGAGAAAATTGCTTATTTAAAAGGGAAACAATGGGGGGTGAGGGGTGGCCTAGTCTATGATGCCAAGACTGAAGAGAAGTGGTGGTGCCAAGATGAGCTTGAGGCGGAGTAGGTTGCCAAATATAGACTCCATGATCAGTGGTCCCGTGAAGTAGAATGCGGTTTGTCGAGATTTCCTTAACAAGAAAATTAGCAAATGGAGAATTCAACAAAGGCATTATTATCTTTGCAAAATTGAGATACGGAAAGAATGTTGCGAGAAATTAAAGAAACATGTAATACGTTTGTGAACACTAGGGATGAATTTAGATTAGGGAAAGAGAAAGAACCTATGTTAGAGATGGGAAGAGATGATCCATCCTCAATAATGACATCATCGCTGCCATCATAAGGGTGGTGAAGAGATAGATTGGAGAGATCATTTGTGAGGTGATTTGTGGTCCCGCTGTCAACAAGCCAAGGAGCCGGTGGTGGTTGGGAATAGGTGGTGGCAGTGTGAACTCGAGGTGTGGATTGTGAGGGATTAAAACGGGGTGTGCGATTAGAGGAGGCAACGGGTGGGAAGACAACATTGTGTTAGTCACGTTTGAATTGACGACACTGGGAAATTACATGACCAACATAGAATTTCTGTCCCCATCTTTGACCCACATCTGCCTCGATTGTTGCTGCTTCATTTCATTCTCCCACCGCAGCACCTGAGCCAAGTCAACCCTTTTCTGTTTTAATGACTGATCAATGGAAACATCCCATCCCTGTTGCAGCTGAACATCTAAGGCCATGATCTCATCCTGAAGCCTATTAATTTTTCGAAAGATGTTCTCAAAAATCTCTCAATTCCATTTACGAAGGGCCTTACGTAGAGCATATAACTTCTTATGAAATCTCTCCAGGGCATTACCATTATACCACTTGTTCCAAATCTCAGCAAAAAAACTTTGAAAATCCGCATGGTCGAGCCACATGCGCTGAAATTTAAAAACATGAACCGGCTTTGAAATGGACAGAAAGTTTACCTTCAGCGGAGAGTGGTCCGACTTATCCCGAGGAAGGTGAGTAACAGTCACGTTACCATGTTTGGATAAGAAGCACCATTAACAAAAACTCATAACAAAAACTCGATCCAAACGCTCCCAAATCCTCCTAGCCCCATCATGGCCGTTACACCAAGTGTAAATGCTTTCCTCAAAATCAATCTCGGAAAGACCAGCAGCAACAGAACAGCGATTAAAATCATCCATACCCGAAAAATCCCATCCATTACCACCCAGCGTTTCTGAAGGCTGAGCAATAATATTAAAATCACCACCCACCAACCAAGGCTCATCATATTGAACCGAAAGCTGCGTCAATTCTGCCCATAACGGATGCCTGTCCACCCGATCACAACTGGCATATACAAAAGAAAATAAACCACAAGCTTCACCTCCATTCGTAACCCGAACAGTAATCTGCTGGTTAGACCAAGACACCAAACTCATATCAAAACCCGAACTCCACATAATCCAAATGTGTGTATTAATCGGGTTCCCATGCAAATAATGTCCAAAACCCAACTGCCTCGCGATTTTAGCAAGCCTATCCCCCAAGATTTTGGGTTCCAAGATTGCTAAGCACCACGGCTTATGCTGAGAAACTAAAAGCTTTAACGCATCCATTTTTGCTAAATTTCCAACCCCCCTCGCATTCCATATTATAACCGTCATTGGGAACTAGAAGAAGAAGAAGTCACCCCCTTAAGCTTACTCCTGGTCATCCGAGGAGAAGCCTTTCGTTGCCCATTTTTATTACCCTCAATTCAGGAAATCTCTTCCCCTGAAAATGACGAATCATGAGAATTCTCCTCCTCATCCGAATGAATATCCTCCGTGACCCCCTGTAAAGGCACAAGTTCACTATGCGGAGCAAAAACATTAGCAGGTTTCCCATCTGTAGAAGCGTCAATATCTCCCCTATTATCCACCTTGTCTGCAATAAGATCTTCCACTGGATCATTCAATGGCTCAACTCCGCCCATATAACAAAACCCAAAATCCTCTTCTGGCTTCTTCGTAACCTCATTACCTCCATTAACCACTGATTCAACCTAGACCTCACCTTCCTGTTCATCCTCCTTACCCACACTAAAGCTCAAAGATGCTTCAGTATTTAACGCGCAAACTTCCCCTACCTTTTCTTCCTTATCAACATCCACTAACACCGCAAAAGCATTATATGTCATCACCTTTACTTGCGCAGCAGGTTGAACTTCTCCCTCATCCTTCTTCCCATTAGCACCCCCATTCGAAGTACCCGCACCATCAGCGTTTTTCAAGATCTCCACCTTCCCATACTCAAGCTGAGATGTTTTTTCCTTCTGTCCAACCTTGATATTTACCCCATTATTACCCTCTGTAATCCCATGTTGGACCACCTGTTTACCCTTTCCTGTCTTAACTTGCCACTCCTTATTTGTGGATTTAGGAACCTCCCTTTGACCATCCTTAGGACCCCTATGGCCCCCTTTCACAAACGTAACTCTAGGCTTCATCTTTCCCTTTCGACAATTGCCCTTGGTATGTCCCAACAGCCCACAACCCTCACAAAACGCCAAATTGCCTTCGAATTCAATCTCCTGTATAAAAGCATTCTCCTTCGACGTTCCCAAGAAAACATGTTTAGGCAACAGTTGGGAAACATCAACCTCCACACACATCCTAGCAAAACCGTGATGTGTAAAACCCACTGTTCTATCATCCGCCCTTAGAAATCTACCAAACATATTTCCAATATTTTCAAGAAAAGCATACCAATGTAGAGGGAGATTGGGAAGACGTACCCAAGTGGCAACACACGGATTATCAACCGTGAAGTCAAAATCCGGTGTCCATCTAAAGCTTCGATAATTGCTATTCGCAATCACGTTTGAGTCCTTGGATAGAGCCCGAGTGAAATCCTCCTTGTTGGTTAAATATACAAGAACGTGCATCGGGTCAAGCAAACCAACGTTGAACTTCTCCTTCAATCCCCAGCCTTGATTTATGTGATCGTAAATCACCCTCAACTGAGGTCTACCCGCAGAAAATTTAAGAACCATGGTATATTTCAACCTATTCGCTGCCGCCTTCACTTCTCTCTCTGATAAAATCAATGCATGGGTGCCATCGATCTTCATGGTAGCTCTAGGTGGAGCTTTCAAACCTGTAAAAGGATTTAAGAAGTTACCTTCCACCCCTTTATCACCCTTCACTGCTGCAGAATAAGTCATTGTTGCCCTAGAATTTGCCTCTGCATTATTCCCTACCTTTGATATCCCCAAAAAACCATTCGAAACTGATCCACCCAGCTTCCCTAGATTCAAAGCCGAATTTGCAGCTGCTGAACCAGGCGAAATCAGCCATCCAACACCCACTGCATGTGACGGCTGCTGCCCATCTATGGCAGCAGTATCTTTTTCAAAAACCCTAGTTTTCTGATGTAAAATCTGCCCTGCCCCTTCCGAAATAGATGGAGGAAGCCCTCCATGATCAGCCATCGCCGGAATGGCCATCACCGGCCAAAAATTAAGGCCAAACTAGCCGGAAAAACTCGCCCAGAAAAATCCTAGGCCGCCGCTTTTTCTCTCCAGACGTGCGCTCCTCCCTTCTAAAAATTTCAAGGGTTGTGGGATGGGTGGATTAGGAAAGGTAAAACAAAACTCACTTTTTTTTCTTTCTTTAAAGAGGATCAACATATGTTCCCATATTCCCCCCATTGGTGACTCGAACTCGGGACCTTTGGTCTCAAGTAAGGAGTGCCTACCACCAGGCTACAACCTTCTTGTCTAGGGTTTAGGGTTTAGGATTTTTTATTTTTTTTAATCAGGACGGAACCTGGGAAATTTTTTATTAACCACAACAAACATTACATGAGGGGGACAACCATTCACATTAATGAATGAAATGGAGCCTAACCTCAACCTCACAATTACATTTTTATCACCTATTACTCTAGGTTTATATACCTTTCCTATACCAATCAATATTCTCTTTCCAAATCTACTTATAAACTGAGTATCACTAACATCAAACCAATTAACCACAACCCCATTAAAACTCAAATGGCCTAGCACAACCACAGCCATCTCTTTATCCAAACTATACCTCCTATACACAACATTTTCTTTGTAACCGCAATCAACCAACAAAACCGCACCACACAAAACCGCTTCCAGCATGACCGCAACTAAAACCGCAAACAAATTAAACCTCACCAGGCCAACCGCAATACCCTCAAAATCATTCAACCAAACTGTAGCCTGGTTCAATTCTACCGCAATGAGCCAAGACCTCACTATGCCAAACTCATTTGGAAATCCCAGATGCCTCAAACCGAATTGAAAATTGTTGACCATGCTGCTTCTACCTATACCAAAATGCAGCCATTCCAACTGCATCACATTCAACCGCAGCCTAACAGACTGCATCCAGAACCACCTACTCAAACAATGACCCAAAACTGCCATTGCAAAAATCAAATAACCAGCCACCACTAACAAGGCAGCAATTGAATTTCCACATTTCTCAGCTATCAACCACTTTGAATCTCTGTAAAACATAATCCAAAGTTGCCAAAATCCAGCAACATGTTGCCAAAGCCCAACACTCTCAATATCCAACTTCTGTTTTTCCAATCTATTATGGATTATTTTAACCCTGGAACCAGCCACCACTATGACTTGAACCATTGCTGATGAAAAAATAACAGCATAACCATTATCATTTTTCCAACTGGCCAAGACACCCATAAAATTTCCTCTTTCCTTTTTTATCAAGCCACCACCAGAAAAATTAAAATTTCTAGAAGCACCAACAATATTCATATTGCACCTAGATACCAAAAAACTGGAGCTATCACCTATAGAGAACTGAAACCATTGAGTTCTGTTATTCCCATTAAATTTACTTTGGATTTGTTTGTTGCCCTGCCCTTTGAGCACCACCATCTATCACAATTTGTTTAACTTTTCCAATCCTTTTGATCTACCTTTTTATGTTTGAGGGTTAGATCTATTCTTCTTCTTCATATTTCTTGTGACTGGGATTTGATACTCTTCATCCTCTTCCTCATTTTGATTTTTCTTTTGACTTCCATTCTCCTCCTCTGATATACCATAATCCACTCTCCTCTCCTTCACCAGACAGCATCCCAAAGGTGTTACTAGAATGCCAAGAATTTGCTTTATTCAGATTACAAACATCAGAACCTTTCCTCATACTTTTCTGTTGACTGACCTGCTTACTCTGCTGCAAACCCTTTGTATTTAATGAAGTTATTCCCATTTCCTTGTCGTATTTTTGCAAGAAAAGAATCCTTTCTGATTCATCAGAGAGGATCTCCCCTAAACTATTATCTAATTCTGTTTGGGATGTTTCTTTCTTCGGACTGCCATTATTAGTTTTCTCTTCCACCACAAGCCTGCCCTTTATTTCATTTTCTGGAGTCACTATCTCACTTCCTTTTGCAATTTATCAACCTGATTACAATCTTCTTCAACTATTTGCCCTTCCTCTACTTCTTCTTCTGATATTATCTCAAGAAACCTCTGTTTTTTCTGGTTATTTGCCCCTGCATCCTTCTGCTTAATCACCTTGTCCAGATCCATACCCCCTGCCATAGCCACATCAGATTCCACAACCTTGCTGGTGGATGTTCCATCATTTCCTCTCTTTTCCACCTTATTCCACACTTTTTTCACATTTATATCAACTCCGTTTCCATCAGCTTCTTCCATTGGTTTTTTTCCTTCCTTTTTCTCTTGTTGTTCCTTTGTCCATTTAGCTTTTACAAATGAATTTCTGCCATTTTCTTTCCTGCAGATACCAATAGAGTGTCCCAACAATCCACATCCATTACAATAAGCTATATTCCCTTCATATTGAATTTTCTGCCAAAATCCAACATCTTTTGACTCTCCAATCCATATTTCTGTTTCTAATGGTTTAGAAACATTAATTTCAATACAAAGCCTTGCATAAAGTTGATTTGTCAAGCCTAAAGTCCTGTTATCTACCCTTAGAAACTGTCCTATTTCATTTCCAATGCACTCTAACATGGCTCCATTGTAAAATGGCCATGGAATTCCAGGCAGCCTAATCAAAACAGCCACCACAGGGTTTTCAACATGCAAATTGAACTCAGGAGTCCATCTAAATGCTCTGTACATACATTTACAGATAATGTGCGATTCCTTAGACAAGGCAAGTCGCAAATCATCCTCACAGCCTATGTATACACCCACATGTCTTGGATCCATCAAACTAACAACAAAATCACCTTTCAAACACCAATTATGCTTTATATGTTCGTGAATTTGTTTTAAAGTAGGTCTACCTGATGAGAATTTGAGAACCATAGAATGTCGCAGACGATCGTTGGCCGCTGACAATTCCAAATTTGAGAAGATTACTGCCGGCTTGTTCTCGACTCTCATTTTCCTCCTAAGAGGTAAGCGAGCATAACCTAACAGTCCCTGAACTCCATTGAAGGCTGGAGGTGTACCTTGAACAGTGCGCGCAAATGTCTGTTTCGCCATTTGCGGTTGATACAAATTCTCTGATTGCGATGTGTTATTTGTGAATTCTTTCGATGATTGAGTGGAATGGAGGTTGGGGAAGCTCGATTGGTTGTTGATGTCCGGTGGTTTCGCCATCTCCGGCGAAAAATGGCCGGGGGTTTAGGGTTTTGGATTTTGGGTTTAGGGTTCGGGGGTTTAGCAGTCGGACATTTAATTTTTTTTTGGACGAAAATAGTACAGAAAAATTCGAAAAAATTCAGAAAAATCAATTTATTTTTTTTGCAGGAAATTAAAAAAATTGATAATACTCAATTGTAACGCAAGTCTAACCGTGTTAATTAATTGTCCCCAGCGGAGTCGCCAAAACTGTAGCGTTAATATTTTTATTGAATAACAGAGTCGCCACTTATTATTTATTTAGGAAAATAATAAGAAAAACATTTTTATTTATTTAAAGAGATTTGAGGGTTTCGGGGTTAAGTTATGGAATGGGAAGGTCGAGGAGCACCCATTCCACCTAATCAGGAGATCGGTCTTGCCAATCGAGTATTATCAATCTAACAATAAGCAAACCCTAATTAATTTCTTAATTAGGAATGTCGAATTGTATGCTTCGAGTTCACCTCCATGGATTGAAGGGACTCTAGATTAATCCTTTTGATAGGATTACACTACTCTAAAAGCAATTAGAGGGGGATTGAGAAGAAGAGAGTAAAAAATATAGGAGTTTACCTTGTGTTTAAGGAGTATTTGATTTAGAATGTGGTTCTAAGTGTTTTCCTCGGTCGAGAAGTGATTCGGGCAGAGTTCCGCCTTGATTCTAGGATTGAGCCTTGATGTTCGTCAATCAACGTGGTTGATGGACGAATTTAGGAGTTTATTTAGAGTGATTTGCAGGAGTCTTTCAGGGAGAGAAATCAACAAATATTGTGTGTGTTGTGTGTTTTCGATTAGGAATCAGGGACCTCTGAAATACTGAAAGTCATCAAATATTTATAGGAGGTTTAATAGGTAAAGGTGGATTGGGATACCTCCCATGAAAGCTTTCAGAACTCAAATATCATTGGATACCCGAATTTGATAAGATTTATCAAGAGAAGAGGTTGAAACGGAGAAGAAAAGTAATTCTGCACATCCTGTAGAGGGCTTGTCTCACGCGAGACACGTTGTCCCGCGCGGGACAACTAGTTAAATGATCATTTTGTCCTCTTCAGTTATTTTGTTAGTCAGTTAGGTCCAAAACTAACAAGGTTAGTTAGAAACTTAACGAAACATGACGAAACTAATATGCTTTCATCAAAACACAAAAGAGAGATGAAGAGTAGTGTAATCATGATTTATTGGTTCAGAATGGGGTGTCTACAGTGGCCCCAGGCCGTCTGCTGAGCAGCCGAGGATCGAGATGCCTCCTCCCTCTCACATCAACCTTGATCCCATCGTCGACCTAAGAGATGGGCTCAACCAACGGAGAGAGCAAGAGGTCGAGTCAGCCTCAAGGAGTCAGCAGGTGGACGAAAGGAATAGGCAAAGGTCGCCAGCAAGGTCAGTTAGGTCGCACTCCCATAGAGAAATACGAGGTAAAGACGTGACTCCCCCTAGGAGTGAAAGGCAGAGGGCCTACTCTATAAGAGAGCCTCACCAGGAGGAGAGGCAGAGATCTAATGACGTTTCCTATCAAAGGAATGACCAAGATGCCAGAGAGCTGCTGAATCTAAAAAGAAGGTTGGAAAAAATGGAGGCCGACAGAAAGGAGGATGATGGAAAGGGCGAACGAAACTACAACACTCTTCGACCTTTGTCCAGAGAGTTGCTCGAGCTAAGGCCTCCCGTGGGTTTCAAGTTGCCTTCATTAGACAAGTATTCAGGTGCGACCAACGCCCTAAACCACATGCAACACTTTGAGGCCACCATGTGCTTGGTCTCCTCCGAGGATGATGTGTTATGCAAGGCACTAACCAGCACCTTCACAGGTGCAGCACTGACTTGGTTATGTGGTTTGACACCAGTTTGCATTATCTCGTGGAAGTACATGAGGAAAAAATTTCTAGATCGTTTCTCTACAGCTGGGGCCAGAAAGAAGACGGTCATCGACTTGAACAACCTGACTCAGGGCAAAACTGAAAGTTCTATGAGCTATTACACAAGGTTTAAGGAGATGGTCGACCAAATTGAGGAGGACCTAAGAGACAGGGAAGTTATAAACTGCTTCAGGAATGGGGTGTCCTCTCCTGATTTAGACTACGAGCTCCAGGTTAGGAAAGCGACTACCAGGCAGGAATTTTTTGAAAGGGCCTACGACGTGGCCGTAGCTAAGGAAAGGAGGGAAAAGAAGAAAGAGAGGGGCTCCAAGCAATCTGAAGCAGGAGAGTCTAACAAAGGGGGTCAGGCCAAGAATAATGACAACAATAACACGGGGAAGAATAGAACAAGGGCGACTGAGAGAGTGCCTGAGAGTTTCACCCTGTTGACTGTGAGTCATACTGAAATCATGAATATTGTCGACATGGGCCCACCTGCTTCGATGAACCCAGCAAATAAGTTCAGAAGGGACAACGGCTAGTATTGTAAGTTCCACAAATATACGGGTCATACTACAGTGGAAAGCTGGATAGGTTTGTAAAGGGTGCTCGACCTAGCGGAGGCGAGCGAGTTGCAGGGGGCATACCTGAACCAAGGCAGCCTCGGTTGGATTTGGGGGTAATCACCGAGCAAACTAGCAACACCGCCCTGAAACACAAAAATTTTCAGCTCGCCAAAGCTCCGTACGTGCCACCTAGGAGCTACATCAAAGAAGAAGTCATCAGTTTCTACCCTGGCGAGCTAGCTACCAACTTAGCTGCCATGGAGCAAGTTCTAGTAATTTCGGAGTTAATAGATGGTTGTACGACAAGTAGAGTGCTGGTAGATACAGAGGCTTGCAAAGACATCCTCTACTACATAACTTTCTTAGAGATGGGTCTGACAAAGGAAAGATTGTCGCCCTACGATGATCGGCTTGAAGGCTTCACCAATCGTAGGGTCGATGCCAAAGGACAGGACTAGCTGGAGGTCGACAATGGACAGCACCCTTTCAGGGTCGTGGCTAAGGTAACTTTCATTATTATAGATGTGATAAGTGATTATGCTGCTATCTTGGGTATTCCTGGTCAGGTAGCACTAGGAATGGTGGCCTCAATCCCCCATCAGTGGGTCAAGTTTCCAACCTTAGCTGGACTAAGCTGCGTTCTGAGTACAGCCCGAGCTTATCTAGATCACGTCCTTCGAACAAGAAAGAAGAGAGAGCTAGAAATTGAAACTCCTGAGGCAAGCTGGAGACTTTAAAAAACTGTCACCACAACCTTAAGGCTATCTACAATCACCTGTGTTAATGAGGCGACCTATCACTCACATGACCATGTCATGATCGAGCCGACACGTCCCTCTCTAAATACTATGGTCGAAACAGATACAGTTATGGTCGACCAAGTCATCATAGGCGATCTAAGCCTACAGATCGACCAAAACTCGGGGGCCACCACTGGGGAGATTGCAGCTGAATTGGATGATATGATTGTTGAAGAGGCTCCACACTTGGGGGCCGAGGAAAGACAATGGGTTCATGAAATTATCATCGAGACCCTACAGTTCAGAGATGGTCCGGAGCTAGAGCCCGTGGACGAGCTAGAGGAAGTAATAACTAATCCCTCCTACCCTGATCAAAAAATTCAAGTAGGAAGACAGCTGTCATCTGAAGAGAGAGCAGAAATAGTCGAGTTCCTGAAAGAAAGCACAGATGTCTTTGCTTGGCGAGTAGAAGACATGAGGGAGATCAAGGAAGAGGTCGCCGTTCACAGGCTGGAGGTTAATCCGACTGTCAAGCCCAAGGAGCAGAGGATGCGGAGTTTTGCTCGTGATAAAGAGGAGGCAATAAAACTTGAGGTAAACAAACTTTTAAGTGCAGATATCATCAAGGAGGCCTCCCATACCACCTGGCTAGCAAACGTGGTAATGGTGAAAAAAAGCCAATGGAAAGTGGTGTATGTGTTTCGACTTCACCAACCTCAGTCTAGTTTGCTCGAAGGATAGCTACCCATTTCCGCGAATTGACAAACTTGTGGATTCTATAGCTGGACACATTACTCTAAGTTTCCTCGATGCATATTCAGGCTACCATCAGATAAAGATGCATAAGGATGACATAGTGAAGACTGCCTTCTAAGCTGCTGGAGGTATATATTGTTATAACATAATGCCATTCGGGCTGAAGAATGTCGGAGCTACCTACCAGAGGATGGTCAACAAGGTCTTTGAAACCCAAATTGGCCGAAACATGGAGGCCTACATTTACGATATGGTCATCAAAATAAAGACCAGATATCACGTGGTCGACCTAAAGGAAACGTTCGCCAATTTGCGGGCAAACGACATGAAGCTCAATCCGAGCGAGTGCGTATTTGGGGTAGCAGCGGGAAAATTTTTGGGTTTCATGGTCTCTCAAAGAGGTATTGAAGCCAATCCCGAGAAGATTAAGGCTCTGGTCGACATGAAGGAGCCTACATGTATTAAAGAGATGCAGCGACTAAACGGTAGGGTGGCAGCCCTAGGTCGATTCATTGCCAAATCAGCGAAGAGGTCTCTCCCCTTCTTCAAATATTTGAGGGGGATGAAAAGCTTTGAGTGGACGGCCAAATGTTCATCATCGTTCCAGCAACTTAAGGAGTACCTCGCCTCTCCTCCATTATTGAGCAGCCCGGTCATAAGAAAAGCTTTGTTTGTATATCTATCAGTTGGCGATCGAGTTGTGGCTGTCGTGCTGGTTACAGAAGAAGGGGGCTGCAGAAGCCTATGTATTATGTGAGCAAGACCCTATCCGACGTAGAGGGCAGGTATTTTAATGCAGAAAAGGTGGCTTATACCTTGGTCGTTGCATCCAGGAAGCTACGAGCTTATTTCTTGGCTCACCCTATTGTTGTGTTAACCAACGCTCCCATGAGGAAGATTTTACACAAGCCAGAAAGTTCAGGCCGAGTACTCAACTGGTCAATAGAGCTAACAAAGTTCAACATTGAGTATAGGCCTCGAAATTACGTTCACCAAGGAAGATAGCGAAATGAGAGCCCAGAAGGAAAGTGTTAAGGGAAAGGAGTCTGCAAGTCAGCCCGCAGTAAGTTTGCCCGACGATTGCTGGAAAGTTTATTCTGATGGGTCGACGACCAAGAATGTTAGCGGAGCTGGGATTGTTCTAGTCGAACCTAGACGTGTCCAAACGGTTATAACCGCCGGTTAACGGTTATAACCGCCGGTTAAAAATTTCGTTAAGTCTTAACCGTAACCTAACCGTTAACCGTGTACTAACGGTTACGGTTATACGGTTAACGGTTATACACGGTTACACGGTTATACACGGTTACACGGTTAAAAATGTGCTTTCTTTTTTTTTCAGTTTGGTCCTTTTTTTAACGGAATAGTTAACTTTTGTACTGTATAACCCGTTTTTATTTTTTTTTATTTTTTTTTGAATAAAGAATACAATTTGAGATGTTACTTATTAATGATTTTTTTTGGAAAATCTAACTGAAAACTCTAAAAAACTAACTGAAAACTCTAAAAACTAACTGAAATTGAAATACTAACTGAAAACTCTAAAAACCGATCGAAAACTCTAAAAAATAACTGAAAAGTCTCGAAATCCGTTAAAAAACTAACTGAAAACTCTAAAAAACTAACTGAAATTCCTAAAAACTAACTGAAAATATTAAAAATCTGACTGAAAACTCTAGAAAACTAACTAAAATTCCCAAAAGCTGATTGGAATTCTCGAAATACAAAAAAAAAAAAATTCGTTAAAAAACTAACTGGAAATTCTTAGGAAACTAACTGAGAATATGAGAGAGGTTAGGATATTTGAGAGTAGAGAGTAGAGAGAGAAAGAGTAGAAGTAGAGATGTAAGGTGAAATTGAAAATAAAATGGTAGGAGTGAGGTAATATTTATAGTAGGGTGTGGAGTTTGTTTTTTAAAAGAAATTTTTTTTTTTAATTTAATTGAAGGCTGCTTGGGCGAATGGGCGCTGGATGGAAATATGGAATGGATTAATGGAAGGATTCAAAGAAGAGGAACTGAGGAAAGGAAGGAAGGAATTAATTGGGAAAAGAAAAGAAAAAAAAAGGGAAGGGGAACTGTTATCGGTCAGTTAATTCAAAATTTGAAATTTGAATTTCAAATTTCAAAATTTCAAGGTTAGGCGGTTAGTTAGGCGGTTATAACCGCCGGTTAGTTAAACGGTTATAACCGCCGGTTATAACCGCCGGCTGTTTGCTTTTGAAAACCTTAACCTTAACCTAACCGTGTAACCGCCGGTTTCGGTTAAGGCGGTTACGGTTAAGGCGGTTGACGGTTATAGCCGGTTACGGTTACGGTTATTAACCTCCGGTTAGCCGGTTCCGGTTAGATTTTGGACACGTCTAGTCGAACCAGAGACAGGCAAAGTTTTTGAGGAAGCACTGAGGTTCAAGTTTGTCGAGTATGAGCCCTTGGTCGCAGCTATTGAGTATGCCAAGTGTTTTGGGGCGACTAAAGTCATGGCCTATTGTGATTCTCTGGTTAATTGTAAACCAAGTCAGAGGGGAGTATGAAGTGCTAAACCCTACCCTTGTCAAATAATGCGACATAGTGAAGAAGTTAGTCAAAGACTTGGAATTTTGGGAGATACAAAAGGGTAGGTCGAGGAGATAACGAGTTGGCCGACCTACTCTCAAAATTGGCCATATCAGACGAACAGCATGGAGAGATGATCTCCTACCTAGAACACCCAGCATATGAAATGGTTCAGATTCTATGCTCGGTTGACGACACTAGGGGCGGCTGGATTAATACCAAGTGTTGGATCGAGGAGATAAAAGAATACATAGAAAAGGGCGAGTTACCCGCCGACGAGCAAGCAGCTCGAGCGATCAAGAAAAAGCTCTGAGGTATGTCATACACGGAGATGCACTATTCAGAAGGTCTTTCACAAAGCCGTTATTGAGGTGCATTCACCCCATGGAGGTTACTCAACTTTTGCACGAGGTATATTGTGGAGTATGTGGTGGACACCAGGGGGCCAGAACTTTGGCCGACAAGTTAATTACTTTGGGTTAATGAATGAACGCTCGCCCAAAAAAATGTAGTAAGATAATATGAATTATCTTGGGAGTCGCCACGCAGTTTTTAAAGGAAAACATTGAAAAACCTTTTTTTAGAGAATTTGGGTCTGGGGGTCAGGTTACGTGTTGGGAAGAACTTGAGAGTTCACCCAACACGCCTCGTTCGTAGACGAGTCTTTCTATGTTCAACATTCAAAACATCCAAACGTGTGTGCAATTTGTGTGTGACAAAATATGTAATAAAATGCGTTTTAATGCTTTGCTTTATTAATCAAAATGAGAGACTACAACTTGTGAACCTTTTACTGTGGGAGGCCACATCTCACTTACAATTAATGAAAATGAATTACAAGGAAATGGGCTGAGGCAGTCTGTCCAGGGCCACGGATGTCATACGACACTAGACTGCTCAGGGCCTTGGGTGTCACACGACACAGGATTACCCAGGAGCATGGATGTCGTATGACACAGGAAGCCATGTTCAGACTGTCTCTTACAAAGAGGGTGCAAAGGCCACCAATACCATTCTAATAGTAAAAGAAGTAAAGAATTACACTAGACAGAGCTTGAAATCATGAAAGGGAATCAATCTGAGCTGAAGTCACTGAAGCCAAACAGCTTTCTGGGATCCTTATGTCGTATGACCCAGGACACCTAGGGTTATCCTGTGTCGGACGACGGAGGCATCCTATTTCAGTAAGCTTCAGCAGATTGATCCCTCACTGCTCAAAACATGAAACTAGACTGTAATACTAACTGAAAGTAGTAGAATAATAGTAGCAAGTTAGTATTGTGGGAGGATCATATGGCGTTGATGGCCAAATATGAATAATGGGCCATCACCTCCTAACTCAGACAAGCATGATCAAGATTCAAGCATATGGATTAGAAACCACGGGGGAAGGAATCAACACTCAGATGAGTGTGAATATAGATGATTCACACTATCTTTGTGTTTAAATCACAAACAAAATGCTCAAGCCATTGTACAGATAAAACATATAAATCAGAGCATGAATATCATAAATAACACGGTATAGACAAAGCAGGACCACTCTGATCACAGATTAACAAATCCCAGCGGATGAACATGAAAATGGCATAAACAACAAATAGATGAAGAGTTTAGGGATTAGAGATTACCCTCGTAGTGTCCACACTTCCTATACCACGTCGGTATAGGAAGTCTTCGAATCGGCTTCAGGACAATGAAATAGAGGAGCAGACAGCTCCTTAACCTAGTGTTGATGATGATTGAACCGGCCTAAGATCCAGAACAGAGGAGACGACTTTGATTTGGGGCCTGGCCGAAACAAGGTTGTCACCGGTTGGAGATTAGAGAGAGAACCCAGGTGAAGGCCTCTGTGGTGGGCCGAAGGAGAAAGCGGAGATGAGGTTTTGAAAGGTGGATTAGGTCGACTTGTTCACGGGAGAGAGAGCCAGTGAGGGAGGCGATCTGAGGAGCAAGCTATTTGGCCGGAGAAGGAGGGCTTTGGGTTTCCGTTCAACCGGGGTAGAGAGGAGGAACTGTGAAGGAGGCCGACGATTAGAAGACGAGGGAGAGAAACAGGTGGTAGGCTCGGCGTAGTTGGGGATGGTGTCGCTTTGGATAGAGGAACAGAGCCCGGTGGAAACGGTTGTTGTTGGAGGTGGGTTTAGAGAGGAAGAGGGTTGGCGAATGGGTGTAGGGAGATTGAAGGGGATTAGGTTGTTGAAGACGGCGGAGGGGGAGCTTGGTGATCGCCGGTGAATGGTCTCTAGCTCTGGAACGGAAATTGGAGAAGGATGGGGCCTGTGATGGTGATCGGAGAAGGAGGAGAAGACGATTGGGGAGGGGGCTCCCTCTGTTATTCCGGCTGGAGAGAGAGAAGTGAGAGAGAGAGAGAGAGAGTAGCTCAGAGAGAAAGAAAATGAAATCCCCCTTTTCTGTGTTGTTGTTCCCCCTTTACAAATGGGATAAATCCCTTATTTAATACTGATTGGGAATGAATTTGGGGTGTCGTATGACACCGGTTTGACTATGGGCAGAATGGGCCGAAGGGAGATGGCCCCAAAAGCTGATGAATATAAATAATAAAAATGGGCCCAAAAACTAAATGAATTTAAATTAATGAGCCCAAAAATGAAAGCATACCAAAAAACACGAGTTCGGGTCGGGGTACTCACAGAGCCCCTCGGCGACGTCACTTTCTCGGGAAGTGGGGTCGTCGACAAAAATGAGAATCCCGAGCCGGACACGAACGGCGGGGAAAAAGATGACCAAGATGGTCGAATGGCTGGACCTCTTATGAAAAGGATTCCTACGTATCCCGTGGGGGAATCAAGTCGAATCGTAGTTCGTCAAAGAGGTGGCGTCAACGAGAGGCCATGGGCTTTGTACCCGAGAGTGACTGTTCCAAGGGGGGTCACCCCGAAAGATTTTGACTGTTCCAAGGGGAGTCACCCCGAGGATTGACTGTTCCAAGGGGAGTCACCCAGAAAGGTTGACTGTTCCAAGGGGAGTCACCCCGATGATTGACTTTTTCTTTGGGAGTCACCCGCGATTTGACTTTTTCTTTGGGAGTCACCCGCGATTTTGACTTTTTCTTTGGGAGTCACCCGCGATTTGACTTTTTCTTTGGGGGTCAACCGCGATTTTGACTTTTTCTTTGGGGGTCACTTTTTCTTTGAGAGTCACCCGCGATTTTGACTTTTTCTTTGGGAGTCACCCGCGATTTTGACTTTTTCTTTGGGAGTCACCCGCGATTTTGACTTTCTTTGGGTGTCACTCTCGATTTTGACTTTCTTTGGGTGTCACCCGCGAATTTGACTTTTTCTTTGGGAGTCACCCGCGATTTTGATTTTTTCTATGGGGTTCACCCGCGATTTTGACTTTTTCTTTGGGTGTCACCCGCGAATTTGACTTTTTCTTTGGGAGTCACCCGCGGATTTGACTTTTTCTTTGGGAGTCACCCGTGAATTTGACTTTTTCTTTTGGAGTCACCCGCGATTTTGACTTTTTCTTTGGGAGTCACCCGGGATTTTGACTTTTTCATGGGGAATCACCCGGGGATTTGACTGTTTCGATGGGGAGTCACCCGAGAATTTGACTTTTTCTTTGGGAGTCACCCGCGATTTTGACTTTTTCTTTGGGAGTCACCCGCGATTTGACTTTTTCTTTGGGAGTCACCCGCAATTTTGACTTTTTCTTTGGGAGTCACCCGCGATTTGACTTTTTCTTTGGGAGTCACCCGCGATTTCTAAAGCTTCTTAGAAAAGTAATTGACTAAGATATGCTTTCATACCTGTGTTGTGCTTACCTGTAGCTGCCGGAGGGATTGATGCTACGGCTGATGATTGTGGAGGGTTGTAGCTGCCGGAGGGCCTTATATCACTGTTGTTGATGATGAACGGTACGGACCAGATAATTTTTTACAAGAGGGGCGGACCCAATGATTCTTTGTCTTGAGGGTTGGACCCGCTGATTCTTGGACTTCAGGGATGGTTTGTCGTACAAGGGACAGTCTTTTTGTGGATGATCTTCCGTCCACTCATGGAGACTTGGATGAAGACGTGCCGGTTCATACAGGACTCGAAGGAGGTGCGCCCATGGGAATGGGCTTTTGGGCGAGGATCTGCCCATGAGAACGGGCTCTTTGAAGGTCTGCCTATGAGAATGGATTCTGAATGGAGATCTGCCCATGAGAACGGGCTCTTGATAATGATCTGCCCATGAGAACGGGCTTTTTTTGAAGATCTGCCCATGAGAACGGGCTCTTGATAATGATCTGCCCATGAGAACGGGCTCTTGATGATGCGCCCTTGAGAATGGGCTCTTGGAGATGGTTTGCCCTGAGAATGGGCTCTTGGAGATAATTCGCTGTGTGGAACATGCTTTGATGATTCGACCATGAGAACGGGCTTTTGAAGATGACTTGCCCATGAGAACGGGCTCTTGATGATGAAGTGCCCTTGAGAATGGGCTTTTTGAGATGATATGCCCATGAGAACGGGCTTTTTTGGATGATGAGGCTAAAGAGCCCTAATGCTTGGAGATTGAAGCAGCTGAAACTCTTTTCGACGAGCATTTCTTGGAGACTGAGGTAGCTAAGTGTAAGTGCTCCAATTTGAGCTTGTTAGAATTTTCGTTAGAAAATTAACGAAAGTTTTAACATTCCTAACAATTACTAACATTTCCTAACATTTCCTAACAATCCTAACTTTTCTAACAAAGTGAGGGCAAAATGGGCATTGCTATTTAAAGATAAACCTTCAAAGGAATCTCAAAAAGAAAAAGAATTAAGAAAATCCCGAAACAGTAAGTTGAAAAACAATTTATGTTTGATTTTTTTAAAATTATTCCTTGTGTCCAAAACCTGGAGCAGCATTTAATGAACAGTGCACGCTGAAGGGTCCTATCCGCGCGGATAAGTATGTCATTTCCAGAGGGCTATAAATTGAGCCCTCCAGTCACAAAAAAAAAGAAGAAGAACACAACTCACAGCATTTGGCGAAAATACTTGAGAAAACAGTGAGAATTCTCTAAGAATTGTCACCTTTTTCTCTTGAATCTTCCCAACTTTCACTCACTCAAATCAAACTCACTCACTCTTACATTCAAGCCTTCAAACAAAAACACAAAGAAGATAGGTATAACCTCCCTCTTCTTACCCTAAATCTCTCATCCATGCATGCATTTTCAAGCTACAAAATGTAGTTCATTCACCTTCTTGTCTTAGATCCAAGAAGATCACCATGGAAGTTCATCTCCATGGATGATCCTCTACAAAGATCAACATTTTCTTCAAAGTGTTCTTACTTTCTTGCAAAGAAAACACATTTTCAAACCCTAAAACTCATTTTCAAGCACCAAATCTTGATTTCAAAGGATAAAATTCCCCTTCCCAAGCAAATGAATTGCTTAGTCCTAATGTACCCCAAGGATGGTTTGGTATAGTTGATTCACCACTAAAATGTCAAGTGATCACTAACCAAAACCTAGGGAAATGGGGACAAGCATGGATGCAAAAACCCCCTTTAAAATCATTTTTCCTTTCTTGAGAAGTTGCTGTCCAGTAGTAATTTTCCAAGACCCCAGTCCATTGTCTTAATTTTTGGACACATACAAACTTGGAATTTGGTGTTGACTACAAAACACTTTTTGTAGCCAACATCCAGAGCTTTCCAGACATATTTTTACTTTATTTTTTGGGTTAGTAAAACTCCTCTTTTCAAATTTTCTTTTAGAGGCCAGTTCATCAGCTTCTGGAAATCCAGATTTCATATCTGAGATTTTCATAAGGTTTTGACCCCTCAAATCTTCTCCAAAATGGAAAATTCCTTCGCACAAATCTTATTTAAGGTGTCTGGAACAACTTTCATTTTCTGAGTTTATCCAGATTATGAAGTTTTAAGGCCCTTGAATCCATTTCAAAATCAAAGGTCCACTGCCTTTTTTATTCTGGCAGAAGTGACTCTCAACTTCAAAAGGTCTTTTGAGTACCAAATCTCAATCCAAAAATCTTCCAAAAAATCATGGGATCAGTTTAAAGTCTTAAAAAGACATCCCAATTTTTACTTTCCTCAGTTTCGAATTATTTTGGCCAAAACACACACACACACACACAAATGATTTTCAGCTTGGAAGACTCGTTTTACGAGGCATTCGGGTGCACACTAACGTCCTTCCCGGCGTGTAACATGACCTCCGAACCCAAATCTCTACCCATGCTCCTCAGTCTTCGGGTCAGCCAGCTCCCCAACCACAGACCACTGGATCCATGCAGCCCGACGGCACAACCGCCATGCCCTCAAGTTGGGACAAAGCCAATACGGAATGTCTTCTCATGGTCAGTTATCTCAATGCCCCAACAAATTGAATGCCACCTCCGCCGGAACCGATCAATCCGACCTTCACAAAGAATGTATTAGCCAGCTTGGTCGGAAAGCACTTCGCCGTTCCCGCTCCTCACGAGCCCTCCTCGAATAGTACTAGTTCGCCCCAAGTCACACAAACTGTTCTCACTGGGATTTCTAGCGGGTTACCAAGCCTCCATCCCGGCTTTAATCACTAGACCGCCGAGCACATTTCCCGGGTTACACACCCTCGCCTCACACCAGCCATGCAATTCAATGTGACCAGTGGACAAAGAATGTCCCGCATCTAAGCCTACTTATGGGCCCCACTGAAATCCAAGCTATCCGGCTACAAACAGGACTACCTCCACCTACTTTGCCGCTTGAAAATCAACAAGAGTCGCAAGGTTCTATCCCTTCGCCTGTGCTCCTACTCATGCTCCCCCGGCACTATTTGGGCCAAGGACAAAGTTTTCACCTACATCTCTGATCGGCCGTTCTCCACCAGCCAAGGCCACGGTAGCTCCTCTCTAACTCACCACTAGCTTGAATGCTACGGCTCGCCACAGACCCTCATCCGGCCTCGGTTCATGGAGCAACACAAGGAAATGAAAGCGCAGATCGTCGAATTGATCGCCAAGAAGTCTCGCTTCCGGCCTACGTAACCTGGACTCCATTGTTCCTTCCGCCCACAAATTCGTGATGCCTAATCTCGGGATCTCTTTGATGGGACCGCATGCCCGAAAACCCATTTCCGGGACACGTATACCTTGGCAATGAAGGCCAAAGGATGCACCAATCAGTTCCAGCAATGATTATTTTAGTCTATCTTTTGAAGTCCAAGGCCTTAAAGTGGTTCTTCCGTTTGAAACCCGCTGTGCATCAGGCTACATGGGACCAGATTACTAATGCCTTCACGTAAAAATACAAGGCCAACTTGAATGGGAAACAAATAGGGTTGACTTACAAACAACAAAGGCGGGCCCCGATGAGAATGTCAGACTTCTACAAGCGGTGGAATCTCGCCGAAATGGCCATCCCTCCTTCAAGAAGAACAACTGGACATCTTCCAAATATGCTCGAAACCGCATCTCGAGAGCCTCCCCTCGCCATTTCCTGCATCGACTTACGGGCCATGGTTAACTCGCCGCTAAGTTTGAAAAGGCTTACACCGCAACACCTAGTTGGCCGCCTCACGCGATATCGGGCTCCTCCCCGCAAACACCGCCCTCGCCTCCCCGCTAAAAGCAAATAAATGATTAACTATGCGGGACAGAATGTAATAACACAACTTCTTTTGTGCTTCCGTAAAACCAAAATGAGCCTGCACCACGAGTCATGAACCTCGAAAACTTTGGAATGCCTCCGAATGACATCTTTAGGGACTCGGGTGAAAGAAGGCTTGCCGCGGCCTGAAAATTTCCAACCCCGAATCCCAATGCTCCCGTGGATACTACAAAGTATTGCGCTTTTCATCAAGCCTACGGACATCTAATGCATAACCGCGCTTACTCCGAAAAGGCAATCCAGGGGCTGATAGAGCAAGGAAAGTTGGAAGGCCCCGAAGGGCCCAATACAGTCAAGAATCCTCTGCCAAGGAACCATAATCAGGTGAATATGATTGAATGTGGAGAACCTTCGTACGACCAGGAAGATGCCGATGAAGCTTCCCAAATACCCATGGCCAACCTTAGACGTGTCCAAAATCTAACCGGAACCGGCTAACCGGGGGTTAATAACCGTAACCGTAACCGGCTATAACCGTCAACCGCCTTAACCGTAACCGCCTTAACCGAAACGGGCGGTTACACGGTTAGGTTAAGGTTAAGGTTTTCAAAAACCGGCAACCGGCGGTTATAACCGGCGGTTATAACCGTTTAACTAACCGGCGGTTATAACCGCCTAACTAACCGCCTAACCTTGAAATTTTGAAATTTGAAATTCAAATTTCAAATTTTGAATTAACGGCCAGTAACCAGTTCCCCTTCCCTTTTTTTTTCTTTTCTTTTCCCAATTAATTCCTTCCTTCCTTTCCTCAGTTCCTCTTCTTTGAATCCTTCCATTAATCCATTCCATATTTCCATCCAGCGCCCATTCGCCCAAGCAGCCTTCAATTAAATTAAAAAAAAAAAATTCTTTTAAAAAACAAACTCCACACCCTACTATAAATATTACCTCACTCCTACCATTTTATTTTCAATTTCACCTTACATCTCTACTTCTACTCTTTCTCTCTCTACTCTCTACTCTCAAATATCCTAACCTCTCTCATATTCTCAGTTAGTTTCCTAAGAATTTCCAGTTAGTTTTTTAACGAATTTTTTTTTTTTTTTGTATTTCGAGAATTCCAATAAGCTTTTGGGAATTTTAGTTAGTTTTCTAGAGTTTTCAGTCAGATTTTTAATATTTTCAGTTAGTTTTTAGGAATTTCAGTTAGTTTTTTAGAGTTTTCGGTTAGTTTTTTAATGATTTCGACTTTTCAGCTTATTTTTTAGAGTTTTCATCATTTTTTTAGAGTTTTCGCTAGTATTTCAATTTCGCTAGTTTTTAGAGTTTTCAGTTAGTTTTTTAGAGTTTTCAGTTAGATTTTCCAAAAAAAATCATTAATAAGTAACATCTCAAATTGTATTCTTTATTCAAAAAATAAAAAAAATAAAAAGGGGTTATACAGTACAAAAGTTAACTATTCCGTTAAAAAAAGGACCAAACTGAAAAAAAAAGAAAGCACATTTTTAACCGTGTAACCGTGTATAACCGTGTAACCGTATAGCAATTAACCGTATAACCGTAACCGTAACCGGTTAATACTGCCTGCTAAGTAATTTTAACGAATTTTTTAATCGGTTATAACTAGCATGGCCGGCGGTTATAACCGTTTGGACACGTCTAGCCAACCTTGTCGAGGATCCTGAGTTCGGATTCCCCCTCAGCCTTGAGGATATTGAACGAATCAACCCACCTTGGTCTCATGTCAGAGACTCCTTGCAAAAATACGAGGCCCGCTATTTCTCGGATGAAGGGAAAACCGATACTGAAAAGCTGGGGCTGTTCCGGTCAAAACATGAGAGGACCATTTACACAAGATGGTTAGAACAATCGAGAAGAATTGAACAAGAAAGCTTCCGGCGAGCGCTCGTATCGGGGCTTGTCAAGAAAGAGGCCGAAGAGCATCCGAGCTAGTACACTTCCGCAACCGGCTATTGGAAAAGTCAAATACGATCCCGAAGGCGGTGAAATCAAGAATCGTAGGAGGAAGAACCCTTCTACATTCTACCCGGTGTCAAATACGTGCCACCCCTCCCACTCTTCCCCCGCAGCTTCGGGAGAAGAAGCCGAGTCACAATTACCACTTCCGGAATGGGAGCATATGACAATTTCTGCGGGCCGCACGCACCCATATTCCCCTAACGGGTTTGATCGGCGTTCCTCTCCGCCGAAATCCCGGTAGTATGGGAAGATGATTCCGATGACAAGCGATGATGATGATGATGACGAGAGCGAAGAGTCAATCGAGGCCCCTGATCCGGAAACAATCCGGAACAATCATGCCGGAAATGAACCCTACGGGAGCCAGCACAATGGCCGGTTGTCGCCAAGCGACGACGAAGACACTTCGGAAGACGAATATGAAACCGAGGACATGAAGGCCATGAAGTTTCTCGGATCTCGAGCACGTGGATGTCTTAGAATTCAACACCGCCTACCATGCTTGGGGGAAAGGGTTTTCAGCGTCCGATCCAAAGTTGATAGTCGAAGATCCGATAGAGAGAGGAAAGCTAACTCCCATCCGCCCAAATGAGAAAATAACCATGGTTAGATCAAATCCACCCCGTAACAAAGTAACACTCCTTGTCGTGGTTACCCAAGAAGAGGTCACCTTCCCCGAGTGTATGTCGCCTTTCAGAGAAGTCCTAGAAACCGGCATGATACCGGATGCGCCTCCCACACGTAATGCTATAATCATTTCCGGCTCCGAGTATTACGTAAAGGAACCGTAATGGCCGCACTATACCTGGGATGAAATCGAAAAGCCGTCGAGTCCCGACAATAGCGACTCTTGTTGTATGATAACTATGAGCAAGTGCACTATGGGAGCGAATCGGAAGACGCCCTAGCTCAGGCCATCCAAGGGGCAACAACACAACCCTGCACTCAAAAGCCCGTGACTTGGGAAGCGCTTATAAGTGGCCGCCAGAAGGAGCCGATGCAGCTCACTCACCGTTGCTAAACTCCGTCAAAACCAAAGTGGCCAATAGCCAAAAAGGCTCCCCATTGACCCCGGGCACTCAAGAAATCCAGTCAAGAGACAACCGAGGAGGAAGTTAATCTGTTGACCCGATCCGGCAAATTTTCCAAGAAAATCCCAAGGCGTATAAGAAGGCCACGCACCAAGCACCGAAGAAGATCGCCGCCCCTACGCTAAGACAAACAAACCTGCACTCGAAAAGAGGATCCCGTGCTCACCCAAATAAGGCACATGTGCCAACATTTCCTCTCGGTCTCTACTCACTTCGTCCTATCCCCATAAGCCGAAGCCGGAAGAAAGCCCGGCTCGCACTCTAGTGCCTATTGATGCTACTCCCGATGACGTGGTACGCTTGATTGGAAACATCCACTACGGGAACATAATCACTTTCACGTACCTTGATCTCCCTCAATTTGGAGCCTGGCCACAACGAGCCTCTCTTCATCACAAACCAGCTTGGATGAACGACGCCTCCCCGAGTTTTGGTGGACAATGGGTCTCGGAATGAATATCCTCCCGGCAAAGATCATGAGCCTCGCCGAAATCAAGACTACAGATTTAAAGCCTTCTTCCCTTACAGTCAAGGCTTACGACTCAACATCTCGAGCAGTCCTTGGAGTCGCTACTTTGGACCTCTGGTTCGGCAAGAAATTGATACCTGTGGAATTCCAGGTTATCGACATCCCAATCACTTTCAATGCCCTGCTGGGAAGACCTTGGCTCCATCAAGTCAAAGGGGTCGCTTCAAGCCTCCACCAGTGTGTGAAATTCATCTCGGATGGGGATTTGACAACCATTTACGGAGATTTAGTCACTTTAGAGGGCACAGATACGGGTGGAATACCTATTCTGGAAATCAAACATGATGAGGATGGCCTCATGCCGACAAAGCTCACGCCGAGCCTCCTAAGGCCCAAGTGTGCAACGTTAATCTGACGGTCACCCGGGATAAAATCCCTCCGGTCCTGAAAATGATGAGAAGGATAAGCTACCTGCCTGGCTTAGGTCTGGGTAAGCGCCAACAAGGAATCCACAAACCCATCGAGGTTAAAGGGCAGAAAAATTGCCATGGCCTGGGATATGAACCGACTTCGGGGAAAATTGCAAAGGAAAAGGAAATTGCTCTGCGGAAGAAAGAAGCCATCGCGAGAAGGACCCCCATCAGCGGTCTCGAATCCCTCCCTTTCAGTCCTAATTTGGCCGACTACTTTGTGAAGGGTCCCACACAGCTAGGTCACGTCATAATCAAAGAGCCCACTCCTACAGAAGGATGGCTAAAGCCACAGGATAGCCTCAACAAGTTCAGGGGAGCCAAAGCTAACCCGGTCCGTAGAATGTTTTTGGACCTACCCAAGATACCCGGGGCTACCACTACCGTGAAGAATGAATACACTTTCAAAGGCGTGCCAAGCCTGGTAGAACAGTTCGAGAAGCTTACTACCACAACCCCGATTGCCCAGGAAGATCCGAAGCCTGAGTTCGAATTGACAGTACCAAAAACTAAGGCCACAGAATTTTCCTCAGATGATTGGGATGGTCTGGTTATGCAGCAATTGTTCGAAGAAGAGGTCCAGGTGCCAGACCTGATTGATCTCGGCTCGGTCCAAGAGATGATAGCAACAATTGAGAAAGGAAAACAGAAACAGCAGAATTCCCGAGTCATGAGGCCACCAATAGCAAAGCCGCTAAAAAATTGGGGAAACCTCTCAGGCCCGTCCGTGACCAAGGAGGAAATGATCACCAAACTTGGATTGGTCCCCCGTCCCTTTGTGTCAATTTAGGACAAGTCCTCCCAGTCTCTCATTGTTAAGGTCGAGTCTCTAGGGTCGTCCGATGGCCTTACGCCTGAAGACTACGAGTCTGTAGCAAGCGCTGTATTCCCTTTCGTTTTCAATGAAATGACGAACCTTTCTGAGTATCCCTTGATTGCCACTTTAATTAATGATGAATTAATTAGAAAAAAAAAACATTTAATAATAATTCATCAGATAAAGAAGCAGACACATCAAGCAACAAAAAAAAAATATAAATAATAATAAAACAAAAAAAAATCTTTAAGCAGGTTGTCCAGAAAGAGGAAAGTCGAGCCCAAGCTGCCGAATAGATTTTGATGAGTATGAATTTGGGAATTGCGGAAGAGCCTAAAGAGACGCAGAACTGGAAAGGATGCCTTGCAAAGTCCTACAAAATCCTCAACTCAAGGAAAGTAGCCCACTTCATCAAAGAGAGCATCATGTGCCGATACGGGTGGCCAGCCGAAATCATCTCAGATAATGGATCCCACTTCGAAGGGGAATGCGACGGCCGCCGGCGTAATTCCGAATAACCCGTCACAAGTCATCTCCTTACAGCCCCAAACCAACGGAGCCGTCGAGGCAAAGAAACAAGACTTTGGAAAACATCATCCGAAAAATGGCCGTCCAAGGCGTAGATTGGCCCGAGAAGTTACACCTGGCACTCGGGCTACGGAACATCGGCCGAACGGCAATCGGGAAACACCGTTTGCCCTCACATACGGAATGGAAGTCGTACTCCCAATCGAGCTAGAAATCCCTCGCTCCGTATACCGCCGGAAAGCCGGATCAACGAGGTCGAATGGCTCCGTAGTCGCCATGATGAATTGGCCATGCTAGATGAACGCCGATTGAAAGCAATGGAACACATCCGAGCCTACCAAGGGAGAATGGCCGAGCCTTTGACAAGAAAGTAAAGCATCGGGAGATCCGAGAAGGGGATCTCGCTTTTGAAAGAAAAGCCCCGGTCCGTGTCAACCCGCTTGGAAAATGGGAGCCTCGTCTGGTCGGACCATATGTCGTCCGTAAGATCTTCTCCGGAGGAGCCATGCAACTTGCGGACCTCGACGGAATCCCTTTGTACACCCAAGTGAATGGTGACAAACTACGCGAGATACTACGCAAAAAAAAAACAACAAAAAATCGTGCTAAAAGAGTAATACCCAACTAGATTGAAAACCCGAAAAGGGCGGCCTAGGTAAAAAACAGGGTTGCACCAAAAAAAAAAACAACAAAAAAAAATCGACCGGGTTGAACTACGAAGACCTGAGCTCCTCAAAATGAGGGGAACGTAGGCAGCCGGAAACGGTTCGGTCTAAAACACAAATAAAAGTCATACTCTGACATCAATACAATTGATCAGACCATGAAAGCGTCTCGAAAAACTCTAAAGCAATTCAAATATTCATTACAAGTTAAAAACTTTTTGATGAGTCTAAGCCCGATTCATTCCTACAACTGGCAACCTGCTAAAAGAAATTAAGATACATAATCAAACTAATGTGTCTGCCATGACAAGAAAGGGATGCTTAGAAACCTCAAGGTCACTCCAAGCCACTCGTACTGGCCTCTCCCCTCTTCTTTCCCCTTCGAGTCTTCTTCTTCGAAGCAGGGAAAAATGTCGGTCTTCCTCCTACCAAGCTCGTATAGGAACGGGATCTATCAAACCGGCCTCCGTCGGGGCCTTAGTAGCCCTAGCGTTATCTCTCATCTCCTGTAGCCGGCAGTAAAGTAGGAGTCCTCCTCTCTTGTCTCTTGACATAAGCCTCATAGTCGGTCACGGCGTCTCCGCTCTGTCATGAGGGTTGGCCCTCGCCTCGACCCTCCTCCTCTCGTAAACCTGTCGGGTCCTCCGCACCCACAATGGCCTCACGCCTGTCTCAAAATAGCCATGCGAGTCTCTCCCAAATGCCTCTCGTACCAATCCAGTACCAAGTGGTCAGGAACACCGGTCTCGAACGCCTGAGGATAACCCGAGGAGGAAAGACATCATACCTCCATGCTCGGGAAAGAAAGGAAAACACCGAAGGATTATCCATAGAAACAGAAGCCACCACCCCGCGGCTATATCATCAAAGTCCTCCAAAGGAACTGCTTCAAGCCGAACTGTCTCGTAACCAAGGACGGAATATAGAAGCCGGGGTGAGAAAGCCCCGAAAGCATGACCACATGAGACCCGTCTGAAGCACTCTGCGAGTCTCCACCCGCCAACAAGGCACCGACCATCTGATATCTTCTGTCGGCGACCGGCCATCCAACGCTCCCATGAGCCCCGATCATCAAAATCTACGGCAACCCCTCTCTGGCGAATGTCCAAGGCTTGATCATGTCGGGAGTTTCCCGAAGAATCCCCAAGCGCTCCATCGCCCACATGTGGTCAAGAGGAACGGATCGCCCCCGTGCATATACCGCCTCCCGTAGCCGCCTATCGAGAGCATGGAAAGTCTCCCCCAAAATCAAAGGTACAACATCTCTCGCCCAAGCGACAATGAACGACTACATCCGGCGAGACCGATGACGTATCCCAAAAGAATAGACCATGAACAAGGTCCCAAACATGCAAAGAGCAAAGGCATCCCAATAGGCATCGTCAAGCAAGCCTAAGCCCCTAAACCTATCGGGAGACCGGAAATATCAAAATGATCGGGACCACGAGATCATACCTTGCGCTTCCTCAGGGAGAGATGAAGGAGGTTGCACAATCTGCCGACGAAAGAAGCCCCTCCGTGCAAAGGAACCGCTATCTCCTCCACCTCCGGGCCACCAAGCAAAGCCCGAAATTCTTCCACGGTCGGAACAACCTCATTGTAAGAAAGGCAAAAGACATGCCTTCTAGTATCCCAAAATGATGAAGAAGCTCTCAAGAGGTCGTAGTCCGGAACCAATTCTTTGAGGGACCATAAGCACTTCACCTTGTACCTTTCTTCAAAGAATGACCTCCTCTCATGCATAATCTCCCGAGACCACTCTTTAAACTTGGTGAAGAATTGCATTTGAGAATTTTGGGATAATTTGGGTGGATTTCTCATGCTCACAATCCTCTCCATGGTTTTTCTATCATTCTCCCCGAAAATAGCTGTTTGAACTGGTGGTTGAAGAAGGTATTTGAATTTGAAATAAAGTGAGACCAGATCTGAAGCAAAATTAAAGGACAGTGTCAGATTCCTGTCCTATCCGCGCGGATGAGTTTGTCAAAAAAAAAAAAATCTTTACAACAGTCCAAACTGTTGTACCAAAGGAATATTTTGTCCCAGCCAAAGCCTGTCCAAGCCAGTCCATGCACCAAACATCTACACCATTACCAAAAAAACCTAGGCTCATGCAACATTGCATTCATACTGCATTGCATTCGTAAAAATAAAATCCTAAACTATTACATTCCAAAAATAAAAGGAGTGTGCAAAAAAAAAATCAAATAAAAAAAAGGGGGTAGGTAACAATAATCCTAAATTATAAATTATTATATCCAAAAAAAAATGTGCATAAAAAAATAAAAAATAATAAGCTGTACAAATCTCAAATCTCAGAAATCAACTCAATCTCAAGTAATCAATCGGAGTCCCCAGCGGTCGACGTCTGCCCCCGGTCCCTCTTGCGACTCGGGCCCGCCTCCTCAGGAGCCATGAAGATCTCAGGCTCAATCATCGTCCTCGTCCCCGGGAAGAAGGCTCATCGGGACCAACGGCACGCTCTGATAGGGCAAGCCAAGATCTGCGAAAAAATCATATCCGAAGGTGAAGGCGTTGGACTCCTAGACGTGCGAAGAGGATCCACCATGCTGCCAGACGTGTCCCTGCCCGTAAGGATCTCCGAGAATGACGTGGTCCGAAGGTAGTACCGCGCGAGGATCAAGGAGAGGAGAAAGAGGAGTCTCGGAAGAAGTCTCTGAAGGAATAGGGGAAGCCTCCCGCCTGACAGGCGCCGACCGTGGTCGCCTCGCCCTAGCCTGAGGAGCCCCGCAAGCAACCATCCTCCTGATAAATCTCTTAGCCCCGATCACTTGTTTCGTCAGCTTCTCAACGACCACCTCCGAAAACTGCACGAAAGCAAAAGCGTCAGAAACAGTTGAAGCGAAAAATGATGACAGGAAAGAAAAGAAAAGACAAAAGCAAAAAAAGAAAGGTGGGAAAGAGAAGCCATACCTTCATACCCGGACGAGGCCGGAAAGCTCGTGGAAGCCGCTCAGGCTGAGGGATCTGCACCCTCAATCGGACCCCATCCTGGACATATGAAAAATCCATCCGAGGGTACCGCGGGATCCCAAACCCCTCTCTATCCAGAACCTGGGGCGTCCTCAGCCTCCTCAAAACAAATACTGGATATGGCTCAATCGCCACAAATGCCGAGAAGTGCTGGCCGGCTCGGTAATCATCCCAGGTCGCAGATCTATCACTCGGGTGCATCATATCGGCAGGAGGCTCCACCGGTGTCATCAAAGACGAATTCACGCCATGCTGGCGCATCACCCTCTCTCCCAGATAATAGACATCGCAAGTCAGACCTCTCAGAATCCTCCGCTGCACAGTCCATATCTCAGCGCCCTTCAGCTGCGCCACCTCGAAACGATCCCAGGGATAGAATATCATCTCCTCATCCGTCTCAGCCCTCGCCAAAGGAAGGCAATCCGAGTACCTGAGGGTCGTGCGCCCTCTGGAGCCCTTCTTCTCTCGGGCATGCTTGGACCAGGAGCGCATGGCCGGATATGCCCCGATATACTCCGCCGGCTGCCGCCACATCGTGACGTGAAAGAACTCCAACGCCCATACCTGCGAAGGGTAAAGATCAAATCAATCCAGTGCAAAAAGAAAAGTGCAAAGGGAAAGCAAAAAGAAAGCTTATACCTCCAGGGCAAACTCGAAGCAGTACAAGGAGCTCACTGCCTTCCGGCTGTACCTATCAAGAGCAAAGTAAAGCTCTGCCAGCCCGGCCTCTCCCCAAGAGACATCTCCAGCCATTTCCACGTCCTTCAAGGACCTCAACAAGGTAAAGACTGCCGTCCCCTCAGCATGTCCAAAAAGAGTGCTTGAAAAAGCAAACCACAAGAAGGCCCTAACAATCTGCTCAGCGCCTATCCTCTCCTCCCCAGCCTCGTAGCTCCCAATGGTCTCCACAATCTTCCCATAGACCACGGCATACTCCATCCCCATCCCCTTTTTGGGAATAGGGGAAAATCCCAGAAGAGCCTGCAGGTCCGTGTCGCTGTAGCCGTCCCGCCACTCAATGCTGCGTCCATTGAAGGACAAACCCATGATCGCAGCGTAGTCGGAAGGCGTAACCGTAGCAAAAATCAGGCCCTTGCTCTTAGGGAACTTAACCAACCCCCTCAACACTCAATGAACTCCCAAAGCCCGGTCTCAACGACAATCTGTCTCGGACTCACCAAAGCTCCTCGGCCCGCATTCGGAAGCCGGTCCCACAAGTCAACTACAGACTCCACTGATCCTCGAGTCTTCATCTTATTCAACTTCTCCGTCACGTAGTTGTTTCCGCCCTGCAATAAAAAAAAGAGAGAAAATGTCAAAAAAAAATATTTTGCATTTGCATTTGCACAAAAAAAGAAAGAAAGCATATACATGCATCATGCAACACAAAGTTTTGAAGAAAATTCGGCAGCATAACGGCATGCAATGAACCTAGCCCCATTTTTCTCTCACAAAAAAAGACAATTTTCAGCAAATCCCAATCAACATTCATACAAAGAGTCAACGGAAGTAAAAACTCCGTCCCATTTTCAAAAAAAAAAAAAAAATCAAATCTTAGACATACATACATTCATATCATCATCATCTCATATTGGTAAAATGCCCATTCTTTTCAAACAAAATGCATGCATTGCATCATTCTTCAAATCACGATTCTCGAATTTTTGAAAAAAAATATATGGTGAAAATGCCAATTCTTTTCCCAAGCAAAATGCACATTTTGGGATACCCACAAATTCATTGCAACATGCATATCATCAAAATCAATATTCAAATTTCAAAAAAAAAAATCATCATTTTCGAATTTTAACATGCTATTTTCGGATACAAAAAAAAAAAAAAATGTGGCGAAAATGCCAATTCTTTTCCCAAGCAAAATGCACATTTTGAGTTACCCATAAACTCATTACAACATGCAAAGCATCAAAATCAAAATCCAAGGCCATGAGCATTGCACATTTTCGAAAAAAAAAAAAAGGGAAAAATCACCCGAAAATCAATTTCAAGCAAAGGAATCAAAAGGATTCGAAGAATACCGTTCGGAGACTCGGATCGGTGGCCCAATGTTGCCAAGCATCGGGGTATGGCTCCTCCGCAATCGATTGCGAAAGAGTATAATGCCTCCTCATTCGGACAAGCTCCAATCGTCTCTCCGCTACCGGGCCACGTCCTTGGCCTTGAAAAGCACATTCCCCGTGTTCCATTGCTTGAAAATCGAAGAAAAACGGAAGAATTTTGAAGCTCCGTGGGCAACAATGGCGGTTTCTCTCGGTTTCTCTCTCTCTGCCCTTGAAAATTCAAAAAAGGGACTGAAGGAGAAGAAAGGGCGTTGGCCCTCATTAATACCCTCTGATTCTCAACCCTCTCCGCGCGGACAGGATTGTAAGGGTCAAAATGATCCTTTTGCCCTTTAAAAATCCGGGACTCTGCAGTTTAGTCCCAAACTTGACAAAGTTAACCAAAGTTAACCAAAGTCAACCCCCTTTCAAGAAAATCATCTCCGGCAGTAAAACGTAAGACCGATTTCCCCGAGAAAGTTAACGGAATCCCGTTTCTTTCATCAAAATCATTCCCGGCAGTCAAACGTAAGACCGATTTCCCCGAGAAAGATAACGGAATCCCGTATCTTTCATCAAAATCATTCCCGGCAGTCAAACGTAAGACCGATTTCCCCGAGAAAGATAACGAGATCCCGCATCTTTCATCAAAATTATTCCCCGGCAGAGATAACGGGATCCCGTATCTTTCATCAAAATCATCAAACGGCAGTCAAACGTAAGACCGATTTCCCCGAGAAAGATAACGAGATCCCGTATCTTTCATCAAAATCATCAAACGGCAGTCAAACGTAAGACCGATTTCCCCGAGAAAGATAACGAAATCCCGTATCTTTCATCAAAATCATCAAACGGCAGTAAAACGTAAGATCGATTTCCCCGAGAGAGATAACGGAATCCCGTATCTTTCATCAAAATTACCCCCGGCAGTCGAACGTAAGACCGATTTCCCCGAGAGAGATAACGGAATCCCGTATCTTTCATCAAAATTACCCCCGGCAGTCGAACGTAAGACCGATTTTCCCGAGAAAGATAACGAGATCCCGTATCTTTCATCAAAGTCATTCCCCGGCAGTCAAACGTAAGACCGATTTCTCCGAGAAAGATAACGAAATCCCGTATCTTTCATCAAAATCATCGACGGCAGTCAAAATAAAGATCGATTTTCCCGAGAAAGATAACGGAATCCCGTATCTTTTATCAAAATCATCAAACGGCGGTCAAATGTAAGACCGATTTCCCCGAGGAAGATAACGGGATCCCGTATCTTTCATAAAAAATCATCCACGGTAGTCAAACGTAAGACCGATCTCCCCGAGAAAGATAACGGAATCCCGTATCTTTCATCAAAATCATTCAACGGCAGTCAAACGTAAGACTGATTTCCCCGAGAAAGATAACGGAATCCCGTATCTTTCATCAAAATCATCAAACGGCAGTCAAACGTAAGACCGATTTTCCCCGAGAAAGATAACGAAATCCCGTATCTTTCATCAAAATCATTTCCCGGCAGTAAAACGTAAGACCGATTTCCCCGACGAATACGTCTGATTTTCCCCCAGCAAAGGCTAACGAAATTCCCAGCAAAGCCAACGGAATCTCGAGTAGATCTCGAACTACGAAAGGGCTTGATTCCCACTAGGGATACGTAGGTAGCCTATCTTTAGGTCCAGCCCCTCGACCAAAACGGTCACCCTCTCCTTCGGCAGCAGACGAAGTCCACCGAAAGGCCATCTCAAATCAAGGTTCGAGGCACCTAAAACGCCATCATCAAGGTTCGAGGCACCTAAAACGCCATCATCAAGGCTCGAGGCACCTAAAACGCCATCATCAAGGTTCGAGGCACCTAAAACGCCATCTCCAAGGCTCGAGGCACCTAAAACGCCATCATCCTCAAGGTTCGAGGCACCTAAAAAGCCATCATCATCAAGGTCTGAGGCACCTAAAAAGCCATCATCATCAAGGTCCGAGGCACCTAAAACGCCACCATTAAGGTTCGAGGCACCTAAAACGCCATCTCCAAGGTTCGAGGCACCGAAGACGCCATCATCAAGGTTCGAGGCACCTAAGACGCTATCACACACAACACTAGGAAAGCGATAAATCACAATCATCCCCAGCAAAGCGGATAACCCTCCGACCGAAAATGGTCATTCCTATCCCCAGCAGAGCGGATAGCCATCAGACCGAAAATGGTCATCTCTTATCCCCAGCAGAGTTTCTCTCCAAAGAACCGATCGCGTAACTCGCTCATCAGGTCCGAGGCACCTAAACGCCATCATCTCCAGGGTTAAAGACCCGAACTACGACTGGCTTGATTCCCATTCGGGATACGTAGGTAGCCTATTAAATAGGTTCAGCCACTCGACCACTTGATCATCCTGTCAAATATGTAGCCTTACTCTTATCGACGACCCTGCTTCCTTCGAAAGCGCCGTCGCCGAGGGGCTACTGTAAGTGCTCCAATTTGAGCTTGTTAGAATTTTCGTTAGAAAATTAACGAAAGTTTTAATATTCCTAACAATTACTAACATTTCCTAACATTTCCTAACAATCCTAACTTTTCTAACAAAGTGAGGGCAAAATGGGCATTGCTATTTAAAGATAAACCTTCAAAGGAATCTCAAAAAGAAAAAGAATTAAGAAAATCTCGAAACAGTAAGTTGAAAAACAGTTTCTGTTTGATTTTTTGAAAATTATTCCTTGTGTCCAAAGCCTGGAGCAGCATTTAATGAACAGTGCACGCTGAAGGGTCCTATCACCTTTTTCTCTTGAATCTTCCCAACTTTCACTCACTCAAATCAAACTCACTCACTCTTACATTCAAGCCTTCAAACAAAAACACAAAGAAGATAGGTATAACCTCCCTCTTCTTACCCTAAATCTCTCATCCATGCATGCATTTTCAAGCTACAAAATGTAGTTCATTCATCTTCTTGTCTTAGATCCAAGAAGATCACCATGGAAGTTCATCTCCATGGATGATCCTCTACAAGGATCAACATTTTCTTCAAAGTGTTCTTACTTTTTTGCAAAGAAAACACATTTTCAAAACCCTAAAACTCATTTTCAAGCACCAAATCTTGATTTCAAAGGATAAAATTACCCTTCCCAAGCAAATGAAGTGCTTAGTCCTAATGTACCCCAAGGATGGTTTGGTATAGTTGATTCACCACTAAAATGTCAAGTGATCACTAACCAAAACCTAGGAAAATGGGGACAAGCATGGATGCAAAAACCCCCTTTAAAATCATTTTTCCTTTCTTGAGAAGTTGCTGTCCAGTAGCAATTTTCCAAGACCCCAGTCCATTGTCTTAATTTTTGGACACAGACAAACTTGGAATTTGGTGTTGACTACAAAACACTTTTTGTAGCCAACATCCAGAGATTTTCAGACATATTTTTACTTTATTTTTGGGTGAGTAAAACTCCTCTTTTCAAATTTTCTTTTAGAGGCCAGTTCATCAGCTTCTGAAAATCCAGATTTCATATCTGAGATTTCCAGAAGGTTTTGACCCCTCAATTCTTCTCCAAAATGGAAATTTCCTTCGCACAAATCTTATTTAAGGTGTCTGGAACAACTTTTATTTTCTGAGTTTATCCAGATTATGAAGTTTAAAGGCCCTTGAATCCATTTCAAAATCAAAGGTTCACTGCCTTTTTCATTCTGGCAGAAGTGACTCTCAACTTCAAAAGGTCTTTTGAGTACCAAATCTCAATCCAAAAATCTTCCAAAAAATCATGAGATCAGTTTAAAGTCTTAAAAAGACATCCCAATTTTTACTTTCCTCAGTTTCGAATTATTTTGGCCAAAACACACACACACTCACACAAATGATTTTCAGCTTGGAAGACTCGTTTTACGAGGCATTCCGGGTGCACACTAACGTCCTTCCCGGCGTGTAACATGACCTCCGAACCCAAATCTCTAATCTCGGGCATTTTTCAAAGTTTTGGCCCTTAAAACAAAAATGGCGTGGCGACTCCGTTCTTTTTCCGGTTTTATTTGGTTTTTTCAAAGAAGCGCAAAAAATCGAATTTTTCCCGCGAGAAATTTTGGTGGCACATCATCACACTAAGGCTCTTTCAGATGATGCTGATAAGTCTGAAGAAAAGACTTATGAAGATGATGAAGGCAGAAAGTGCCATCTGCAAGATTTGAACTCTTTGTCCAGATTGTGATTTGAGGAGCAATCCCCATGATCAAATTATGATCACCTGATTATTGTACTCTGTGGGGGAAAAACACAACACTCTAGGCACTTTGCATTTTATTCTATTATTGAAATTTCGCTTATGCATTATTAATCTTTTGTTGCACAAGTCCATCTTAGCTGGGGATGGAAGGGAAGTGAGGTTTTTTGCAAAGCTTGACAAGCGGATATGTATATAGCAATTATGCTATGATGGATTGTGTATGGGATAAATGTATATAATGGTGTATGGGTTGGACCCTCTCCCATGAGGTGGGGAAATGTATGAGTGATGGATGGTATGATGCAGCCTCGGCAAGTCGGGGATGCTCCCGGGAGTACAGATAACAGCAGGTTGATTGTTGCTGATAAGAACAAGGTGTATCGCGTGCCTGAGACGGCAAGCAGCAGAGAAAGTGCAGAGAATGATCCCGGCTTGAAGGGATGACTAGGCGAAGCCCCAGATCTTGATGAGGTGACCATGGCGAAGCCCCTAGTCGATGATGCAAAGCAAACCCGAAGGGAATCTGGTAAAGAGAGCCTGAGAGAACAGCTTAACAAAAGCCCCAGCTTGGAGAGATTCAATGCATCCCTATTGCAGACAGAGTCATCTTGTGGCCGAGGAGGCGACCCATCGTTTCATACCGCAGTCAATCAGTCGCTGGACAAGACTCGGAAATGTATATGTGCAGGGGCACATTTTTCGAAGATGGGAATGGATCCCGAATTCGTGTATGATACTCTCGCTTTTGGGTTTGACTCTTTTGGGAGAGTATAAGCATCACAAGGTGTGGAAAAGTGTATGGAAGCCCCTGCTGACCGAAACAGTGTTTGGCTCTATCTTCCTATGATGTAGAAAGAGAAGACTTGTCGAGACACTTGAAAACTTGTCTTATTCGTGATGATCACAAGGCTGCTTAAAACCCTTTATTGATGTTCGGGTTATTCAAACACTAATCCTGATATGGACAAATATTTTGATTAATCACGAGGAGAAAATCAATTGATATCGAGAATCAAGCTCGGAAGGATGGAAAGTGTATAGGGGCGGTCCTTGCGGAGACCGAATTTTCTATGGTTTGTTTGTGATTTCGACCGGACCAATTATGGTTGCCTACGTTCCCCTCCTGACGAGGAGCTCAGGTCGCCGTAGTTCGGGCGAGTCCCGATTGAAAAGAGAACGAATGTTGAAATTCGAGGATCTGGGGACCTTTGAGAATTTTGAGGACTTGGAGAATTAATAAACATGTCCCCCTGGAGTGTCGATGAAAGACACGGATGCGAAGCCCCAGTGGGACATCCACGGCAAGTGTTTGCGGAGGAGAAATGAAATATGCTCACATGAAGTGTCGAAGGGAAGGATTGAATTTGCACAATCTTTGATTGATGATCTTTTGAGCCGAGATGGATTTGGCTCCGATTTAAGCGAGCAATGAAGCATTAATTTGATTTAGCTCTCGAAGATATTGGAATAAAATTACTATCCGGTAGGGATTGTAGCTGGGTTTTTGGGCTTCGATCGGCCATCGGGTGATTTTGGAAGTGGATGACCTCTTAAGATGAGAGGTCGGCTGGGCCTTTTACTGACTATACCTCTAAAGATGAGAGGTTGGCTTGCAGGGATGTGTTTGGGATTTTTAAGGTAAGGGAATTGATTTACCTCTAAGAATGAGAGGTCCAAATTGGCTTTGCCAAGGGCGAGGGTAAAGGAAACGGGAATATCCTCTAAAATTGAGAGGATGGCTTGGGATTGGTTAAGGAAAATGGGAATATCCTCTAAAATCGAGAGGATGGCTTGGGATTGATTTAAGGTAATGGATATATCCTCTAAAATCGAGAGGATGGCTTGGGATTGATTTAAGGTAATGGGAATATCCTCTAAAATCGAGAGGATGGCTTGAGATTGATTTAAGGTAATGGTGAGGGGAAGTCCAAGCTATCGAGAACTTATGTGAACTTTCGAGGGTTTGAACTCTTTTTTGAACATTGGAGAGCTTCTTCGAGAAATCGGGGATTTTTGCTGAATGGTGAGGATCTAAAGTCCTCCTTTTGATAATTTGGGATGGCCTCTTTGAGGAGATGAGGATTATATCTGAAATTGTGAGGATTTAAAATCCTTCTTTTGACAACTTGGAAGGCCTCTTTGAGGAGTTGAGGATTATCTTTCCTTCCTTCACAACGTGAATATTTTACGCATCGCCGACTCTCGAAGCTAACTTCTTTGGCGTTGCTTGGACTTCTCTCGGCAAGGAGCAAAGGTGATGGCTAAACAGGGTTTCAAAACATGCCGATCTTGAAATGAAAGGATATTATTTGGTGAGGGGGAGGTAATGGCTTCCCTAGGGTGAAAGGCTTCAACCGCAATCCCTACCGGATGACCTAAACGAAATTAAGTATTCATTGCTTGCTTAAGCTTTAAATGAGAACAGATCTATGCAAATCCATCGAGCAACGAGATGATGAGGATGATGAAAGAGATGCGAGCATATGAGATGCAAGATGGGGAGTTGGTAAGCCCCAATTTGAGAAAGATATCAATTGATTTTCTCACTCCGATTAATTTAAACACGAGTCATTTCAAGTCATTTCAAGGCATTAGTGGTTGAGCAGCACAAGTGATCATTTGGAATAAGACCATTTCAATTGAGCGTAATGTAGGTGTGCTAGTGATGTCTCGAGTCTAGCAAGAAGAGAAACAAAGACATATCATTGAAAGCAAAAGCTGGTCCAACTTGGACTTGACAGACTCATGTCCGAAAGGGACATTCTAGAACCTACGAAGACTGATTGACTTCTTCAACATTTGGATGGGCGAGGAACTCCAAACTGGCTAAGCCACCACATTCTCTGCACCAGACATCTCGGATTTTGTGTCAGATGAAGATCACTCGGGCACTTGAAAACAATTTTTATTAGTCCTAATAATGGTTGGAAAAGGGAGAGGGAGGAGATGGACTCATGCAACATCTTATTAATGGTTTGAATGAAAACAATTTTTATTAGTCCTAATAATGGTTGGAAAAGGGGGACACCTTCTTTTTCGCATTCTACACTATTCCTGGACTAGTGGGTTCCGCCAGTATTGCACTCCCGGGACGGACAATCCCGACAGAGGTCATATAGGGCACGTGGAACCCACCAATCAAAAAGCAGAACGGACCTAAGGGCATACAAGTCAAAACAGAAATGTCAGGAAGGATGGCCAAGTGGTCCGTTCAGTTAAGCACTTATGACATCAAACATGAGCCTAGAACAGCAATAAAATCACAAAAACTTGCAGATTTTGTGGCAGACTTTAGTCCAAGTATGTAACCAGAAGTAGAACTTGAAGTCCAACAACTCCAAGATGGGGACACCCTGAGGATGTGGACTCTATTCACAGATGGTGCTTCTAATATGAGGGGCAGAGGGCTAGGTGTTGTCCTAAAGTCACCACAAGGGGACATCATACCCCAGGCCATTAGTTGTGATTTTAAAGCCACCAATAATGAGGCAGAGTACGAAGCCTTAATCGTGGGCCTATCCGTGGCTCTAGACATGAACATCAAAGCAATACAGGTATATAGTGATTCATTATTACTTGTAAATCATTTTAACGGTTCCTATGCAGCAAAAAATGTCAAGATGACAGCTTATTTGGGCATTGTAAAGATTTTGGCAAGCAAATTTCAAATATTCTCTTTTGAACAAATACCTCGAGAAGAGAACTCTCAAGCAGATGCATTGGCAAATCTTGGATCAGCTTTCAAAAGCTTATCTCAGACTAATATCCCAATCATACATGTTGACATTCCTGCTGTGGAAAGGTTAGAACTATTTTGCGTAGATGACGACATTCCAGACAATCAGATGGAGATATCTTGGACGAAGCCAATAATCAAATATCTTCAAGATGGTACTATCCCTGATGAGGAAAAGAATGCTAGAGCATTCAGGGTAAGAATTTCAAGATTTATATTAATAGATAATATGTTATTTAAGAAATCATTTGCAGGCCCGTATTTGAGATGTCTCGAAGCTGACCAAGCCAAAGAAGTCCTAAGAGAGTTACATGAAGGATCGTGTGGTAACCATTCTGGGGGCAGAAGCTTATATACAAAGGCTCTAAGAATGGGTTATTACTGGCCAACAATGCGCCAAGATGCTGCCATCTTTGCCAAGAAATGTGACTCCTGCCAGAGGCATAGCGACATCTTGCACCAGCCCGCAGAATTGCTTCATCCAATCCTCTCTCCTTGGCCGTTCATGAGGTGGGGAATGGATATAGTAGGAAAATTGCCTAAAGCCCCTGAAGGAAAAGTATTTTTACTTGCTATGACTGATTATTTCTCTAAATGGGTTTAGGTTGATTCCTATGTGCAAGTTCGTGATAAGGAAGTCATATCCTTTATTAAGAAAAATATATTTAGTAGGTTTGGCATCCCCTCTGAGATAATATGTGACAACGGTTCTCAATTTATCAACAAGAAGACGCAGGATTTCCTTGCTAGGTGGGGAGTAAAGATGTTGACATCCTCACCTGTGCATCCTCAAGCTAATGGCCAGGCAGAATCAAGTAATAAAATAATCATCAATAACCTAAAGAAAAGGCTAGATCAAAAGAAAGGAAGATGGGCAGAGGAGCTTCCCTTTGTCCTTTGGGCAGATAGAACCACACCAAAGAACGTGACAGGTCAAACCCCCTATTCTTTAGTGTTTGGAGCAGAAGCGGTCATCCCGGCAGAAGTTGTCGTCCCCACTGCCAGATTCAAGATGATGACACCAGAACAAAATGATACCAACCTGAGTCATGATCTGGACACCGTTGACGAACTGAGGGACCTTGCTAAAATCAGGATAGCAGCATATCAACAAAAGATTGCAAGATCCTACAATAAGAATGTTAGGTTGCGAAAATTTCAAGTTGGTGATCTAGTCCTACGAAAGGTATTTCAGAATACAAGAGAACCCAATGCTGGAAAGATGGCTCTCAAATGGGAAGGGCCATACCTAGTAGATGCTGAAGCAGGCAAAGGTTCCTATTGGCTATCAACTCTGGAAGGAGCAAGGATTCCCAGAAGCTGGAATTCCATCCATCTCAAAGCCTATTTTATGTAAGTTTACATGATTATTTTACAATGCAAATAAAAATAAGGTACGATCTTTACCATCCTAAATTCAATAAAAGTACTTGTTTCCATTTTTATTCAATTTTTGAAATAATTACTGACTTAAGCATCAGAGGGAAGTTAGCTAAGGTAACGCCCACCCCTAAATGTTTCTGTTTTGCAAGGAAACAATAAGCATTACAATAAAACTCATTGGTCAACTAAGATGTAAGCATCTTCCCAAGAATTTAACGTCTTATATATGGTACAGACTATCTCTCAATCTTTGTTTAAAAAGTGTTTTTAAAATTCTTTTATTTTCTTTTAATAAAATGTGACATCAGAAAAGATGTCGAAATCTTTCATTAACTTGTTATTTTGCAAGAAGTTGACACCTTAAACTGGAAATCTCCAAATTCAGACCAAATCCTCGTGAAAACAACCGTTTTGAGACTGGCCATCTCACTTCCGTTTAAGGTACTTAATCCCTTCAAATGTTTAAAGAAATTTCTTTCTTTCACCGCATTAAGGTTTAAACACCTCGCCTGGAGTGCACGATGTCAACCTTGATTGAGGTGTGTGGTGGGCCCGTATGTTTAATATATACGAATTACCCATCACCACTCAATCAATGTGTTAGACCCTAAGATCTTTACAAATGGTTATGACACTTACGTGTCATCTAAGTACAAACGGTTATTGACATTTACATGTCAACCTAAGTAATTGCAAAGGATTTCTACATCCACTCGCAAGCTGTTACCATCTACGAAGAGGTTAACATATCAACCTCCTAAAAACGTTTTTCATGAAGATACTTGGGGAAAGTTTTTCCAAAACCCAAGCAAAAGTTTTTCCTACAGAAAGCATAAACAGTGTTGGACCAACCCAACACTTGAAAAAACAAATTGTCTTGGCCCTTATGGGCCGATTACAAACCAAAATATTGTCTTCAGGACGCAGCCCATTTCAAACCAAAGTTTTTAGCGAAATTTTTTCAAAACCAAAAGTTTTTACCTTCTTCCTTCATGGGGTGGCTGCTGCCGCTGATGTTGTTGCTGCTCCTTCATCCAAGATATCATCACCTTTGGCTGCAGAGGATCCTTCTCCTACCTCCTCTCCCTTAGCTTCCAAAGTCTTCAAGAGGGAACGTTGTTGCTCAACATTCCACTCTGTGTGATTCCCGACATGGAACTCCTCCATCATTTGAATCTTGATTGCAACCATGCTCTGGGCAGCGGAAGCCATCATATTCTTCTTTAAATCCTCAATCTCATGCAGCTGTGTGTCTTGAAGGGAAGACTTCCCTATCATCAAGATTTCCACCTCCTTTTGTAATTCCATTTTTCTTAGCCCCGGCTTCCCTCTGTTTCTTGACTTGAATAAGTTCCAGCACCAGCTTCCTATTCCTTTCCTCAAGAGCGTTCATTCTTATCTTAGCAGCATCAACACCCTGCAAAAAGCCAAAAGTTAGGTCAAAACCATGGATACACTATTTCCTTTGAGACTCTATTTTTTCATAAAAAACTAACCACTACTACCCTAGCCAGCGCTTCTTCCACATCCCCTAAGCCTGTTTCATCCACATTTATCACCTCCTTGGAACTGCTCTTCCTCTTCTTTACCCTGGCTCCCACAGATGGTGCCTCCATCTCCCTTTTGGGCTCCAACAACTGATTGCTTGCCTGAGTTTGCCCCACGAAATCTTGAAGATCCTTAAGAGAAAAGGCAGCGGTAGACTTTGAAACTGTCAGAAGAAGTGCATTGTCAGAAGAATTCAAAATCCAGAAACACCAAGATAATGTGCACAAAGATTAAAAAGAAAACTTATCAGTAGACATTTCGGTGGAGGGTGGTATCCCTTTATCCTCAGAGACTGCTATATCTTCGTAAGGTTGGAAAGATCTTTCCCCCTCTGAGAACTCCAATAACTTGTTCACCTTCCCAATTGTTTCAGCAGATGGAGGGAAAAGCTTAGCCCAATCGATAGCTGCAAAAACAAACAAAGAAATTACAACAGGCAAGTGCGGGAAATAAGGAAAAATTGAAGTTTGAAAGAGGGATACCTTTCCTATTCCATTCAGTTGCCAAGAAATCTCCTTCCTCCAAGGAATCCTTCTCGACAAAGAAATATTTCGATTTCCAATTCCTATCACTCACAGTTATTTTCAAGAACAAGGGTTTCATTCCAGTCCTAGTCTTAAGAAGGTATCTGGTAGACCCGAAAGTTTGAAGCTCATACACAAAAGCCAACTCCTTCAAACCTATGTCTAAACCGAATTCACGGTTCACCCTCAAGACACAAGAAAAGATCCTCCAAACCATGGGCATCACTTGTACAATAGCAAGGTTAGTCTTTCTAAAAAACTCATTTATCATTGCAGGGAAAGGATAAGAAAAACCCAAAGTAAAGGGATACTCGTAAAGACAAACCCATTTCGGAGATACGAAATAGGACCTAAGAAGAACATCGAATGATCTAAAGATAGTAGAATCCGGGAAGCATTGATCAGTTCATTGTTAAAAACACAGATTTCTTCATCTGGTTTCTTCAACAAACCTTCACACGAGAAACCCTCGTCCTCGTTTAACCCAGAGGATTTTTCGTGGTCTTTACTTTTTTCGATTTTACCATTTTTTGAAACAACAACAGGAAGAAAAAGAGAGGGAAAGATTTTACCTTCAAGGAAGATTCACCGCCGTGAAGAAGAACGGATGAAAATGATGGAAAAAGGTGAAGGAGAAAGTGAAAAAGGTTTCCAATTAAAAACCCTAGATCTTGGGGTGGTTACGCTAATTAAATGGAGGTTAACTCCTCAATCGCCACGTAACTCCTCAATAATTTAAACGTAGAGCTTCTAGAAAGACGTGAAAAAAACCGACCTTTTAATTTCATTTAGAAGACTGTTTTTTGGGGACAATTGTTGTGGGTAAAATTCAGGATTGCTACGTCTTGAGTTTTTATCAGCATGTCAACATCTTCACTCTCGAAGGCAAGGTAAAAATTATTTACTTAAATTAATTAATTATTTATTTATGTTATATTTTAAATACAGGGATAAAAAGTACGTGGGAAAAATGTGTCCAACAGACTCCTTTCAACGGCTTGAAAGACTAGGTCAAGATAAAGATAACTCACCAAAATTATGGGGAGTTTGTTAGGATTTTATCTTTTTGTTATTTTATTTCTTATTTATAAGCTTATGACTGGAAACGAAAAAACACAACACAAGAACACACGCACTACACTCACACAGCTCAATTATACTTTGTAATCCGCCATAGCTTTCTGCTTTGTAATTCATTATTAATACAATTGTTTGGGAAGGTAGGTGCTCATAATCACCTCCCGAGGTTTTGTGCCGGTGAGATAGTTATCTCAAGAGTTTTCCTCGTTACATGATTGAGCCATCTTAATTACATTATTGCACCAATTATATTCCATTGCACCCTCCTTAGATTCATTTCAATTCTTATCATTGTTGACTGTTTTTAGCCAAAACAGTCATATAAACGAGAAACGCATTTCTAAACTCCACAAAGATGGAATGTTAGACTCACAAGATTATGAATCATATGAGATATGCGAATCTTGTTTATTGGGCAAAATGACCAAACCACCCTACACTAAGAGTAGTGAAAGGGCTAGTGACTTATTGGGCTCAATACATACTGATGTATGCGGACCAATGAGCAGCATTGCTAGGGGAGGATTTTGGTATTTCATTACATTCACTGATGACTTATCTAGATATGGCTATGTCTATCTATGAAGTCAAAGAGCGAATCGTTTGAGATGTTTAGAACATTTCAAAATGAAGTACAAAATCAACTTGGCAAAACAATTAAAGCACTTCGATCCGATCGTGGTGGTGAGTATTTGAGCCAAAAGTTTGACAATCATCTCAAAAACTGTGGAATTGTTTCAGAGTTGACTCTACCCGGAATGCCACAATGGAATGGTGTTTCCGAGAGGAGGAATAGAACCCTATTAGATATGGTTCGTTCAATGATTAGTCAAGTAGACCTTCCTATATCCTTTTGGGGACATGCATTAGAGACTGTTGCGTTCACACTGAACAGAGTCCCTACTAAATTGGCTCCTAAGACCCCACATGAGATGTGGCATGGAAGAAAACCTAGTTTGTCTTTCATGAGAATTTGGGGTTGCGAAGCTTATGTGAAGAGACTTGTCTCCGATAAGTTAGAACCTAAATCCGACAAAGTTATTTTCGTTGGTTATTCTAAGGAAATCAAAGGGTATTACTTTTACAACCGCAATGAGAACAAAGTGTTTGTTGCTCGATATGGTGCTTTTCCTGAGAAACAGTTTCTCAATAAAGTATCTAGTGGAAGTAAAATTGATCTTGAAGAAATTCAAGAACCCGAAAATAACATAAAATCGATATTAGAGACTGAACCAAGTCCACAAGAAGTTGTGGAACCGGTTCAAGATCCACAAGTCCATCGTAGATCGGATAGGTTACTATCCGTACCCGAGAGATATGGATTTCTTGTGTCGGAAAGTAATGAAGTGGAAGTCATTGAGAATGACGAACCTACTTCCTATCAAGAGGCGATGTCCGATCCCGATTCGGATAAATGGTTAGAAGCCATGAAATCCGAATTGCAATCCATGTCGGATAATCAAATTTGGAACTTGATTGAGCCACCCGAAGGTGTAAAAACCATAGGGTGCAAGTGGGTCTTCAAGAAGAAGACTGACATGGATGGGAAGGTGCATACTTACAATGCTAGGCTTGTAGAAAAGGGATATAGGCAAACTCATGGTGTTGACTATGATGAAACCTTCTCGCCTGTTGCCATGCTTAAGTCTGTTAGAATTTTGATTGCCATTGCTGCGTATTATGACTATGAGATATGGCAAATGGATGTCAAAACCGCTTTCCTTAATGGAAAACTGCTAGAGGATGTGTATATGACACAATCCGAAGGTTTTGTAGATCCAAGAAATTCTAACAAGGTGTGCAAGTTGCAAAGATCCATTTATGGATTGAAGCAAGCTTCTAGGAGTTGGAATCTTTGGTTCGATGAGAAAATCAAAGAGTTTGGTTTTGTCAAGAACGAAGATGAACCTTGTGTATACATGAAATTCAGTGGGAGCGTTGTGCTATTTCTCTTATTGTATGTCGATGATATCTTACTCATTGAAAATGACATTCCTGCGCTTGAGACTGTCAAGTCTTGGTTAGGGAAGTGTTTCTCAATGAAAGATATGGGCGAAGCAGCTTACATCCTTGGTATCAAGATCTATAGAGATAGATCTAAGAGGATGATTGGTTTGAGTCAAAGTACCTACATTGACAAGGTTCTTAGAAGATTCAAGATGGAAAATTCAAAGAGAGGCAACTTGCCAATGGGTCATGGTGTTACTCTTAGCAAGACGCAGTGTCCTAAGACAACTGATGAGCGAAAGAGGATGAATGAAGTTCCATACGCTTCGGCTATTGGATCTATCATGTACGCTATGATTTGTACTAGACCCGACGTCTCGTATGCTTTGAGTATGACGAGTCGATACCAATCTGATCCTGGTGAGAACCATTGGATGGCAGTCAAGACGATCCTAAAGTACTTAAGAAGGACTAAGAATGCGTTCTTGGTTTTTGAAGGGATGGAAGAAGATCTAGTTGTAAGAGGTTACACAGATGCTAGCTTCCAAACCGACAAGGATGATTTTCGATCGCAGTCGGGATTTGTGTTTATGCTTAACGGAGGTGTGATATGTTGAAAGAGTTCCAAGCAGAGTACTATTGTCGATTCTACTACTGAGGCCGAATATATAGCGGCATCCGATGCAGCTAAGGAGGCAGTTTGGAACAAGAAGTTCATTAGTGACTTGGAAGTTGTTCCAAGTATCACTAATCCGGTGGAACTTTATTGTGACAATAATGGTGTCATTGCGTAAGCAAGGAACCAAGGTCACATCAGCGATTCAAACAAATACTTAGGCGTTTTCATCTCATTCGAGAGTTCATTGATCGGGGAGACGTTAAGATATGCAAAGTATCAACCGATGATAACATTGGGGATCCGCTTACAAAGCCCCTCGCACAAGCAAAGCATGATGGTCATGTGAGGTCCATGGGTATTAGATACATAGATGGAGCCTAGTGCAAGTGGGAGATTGTTGGTGTAGTGCCCTAGGCTATAGTTATGTTTAACTTGAACCGTTATGTATTATCTTTATCATTTATTATAGAGCATGTTTATTCTGTTCATTATATGTTTTGCATGTTTATTATATTGAACTGCGTCCCTAGTTGTTGTGAACAACTAGTGTAAGTTGGTAATGGATAATCATAGAGATGATTATATGCATGGAGATGCACATTACACTTATGGATACTTGCTAGAGAACAAGTATTGGACATGACCTACTTATGAGATTTATGACATGGTCTGTTGTCATGATTAAATCCCATGATAGTCGTGTTATTAAATTCTTTGTACCTGAGATTATCATCATCTTCCACATGGTGAAGATCGTGTTTGATATAGTCTAACACTATCTTTAATCGAATAGCAATAAGGGCTACGTTAGCACGATTGAATCCTTGTAAGGATGAATGATAAGTCAAGACGGGATTTGTCCCTCTTATGAAGAGAGATGTCTGCTTGGGCCCCTCGATGAATAGTGTTGATGAAATGTATGGCCATACTCAAGAGATTTGATAGAGATCAAATGCACTTGGATTATCAACATATTCGGAATCGAGAAAGCATTGAACGGAATGAGTTGACATAGACCATGACTCATGTTCAATTGGACATCGTGGACAAAGGGATTATGACATTTGATCTATCGAGGAATCAAACTTTGATGTTATATTAATTGGGTGGATATAATGGTTTGCAAAAAACCACTTATGTCTTGTGAGGTCATGTTTGGCTCACTACCAACATAATATAATTCCTTTTGGGTCACACACAAAGAACGAATTTGATTCGGGCTGAAATTATGGATTCTGGACTCTTGGGCGACCGCTGAGGTTTACATGGGCGACCGCCGAAGTGACATGGGCGACAGCTCATGAGGATTTCGAAATAGTGCATGAAAGACTGTACAAGTGGGCGACCGCCTAGCCCCAGGTGGGCGACCGCCTAGCCCCAGGTGGGCGACCGCCCATGTTGGATTTTCGAAATAAGGGAAATAGGCTGTACAACTGGGCGACCGCCCAGCCCAAGGTGGGCGACCGCCCAGCACCCATTTCAGCAATCCGTTTTGGCTTCAGAAAAGGATGTTTCTCCCTAATTGTTAGGGTTATTTATAAAGTATAAATATGTCCTTTTGCCACAGCCATAACACACGAATTTTAGGGCTTGATAAACACAATTATCTTGATTTTGATTGTGAATCAAAGATCAAAACACCCTAGATTCAATTCCATTATCAGCCATAGATTATTGAAAAGTGTTTCAATAATCAAGTGGATCATTTAGCAATCCAACAAGAAGGTGTTTTTGGTTCGTTCGCGTGTGGATCACCATTAGAGGGAGGTTGTTTTATCTCCTAAGGCTTAAAGCTTCATTGTTGATTTCATCACCAAAGTTCGAAGAAGGAAATTAGAAGATTCGACATCAAAGTTCAAGGCTTGAATTTTGAGATCTGTTTTGACAAACGAAATCTCATTAAATGTATGTAATTCTATTTCATAGTTTTTCTAATCTCTTCATGCTAGACAGATCTAAGGGCTAGGGTTTTGATGTTCTTGTTAAAATTTCTGCTGCGTTTGTAACCCCAAAACCCAATACGTGGCATGCTAGCCACCTTATTAAATATTACTTTTAAGTTTCAGCATTTTGTTTTTATGTAACCGATCTACTACATCAATAAAACTGCAGTTCTATTCAAACAAGTTGTATTACTTCTACACTTCATTCAGTTCAGGACCGACTCTTGGTCGACCACAACATTATCTTAAACAGGTCCGACTCTTAGTTGATCTCGTTCTAACAGATTCGACTCTTAGTCAATCTCGTTCTTCTAACAGGTCCGACTCTTAGTCGATCTCGTTCTAACAGATTCGACTCTTAGTCAATCTCGTTCTTCTAACAGGTCCGACTCTTAGTCGATCTCGTTCTAACAGATTCGACTCTTAGTCAATCTCGTTCTTCTAACAGGTTTGACTCTTAGTCGATGTCATTCTAACAGATTCTACTCTTAGTCAATCTCATTCCTCTAAACATCTTAGTCGATCTCGTTCTAACAGATTTGACACTTAGTCAATCTCATTCCTCTAACAGGTTCGACTCTTAGTCGATCTCGTTCTAACAGATTCGACTCTTAGTCAATCTCGTTCCTCTAACAGGTCCGACTCTTAGTCGACCTCGTTCTAACAGATTTGACTCTTATTCAATCTCATTCTTCTAACAGATTCGACTAAAAGCCATAAATCAAACCTCGTTCTTAAACAGGTCCGACTAAAGACTAATGTCGATCTCGTTCTTAAACAAACTCGACTAAAGTGCTTGGTCGACTTCGTTCTAATACTGGTCCGACCTGAAACTTGTGTCAGTTTCATTCATCATATCAATCTAGTTTGACAAATAAATACAAAACAAGGATCTAAACAAAGTTATTCAAGTATAGTCAACTACGATTAAATAAATGAAGTCCCCCAAAAGCGGGCCCGAACTTGAGCAAATAAAAGTGTTACGAGATTTATACCTCCCAAACTGGGCCAAGGCATTAATCAAAAAATATTTGGAACTTGTTTCATTACATCGCCAAAATAAATACAAAAAAAGATTAAACTACTAGATCGTCCTTGGCTTGGTCGTTGTCAGTAGCTTGATCCTGCTGATGTTGCTCTTGCTCAGATAGGGGCTGCATTTGTTCATCAACCTTGTCAAAAACCTGGTCCTGGGTGACCTCATCCTCATCCATTTCATCGACCTCCATCAATTCCTCAAGAATATTATCAAAATTAACTTGATTAACTGGAGGGGGACCTAAGGCTCAGCTCCTTCATCCTCATATTCTTGAGTGATGGCAGCCAGATCGTTAGAGTTGTACGGCACGATAGGATGACCATGTCGAGCTTCTATATCATACTGTTCCTCTGAAGCCCACTTAGCTAGTTGTTCAACTGGCAGGTCGACAGAAGGATCAACAATGATGTGGCAAGCCATATAACGACACCCAACATCATAAAAGGCCCTAGCTCGATCCATCATGAAGTTGAAGCACTCATCACCATTTTTATAAACCTCTACTGCGGCCTTGCTAGCAGCTTCCTTGGCAGCATCTACAGCGCCCTTCATTCTGGCTTGGGCCTCCTCTTCCCACTTTATTCGAGCTTCTTTGTGGTCTTCACTCTGCTTGGCCAACAAATCATTGCTTTCCTGAAGCATCTGGGTTACAGCCTCGAGCTCCTGCTCTACCCTCTCTTCACCCAAATAAGCGGCAGCGATCTCCTTCTTGGCTTCACCTAGGGCGAACGATGCTTCATCCTTGGCCTTCAGGGCATCCTCTTTGACCTGCTTGAGGACCTCATAAGCTAAGTCCAGATCAGCATACTTCTCCCTCGTCTCTACAAACTCAGCAGACTTTCGATCGTACATCGTCATGGCAAGCTTTTCTCTCTCCTCGATAGCCCTCCAGCTGCTCTTAGCTAGCTCGACCAAAGCAAGAGACTACAAGAAAAATAAAAGGACAAAGGGTCATATCGACAGTTGGTAAACGGATGTGCGATCAAAAGGGAAAATAGATAACATGGAAAAACTCAATGTTCACCTCAGAATGGACCTTGCCCGACCTATCGAAGAACTCCTCAGCACTTATACCCCTCTCAGCATACTTAGCCACCAGGTCCCTGTCAGCAACTCGCCTCACTGCCACCTGCCCATACTCCAGCTCCGGGCATTCCCGACTCAAGCTATCAACTCCTGTAAGAGGAGGAACGTCACTCAGCTTGTCTACTCGAGCTCGTACGAACCCGACATATGAAACTTGGGAGGTTTTGGGTGGAAGATATTTTGTAATGGAGCCCGATGCTCGAAGAGAATCATCCCCCTCAGGTCCTGGGGTGAACCTCGACCTCTTCCTTTTCCTGCTAAGAGGGCGGTCATCTTCTTCATCTTCCTTCTCCAGGTCGACGACGTCGACATCAGCGGCTTTGTGAGGAGCCTCTCCAGCAGGCTCAAGTATTGGACCGGAGTCTGAGCTAAGCTTGGCCAAACTATCGACCTCATCAATTTCTACCCTAGCTGCTTAAACTTGGGGGGAATCACTTTCCAGGGGGTCAGCTGACCTAGTCTCCTCAATGGGGACCATCCCCACACCCTCCTTGGGCAGCAGCTTGGTTCTCTCCACTGCCTGCTTCTCCCTGTTGGCCCGTGCATTGGCTGCACCATGAGCTTTGGTGCTCTTCTTCCTTTGATTGGTACTCAAAATGCGCACCATGTTAGCTGCTTGATCGACGGTGAGAACTGCACAAGATAAGGGGCAAACAATTATTAAGAGAGCTACGAGCTAAATATTGACGAGTAAAAAGTTACGAACAAAGGAATAAGAAACAAGAAAACACTTTACCCCGAAGATTCTCTCTTTGGGTCCTACAGTGGCCGACCTCGTTCTTACAAAAGTGGCACTGGGCCTCAAATCTCTCTCGTTTGTGGACTACCAAGTCTAGGTATTTTAATCCCCTAATTATCAAGGCTAGAGGGGCTACATCCCCATCTCCGCCCAGCAGCATGCCAGCCTGGATGGAATTGTTCTTGTTCGACCCCAACAGGTCTCAGCTGATAGGTCCCCTACTAGCTATCAAAGTCAACCTAGGAATCAACTCTTTGCACCAATCAGGAGCCCAGTACTCCTCTTCCTTCATTATTTGGGACTCAACACTGGGTAGTGGAAATTCCCAGCCGGGTCGACTCTCGACCAAGATCATGTGGGTGTTCCATCCCACTACCTTGTCGAGCAGGTTTATGAACAACTTAGGGGCCTTAGCCTTAGCTGGGGTACTAATCCCTAAGGTTCTCTTGTATATTACAACTTTGAAAAACTCCCTAAATAATTTCATACAAGGCTCATACCCAACGAACCTGCATACCATGGCAAAACAAATAAGGACCCTCACAGTGTTGGCTCCTAGCTGCATGGGGACAACATCCATATACTCCAAAAATTCGCATATGAAAGGGTCTAGTGGGAGTCTTAGCCCAACCCCGAACTGACCATAATAAAAAGCTACTCTAGAGGGGTTTAGGGCCCAATGTGTCCACTCCTGAGCTTTCCTCTGCTTGTTCGTGAAGTGGGTAAGACAGTATTCTTCTTGTTTATCTTAAAGAAGCTATAAAGAATATCTAGTCTCGACTCAGAAATCTTCTTCCCCACAACCGGTTTGGGGGCCACATATCCTCTTTCATTCCGACCTGAAACAGCCGTCGAGCAAAATGCATCCACAATTCTGCCGGAGGAAGTGCTCGTTGAAGCCTGGGTCGACATATCTGTAGAGCAAGAAGAAATAGGGGAATTAGTCCTAATTACATACTCAAGCGACCTACCTATGGGTGACCTAGATTCCTCTGAAAATCCTTTTCTATTTCTAAGGAATGAAGGTTTATCAGACCCCCTAACATAGAACAAGACTAAGTGGTCCAGCAGCTCATGGAAGATATGAAAGCAAACAACCCTTTGGTCATCTACCTCCAGATCGCCCAGGTTTTCTCCTACAGGAAGGTCTAGTTCGCTAAAGCTTAAACCCTACCTGGTCAAGATGGAAACACACTCCTCCCTGGTCATCTCCTTCCATACCCCGCCTATATACTTATATACCCTACGGTTGATGGTACAATACCCATACCAAACCCCTGGTTCGCAACTGAAGGTCCTAGCCATGGCGGAATTGAAAAGAAACTCAGAAATTAAACCTAAAAGCGAAGAAATAGAGGGGTACCTTGTTTAATTCGAATAAGGTGGGTTTCTGATGATAAATCGAAGACTTTACTACGCTGGAGATTTCGTTCGCTTTGTTGTGTTTCTTGCTGGGTATATCCAAGATTTGAGAGTTGTAAAAGTTTGAAAAGGAGAAGGATTTTCCTTTTATACCTTTCCTAATTTGAATTGGAAAAGTTTGGGGTTTCAAACGGTTCAATCCTCCCAATTAATGTCGGCGCAGTTTCCCTTGCAGTTTTCCAATCACCGTGTTTTCTCATCATTGTGGCGCTTTAGCAGATCTGGCTGTCAAATCCATCTATGGTCGAGATTGAGCCACGTCATCATGTTCGACCATCTAGCAGTTCGAGCATCTATCTACGATCTACCTAAATCTTCATCAAATTTCTTATATAACTTCCTCGTCGACAAAGTCAATCCAGAAAGTTGGGGGCCACTAAAAGGAATAAAAGTGACGGGCTAGGCCCTACGTACAAAGCCCAATTACTCAAATGTTATTGCCACCACATCCTTAGTGGGTCGGCCTGATTATTACAAGGCCCAAGGCGCAACAGCAAAGATCAGTCGACCTAGCTCATTGTCCGACCTCCTTAGTACCGACCTGGCTTTTTCCGACATACGATCCATATCTTATACGGGTACTATCCGGCTATATCATTCAGTCAGGTCGACCTTGTTGGGTTTTATGGGTCCATGCGCAGCGGAATTAAGCATCTAATAACACAAAACCTAAGCCCTAAGATCCGTTCTATACGATTAAATTGAATTCCTATGAGATAGAATTTACCAACCTTTATTGCTTTCCGTTCTTGAGCTATCGAACAATTATCAATGTGATTTTGAATCACAACCTTCGATCTTCAAAAAACTTGAATCTTCATATTGCTTTGAACAATAGAACTCTAGGCCTTGATCGTCGTACGAGCGAAGACCCTCTAGTAGTATCCACACGTTAGAATGAACCAAGAACAGTTCTTGAGAATTGCTAGATTCTTAAACCTATGAAAGAAATATTGAGAAACCTTTTGGTGATTTTCTCTCTTGAAAATTTGGCTAGCTCCCATTAGGGTTCACATACTTTAATATTTATACTACATTAGTATAGGTATTAGTTTCCTAATCGTATTAAGAAAGTCTGTGAACCGCCTTTGAGGCTTAAGTTGTCGCACGACCACAAACAGCCATTGACCATGTTGTGTCGCACGGCCAGGAAGGTCATATGCAGGAACTCTCAATCATTTTCTTCTTTGGTTTAACCAATTCATTCTAGTTGTGTGTGACCCAATAGGATTATATTATGTTGGCAGTGAGCTCGATCATATCGACCCTCATAAGACATAAGCGGACTCTAGCAAGCCATTACGTCTACCCAAATAATATAACGTAAGAGTTCACGTTTCCAATGGTACACTTTCATTTCTCCCTTTGTCTCACGATGTTATATTGAACACAAGTCATGGTCCACGTCAACTTGTATCTGTTCAATGCTTTCTCGATCTTGAGTATAATGATAATCCAATCGCATTGGGGTGTGGCCACACACTTTCATCATTATCACTCATCGAGGGGCCCAAGCGGAACATCTCTCTTTCGAGGGACAAATTTCATCTTGACTTATCATCTTTCCCATCATGAATCTGATCATGCCAAAGATAGCCTTTATAAATATCGTGTTAAGATATCGTTTGACTAAAATCAAACATAACTTTCATCATATGTAAGGTCATGATAATCTTAGGTCTGGGGATTAAATGAAATGACCATATGAGATTTAATTATGACATTTGACCATGACATAAATCTTATACGGGTCAAGTCCAGTCACTTGTTCACTAACAAGTACCCATAATTTCAATGTGCATCTCTATGCTTATAATCATCATATGATTATCCATTGACAATTATACTAATTATTCTCTTAATAATTAGGGACGGAGATTATTACAACAAATATGCAAAATATATAATAATCAAATAATAAACTTAAACGATAAAGATGATACATAACGGTTTTAAGTTAAACATAACTAAAGCCTAGGGCATTACACCAACAGTCTCCCACTTGCACTAGACTCCATTTATGTATCGAATACTCATGGATCCAACATGACCATCATGCTTCTGCCTGTGCGAGGGTCTTTGTAAGTGAATCCCTAATGTCATCATCGGTTGATACTTTGCATATCTTAACGTCTTCTCATTCTTTATGAATTCCTCAAAAAACGTCTAAGTATGTGTTTGGATCACCGTTGTGACCTTGGTTTCATTGTTTGCACAAATGGCACCACAATTGTCACAACAAAAGTTTCACCGATTAGTGATAGTTGGAACATTTCCAAAACACTAATGAACTTTTGATCCAAACTGCCTCTTTTAGCCACATCATATGTTGCTAAAGTTTGGCCTTAGTAGTATAGAATTGCCTACGATTTTCTGCTTGGAACTCTTCCAACAAAACCTCACCTCCAATAAGCATAAACACAAATTCTAATTGCGATTTTAAAATAACTTTGTCAGTTTGGAAGTTAGCATCTATGTAACCCTTACAACAAGATTAACTTCCAATTTTTCAAATGCCAAGAACGTATCCTTAGTTCTTCTTAAGTACTTAAGGATCATCTTGACTGCCATCCAATGGTTCTTATCACAGGATCAGATTGGTATCGACTCATCATGCTTAAAGCATATGAGACGTCGAGTCTAGCACAAGTCGTAGCATACATGACTGATCCAAATGCCGAAGCATATAGAACTTCATTCATTCCCCTTTTGCTCATCAGTTGTCATAAGACAATGAGTATTGCTAAGAGAAATACCATGACCCATTGACCAGCTACTCTTCTTAGACTCTTCTAAGAACCTTGTCAATGTGAATACTTTGACTCAAACCAATTTATCCTTCTAGATCTATCTCTATAGATCTTGATGCCAAGGATGTAAGCGGCTTCACCCATATCTTTCATTGAGAAACCTTTCCTTGACCAAGACTTGACAGTCTTAAGTGTCGGAACATATTCTTTCAATGAGTAAGATATCATTGTAATAAGACAATAGAAATAATACTACGCTCCCACTGAATTTCATGCATACACAAGGTTCATCTTCGTACTTGATGAAGTCAAACTTTTGACCGATTCATCAAAATGAAAATTCCAATTCCTTGAAGCTTGCTTCAATCCATCTCATGGATTCTTGCAACATGCATACTTTATTAGAATTTCTTGGATCGACAAAACTCTCGGGTTGTGTACTATACACATCCTTGAAGAAAGTTGTTTGACATCCATTTGTCATATCTCATAGTCATAATATGCGATCATGGCAATTGAAATTCTAACAGACTTCGACATTGTAACTGGCGAAAAGGTTTCAACATAGTCAATACTATGAATTAACCTAAATCTCTTTGTTGCAATCCTTAGTCATGAAAGTATACATCTTCCCATCCATGTCGGTCTTGAACACCTATTTGCACCATTTAGTTTTTACACCTTCAGAAAGCTCAATCAAGTTCCAAACTTGATCAACAAACATGGATTGTAATTCGGATTCCATGGTTCCTAACCATTTATCCAAATTAGGAGTGGACATCGTCTCAAGATAGGAAGTAGGATCCTCATTCTCAATGATTTCTACTTTATTACTTTCCGATACGAGAAATCAATATTTCTTGAGTTCGGATCGTAACCTATTCGATCTATGATGGACTTGTGCATCTTGAACCGGTTCCACAACTCCTTGTGAGCTTGGTTCCGTCTCTACTCTTGGTTCCATATTATTTTCGGGTTCTTGAACATCTTCAAGATTAATTTTACTCCCACTAGATTCTTTATTGAGAAACTATTTCTCAAGAAACGAATCGTATAGAGCAACAAACATTTTGTTCTCTTTGCGGTTGTAAGATTAATTTTTGAAAATAATCTTGTCAGATTTGGTGCTAACTTATCAGAGACAAGTCTCTTCTTATAAGCTTTGCAAACCCAAATCTTTCATTGAAAGACAAACTAAGTTTTCTTCCATGTCACATCTCATGTGGGGCCTTAGAAACCGATTTAGTAGGGACACAATTCAGTGTAATCGCGTTATTTCTAATGCATATCCTCAAAAGGTAATAGAAAAGTCAACTTGACACATCATCGAACGAACCATGTCTTACAAGGTTCAATTCCTCCTTTCAGACACATCATACAATGTGGTGTTCCGGTTGGAGTCAACTGTGAAACAATTTCATAGTTTTGAGATGATTGTCAAACTCTTGGCTCAAATATTCACCACCTCAATCTAATCGAAGTACTTTAATAGTTTTGCCAAGTTTGTTTGTACTTCATTTTGAAATATTCTAAATATCTCAAATAATTCACTTTTGGACTTCATCGGATAGACATAGTCTTATCTAGATAAGTCTTTAGTGAATGTAATGAAATACCGAGATCTTCCCCTAGCAATGCTACTTAATAGTCCACATACATCTCATGTATAATGACCAATAAGTCACTAGCCCTCCCACTACTTTAGTGTAGGGTGTTTTGGTCAATAATCCCAATAAACAAGATCCACATTCCTCAAATGATTTAGAGTCATATGAGTCTAAAAGTCCATGTTAATGGAGTTTAGATATATGTTTCTTATTTATCTGACCAAGCCAGCAATGCCTTATGAACGCGTTGTTCATATTATTCGGTTTAGATTTCCCATTTATATTATAGATATCTTCAATATTATTTTGTTTCTTAACATCAAGGATATGAAGACTATTCAATGACATATGCAATACAATAATGCATATCATTAAATAAATATAAAACTTCTTATTTTTAATAAGAAAATTATATCCTTCATCATCCATATAAGAAACGGAAATAATACTTCTACTCAAATTTGGAACGTAGTCATACTTGTTCAAAACAAGTACTAGTCCACAAAGTAAAGTGACTTCATAAGTCCCTATGGCTAATGCAGCAACTCTTGCTTCATTCCTACGCATAGGTTTAATTTACCTTCTTTGAGTAGCTTTCTATTCTTTATTCCTTGCACATTTAAACAAATGTGAGATTCATATCCGGTATCATATACCCAAGAACAAGAAGTCGAAAGAAAAATATCTATCATATAGATACTTGAAGTAGTAGCAATCATATTGCCCTTCTTCACCTTTTAGGCCTTCCTAATAAGTCTTGCAACTTTGCTTCCAATAAACAATCTCATTGCAATGGTAGCAAACTGCATCCTTTTGAGACACTTTGGGTTTAGCCTCTTCGGCTTTGACAACTTTTGTCCTAGGTTAGCAACTTTTGCTTTACCTATTTTTTCTTCCTTTTTGAACCCTTTCTTGTGTTAACCATTAACATACTTGCGGATTGCTCCTTTTTGCATCTCATGCATTAAGAGCCTTTACCACAACATACATCTTTTGCCTAGTTCGCATTTGGAACATTTCCTTTTGCGTTGTGCTAGAACAAAAGTAACTTTCATGTGTTCAAGGTTCTTCATAAGAGTCTTCAAATATGGTGGCAAGTATAAGGCAAACAATTTTATTAGAATCATCAACATGTTTCTAATGTTGCTCCTTATTTGCCCTTTGCAACATTTGCAATGGGTTCAACAAGAATGGATTAGTCAAGAATGTACACATTTGCTTAAGAACACTTCTTGAGCATCTGATCAAATCAGAATAACTTGTACCGTTCTTTTCGAACTTTGTCCTTCATAAGGACGAATCGCAATTTATTGTGTAATGCTATTTCTACAACAAAATATGCAAACTATATGAACACATATCAATATCAACACATTTATCATCTAAGAGCAAATAATGTATTTCACAAATACTCCCACTAAATTATACACATTCCAATGCAAATAAGCATAATATACCTTTAATGGGCTAAGATCCAACTTTAACTTAATCTCAAGTACGCTATGGCGCACCGCTCAAGATTAAATTAATTAGGTAGAAAACATCAATCATATCGTATATGACTCTTAGATCTTTTATGAGATTTATTTAAGACATCATATGTCTAAGCATATTTTAATCTCATCTTATGCCTTGGGTCCAAAACCATTTTGATAACCCAATTAAGTTCATCCACTTTAAACGTATAGGAACCACCATTTCCTCATCTTGCTCGCAAACGAAATAGAATCAAAGTACCTTGCTATGGCAAGCCCACCCAAAGCTATCTGAGTGGTCTCAAGTGTTTTAATCATGGATTGGCATAAAGAACTTAAAAGTTAAACAAATGTTCTTTAAAGCAGATTATAAGCATATCAACAAAGATAATCATAATGTACACCAGGTAAGTTCCCAAGAAAATAGGTGAGCCACAAGGACTTCTTAAGTACCAAACCTTCCTTCGACAGAACTCTCCTAGTCATGCACAATTACAATACCAATTTGAATGCAACATAATCAATACTTTGTATAATCGACTTTGCTTCTCATAAACAATCAGACTCATGAACCGATTTGTTTCTCACAAATAATCAGATTCCTTTAAATTTTGCGTAAACTGACTTGTTTCTCATAAACAATCAGAAAACCAAATCTTAATATTTCAACTAAACATTCAGGAAATTACAATTCAATGTTTCAACTAAGCATCTAACAAAACTTCTTAATACTTAAGAACATATAATTCATGCATCGCAATAATTAATAAATCATATTTAAATTAATTAAGCATGCATGAACAAAGAATTAATCTAGCATAGCCCTATAAACTTAATTTCCAGAAATTTACAGCAACCAGATTAAAACAAAACCATATCAGATTGTAAACATTATCACAGATTAGCATGAAAATTCAACAAACTGATACTGTCCAGATTGACAACATCTGTCGCACGACTAGGACTTGCAGAAGACCTTTATGTCGCACGACCAAGCGAGACCACTGCCCATGGCCAACTCATGTCGCACGACGTGGGTTGCCAATTTGCAGATTTTTCAGATTCAATCAATTCTAATCACAAAGCAATTAAATCATATAAACAGCTTTTAACAGATTTAATTCAGCATAATCAGAACACGATTTTCACATTGTTTCACATAAACAATTAAAATTCTACCGCATACTAAACATGCAAAAACCATATAAACAATTTATATCAATTTTCTAGCATGTTAATTCAAACTTAACCCTACGAACGGGGCTCTGATACCACTGTTAGGTTTTATGGGTCCATGCGCAGCGGAATTAAGCATCTAATAACACAAAACCCAAGCCCTAAGATCCCTTCTATAAGATTAAATTGAATTCCTATGAGATAGAATTTACCAACCTTTATTGCTTTCCGTTCTTGAGCTATCGAACAATTATCAATGTGATTTTGAATCACAACCTTCGATCTTCAAAAAACTTGAATCTTCATATTGCTTTGAACAATAGAACTCTAGGCCTTGATCGTCGTACGAGCGAAGACCCTCTAGTAGTATCCACACGTTAGAATGAACCAAGAACAGTTCTTGAGAATTGCTAGATTCTTAAACCTATAGAAGAAATATTGAGAAACCTTTTGGTGATTTTCTCTCTTGAAAATTCGGCTAGTTCCCATTAGGGTTCACAGACTTTAATATTTATACTACATTAGTATAGGTATTAGTTTCCTAATCGTATTAGGAAAGTCTGTGAACCGCCTTTGAGGCTTAAGTTGTCGCACGACCACAAACAGCCATTGGCCATGTTGTGTCGCACGACCAGGAAGGTCATATGCAGGAACTCTCAATCATTTTCTTTTTTGGTTTAACCAATTCATTCTAGTTGTGTGTGACCCAATAGGATTATATTATGTTGGCAATGAGCTCGATCATATTGACCCTCATAAGACATAAGCGGACTCTAGCAAGCCATTACGTCTACCCAAATAATATAACGTAAGAGTTCACATTTCCAATGGTACACTTTCATTTCTCCCTTTGTCTCACAATGTTATATTGAACACAAGTCATGGTCCACGTCAACTTGTATCTGTTCAATGCTTTCTCGATCTTGAGTATAATGATAATCCAATCGCATTGGGGTGTGGCCACACACTTTCATCATTATCACTCATCGAGGGGCCCAAGCGGAACATCTCTCTTTCGAGGGATAAATTCCATCTTGACTTATCATCCTTCCCATCATGAATCCGATCATGCCAAAGATAGCATTTATAAATATCGTGTTAAGATATCGTTTGACTAAAATCAAACATAACTTTCATCATATGTAAAGTCATGATAATCTCAGGTCTGGGGATTAAATGAAATGACCATATGAGATTTAATTATGACATTTGACCATGACATAAATCTCATACGGGTCAAGTCCAGTCACTTGTTCACTAACAAGTATCCATAATTTCAATGTGCATCTCTATGCATATAATCATCATATGATTATCCATTGACAATTATACTAATTATTCTCTTAATAATTAGGGACGGAGATTATTACAATAATATGCAAAATATATAATAATCAAATAATAAACTTAAACGATAAAGATGATACATAACGGTTTTAAGTTAAACATAACTAAAGCCTAGGGCATTACACCAACAGACCTGGACCCATGCAGGCGACCTCGACCTACAAGGTGTACGTCGACCTACAGAGTCTTAACACATCTATAAGTCTTTCCATAACAGAATTCCTACAAATCAAGAGTTATTTATCTATGTAATCTCGTACACGATCCTATCCGTGATTCTAGGGATTTCATACAATCCTACTACAATTATACTTCGCATTAAAGCCTATAAATACCTTACAACATCAACAGTTTAGAGGTAATTGCTATTTGTTATTCTGAATACATCTTGTTCATTATAATTTATACGCTCATACACCATACTTACTCTCACGCCCGAGGGTCTAAGCCGGAGACCATTCCAGCTAGTCGTGGATTCTTTGTTTCTGGTCAAAAGCTAGGAGATCAGTCCCGATTGCTGGACGTAGGCTGATTAACATGTTTCTTGCGGCATCAGTTTTAAATCGAAGACTTGACTACGCTAGAGATTCCATTCGATTTGCTGCGTTTCTTGCTAGGTATATCCAAGATTTGAGAGTTGTAAAAGTTTGAAAAGGAGAAGGATTTTCCTTTTATACCTTTCCTAATTTGAATTGGAAAAGTTTGGGGTTTCAAATGGTTCAATCCTCCCAATTAATGTCGGTGCAGTTTCCTAGGCAGTTGTCCAATCGCCGTGTTTTCTCATCATTATGGCGCTTTAGCAGATCTGGCCGTCAAATCCATCTAAGGTTGAGATTGAACCACGTCATCATGTTCGACCATCTAGCAGTTCGAGCATCTATCTATGATCTACCTAAATCTTCATCAAATTTCTTATATAACTTCCTGGTCGACAAAGTCAATCCAAAAAGTTGAGGGCCACTGAACGGAATAGAAGTAACGGGCTAGGCCCTACGTACAAAGCCTAACTACTCAAAGGTTATTGCCACCACATCCTTAGTGGGTTGGCCCGATTATTACAAGGCCCAAGGTCCAACAAGAAAGATCAGTCGACCTAGCTCATTGTCCGACCTCCTTGGTCCCGACCTGGCTTTGTCCGACATACGATCCATATCTTATACGGGTATTATCCGTCTATATCATTCAATCAGGTCAACCTGGACCCATGCAAGCGACCTCGACCTACAAGGTGTACGTCGACCTACAGAGTCTTAATGCATCTATAAGTCTTTCCATAACAGAATTCCTACAAATCAGGAGTTATTTACGTAGAAAATCTCGTACACGGTCCGTGATTCTAGAGAATTCATACAATCCTACTACAATTATACTTCGTATTGAAGCCTATAAATACCTTACAACATCAACAGTTTAGAGGTAATTGCTATTTGTTATTCTGAATACATCTTGTTCATTATAATTTATACGCTCATACACCATACTTACTCTCACGCCCGAGGGTCTAAGCCGGAGACCATTCCGGCTAGTCGTGGGTTCTTTGTTTCAGGTCAAAAGCTAGGAGATCGGTACTGATTGATGGACGTAGGCTGATTAACACATTTCTTGGGGCATCAGTGATAATGGAGGTGAATATCTTGGTCTTCGTCCCCTTCTAGCATCTCACGACATTCAACACCTTACCTCCCCTTCCCATACACTCGAACAAAACGGTTATTCTGAACGTCGTCATTGACATATCGTTGAAACGAGTCTCTCTCTCCTCACCCACTCCTCCATGCCCCATACCTTTTAGACTCACGCCTTCTCTATTGTCTATTATCTCATAAAGTGAATGCCTACACCCACGTTAAATATTCACTCACCTTTCTCAGTTCTTCACAAACACCATCCCAACTATCTCAAACTCTGTAGCTTTGGGTGTCTCTGTTACCTATGGTTACGTCCCTACACTTCTCACAAACTTGATCCCCGTTCCACTCCTTGTGTCTTTGTTGGTTACTCATCTACTCAAAGTGCCTACTACTACCTTGACCCCAACACCAACAAGATATACACCTCTCGTCATGTCAAATTTGTTGAGTCAGTCTTTCCCTTTAATTCTCGGTCCACTCCATCTACTCCCTCTCTTACAGTCAATGACTGGTGTAATGTCTTGCTTCCGCTCCTTCCACCTCCTTCCACTCACCTTCCCCATAATCCACCCAACTGCACCTCACCCTCCACCACCAACCCAACTACAAACCTACCTGATCAAGGCACATCACCATCAAGCCCCAACTGGATCTCCCAAACCGCCCAAACACCTGCTCCTTTGCCGCTGAACCAGGCCCAGCCCGCCAGACCGCGCGATCGCGCCCTGGAAGTGACCGATTGCGCCCTTTGTCCAGAGAATCAGCGCGATCGCGCCCTGGAAGTGACCGACCGCGCCCTTTATCCAGAGAATCAGTGCAACCGTGCGCCTAAGACCGAGCGGTCGCCCCCTCTGCCCAGCAACCCCGTTCCCTCTCCTGATGATATATCTCTTTCTAGCCCTGTCACTCGGTCACAAAACAATATACATAAACCAATCCAGAAATTAAACCTGCAAGCCTCTCTTCAAATCACCAAACCAACCACCATAACCCAAGCTAGGGGTGGAAATGGTTCGGTTTAGCTCGGTTTGGGCAATTTTAGAAGTCAAACGCTAGCATCGGTTTGGAGAAATTCCATACCGAGCTAAACCATAAAAAAATTCAGACTTAGCTAAACCAAACCGCTATGGTTCGATTTGGTTCGGTCTAAACCGTGGTTTGATTTGCGGTTTGATTTCGCGGTTCAGACCACGGTCCAAACCGCGATTTAGGCCACGACCTGAACCACATTTCAAACCATAGTCTTTTTTTTTGTGGAATTCCTTATAATAATAAACCACATGATCACATTTCCAAGTTCTTTATCTGAAAACTACTTACTAGTTTAAATACTTAACGACTATAAAACAGTATAAGCTAGTGTAAGTGTCTCAAAATATTCTACGGTGTGAGATGAAAGGAAGAACTTGGTTTTGATATGAACTGAAGAATTGCAAAAAGAAACGACAATGAACAACAAGGAAGCATGCATCTCTTCAGGAGTTTATAAAAACTTATTGAATGGAATTTCAAATTTATTGAGTAGAGATAGAAGAAAACTAGGTATTTTTCGTAGTTAGTATTACCACTTGTAAATCTCCATCGAGATTCCCAGGCTGGCCAGTGGATAGCACACCAAGAACTGTGACGTTTGAGACAGTGTTAGGAAACATATTTGACCATTGGACCTGATTTCATCGCAAGCAGACATTAGTTAGATCAATTTTTCTTCATTCATTAGTACAATTCATATTCTGATAAGTACAAGTCAAAATATACTACTTACACGGCTCGGTTTCACGGCTCGGTTCGGTTTAGGAGTGCCAAACCCCAAGCTGAGTTGAACCACATGGTTTGTTAATTTCTCAAACTGAGCTAAACCACTTATGTCTAAAAATCGAACCAAACCACACGATTTGGCTCGGTTCGACTCCAAACCGCGATTTGAGCCAAACCATTTCCACCCCTAACCCAAGCCCTCAAAATCCCCTTTGGCGTAATGCATTGCAAAAAGAATTTGATGTGCTCCTACAGAATAACACTTGGGATCTTGTGCCTCCCTCTTCTTCCCAGAATCTAGTTGGTTGGAAGTGGATTTTTCGAACCAAGTACAACCCCGATGGATCCATCGAACGACACAAAGCACGCCGTGTAGACAAAGGATTCCATCAACGCCCGGGTATTGATTATTCTGAAACCTTCAATCCGGTTGTCAAACCCGCTACAGTTCGTACTATTCTCACACTTGCCACAGTTCAAGGTTGGCCTCTCCGTCAGGTTGATATTAATAATGCTTTTCTTCAAGGAACTCTCTCCGAAGACGTATTTATGAGTCAACCACCTGGTTTTCTTGATTCGGCCAAACCATCACATGTCTGCAAGTTACGTAAAGCTAGTTATCTATGGGTTGAAACAAGCTCCTCGAGCATGGTACAATGAGCTTCGATCTTACCTACTCCACTTGGGTTCAAAAACTGTATATCAGACTCTTCTCTGTTCACCCTACATCATTCGTGTGGTGTTATTTACCTCCTAGTCTATGTTGATGACATTATCATCACTGGACCCCACCATATCCTCTTTCATCACATAGTTTTCATCCCGGTTCTCACTTAAAGATCTTGGGTCTTTGTCGTATTTTCTTGAAGTAGAAGTTCTACCTTATGCACAAGGTATTGTACTCAGTCAACAGAAATGTATCACTGATTTACTAGTTCGTGTCAACATGATTGAGGCCAAATCGGTTCCTACACCCATGGCTCCTCAACCTCCCTTCTCATCTCACCGGGGAACTCCTTTAGCAGATCCTTCTAAATTTCGAACTCTTGTGGGCAGCTTGTGTAGTATTTGTCCTTGACACGCCTTGATGTTTCCTTTGCCATTAATCGACTCTCTCAATTCATGCACAAGCCTACTGATCATTGGTTAGCTCTCAAGCGTGTGCTACGATATCTAGTTGGGACAACCTCTCATGGTCTTCTCATTTGTAGAGATTCCCCCCTCACACTATGCCTTTTCTAACGCTGATTGGGCGGGTGATACTGGCACATACATCTCTACAACTGGTTACATTGTTTACTTGGGCAAAAATGATATCTCTTGAAGTGCATGGAAACAGAGGTCGTTAGCCCGATCATCCACTGAAGCAGAATATAGGGATGTGGCTGCCACTACTGCTGAACTTCTTTGGCTCCAAAATCTTCTTCATGAACTCGCATGTCCGGAAGTTTCTCCTTCGGTAATTTATTGTGACAATTTATATATGATGTCGCCAACCCTCGGTTCAATTCGCTTATGAAACATCTTGATCTTGATTATCATTTTGTGCGTGAACTTGTTCAAAACAACAAACTCCGGGTTTCCTTCATCTCCAGTAATGATCAACTTGCAGACATCCTCACGAAACCACTTCTCCGGGCACGGTTTCAAGCATTAATGATCAAGATTGGTTTCACTCAACGATCGTCCATCTTGCGGGGGCATGTTAAGGAATTAGATATCTCCTAATTATTTTGTATATCTAGTTTTCTTATTCTATTGTATTTGGTTTTCTTATTGTACAAAGTAGAATATGAGTAGGATTCTCTTGCTTGGTCCCTAAGCAACTCTTGTATATAAACTCTATTGTGAATACAATTGAACCAATGCTTTCAAGCATCAAATAGTTTGTCTTCTATTCTTCTATTCTTCTGTACAAGCATCTTGTTTATCTCACTCATCGAATATTCCGAGAAATGTAAATGAAAGATAAATTTTCTTTGAAGTACCGTACAGTGAACAGGAAATAATTCTTCATTGTAGTATCGCCTTACACTGAAGGTTTGACGAGTAACAAGTTATATCCCCGTATCAGATAGGTTGACAGTTTCATTGACGTTTTCTCTATCTATCAATTTGGACTTGTAATATTATTTAAGATTAATTTCCCAAAAGTCCCCCTAACCAAATTTAATTCTTAAAGGGTACATACGTTTTTTTTTTCTATTTCCATCAGATCCACATGTGGGAATGTTGATTTCCCTAAGACCCTCTGATTGCTTGAGAGATATGTCTCAAAGCTAAAAGTTGGTTTGAGAAATAACCCTTAAAGTTATTTTTGGATATCTAATAGCTCTAATATTTATGTATCAGAGTTTTCTTGGTTCTTATAGATGTATATCAATGTCATTTTGGCTTCAATAGTTGGTTACCAACTTTGTTTTACTACGATAGATGTCTATTAGAGTTTTTTTTTTTTTCCAATTATTTTTATACTGATAGCTATTTATCAGAGTTGGGTGTTTCGTTACAGGGACTTTAGAGGAATAAGTGAAAATGTCCATCCTCTTTAAAAGTTATTATTAAACCCATTGTTATATGGGAAAATATATACTTCCTCCGTCCCAATAAGTGCTTCACCCTTTTGGGTGGGCACGCAAATTATGAAATGGGAGGGAAGTAAAAATGTTGTGAGTGTAATTTGAAAATAAGAGAGAAAATTAGTGGAGTGAATAGTAAATTATAATGGTGTTGTGAGTATTAAAATAATGTAGGAGAGAGAATGAGTGGAGAAAATAGTAAAGATTAACAAAAAAGAAAGGTGCCAAGCCTTCTAACGAGGCACGCCTTTGGGTAATTAGTGAAGCTTTTAATGGGACGGAGGGAGTATATATCTCTCTCTCTCTCTCTTTTTTACTTTTTTACGATAGTCCATTTGTTCCAAAAGGTTGCCTTTGTTCTCCTAATTAGTCATACTAAGAAACAATAGTGTTGCATTTCTTAAAAATAATACTCCCTCTATTTCAACCGATTGAAAATTTTTGGTCAACTTGATCATATTTTGATCAATAATTGAAATTAAAAAAAAATTATTCTAATAAAAAATAAAAAATTATTATTGAAAGTATTATCAATCGTGATACGATAACAATTTTTAAGTTTTCATTAAGTAAATTATTGGTCAAGTTGTAATTAAGTTGACAAAAAAATCTTGAGTCGGGTGAGAAAGAGGGAGCATAGATTTTCATCAAAAAACTAATATAATTTTTGAAAATATAAATAAGTATAATTATAATATTTTATAATCTCACTTTTATTAATGGTCAATCTAATTGAATTTCATACAATAATATCTGCTAATCTTAAAAATTGACAGTATTTATAATGGTGCATTGACTACAAATTTTTTAAATTTCATTAGTGAATTTGTTTTTTTTTTAAATAGTTAATTTTTTTTTTAGAAATAACTATTTTGTTTTTGAAATATATTAAATTAAATATTAAAAAATAGAAATATTTTTATGGACAAAAGGAGTATAAATGAGAGTAGTAATGAACTGAAAAACCAAAAACAAAAAGATTCATTCAGTCCATTTTGTTTTCATATCAGCAGTTCAGAGAAAACCATTTCCCCTGTTATTTAGAGTTATGGGCTCTAACCTATTTCACTTATGGGCTACGGAAGGATATTGACCCAGGACAAGCCCATGGGCCCGATTTTGATCGTTAAGAAGTTACAAATCCGGTAACCAATACATTAGTCATTTTTATTGCCAAATTCAAATTTGTAACACTAGGATAATTGAGTCTCTTAAAAAAGATTTAAAACTTTAAATTTTACCATTAAAATTGTCGATAGATCCCAGTAAAAATTGTCAAATCACCATATGTTAAATCTTTTAGTTGATGGAATGTTCGTTTTACTAGTAAAATTAACGGTTTTAACTCGTATCTAATTTACGGCTTAAAACACTCCATTTAAAATTGATACTTTTAACTAAAAGGTCATAAAATCAATTTTTTTTTCTTAATTAAATAAATGACTTTTCACCATATTTTGTCAAAATGCAGCATTTTTGAAAAAATAAAACTAATTTTAAGACATTGCATTAATACAAATCCAACATCTCTCTTACTTAAGAGAAGATGCTACTGCATTTTAACGATTGATTTCGAGTTCATCCATATCGCCATACTTTGCTTTGTGTGTGGTTTATAGATTGCTTTGGTATATTGTGGGTCCCAATAAGCCCAAACACATATTGTCCTTCGAGAAACGAAATAGAGGAATGTGAGTATATCGCTCACCGAAGCGAGCACCCATTCATCTTAGAGCCCATTTCGCATTAATATATACGTATTCCTTCAATTATTAAATAAATGTCGCAATTGAATTATCAAGTTTTTTAAGAACGGTACTTTACTAACTAGTAAAATGCTAAAATGAACTAAGTTAGTTTTTTTTTTTTTTTTTTTTTTTTTTGGGAATCAACAAAATGAAAAATTGCCAAAATTTATTTCGGGATGAGCGTAAGGAAATATAAATTGGGTAAATTACATTTTGGGCCCCAAACTTTATGAGGTGTTTCTAAGTTAGGCTCTATTCTATCACTATTTACAACTTAGGCCCTAAGTTGTCATTTTATTTGCATGTTAGAATTTTTTAACTAATTTTGTTAAAAAATTCGTTAAATGATCACGTTTCACTCACGTATCACTTAATGTAGGATGTTTTTAAACAAAAATTCTTTCATTGTTGTTTTGATGCAAACTTAATGAAAATGAATAGCCAAAATAAAATAAAATAAAATAAAATAAAAAAACTAATTTATAAGAAAATTCAAAAATGTGATATTAAATCTTAAAATGATTTCTCTCTCTGTCCCCTGTATCTTCTCACATAGTGTAGGCCCCAACTCCCCTCCACCATTGTTGGCTCACTTCACCCATCCTTTCTTCCCTAATCAACCGCCTTTATTGGCCAAACTTAGGCCAATCATCTCTGAAGAAAGAAGGAAATCTCCCTCTTATTAAAATTACCTAGCAAGTGCACTAGCTTATTAATGTAGTAATATGCTTACTTGCAAGGGTCGAATCCACAGGGACTAAAGTGGAACAAGTATATTTTATTAATGTATTAAAGTAACCAAAAGAAAGGGTTTGATTGTTTGAATTACTAATCTAAGAAAGCAAAATAAAACAAGCAAAGAAATCAATGGATTGCGGATCATAATAATTGTCACTTTATGCTTTTTATTTCATGTAAAAATGATTCAATCTCATTCTTGGGTTCATTCACAAAATCATGAGTGGTGTGCAATTTGCAACTCAAATATTCACTTTTTATTATACTCCAGTTATGTATATATAATAATTGAAGAATTCATGAAGATCAAAAGAATATATGAACCTAAATTCAATTGAATTCAGTTACGTTCTCAATTAGATCTAAGTAGTAAAATAATAGTCAATCTATCTATGTCTGAGTTACTGTAACAATGGATACCCACAAATTATAGGACCAAAAGTATCTTAACATAAATCTGAAATTCTAGAACGAATTAAGGATATTTTACCACACAAGAATGAGAGAGAGATAGGAAGAATTAAAAGCCTAGCATAAATATCAAATTATTACTTATCACAATTCGCGAAATAAATAAATTAGCCTTGAAAGACCATTAAAATAAATAAACATTGTTCTTGAATCTTCAAAATAAATAAATAAATAAAAAACTAATCTAATATGTACAAGAGAAGAAGTGAGATTAAGAGATAAGAGGATGAAAAGAGATGAGAGATAATAAGAGATAAAGGATGAGAGATAGATCCCAAAAACTAGTCTAAGTGTCCTTTATATAGTAGGAGGGAGGAAGAAATTCTAATTGAAAACTAATTCTGGCCAAAATCTGCTAAAATCCTTGTTCAATTAGGATTCAGCACCAAATCTGTCACTAATCCACTGCAATTCTGTCAATATTCTTTAAAAGTTGCCTTTAAATTTGTGACGAAATTAAATCATCACAGAATTTTCGTTAGAATATAAGCCTCCCATTCACCCAAAGTTACTGCCATGTTGGAGCGTCCGCTCCTATTATTTGGAGCGTTCGCTCCTTCATATTTTCAGATTTGGTCCCTCAACATTCCTCTTTTACACTTTGGTCTGAACTTTCTTTTTTTGCATTTTGGTCCCTTCTTTTTCAATATTTTGCATTTTAGTCCCTGAATTTTATAATACCAGTTTACTCCTTAATTTTTCATAATTGCAATTCGGTCCCTGAACTTCCAAAACAAGCTTATATCCTTCATTTTTTGTCTAATTGCACTTCAACCCCTGTACTTTCAAAACACTAACAAAACACATTAAATTTCCAAGGTTTTGAGCACCAAATAAGTTTGGAAACATATCTTTTGGATGGGTAAAACCACATCCATCAAATACCCCCAAACTTATCTTTTGCTTCGTCCTCGAGTAAAATAAAACTAAAACAAAATAAAAAACTAACTAACTAAATAAAAGAAAATATTTTTGGATTATTCAATTCATATAATAAGTTGTTAGTACAACAAGTCTCAGATTCTTTAACACACATAATCTACAAGTATCATCATGAAAATGGGATTATATTTACACTGATGCATCTAACTTATAATTCTCCACCACATAATGAAAGATGAATGAAATATGCGAGATCAATGTCACCAAAATAAGATATTTTATAGGACCACTTGTGTCATGATTTAAATCGATGATGATAATATAAATTTCTACACAAGGCCACTCATATGTATGATTAAACAAAAATGTCAACCCTAGCTACTCTTTAGGGATCAAATATGGTTCATGGCTTGTAATGTATCGCAAAAATCACGGGATAGGGTCACGGTTACAAAAAAAGATAAGGACATGCGAAGTCAAGTAGTGAAACTAGAAAGTTCTCATCATACATCCTCACTTTGAAATTTATCACTCCGCTTCATGCCAACCCATTGATTTAACCCCAAAACTTATAATTTTGCAAACTTCACACTTGGGGTTGATCACCTTTCTTTGTTTTTGGTCACTTTCCTCTTGAACATTAGAGAGGGCAAGGCTTTTCAATTTTTTTTTCTATACACACACACACACACATATATACTCCAAGAATTTGGCGAGGGCTCTCATTTTTTTAATCCCTAATGGTAGATGATAAATAGCATTGGAAATGATAATTGTAAATAATTTATTTTAGTTAATTATAAGTAATTTAAAGAAATATTGCAATAAAATTTTAATGATAATTACAGTCTTACAATTATAAAGATAATTGCAAATTATATTTAAACAAAAACAATTCAAGAAAGCCTATTGTGGAACAAATGCCAAATTAGAAGAATAGAGACAAAAATGTAAAATGGAGAAGAAAAATAGGAACGCGGAATCGTTTACTTTTGAGTTGTCACTGACCGCTTAGGCCAGTCTGAATGTGCTTGCTATAAAATATGGCCCTAATTATTAGTATATATTTGGAGGCCCTAGGTAAGGGCTTCACTTGCCTTGCCTTAGGGTCGGGCCTGTATATCACGAAGAATGTGCATTTATATACTCTGCTCAAGCCCCTCTTTTCAATACATTCATAACCCTTTTCTTTCTTTTCATGACCACTTTTCATCCTTATTTCCAAACATTACCCACAATTCCTATTCATTTCCTAGTCTCACTTTCTTGAAAAGGTGAGAAAAAAATGTATAAGTTAAAAGGGTAGGATAATGAGGGTACAAAAAGAAGGTGAATGGTGGTCTAAGATAACCTCCCATTTTGTGAGATATTTCATTCGTTTTAAAGCTCAAAAGAGGTTCTAGCGGAAATTTTTATAAGTGACTAGAAAGTTAAAGGCTCACAAATAGGGTTCAAAGAAAATAGCCAAATATCACTTCCCGAATAGCCTAATTGATGTGTTATTGACAGCCATGCAAACATGCTCTAGGGACCCCGAAAATGCCAAAGTGATCCTATAAAGGTCTCCTAAATTGGTAACAATGATCAAGAAATATAGCATGGAGGTGAAAGGTGGAGTAATCGTACTTTACATGTTTCAATGCAATTATATCCCCATATTGATAATAATACTTAAGATTTTTAAAATTAAATCACTCTCAAATCATCATGGACTCTTGTCAACATCCCAAAATATGAAAATAACAAAATTTTTTAAATTTTCTATTTTTTTGGAGGGTGACACTATATACACTCTCCTATAAACCCACAAACTCAGAGAGATATCTACCCCCAAACTCAAAACATGCTATGTCCTCATAGCAAAGAGAACTAAAACATGCCTTGAATTCAAAGGATGATATGACACAACAAAACAAAACAAATAAAGCAAATAAAAGATACCTACTTGGGTTGCCTCCCAATAAGCGTATTTGGTTAAGGTCGTTAGCCCGATCAAGTTGCCGCGTTTGGACTTTACTTTTCATCCTTTGGCCCACTTTACATTTTCGTGAGTCTTTATTTTAAGATTAAGCCCCATATATATTCCCCTTTTTATCATGTCATTTAGAACTAGAGGGAATTTTTGATATTTACGTACCTTGGGCTTTTTCACTTGTGGCCTCTCACCACCTTTTTCATCACAAGGAGAAGGAGAAGGTACAATAATGATAGTTAAATTTTCATTTAGATTGATAAGGGTTTGAAAATTCTCATCCGCATTGTGAACCTCCTCATCATCTATCTTCTCCCCACCATATAGGGCCAACTCAATCTCATCACAAACTTGCTCATGCCATGTTTTCTCATTAGAATTTGATTTATGCATGTCCTTTAATTTTTTAAACAACTAGAAAAAAAAAGAAAAAAAAATAATACAAGAAAAATATTTACACTAAAAAGACATTAATAAAAGAAAACTATTTACAATACACTAATAAAATTAACTTGTTCACAACACAAGTCCCCGACAACGGCGTCAAAAACTTGATGGAGAAAATCTCCCTCTTATTAAAATGGGTCATTGCCCCATAAGTTCTTTTTTTTTTTAAAAATCTATGCTCAATAAGTTCCTTTTTGATGTTGTATTATGTTTCGAAAATACAACATCAATTAAGGCCATAATACTACATTCGCGGCCCGTGATCGAGTCCGGCCCATGGACCGGCGACCGATTCAACCTCAGGACCGGATTTCGGCAATCGGCGCCCCAGATTCCGGTGAAAATTGACCGAAATCCGGCATACGGCGATAGCAGACGGCGGCGGCGGAGCTGGGCTGTGGCGGAGGCGGTGGTGCGGATGCAGTATTGTAATTTTAAACTACTGCATAACTAAATGCTGTATTATACATAATACAACATGAGAACTTATGGGGCATTTTAATACAATGAGGAACTTAGTGAAAAGTGATTTGTTCCAAAAGGAACTTATGGGGCAAATTCCCTATTAAAATTACCTAGCAAGTGCACAAGCTTATCAATGTAGTAATATGCTTACTTGCAAGGGTCGAATCCACATGGACTAAATGAAACAAGTGTATTTTATTAATGTATTAAAGTAACCAAAAGAAAAAGTTTGATTGTTTGAATTACTAATCTAAGAAAGCAAAATAATACAAGCAAAGAAATCAAGAAACAAGGGATTCATGGATTGGGGATCATAATAATTATCACTTTATGCTTTTTATTTCATGTAAAAAGGATTCAATCTCATTCTTGGGTTCATTCACAAAATCATGAGTTGGGACGGTTTGGTGTGCGATTTGCAACTCAAATATTCTCTTTTTATTAAACTCCAGTTACGTATATATAATAATTGAAGAATTCATGAAGATCAAAAGAATATATGAACCTAAATCCAATTAAATTCAGTTACGTCCTCAATTAGATCTAAGTGGTAAAATAATGGTCAATCTATCTATGTCCGAGTTACTGTAACAATGGATACTCACAAATTCTAGGGCCAAAAGTATCTTAACATAAATCTGAAATCCTAGAACGAATTAAGAATATTTTACCACACAAGAATGAGAGAGAGATAGGAAGAATTAAAACCCTAGCATAAAGATCAAATTATTACTTAACACAATCTGCGAATCAAATAAATTAACCTTGAAAGACCATTAAAATAAATAAATATTGTTCTTGAATCTTCAAAATAAATAAAAAAATCTAATCTAATATGTACAAGAGAAGAAGGGAGATTAAGAGATAAGAGGATGATAAGAGATGAGAGATAATAAGCGATAGATTCCAAAAACTAGTCTAAGGGTCCTTTATATAATAGGAGGGAGAAAGAAATCCTAATTGGAAATCAATTCTGGCCAAAAGCTGCTAAAATCCTTGTTTAATTCGGATTCTGCACCAAATCTGTCACTAATCCGCTGCAATTCTGTCAATATTCTTTAAAAGTTGCCTTTAAATTTTTGACGGAATTAAATCCGTCACAAAATTTCCGTCAGAATATAAGCCTCCTGTTCGCCCAAAGTTACTGTCATGTTGGAGCGTCCGCTCCTATTATTTGGAGCGTTCGCTCCTTCATATTTTCAGATTTGGTCCCTCAACATTCCTCTTTTACACTTTGGTCTGAACTTTCCTTTTTTGTACTTTGGTCCCTTTTTTTTTCAAAATTTTGCATTTTAGTTCCTGAATTTTATAATACCAGTTTACTCATTAATTTTTCATAATTGCAATTTGGTCCCTAAACTTCCAAACCAAGCTTATATACTCCATTTTTTGCCTAATTGCAATTCAACCCCTGTACTTTCAAAATACTAACAAAACACATTAAATTTTCAAGATTTTGAGCACCAAATAAGCTTGAAAACATATCTTTTGGATGGGTAAAACCACATGCATCAATCTCCCTTCTACACCCCAGTCACCCAACCATCTACCCACACTCACTCAGCCGTCTTCTGATCATCTTCTCTCCCTTTTCTTTTTTCGACCAAACTCCCCCCTTCTCCTCCGTCCACATCGCCCTCAACTCTCTTTATGGTTCAGATATGGCAGTTTTACGGTGGCGGTGGTACTTATAGGTGATGGTGTAAAAGTAACTAATAATGAAGAAGAATTTTTAAATAAAATTAATATAACAATTAATAGGATAAAATGAAGAAATAATAGTGGATGTTTTAAATAATATATTGTAAATTAGTTAAAGCAAAATATATAATACTAAGAATTATTGGAAAATTAAAGTAATTTTCAATGGGTTGATTCTTTTTTTTTTTTTGATTTTTTTGGATATTCATTTAATTTTTTAAAATTAATTTATATACCTATATGGAAATAATTTTCTTTTCTTTTTTTTCTATTTTTTATTTACAACATATTATTATTTTTATATTTAGGGATATTATTATTTTCTATTTTGGTCATTCATTTTCATTCAATTTGCATTAAAACAACAATGAAATAATTTTTGTTCAAAGACATCCTCCGTTAAGTGACACGTGAGTTGCATGTGACCATTTAACGGATTTTTTTAACAAAATTGATTTAAAACCCTAACATGCAAATAGAATGACAGCTTTGAGACCTAAATTGTTAATAGTGATACAATATGACCTAACTTAGAAATGTTTCTATAAACTTTGGGACCTAAAAAAAATTTGTACCTTAACGGAGGGTATGGCAGGGCAGTAGAGAGTTTCTTAGTCCGAAACTAGAGGGGATGACCCTGAAAATATAACTAGTAAATTTAAACAATTTAGGGTTTTATTGAGACTTCTCTTTTGTTGTCACTCCCGCACTAGCCGAAACTGTTGAGCCAATCCTTCTCCACCTGGGAGAGAAATTTGGGGCCTCCTTCCATGAGAATCCAGAGAATCAGCCATTGAGCTACAAAATTAAGATCCAATTGTCAACAATCCCTAATCATGGCGACTGTTTTTTTCAGCAATTCCAATCAGGAATCCAGTAATAATCGCGAAAGCCAATTATTTGACCCGGCGGCGGCGGCGCTGTCGGACAAATCTCCCTTCCGGAGAATTGAGTTTCACGTTGCGAAGAATCCTTTTACTGGCTTTGTCAATGGCGGCGGCGGTAGTAGTAGTGGAAGTGGAGGCTTTCGGTTGGAGACTTTGAACCCGACGAGCTCGAATTCTCAGCAGAGGCAGCCTGCTTCGAATCAGGTTAATGGTCCTTTGCCTGTAGCTGAGAAGAAGCGTGATGGGTTGGTCAATGGATTGGATCCAGAGGTCACATTTCGGATCACTATCAGGAGAATTGTGAGTTCTTCAACGAGCTTCTTACACTTCTATTATTCTCTTACACACACATTTGTATTTGAGCTATTTAGGAGAATTTATATGCAAAAGAATCGAACTTTAGGTGCATATGTTTGGTTTTAGCGACTTTGGATAAGTTTGATTTTTGGCTTTGGGGTTTCCTTCACTCTCATTCTCTTTATCGAGATTAGTTTGTGGTATATATATATATATATATATATATATATATTTTTGCCATTTTACTGTGTTTCTGTAGAATCTAGTGATCCCTTCTGGGCAGTATGCTATGTGTTTGCTGTAACTTTGGTGTTCATCGCCCATTTATTTTGATTTATACATCACGTTTTATGTCAGGTCCATTGTTTTGGAGAATTGTTATATACTCCCTCCGTCCCGGAACAATCTTCACACTTTCCCTTTAGGGCGTCCCAAAACTTACTTCACACATTTAAAACTTACCTAAAATGGAAAGGAATCTTTACTATTCCCTCCACTCATTCTCTCTCTTATATTATTTTAATACTCACAACACCATTATAATTTACTATTCTCTCCACTCATTCTCTCTCCTATTTTATTTTCACACTCACAACACTTTCAATATAATACTCCCTCCTTAAAACCAGTGCAAACAGTGTTTGTGAATCAAGTTCCGGGACGGAGGGAGTAGATCCGTAAAATTGTTGAGTAAACCCGTAATTGTTATATAGACCCGTAAAATTGGATAAAATCGGCCGGGTGTGACTGACATAATGTGGAGTTTTCAGTCATCCATGGCCGACCAGAGGAGAGGAAAACGGTGAGTCATGGCCGATTTTTTCCCCCTCACAATCGCAAATTGTTTTCCACCCAAATTTGAAACAAATTAACCCTAATATATGAACGGAACACATAGATCTGATTTTTCAAATGCTTTCCTCTTTCTCTTTGCCTTCTTTTGCTTCTTCCCTAAACCCTTAAAATGGAGAAGGTGAGAGGATTGAAGAGATGAAGAAGAAAATGGAAACTGTGGGTTGAAATGGGGAAAATCAGTCGTGTTTGTCAATGGGGGAGTTATTACCGTGGTTGGTTGTAGGTGAGTGTGTTAAATGGTTTAAAAGGGTAAAGATGGATAAAATATGGGTTTGTGTTAAATTATTTGGGATGGGTTTCGTAATACGGGTCTACTCAATAATTTTACGGGGTTATATAACAACTCTCATTATTTTGTGCTCTGTTTTGTCACTGGTGGTTTTGATTTTTGTTTCTCCTGGCCGCATTGGCATTTTCTTTCCTAAGAAGCTGATTCTTTTAAACTATCATTAGTGGTTGTTCTTTTTCATTCTTTCTGGCATTTTCTTACCTACGAAGCTGATTCTTTTAAAGTATTGTTCTTTTCCATTCCACAAATTATTTTAACCTTCTTTCGTCATTGTTTTGATTGTTTCTTTACAATTCTTGTGGTCTTGATATTCCCTTTAGTACCGAGCTTTGGTTTTCATTCAAAATTATTTTCATTCTGAGTCCCTTTTGGTCATTGTATGTTTTATGAGCACAAGTCTTCAGATTTATTATGCCCTTGGTGGGTTTTTTTTATATATCTAGTGACTAATATTTTTTTAGATTGTGGTACTAAGAGCCTCATTAAGGGTTGTACCGTTTCTTCAGGTTTGATTTGATGTCTTTCCGAGTTTGTATTCTATGTGCATAGCTTAAAGAAGCTTTAAAGGCTGCCTGTAGAATTAGTTTATCTAACTAAAAGCATGCTGTAAGCCTATTAGCTTGTTTGTTTTTCAGATTTAATTTTTCTTGTTGGTATTTTTTCTTGTGGAGATGTCTAGCCCTTGGCATGGAGAAGCTAGATAACATAGATTTCAAAAGATATTTCCTTTACCTGTCAATTGTTTCATAAAATAGTACTTCCGAAAGATATCTCTTCTACCTGTCAATAGCTAAGAACAAAACTGGTACCAGTTAAACGTGTGCAACTGTTGAAAGTTTATTTGTGAATCCTAACAGTGCTGATGATTCCACATTTTACAGGGGGCGGGTTTGGTGAATCTTGGAAATACTTGTTTTCTTAACTCAGTATTACAATGTTTGACATACACCGAGCCTTTAGCGGCATATTTACAGAGTGGAAGACATCAACTTTCTTGTAAGACTTCCCTCTTCTCTCTACTGTTATTATTAGATAGATGCACATGAGCATGCATCTGGACCATTAAGATTTTTACCGTTACCTATTATCATAATAGTTGCCTTTCTGTCCGCCAGTTTGGTTCTTGTATATTATTAATCCTGTGCCTATACTCTTCACTTCAGCTAGTAATTTTTCTCTATTTGGTTTATGTAGGTCGGTGTTCTGGATTTTGTGCTTTATGTGCCATGCAGAAGCATGTTAGTAGGGCCTTACAATTAACAGGGCATATATTGGCACCCAAGGATCTGGTCTCAAATTTGCGTTGTATCCTACAAATGAGTTCTTATTGACCTTTTTTTTGCTTTAAGATTAAAGATTTCATGATTCCCCCTTACTATCAGATTTATATTGTAAATAGTTATGGCTTTCCTGTACCTGCCAGTAAGATTTATCTATGTTACCGAGTATTGACTTCCAAAAACTTTTCTAAAAAGAGCATCCTTGTTTTGATTGTTGTTTTCCCACACAGCCACACATTATTCCACCATTTTAATGATACCACAGTTATCATTATATAATATTTTAACAACTACCCAAAAAGAATCTGAAGTCCAAAGGGAATGCATACTAAAATTTACTTGTCTCAAATATTGGAGATCCATGACCACATAAAATAGGCATATCTCGGAACTTCCGCAATTCCAGGCAGGAGGATGCCCATGAGTACATGGTGAATTTGCTAGAATCAATGCATAAATGCTGCTTACCTTCAGGAGTGCCAAGCGAATCTCCTAGTGCTTATGAGAAAAGCTTGGTCCACAAGATCTTTGGTGGCCGACTTCGTAGTCAGGTGCCTTTTCTGTTCCCAAGATCATTGGAAGTTTAACATTGAGTTTTCAGATTCCTGAAATTTCAGTTGTTTCTTCCAGGTGAAGTGCATGCAGTGTTCCTTCTGCTCTGACAAGTTTGATCCATTTTTGGATTTAAGTCTCGAAATTGTAAAGGCTGACAATGTGAGCAAGGCACTTGCAAATTTCACTGCTAAAGAACAACTAGATGGAGGGGAGAGACAATATCAGTGCCAACAGTGCAAGCAGAAAGTGAGGGCTCTTAAACAGCTGACGATTCATAAGGCCCCTTACATCCTTACCATCCACCTCAAGCGGTTTGGTTCCCACATATCTGGACAGAAGATTGACAAAAAAGTCCATTTTACCCCGACATTGGACTTGAAACCTTTTGTGACTGGTCCATATGTAAGTAAACTTCTTCCCAGTTTTATAGGATTTTTTTGAAGCAAAAACATCTCAATGAATTGCAACCATTGAACATGTTTGGTGCACACAATTTCACCTTCACACAGAATAAATTTTTTAGAGCATCTTGTTCTTTGTTACATGTAAAAAACTGACATTGAATATTTCAGTCATCGCAAAATGTAAGTGAATTTGATTTTGAGGATGATGAGTTATTTATCTATTTTATGTACATGCATTGAAGGATGAAGATTTGAAGTACACTCTCTATGGTGTCTTGGTTCATGCTGGTTGGAGCACTCATTCTGGCCACTATTACTGTTTTGTTCGTGCTTCAAGTGGTTTGTGGTATTCACTTGATGACAATAAGGTACTGAAGATTGCCTCAACTTCCTTAGTCTTGTCTTTCAATATTATATCTCTATGACGTTGGGTTTTCATTTTGATTTACGTGGTCTTTCTCAAAGCTAGTTATTGTTAAGAGCGTTGCATCACAATCAAAGTATATTGAAGCACTTAAGAAGATTTTATTAGGATTTCAGTTCGATAATACTAAAATGGGGAATTTCAAATCAATACACTTCAGCATATTTCTATAAAATTGACATTCTAATTATTTACCGTTTTAATCATTATTGAACATGTTAAGTACAATGAGGTGTATTTAAAAGCACATTGACAGGTGGTGTCAAGTGAAAAATTTGGGTGTTCATGGTCTTATTTTTAGCATAAATATTAGTTACATATAAAAATAGGATCCTTCTAACTGGAAACCCCTTTCTTCCAGTGTTAATAATAATCTACAATCAAGGAATATTTGGCAGTGTGCAAGTGAAGGAATTCAAATGTCACCTATGATTATGTTTTCTTGAGTAATGACCGTGCTATATATCACCACTTCACACTGTACCTATAAAATGTTAGTACTTGGTCCCCTTGATCATTTTCCTCTTAGCTGCTTACCCAGGAGGAGGGCCTGCAACTTTTCTTTAGATTTTGTTTTCACCCTGTTTTATTTGTATATTTCTTCTCCCATTCACTGAGAGGGTTTATTTTTGTGAGAAATGAAACTTGTAAGATTTATCTGCTGTCTCGGATTCTGAAATTGGCTGCCATTGTGCAAGCTTCCAGCTCAACTCTCTTTTGCTCCTTCAGGATAATGTTAAGGGTCCGCTCCCGAGTTTTAGGTGGAGAGAAAGGAAAGGAAGAGGAGACAAGAGAAGAGAAAAGAAGAGAAGGGAATGGAATTCAATATTTCCCTTTAGTGCTCCCGAGTTTAGGAAGAAAAGTGAAGGAAATTTTTTTAAATTACACTTGTACCCTTAATCAAAGAAGGAGAGAATTATATTTGAGAGGTAAAGTAAGTATTTCAAAAATATTTGTTAATAAAATTTCTTTCCTTTCACTTCCTTCCACTTTTGGGAGGAAATGAAAGGAAGGAAAATGTTAAAAAAAATTCTTCCCTTTCCTCACACTTTCCTCGTAACAAAACTAAGGAGCACATCAAGGAGGGAAGTTTTTTTGAACTTCCTCTCATTTTCTTCCCTTTCTCTCCTACATTAAACTCGAGAGCACACCCTAAGAGTTGTTAGTTAGTATTGAATCACTTATTATAATGAACGAGTTATTATATACTCTCTCCGTCTCATTTTGTTTGGCCACATTCGACTTTTTATGTTCAAAATAAATCAAATTTGACCAATTATTGAAGAAAATCCAATAATTCTAATGAATTTTTAAAAATTGTTATTTATAAACCATTAAGTGATGTGTCACTTAAAAAAATAGGATCTTATTTGGATGATAAGATTGTTATTAATGCTCGGTCAAAGTTCATTTGTGTTGACCATAAAAAGTCAAGTGTGTCCAAACAATATGAGATGGAGGGAGTAATAGACTAATGTGCCACTTGGGGGGGGTCCATTGTCAGGTGGGAAACAGAATTAGCTTTAGGCTCCGTTTATTAGGGGGGAAATGTTTTTCCATTTTCCGGTGTTTGGTAACCATTGGAAAATAAAGTCAAGATTTTCTGGTCAATGAAAAATAGGCTTATTTTTTAAGGAAAATGTTTTCCGGATTTCTCCTCAAAACATTTTCTGGAAAATGCTTCTTAACACCATCACCCCCAAACCCCACCCCCACTACACCCCCCAATCCCCCACCCCCGTCAATTTTTTTTGCTCATAATAATATTTTTATCAATTCTCCTGCCGCCTCTCCAATCCCCCCACCACAACTCCCCTCCCCGTCAATTTTTTTTTGCCCATATTAATTGTTTTATCAACTCTCCTGCCGCCCCCCACCACCTCCCCCGTCAAATTTTTTTTTGCCCATATTAATTTTTTTTATCAACTCTCATGCCGCCCCTCTAACCCCCCCCACCCTGTTAGATTTTGGAGTTACAAACGCAGCGAAAAATATTTATACAACAACAAAACCCTAGCCCTTGAATCCGTCTAGCATGAAGAGATTAGAAACATGAAATAGAATTTACATACCTTAATGCGATTTGTTTATTTGAAAACGGATCTTTAAAGCGAATCTCAAAACGAATCTAACAAATCGTTGATGAAGGTTTTTGATCTTCTCCTTGTTCTAAACCTTGTGATGAATAACGATAGAAATCTTCAAGCTTTTGGTGAGAAAGGAATCACCCTCTATCGGTAATCCACACGCGAACGGACCAAAAACACTTCTTGTTAGATTGCTAGATGATCCTCGATTGTTGAATCAATATTCAACAATCAATGGTTGTTTGGTAGAATGAATCTATGGATTTTGATCTTTGATTCGTAATCAAAATCAACCAATTAGTGTTTCTAAAACTCTAATTTTCGTCTCATATGGTTGGAGCAAAAGGATTTTATTTATACCTGTTATAAATCCCTGACCTTTAGGGAAAGAGTCCTTTTTTCAAGCCAAAACGGGCTTCTAGCGCCGCCAGGACGAGTCGTCCCCTAATTCTTGCAGCCTGATACACTCGTCCACCAGGGCACTAGTCATCCCAACCATTGGGCACGAGTCGTGACGTAGGGATGAGTCATCCCTTGCTTTCAGCACTCTGATTCATTTGTCCCTTCACAAGGGAATAGTTGGGCCCACTGGGGACGAGTCATCCCCTGACCCTAGATTTCACCCTTTTAGCCATTTTCAATCCGTTCTTTTGTGTGTGACCCTTTAGGAATTATATTTTATGTTGGTAGTGAGTTGAAACATCAACCTCACAAGACATAAGTGACTTCTAGCAAGTCATTATGTCCACCCAATTAAATATAACATCAAAGCTTGATTCCTTGATAATCAAATGTCACAATCCCTTTGTCCACGATGTCAAATTGAATGCGAGTCATGGTCCATGTCAACTCATACCGTTCAATACTTTCTCGATTCCGAATATGTTGATAATTCAAATGCATTTGATTTCTATCAAATCACTTGAGTGTGGCCACACATTTCATCAACATCATTCATCGAGGGGCCCAAGCAAACATCTCTCTCAACGAGAGGGACAAATCCCATCTTGATTTATCATTCTTTCCTACAAGAATCCAATCGTACCAACATAGTCCTTATTGCTATCCGATTAAAGATAGTGTTAGACTATATCAAACACGATGTTCATCATGTGGAAGACGATGATAATCTCAGGTTCATAGGATTCAATGACACGATTATCATGAAATTTAATCATGACAACAAACCATGTCATAAATCTCATAAATTCAAGTCCAGTACTTGTTCTCCAGTAGGTACCCATAAGTGTAATATGCATCTCCATGCATATAATCATCTCCATGATTATCCATTACCAAATTATACTAGTTATTCATAATAACTAGGGACGCAGTTCAATATAATAAACATGTAAACATATGATGAACCAAATAATACTTTCTCTATAATAAATGATAAAGACGATTACATAGCAGTTTAAGTTATAAGTCAAACATAACTAAACGCCTAGGGCACTACACCAACACACCCACCCCAACCCCAATCAATTTTTTTTGCCCATATTAATTTTTTTTTATCAACTCTCCTGTCGCCCCTCCAACGCCTACCCTCCCTCTCAATTTTTTTTTTGCTCATATTAATTTTTTTTATCAACTATCTTGCATCCCTCCAAACCCCCACCCCAACCCCCTAAAAAAAAATAACGCATATTAAAATATTTTCTGGAAAACATTTTCCGTAGATTTATCAAACAACCGAATGTTATATCCCGGAAAACATTTTCATTTTCCAGAAAATCTTTTCCAGAAACCATTTTCCGGAAAACATTTCCCCCCAAACAAACGGAGCCTTACTGTGCTAACTCATTTACAATTGCATGAACGGGCTTCACAAGCATTTTGGTCTAGCATCAAAGATTTTACTGTTTCTAATAATAAGTTTCTTTGCACAATCTGGGCCATGTTCTTTTTCTTTCTTTCTTTGTAAATTTTCTAGGGATGGCTTATTTGATGATTATAATCTTCTATGATATTGATCAGGTTGTTCAAGTAAGTGAGAGGAAGGTTTTTGAGCAGAAGGCCTACATGTTATTTTATTCTCGAGATATGAAAAGTCATGTTTCGAAGAAGCCTGTAGATGTTACACAGAAAGAGACGATTATAAATGGAAATGCGAGAAATAAAACCTTCTCAAATTCAAATGGAGTTGGAGATGAGGTCCGAAGCAGTGTGATTGCAAGAAATTTAAACAATTCTGCTTCTGCTGCTCAGAGTGATAAAACAACTATAACAACGGTTGCATCAAAGGAGAACGGAGTGAAAGTAGCAACAGAGAAAGAAATTGGCTGTTCAACTTCATTATCAGCACCTACTAAGGAGCCACTTTTCTATAGTCCTTCAAAAGTTACTGCATGTGATAGCTTAGTTAATGGGCTGTCTGTTTTGCACCAAAATGGGCTACTCACAAGCAGTCCTAAGCCAAATGATGCCAAGAATGTGCTACCAAGTTCAAAAATCGTTAATAGCAGCAGAGAGAATAGAATCATGAAAGATCCAAGCAACTCCATTTCCATACCATCAAGTGGCAAGTTTCCGGAAACTTTGATAAAGATGGCAGATAAAAGCGACAAAGTCAATGTGCCACTTGACCAAAACGGGAACAGTAACATCAATAAAAATGATAGTGAGTCTGCTGCAGAAGCAGCCAGTTGCCTTGTTTCCCCCACTCTGTGTATTGCAGAAAAGAGCTGTTCCAAAGAGGTTCAAAATACTTTGTTTACAAATCCATTTTTCGTTCTTCATAATTTGAAAGGGTAATATTGTCGCTTCAATCCAGTACCATTTAAAATTAAACAAACTTTTGTTCCTTACTTCAGGTTGAAGGTTTTGGCCCCGAACTTTCTGGTGTGGGAGCTGCTGATGATGGCCAGAGGTCAGTAGAGTCAGAGTTATCGATTGAAGTCAAGACTAAGCGTCTTTCATCACAAGAAAAAGCTCCTGGTCAAAAGCCCAGCAGAAAATTAAAGATCAAGTTTCTGAAGTGCCAAGTTATAGGCATGCACCTCAGTTCGAATATCCTAATTGGCGCTTCCTTAAGCGTGTGGAAGAAGAAGAAACACAAACGAACCAATAAATTCCCCAAGAATCTCAGTCAAGAACACCTGATGGATCTAGGACCATCTTCTTCTGACAAAGTTAAGACAGTGTCCATTCGGTCAAAGAAAGGAGATAAAACTAAATGTGAAAAGAATTCTGTAAGAATCTCAAATGATGTTATAGCGGTTAATGCTGTTGACAAGGAATTTTCAGAGAGAATTAATAAAAATGGTGCTGAGCTTGCGACTGTTGGTGGTCTGGAAAAGAATTCTGGGAATGTTTTACAGGGAAGCCTATCTACTGATAATAAAGGAGAAACTATCTCCAATGATAGCAGAAAGGGTCAAACCCAGGCTGCGCTTGTGAATTTGCTGACCAGAGGATTAGAAGAAACACCTGGTGAGTAACTTCTTTAGAATGCCTGTTATACTCCATCTGTCTCAGAAAGGTTGCCCCACTTGATTTTTGGTGGTCTAACATGATTGAACTTTGACCTAAGTTTTATGAATTTTTTAACTACCCTAATGAAAAACTATAAATTTTTATTGATGCCACCAATGGAAATGTTATCAATAACAATTTTTAGATCTCATTAAGATAATCAAAGTTTCATAAAACTTTGGTTGAAGTTCAATCGTGTTGACCACCAAAACCAAAATGGAACCATCTTTCCAGGACGAAGATACTATTTGTTTTGCATAGGGCGGATACTGATTTTTTGTTTGACTGAGCAGTTCCAAAATGGGATGACGTACGCCCCAGTTCTATTCAATTTAAGGAGTCGAGAAAAAAGAATCTCAGCATCGGCTATGTTGGAGACGAATGGTGAGTTGAAATCACATTGTGTTCATTTCTATGTTGTCTTGAGCTGAAAATATTCTGTTTGTGTTGTTAAAAAATAAAAATGGTTTGCTCATAAATATTTAAATTAACTTGTGAAATCAGGGATGAAGAATATGATAGAGGAAAGAGAAAGAAGGTACGAAACACTCTGGATAAATTTGATGGGCAGAATCCATTCCAAGAAATTGCTACAAAGAAAGCGAAATTAGACCATGCAAAGTTGGACCAATCTCGCTCTGGAATCAGACCATTCAGGAAATGATACAATAATATGCCAAATTTTGTCCCTTCCATCACGTCCGTTGGTTATTTGTTCTCTGTTGAGCTGAGGTTGCCCGGCAAAGGTGAGGATTTGGAGTAGCTGTCTGATAATCTAGTCTAGGGTTTGGATGGATTTGAGCTGTAGAAGCAAGAATATGTATGTATTTTGGAAAACTGTAAGAGGAGTGAGAGGGGTCTTTTGTTGTTGATGTCAAGGCATCATCTAGCTTCAAGTATGGATGCATTTGGTATTGTTTCATGGACAATTGAAACATATTTATTTGTACCTGAGAGAATTTTTTTGATCTGATGTTATTGAAACATTAACAAGGTTTATTTTATTCTATTCTTCCCTCTTTTTCCTTGGCTGTATCACACATTCTCTCCTCCCTCCCTCCCTCCCTTTTCTTCCTTGGTCGGATTTGACAAGTTCAATGATTTTAAATTAATAGATGCATTATGTATAAATATATATAAAATATATTTTTAATAATTTTTTTTTCTAATAAATGGAGAGATTAGGGTGCACTTGCACCCCCATTGCATAACCTAGGTCCGCCTCTGCGCCTCCCTCTTCTTCCTTGGTAGAACATTTGTTTGTTTACAAATGATTAATGTTTTACTTTTACCTGAAAATAGATCAAAGATAATGGAATTTTCAGACATGAAGATTGTAACTAACTATGATGTAACTTAACTACATGAATCATGATGATGAACGATGTTAAATGATAACGAGTGTGAGGAGTGAGGACTTATAATTCCGCGAAATTACTAGCACATGGTGTTGTCATCTGCCATGACAAAATCATCATCTCAACTTTGTTTAAGATATTTATATAACCAAAATTCATCATGCATGTAATGTAAGTGGGCTCACAAATTATATTCAGGCCCGTTCCTAAGATTTTGAGGTCCCGGTGCAAAAAAAAAAAAAAAAAAAAAAAAAAAAAAAGGCCCTTGATTTGATTTTTTCAAGAAACGAACTTTTTAAATAAACATAACAATCCTAACAAAACGTCAATAGGTCCCATATTTTCCATAGACAATAAATTTCGAAGTAACTTTAACTCCACAGCTAAAATTAAATCACAGAATACGAAGAAAAAAACAACAAAATCAAGTACAAAAGAAAGGAGCAAAACAACCTGAAATTGCACAATGTGGCAACGGCAAGGTGGCAAGGCCAATGCCTTCAGTCTCTCACAAGCATTTTAACAAACACATAGTCTACATGAACTGATGAACAGTGAAATGGGTGACATCAGACATGTAAACGCCAACGGGAATTGCACAATTGACAATTGCACAGAAGAAATTAATCGAAGAAGAAAAGAAATTGATCGGAGAAGAAAGGAAGAAAAGTGATTTTCCTAAATTAAGATTGTGAGTAATTTCGAGATTATTGAATTTTACCATTGTTTTCCAAACGACGTCATCTCTTCAATTCAATCAAGCCGCGCCTTTTGATCTTCTTTGCGTAATTTCCGATATATGAATCTTCCTATTTTTTATTTTTTTTTCAGCAGCAGCGTTGCTGGCTCTGGCTTCTTCTCTACTTCTAATTGTGTTGTTTTCATATTGAGCTATTGGGCTATGTATAATGTATTGGGGTGGGGGAAAAATATGGGCCCTAGAAAAAAAGTGGGTCCTGTGCAGTGGAACATTTTGAACACCCCATTTACCGGCCCTGATTATATTTATACATGAAATTGGGTGCACAAACTATATTTATACGCATAAATCGACGATTGGTCGTGCTACGGCGAAGCAAAGAGAGCGTAGACAAATCAACGACTCGTCAGTAATTTGTGCAAAACGGGATTCTGTTTGGTGATCAATGAAAATGATATAAAAGAAATATTATCTCCATCTAAAAATGGATGTTAAAAAAATTAATTTATTTTTAACTAAAAGCAAATTTGATTTTTTCTTCTGACTTTCACTTTAATCATTTGATATATTTACATGTTAACATAAAAAAATATTGTACGTATTTTGGAAACTCTCATATCCCGACGGAAGAAAGGTGATTTAGGGCACCGGAACAAATATAAATTTGGGGTATGGATGGAAGATTTCCCGATGTTTACCAAATAATAATTGTTTTTATGAAAAAGGAAATAATAATAATAGTTAAAGTGAAAATCAAGTGAAAATATAATGGTTGAAAATGGGCATTGAAACTGATGATGATGCAGGAATGCATTCGGGCTCAGCTTTGGGTCCACCTAATGATCAAGACTGACTTTAGATCTGCACAACACAAGAACCAAACCGTGAACTGCGCCGGGGCTTTTCCGGCAAGGCCCTCCAACGTGAGAATCAGCGTATGGACTGGAGAAAGGTGATAAATAATGTAGTAGGTGTGTGTATACGTGAATATGTAAAAATTGCATTACATTAGTCCATGATTCTGTTCTCATATTTATAGTGGATGAAATGGTATTAGGGTTTTCATCTGAACCGTTGGATTGGATAGTGGCCAACCGTTGGATCAGCTTTGTTCCCTAGGCGTACACGTGGCATGTTGGGATTGCTCCGCCTAAGTAAGGACACTACTGTGTCTGACACGGATAAGTGGTTTGCTTTATAATGAAAAGTCAACCTGTACACCTTTTGGCGCTACTACTGGTTTCGTGATTGCACGTGCAAAATGTTCCAGTGGTAGGTCTGACTTTATCCCAAAATAGTTTATTAATCAAGCTTACTGAGGAAGCCAAATGATGGGACGACCCGGAGCTGTATGTCCAGAAAGGTCGTCGCCTTAACAAGACACGACGAGCGAGTGGACGAGTGAGTTACCTCGTTCTCCAGATGAGTTGGGTCGCTCAATGGCAACGATGGTAATTCTCCGTAAGAGGGGCTCTGACCCATGGGTGGGAAGGCTCGTCGTTAGATGGGCTTGGTCGCTCACTGGCGACGACCGCCATCTGTCGTTCGACGAGCCATGGTCCAAGCCTTGATGGGCTTCATTAATCTTGATACCTCAGTGGGCTTGTTGGGCCCATAGTTCGTAGAAATATATTGGGCCCGGTCCATCACGAAATATTCCGTTCAGAAACAAATAAAAATTTGGGATATGGATGGGAGACTCTTTCCCTAATAATGGTGGTTTTTGTGAAGATGAATATAATAATAACAGTTATAATATATCTATTTAAAATATAGAAAATAAATCAATAACACAATATAACGATATATGTGATTCACTAACTTGGCTATGTACATGGGTAAAGGGCAAAAATATTATTATCAACTTGTAATCACCGAATACAATCTCTAATATAATTCATGAACTTTTTGATCAAAAGAATTCAAAAGTGTGCAAACCATGTATCTATAGAAACAGAGATACAAGAACCCTTATAACATCTAGAATTATTGATCTCTATCACACTAGCAATTACAATCATCAAAACTTCTAGGGAATATGACTTATTTATACTGCCTATTCGTAACCATTCAGGGTTTTCTAATCCTTCACAAAATCTGCCGCTGATCAGTCCCAATTTGGGACACCGCGCGACGCCCCAAAAGGGAGTGCGCGATCGCGCCCTTTGGACATTAACTCCGCGCGATCGCCCCCTTTGCTGGGCGCGGTCGCTCCCTAGATGCTATCACAGGAGTTACCGATTTGCCCCTTGTTCAATCCTTTAAGTTGTTCCAAATTTAGATGACATCAAACCCAACAAATCTCCACCTTGACATCTAACATCTCGATCACAAAACCAAAATTCCCCTCTGCCTCAGATGTGTTATTTCAAACACCAAACTTGTCCTCCGGACAACCAAAACTGTATCTTCCTAAACACCCAAATGTGTTACGCCGAATACCAAAAACGCTTGCTGCAACAGTTGATCAGACCCGTTCAAACCAAACACCCAAATGTATCCCCCTATACACCCAAACTGTGCTGCGCCGATCACACCAATGTTTATACAAGACACCCAAATGTCCCACTGCAGTAGGCAATCAAAATTGCCCCAACCGTCAATTGGGCAAATCCAGTCGACATTGGATCTTGGCAACCCAAAAAAATGAAGCGGCCATATCCGTGTAATCCTCAACAGTACGTACCTTTTCCTCGATTCATTCCTCGCTTCCCAATTATGTGTGTTGACCTACTAACCGTGGCTTGCCCAGTTCAACTCCACCTTGGGTAACTTGCTACTCCACCTATTTGTCAATCACCCCACGCGAATCTATGCAACATGCTTCCTTCAAATGTGTCTATACCATACCCTCTGTTGTACGATGCTTGAGACCCAAACCCAAAAACGTAGAACCTTTTATGACGTACAAGGAACCTTGTTTTACCCCTTTTAGAATTACATTCGAACCCCTACAGACATTTACTGCTCCACCTTTACCTTTGAAACTGTATCCCATCTTGTCTAGCCGACTAATCAATATCAGATTCTTCATTACTTCAGGAACATGCCTAACCTTATTCAATGTACAGAACTTACAATCCAAAGTTTGCACCCTGGTGGAAACCATGCCAACTACCTTGCAGACAGAACCGTTAGCAATATAAATATCACCCCCTCCCGTCTTCTCGTACGTTGCAAAACCATTCTATGCGCGAATGAATTTGATAAGAAGCCCCAGAAATCAAGAATTCATGTATTTTTCATACCTTTGTCATCTTCGGTTACTAGGGCATAGTCCTCCCCACCACTTCTGCCATAGCTGTAGTGGACCCAGATTGCCGCTCTTATTCAAACTGGGACATTCACATTTCCAATACCCCTTTTCCTTGCGGTAAGTACAGATATCTCCAGGTCTTGTACACCTTTTAGAAGAACCCTTGTTTCTCCTAACTTGGCCCCTATTGCCTTCTGCAACCAACCCTGCTGACTGAGATTTTGTCGATAAATCACTCGCCTTGCGGCGGAGATCTCTAGTTTTGAGATTATTCTTAACATTTTCCAAAGTAACTATATCCTTACCATTACATGAATCCACAAATCCTAACGATTATTAATTGCAGCAGCCATCGGAGCCCACAAACCCTTGTCTTTCAACAAAGCCTTTATCTTGATCTGCCAAAGAGAAAAACTATTCTTCCCATTGAACTTGTCAACTGTAATTCAATTCCTGATCCCATCTTCTTTTGCAGCGGAACACCCCCAGACCTTTAACAACCTGACCGGGCTCTGATACCAGTTTGCTATAACAGATCTATGTAGAATATAGAAAATAAATCAATCACACAACACAACGATATACGTGGTTCACTAACTTGGCTACGTACACGGACAGAGGGCAAGAATATTATTATCAACTGACAATCACCGAATACAATCTCTAATCTAATGTACAAACTTATTGATCACAAGAATTCACAACTGTGCAAACCCTATATCTAGAGAAACAGAGAGATAAGAAAACCCTTGGAACACACATAATTATTGATCTCTATCACAATAGAAATTACAACCATCAAAACTGATAGAGAATAGAGCTTATGTATACTGTATATTTCTAACCCTTCACGGTTTTCTAATCCTGCACAAAATTTGTCGTTGATTAGGCCCAATCCGGGACACCGCGCGATCGCCCCAAAAGGGAGTGCGCGATCGCGCCTTTTGGAAATTAACTCCGCGCGATCGCCCCCTTGGCTGGGCACGATCGCTCCCTATGTGCTGTCACATGAGTTACCAATTTGCTCCTTATTTGATACTCTAAGGACTCGTTTGGTAGCCTGTTAGGATTAGCTCATATTAATAGGGAGGAGGTTATTAATCCAGGGATTAATAATACCACCTTTTTTTTAGGATCAGCACTCAATAATATATCGAGAGTTGGCTTTGATACCAATTGAAAGTTTCGTGTAGCTAGGAAGCTTCAAACACTCAACAGAATATAGATGTGAGTACATATGTGTCTCACAACTGTCCACACATCCACAGATAAAGCAGCGGAATAAAACAGAATAAAGCAATAACACAAGGGCTATATACGCTTACTGATCTTGAGATCAGCAAACTAGGCTTACGCCCAAAAACTTTTCACTATAAAAACTTTGATGCTTACAAAAATAAGAATAAGTGAAAAACTAAAAGACGAAAATACTAAATGAGTTCTAATCACCTTCTATGACAAGAACACTTTCCCTTTCTCAAGTAGGACCTATTCTAGTTAGAAGTAAAACAAAGAACTCAATGAAAACCTAGATGTGAGTTACGGATGTATGTCACAACCTTCACTCACAACCTAAAACAACAATGTTGAAAAACTGTGAAGAACAAGAAGTTTTCTCTCTCAAAATTCGTGTCTTCTCTTGTGCTGATGGCCTTGTATTTATATGCACCATGAAGAAGATCTTCACGCAATCAACATCATTTCTTTGTGAGATCTCAAATCCTACAAGAAAACATAAAGCACACTCATAAAGAAATAGATTGTTAGTAGGTTAGTCCTAATTTAAAACCATGTACATAAATAAAAGATATTTACTTTATTTACAAAGTGCTTGTCAAAGTAGGATACTTATGAAACTTTTCATGAAAATATAAAATCAACTTACCAAAAATACCTCTTTGATTCGAAATAGAAAACAACTTATTTCCTAAACTAAAGTCCTTTTCACAATAGGACAATATAAATCTTTTCATGAAAGTCCCAAAATCAACTTACCTTTTTGATATTGATTTGAAATTAAGGAAATACTTTGTTCCCTAAAAAGCACACACTTTCAATCTCTCCCTATTTTGGACTTTCTGGTCAAAATCAAAGATTTATGATGATCAAATTATGACCAATATTTTCAGACATGAAAACTCTCCTGAATGGATGTGTGTGCAGATGTGTCAACACATTCACACAAAATTGCATAGAACAAGTTAGTACTAAAAATTGCAGTTCAACAAATGTAAACATAGCAGCCATTCAGCAAATGTATTTAGGGATTACAGATCAAGACTAAAACTAACAAATAACTAAAACGAATATTAAAAGCAAACTAATAAATATTAAAAGCAAACCTGTTGATGTTTCATTCACAAGTAAGAACAAACAGTAAAACTCTCCCTGAGTTTAAGCATTCCAACTGAAACATCAGCAGCAACAGCAAAGATAACATCAGTATCATTCTCATCCTTTTTCTTCTTCTTCTCCCCCTTTTTGACTAGAAAGTGAAGTCACCCATTTCTGGAGATTCACCTTCAAAACCTTCAGGTTCTCTGCATGTGTCTGGGAGGCAATCAGTTGAGCATTGAGAGCAGCAGCTGCAACAATTTCTGCATCTAGGGTTTCCATTTGATCATCAAAAGACGTTTCAGATGTGTGACAAGATGTGGCCACTTCCTAACGCACATCTACAGTTTCAGCTCCATTGATTCTGCAGATTGATTAGACAGACAGAGAGAGAGAGAAATATATGGTATGTGTGTGTGTGAGATAAAAATTGGGGCAGAGGGGAAAGAAGCACAATGAAGGATTAAAGAGATGTGACAGATGAGGCACACAATTAAACATACAACTCCCCCTTTTCAACTGAATTAAGGAATCCTTTTTCAAAAAGGTCTCACACAGCCAAAATTTCACAAAGATCCTCCAACGGCTATAACCCTTTGATATCACCACACACCAAATCACGAAAAAATAGGGATTAGAATAAATCAAAATTTTGCCAACGTTTTATGGTAACAAAAAATCACTTCAGCCATATCTTTTTCAACATAATCCCTTTAAAATTGTCCTTCCTTTTTAAATACGAATTGAAACACACCTTTTTCTTTCATGGGAGATATTGGAAATCAAAAACATGTTAAATCAAAGAATAAATTAAGAATGAAAATAAATTAACAGGCATATTTACAAAGCATCCTATATGACCTAAAAAATGCAATATGCCTAGCATGATGCAAACACAGGTGAAGGAAAGATCTCAGCTCACAGATGTGGCATAGGATGTGAGTCACATTTGGGGACACATTTAGATCACAAAAAGTCAATGAGCAATAATCCAATCTGCACAGTCTTTAGGATGCATCCACTAATTTTTTGTTGTGGATTTTTGCATTGTGAGTAGCTTTCACTTTACTTGAATCCCAAAGATAGCCCTTTTTTCCCAATGATCTTATCAAGTTTGATTTCAAGATTTCTTATGAGAATCACTTGATCACAATGGTATGGCATCATATTAAGGGTGAAGCAGCTGTTTCTCACTATTTTTTTTAAAGCACCCACTGTGAGATATCTAGTAAGATTATATCAAGTTATCAAAAGACAGGAAGAGCAGGAAGTGCTCACAATTAAGTGATCAGAAAATTGTCAAAGATAAAAACTCACAAGTGACTACACTGAGATATTTCGTGCTAATGCATGATATTTTTTTTTCAGTTAATCTAATATACATGTGTGTTAGAGGATGTGAGACACATTTGTGCTCATAACCTTAGATATCACACAAACCAAGAGACTTCCTCAAGGAGGAAAATCTCTCCAAATCTAAGGCCTTTGTAAATATATCAGCCAATTGATTTTCAGTCTCAACAAATTCCAGACACACAATTTTTTGTTCTACAAGATCCCTAATGAAATGATGTCTAATATCAATGTGTTTTGTTCTAGAATGTTGGACAGGATTTTTAGATATGTCCAAGGCACTTTTGTTATCACAAAAAGCAGTCAGAATTTTGCTATTCAATCCATAGTCTTTCAGCATTTGATTCATCCAAAGCAATTGTATGCAACAACTTTCAAGGGTAACATATTTAGCCTCAGCCATGAACAAGGAGACATAACTTTTTCTCCATCTATACCAGGAATCAAGGATGTTACCAAGGTAGGAACATTGAACACATATGTTTTTATCAAAAAAAATTCTGCCAAATCTAAGTCAATGTAACCCACAATGTTAGACACAAAACAGTAACAACATACCTTGGAGTATAAGAATGTATGACTCCATTAAGCATCCAAATACATGTGATTTACCTTCTTATTCCTTCTGGTTTGCCTTTGATCATGCATTTCACCAACCACTTGAGAAGTGAGGTGATCTTTCTGAATTCTGGATAAAATGTCATTTGATCTATCAACAGACCCAACATGGTCTCTTTCAGAAATAACTTCTCCTTCTGAATCTGAAGAGATGACTTCAGACTCAGTTCTTTGAGTGGATGTGTGTTCAGATGTGGGAACGGTTGTGTTCACATCCGCAGATGCATCCTTTTGCACATCTGGACTCACATATGCCTGTTTTTCCTTTACAGTCCTTTTCATATCTCCAGCACATATATCAGCAGATTTCTACTCCAGTTGATAACCTGAAACATGATCCTTGGCAGTTTTAAGGCTAAAATCAAGTGTATCATCAAATACAACATCAGAAAAGCTTAAACAAGAAAATTGTCACAAAACTTGTAACAATTGTCAGATGATCTTAGACCAGTAAGGACACATGTATTAGACTCATCAAACACCTCACATAGCTTCTTATCAAACTTCACATATAAGTCATTATCACATAACTGACTTATACTAATGAGATTGGTCCTAAGACCTTCCACATGATACACATTGTGAAGTTTTGGGAATTCCTTCACATCTAGGGTACCTTTCCCAATGATTTTGCCTTAAGCACCATCACCAAAATTCACCTTTCCCCCACAGATTGATCCATAGTCTATCAGAACAGCTTGGTTCCCATTCATGTGCCTAGAGCACCCACTATCAAAATACCAAGAATGAGAGACACTACTCTTGAGGGAAGAGTAAACAATATTGCAGGTAGCACTTGGTTTGGCCACCCACTGTTTTTCAGCTTTCTTTTTGTGGTGCAGAGGTCTCAATTTACCTGGATGTGTGACCGAATGTGTATACATCTTTTCACACATCTGAGACTGATGAAAACCAGATTTCTTATCAACCTTTAATTTGTAACAGAAGGGTCTAATGTGCCGAGGAGCAAAGCAATAATGACAGATGTAGTGCCTTCTCCTTGGCCTTTTCTCACTAAAAAATGATTTTTCTTTAGAAGTTGATTTTTCCACACCTGACCCATAGAAATAGCTTCATCAAGTTTCATTTTACTTTTGTTCAACTTAGTAAAAGTACTTTCAGCTTTTTCACACTCATTTTTGAATTTTTCAAGCTCAACTTCTCTCTTGATCACAAGGACTTCAAGTTTAGCAATTGTATCTTTTTGAACATCATTTTCTTTTGAAAGTATGGATTTTTGATCTTCACAAACAGCTAATTTATCAGAAAGAGACTTATTTACCTTAGCAAGTACCTCAATTTTGTCCATACGCTTCATCCAATCAGCATGTAGTTCCTTATAGGTTTCAAAGAGTTCCTCATAGGGTATGTACCTATCTTCATCATCTGAATCTCCTTTTACAGAGTAACAATTGAAGATCTGCTCGGATGTGAGTTCGGATGTGTACACATCAGTATCCACATTCGTCTCCAGATCAGCTTCAGAAAATTCTTCTTCATTTGTATCTGCAGTATAAGCATTAAAACAGACAGAGGAAGATTCATACGCAGAGATGTTAGCAAATACTTCATCACCCTCACTATCACTCGAAGCAGCAGTGTAACTAATTCCCCTTTTCTTAAGTGTGTTAGCACACTCATTAGCAAAGTGATCAAAGCCACGACATGCTCTACATTGCACATAATCAGAGGATTTCTTGTTATCAAAACTTTTCTTTTTGAACTCCTCATCAGGATTATCTTCTTGTTTCTCTAAATCCTGAGAGTTTTTTCTAGGAAACTTGTTTCTCCTTTTGTTATTCAAAATAGAATTGAACTTCTTGGTGATTATAGCCACATCATCTTCCTCAAGATTATATTCATTTATTTCAGAGGAAAGGTCAGCTATTTCCTTTGGAATGGCTGCAGAACTTTTGAGGGCAATACTTATTGCCTTGTTCTTTTGTTGAGCCTCAAGATTGAGCTAAAAAATAGTTAGAATACCAACAATTTTATCTAAACCTACTGTGTTGGTGTCATTAGTCTCTTCAATGACAGCAACCTTGATATTAAACCTTTCTGGCAAAGTTCTTAAGATTTTGCTTACTAATCTAGCATTCGAAATTGAATCTCCTAGGCTAGTGCATTCATTGGAGATTTCATGGATCTTAGCAACATAGGAGACAATATCCCCTGTCTCCTCCATTCTAAGTAATTCAAACCTATCCATTAAAATCCTAAGCCTAGTAGCCTTTACACTTGGGGCTCCCTCACATTGTCATTGCAAAATATCCCAAGCAGCTTTAGCAACACTTTCATTCGTGATGAGTTTGTACATATTTCCAGAAACATGGCTGTAAATAGCACCCATGACTTTTGAATTGTAATTAGCAGCATGTATCTCTTCAAGAGTCCATTGCTCTTCAGGTTTCTTTTCAATACCTTTGATGTAATTACGCATCTTAGACTTCCAAAGAGAATAATTAGTGCCATCCAAGACATGAGGCCTGTTTTGATGATTTTGGCATTCCATAGTGACTACACTTTCTGGATCGACACTCAGTAATATATCGAGAGTTGGCTCTGATACCAATTGAAAGTTTTGTGTAGCTAGGAAGCTTCAAACACTCAACAGAATATAGATGTGAGTACAGATGCGTCTCACAACTGTTCACACATTCACAGATAATGCAGCGGAATAAAACAGAATAAAGCAATAACACAAGGGTTATATACGCTTACTGATCTTGAGATCAGCAAACTAGGCTTACGCCAAAAAAATTTTCACTATAAAAACTTTGATGCTTACAAAAATAAGAATAAGTGAAAAACTAAAAGACGAAAATACTAAATGAGTTCTTATCACCTTCTATGACAAGAACACTTCCCCTTTCCCAAGTATGACCTATTCTAGTCAGAAGTAAAACAAAGAACTCAATGAAAACCTAGATGTGAGTTACGGATGTATGTCACAACCTTCACTCACAACCTAAAACAACAATGTTGAAAAACTGTGAAGAACAAGAAGTTTTCTCTCTCAAAATTCGTGTCTTCTCTTGTGCTGATGGCCTTATATTTATATGCACCATGGAGAAGATCTTCACGCAATCAACATCATTCCTTTATGAGATCTCAAATCCTACAAGGAAATATAAAGCACACTCACAAAGAAATAGATTGTTAGTAGGTTAGTCCTAATTTAAAACTATGTACATAATAAAAGATATTTACTTTATTTACAAAGTCCTTGTCAAAGTAGGATACTTATGAAACTTTTCATGAAAGTCTAAAATCAACTTACTTAAAATATCTCTTTGATTCGAAATAGGAAATAACTTATTTCATAAACTAAAGTCCTTTTCACAATAGAACAATATAAATCTTTCCATGAAAGTTTCAAATCAACTTACCTTTTTGATATTGATTCAAAGTTAAAAAAAACACTTTATTCCCTAAAAAGCACACACTTTCAAATATAATGGTTGAAATAAAATTATATTGTCGTTTAATGAAGTCTTTTATAGCGATAATTGTAAATAAGCTTAACGTTTAACGTGCAGTAATATTTTAAAGTGGAAAACAATCTATTCATAACGCGCTCTAATCCACATTTATAAATTATTTAATATAAATGTAACCCTAATTACCTAATATAAAATTTTACACGCATTGCCTGTGTTATGATACTGATAAAATGAAAGACTTTTGAATATAAATGGTAGTGGTACTTTTTTTACGCAAAATCTTGAGAAAATGCGTTTTTTTATAAGTTATGAAAAACATATTTTTGAATCGGTTGAATCGTTGTTGAACCAAGCCGATGACATTTTTGTAAGTAGCCGATACTTTTTTAAAAATGTGCATGATGACATTTTCGTCAATACTCGAGGTTTTTAACTGAAACCGATAGTCGTTAACTATTGTGCTAACATTCTTTTATATATGTGCTGGCATTGTTGAACACATGAGCTGACACTTATAAAAACACATGCTCTATCACTCAATAACAACTTTTACAAAAAATTTCAAATACCCATTTAAAGGCCTAATAACACAATCATTGTTATTAGTAAAACACATACACTGACACTCATTACAATTAATGATGACTATACCAATTTAATGTCAATGTTAGTGTTTTTGAGTGTCATGTACTATGTACTGTGCTGACACTTGTTTTAACTAATGTTAGCTATACCGTTAATGTCAACATTAGTGTTTTTAGAATAATAATAAGGGAACAAATTAATCACAAAAACTTGCTCACAAAATTTTAGGTGTAATGATTTTATTAGTGTTTTTAATTAGAGTATAGCGGGTTCACTATCGATACAACCAATAAATATCGACAACTTATTTTGTGAGCAAGATTTTATGACTTTCTTTTGTACCCATATCATTGCTCGTGTTTTTAAGTGTTGACACATACTAACACTCCATGTTACTAATGCTGACTCTTCTTGCTACTAACATTGCATAAATCAGTTTAATGTCAGCAATATTGTTTTTGAGTGTTAGATACATGTGCTGACATTACTTGTAATTGATGATGACAGTGCTGAAATAGCCCGAATCCGAGAGGCAGCGCGTTCGCGCCCCGGCATCTGGCATTTGGTCCCCCGCCTCGCGGCGGTTCGTTTTTTCGTTTTGTTGGAGGTGTCTCGCCGTTTTTTTTCGCATTTGTAGAGTCGCCACGCCGTTTTTATTAAGCCCAAAACATTGAAAAAGGGCATCAGTTTAAAGATAATTTTAAACTATTTTTGTGTGATGAGATTTTGAGTTCGGAGGTCAGATGACTCCTCGGGAAGAGAATATTAGAATATTAGAGCTCACCCGAGTAGCCTCGTAAGACGAGTCTTTCGGATACCCCTAATATCCTTTAAATGTTGTGTGTGTGTGTGTGTGCTTTTAAAAATGCATGCTGTATCGGATGTCTACATTGTATGCTATGTATGGAAATGTATTGAAATAGTAATGGAAGGAAGCCTTACCAATGTTGGTTCGTGTGTCTTCGTGGGAGTAGTGTTTGAGGTCGGAGTAGCGTTCCGGTACGAATCGGGATTGCTTCGGGAGGGGCCGGTTGTCTGCGGACAGAGTTTCGGCGTGAGTTGAGGTTGTAGGCTGCGTTTGGGCAGAGGTTCGGCGTGCGTGGGGATCGTCGGGATCACTCGAGCAGAGGTTCGGCGTGCGTTGTGGTGGCAGGAGTCACTCGGGCAGAGTTTCGGCGTGGTTTGGGATCGCCGGTTTGACTCGGAAAGAGTCGGGACACCGTGGAAAGACCGAGCAAGGCCTCGGAGTACCACGAGGGGCCTCGGAGAGTACCTCGAGAGTGCCTCGGGGCAGCGCGGGAGCGTCTCGGGAGCGCTCGGGGAGGCTTCGGAACACCACGAGGGGGCTCGGAAGGCCTCGGAAGGATCCGAAAGGGGCCGGGAATGCCTCGAAAGGACTTAGAGGGGAAGCCAGAAGGCCTAGGGAGGAAGAGAGAAGTGGGAGATGTGTGAAAATGAGGAGGGGGAGCCCTCTATTTATAGTGCCGAGATTAGGTGCAAAGAGGTCCGTACGGACCTCCCCAGTAATCCAAAGATTTTGGTTTTCCTCGATTTGAGGGAATACGTGATGATGGAGGAATATTTGCAATTATGGTGTCCCCGAGCAATAAGGTCCGTACGGACCATCTTGCATGCAAGAGGTCCGTACGGACCAACTAAGCATGTGGGTAATCATTTCTTCGGGATTTGAGGGAATATTGTGGACTTTAAGAAGATTCGGTAATTATGACAACAAAGAGGTCCGTACGGACCAATATTGCTTTCCCAATTTCCTGAAAATTCCCGAAAGGTCCTTTTGTCCCTTTTTATCCCAGAAAGGCTCCTCCCTTGATTTGATTGGGGGTTTAGAGAGGGTTTTGAGTGAGAGGGGTCATCGAGACTGTGTTGATGAGTCTGCGGTGTTTCCGTGTGTTTGAAAGGGTGTGATCCAGTTGGGGTACTTACGAAGCCCCTCGACGACGTCACTTATGAAAGAAGTGGGGTCGCCGATAAGATAAGGGTCCTAATCTGGATCGCGTGCTGGGAGAGGAAGTGTCCGTGGAGGTCAGTGTGAGGACGTGGTGGTGTCCTTTTGTGTGACCGCATAGGTCGATGGCTGGACCCTGTGATAGGATTCCTACGTATCCTGGCGGGAATCAAGCACAGTCGTAGTTCGGGTGTGGGGTGAGTGTTTTGTGAATGCGGGCGTGGTGGTGCCCTGAAGTGTCGTGTGGCCGCCGAGGTCGATGGTAAGGACGTGGTGGTGTCTGGGTGACCGCATAGGTCGATGGGCTGGACCCTGTGATTGGATTCCTACGTATCCCTGGCGGGAATCAAGCCTGGTCGTAGTTCAGAGGTCGTGAAATCTGTGAGTGCGGGCGTGGTGGTGCCCTGAAGTGTGGTGACCGCCGAGGTCAATTGTGAGGACGTGGTGGTGTCCTGGGATGGAAATTTTACGATTTTCCTAATCGGGTGGTTTAAGGCCTTTCGGGCCGGGGATAGTGATTTGGGAGGTTTATAGGGTCTTGGGACCGAGTGGTTTAAAGCCTTCCGGGATAGTAGTTTGGGCGATTTGTGCAGTCTCACCGAGTGGTTTAAAGCCTTAGGGCCGGGAGGTAGTATGAAGACTTGAGTCGTCTTACGGTTGCGGTTGCCATGTGAGGACTTTGAATCGTCTTACGCGATTTGCCATGCGCGAGGACTTTGAATCGTCTTACGGCGGTTTGCCATGCGTGAGGACTTTGAATCGTCTTCTGGCTGAGGTTGGTGCCACGCTGGAGGACTTTGAATCGTCTTCTGGCGGCAGTTGATGTTATGCGCGAGGACTTTGAATCGTCTTCTAGCCGCAGTTGATGTTATGCGCGAGGACTTTGAATCGTCTTCTAGCCGCAGTTGATGTTATGCGCGAGGACTTTGAATCGTCTTCTAGCCGCATTTGTGGAGGCGTGGCTGCCTTGTGCTTTGATAGCGAGAGGCGTAGATGCCTTTGTGTTTTTGCATGTTGAGTAGAAGGTTGGACTTACGATGACTGCCGGTGCTTGCGTTGCCGTTGAAGTGGGCAAGGATGACGGCCGGTGATTGCTTCACCATTTGGCATTTTGGAGGCGCTTCGTGCCTTGGGACTTGTACTCGGAGGTGTTGGCTCCTTCTTGTGCTTGTTTTGCCGTTGAGTGGGCAAGGATGATGGTCGGTCTTTGAGGATATGCAGTCTTGTAAGACTTCCCTTTGACTTGTTGGGGAGGAGCTCGGGCTTACTTTGATGGCCGGTGCTTGCGTTGCCGTTGAAGTGGGCGAGGTTCGGGCTTACACTGACTGCCGGTGCTTGAATTGCTGGGGATGCATGACCTTGTAGGGGCCCTTTCTGCTGAGAAGATGACTTCGGACCTTCTTTGAGGGCCAGTGGTTGAGTTGTCGTTGAGCGTTTGGAGGCGTCTTGTGCCTTGGGATTCGTGCTGGGAGGTGTTGGCTCCTTCTTGAATTGCCGTTGAGCGGGCGGTGGTTGAATTGCCGTTGAAGTGGGCGAGGTCCGGGCTTACGTTGACGGCCGGTGGTTGAATTGCCGTTGAAGTGGGCGAGGACCGGTCTTACACTGACGGCCGGGGATTGAATTGAAGGGTTAGGGACCATTCTGCACTTGGATTTGCTGGAAAAGGCCTTAGGACAGCCAGGGGCAAAGATTATAAGGGCAGGAAAGTAATTTGGCCACCCCTTGCAAAGAGGTCCGTACGGACCAACCTGGCTGCAAAGAGGTCCGTACGGACCACCTTGGTTTTTTACAGTTCCTAGATTTTGACCGGGTTAAAAAACCGAGGCTTCATTTCCCATTTCCAGTTCGTGAACCAGGCGAGAGAGAGAGAGAAAAAATCCTCCATTTTTACCAAAATCTTCCATTTTTTTGCTTGAATTGCTTGCAATGGCGGAAGGATCTCGAAGGAGTCGTCGTCAACGCAGTCAAGAAGTGGTCGAGCAACGGATGGAGCTCCAAAGGAATTGGATCTCGTTCGTTCCATCTTCGAAGAACCCGGATGTCTTGTATCCGAATCCGGAGGTGCACAATCGTCGCTCTATGAACGTCGGGGAGGTAAGAAATCCGTTCCGTTTTGATTCCCTGCTCGAATTTTTGAATGCTAGAACTAGGTTTTAGTTTTTCGCATTTTTGAATTTTTTGTTATTATTTTTTTTTTATGCCTTTTTGTGAAATTCTTGATGAATTGTTGAAAATGGACATGTAAAAATTGTGGGTATGTGTATTTTGTGCAGAAATGTGTAGATTAGCTCTTATTTGTGAAAATAAAGTGCCTCTCTAATGAAATGCATGCTTTGGTGTTTTGTACCGTATGCTATTTATGTATGTACATTATGAGAAAAATTATCGTGTAGTGATAATTTTTGTGAAAAAATGTGACATGTGCCGTGTTTTGTGACGGGTTTTGTCTGAAAGTGTGTGCCGTGTAGGGACGGATTTTTTTGAAAAATGTGTTATGCATATGTGTCGTGCCGTGTGTGCCATGTTTTTGGGTGACGGACTTTGTGGGGAAAATATGTGCAATATGTGCCGTGTTTTTGTGACGGGTTATATGTGCCTTTGCCGTGTTGGGACGGACTTTTTTGAAAATGTGTCGTGTAGGGCTTAATCCCCTTTTTTTTTTCTTTTGAGAAAAATGTGTACAGTGTGTGCCGTGTTTTTGTGACGGGCTGCATGGGAAAAATTATATGTATAATGTATGTGAAAATTATGTGCAATGTGTGCCGTGTTTTGTGACGGGATATATGTGAAAAATATGTGCAATGTGTGCCGTGTTTTGTGACGGGTTATTTTTCATGGCTTTCCGTGTTGGGACGGACTTTTGTGCCTTTTGTTTTATATTAAGTACTGTGATTGACGTACCTTTGCTGTGTTTACCTGCAGGATGCGGGGCTTATGGCCGGGAAGGCCAAGAGGATGAAGACTCGGGGATCGCTCGAGGCTGTTGTTGAGCTGTGGCAGCGGATGCCTGATATTTCCGTGGACGGTAGGCCGAGTCCCAGGAGGCTGGTTTACGCTTCTGGCCTGGGGGTGTTCGTTGAGAACCTGGCTGGGGTTTCTGACACGAGGAAGAACAAGAGCGTCTTCCTTGGCCTTTCTGAGTACTGGTGGGATACCACCCACACCTTCCATCTGAGCTGGGGAGAGGTGACGGTGACGCCGACCGACTTTGCTGCGATCACCGGGCTTTCCTTCAAAGGAGGGCCGGTACGGTGGAGAGATATGATCTCTGATGTGGTGTTGACCGAGCTGCTGGGCTTTGAGCCTCGTCCTCGCAGGGGCCTGGGCATGTTGTATAGTGATGTGGAGCTGAAGATCACGGCCAGCATTGGGGCCTATGTTCGGGGGACCGGCCAGGTGACGGCGGAGCAGTTGGCGCGCTCCTTTTTGTGGTATGCACTGTCCGAGACTTTGTTCTCGAACCACGCGACCGCGGCTCCCTTTGCTCTGCTGGAGAGCTTGATTGACCTGGATAGGGTCTGTGATATTGCTTGGGGCGAGGCAGGCTTGGCCGAGCTCTACTTCTCCTTGGACCGGTTTAGCCGGGGTGTGGCCAGTTCGTTGGCCTGTTTTGACTTTGCTTTGGAGGTATGAGTTTATTGCTGTTTTTGATTTAGCAACTTGTCGTTTCTCCGTTTTTCTTTTGCACTGAGCCCTTTCTGTTTTTTTGTCACAGGTGTGGTTCTATGAGGTTTTCCAGTGCTTCCCGTGGGATAGAGATCCGGGCTGCGCGTACCCGCTATGCCTTGGGAGCTCGCACGGCGAGGAAGAGGAGGACCAGCAGGGGGAAGCTCACCATCGCCTATGGGGATGTGCAGGAGCGTCTGGAGCGGGGTAGCCCGGAGGGGTTCGTTTTGTTCCCGTGGGCTCGGTATGAGGGGGATGAGTTTGAGGGGGCTCCCGAGGTGACAGCGCAGCGGAAGATGCTGCGGGGCTTGACCTGCGACGTCATGTACCTGGGGGAGCGGGTCTTCTGGCAGCATGGCCCCGGTGTGCTTCCCGTGGCTCCGAGGGACCCTCCCTTTGGGATGCTTGATTCCCGGGACATGGATGTGCTCGATTTTGAGAGGTACCTTGGCGGTGTGGGCGCCGAGGAGTTCATCTTGTATGGAGAGGAGTACGGGGCCTTCGTGAGGAGGAAGCTGAGGACGCCGCAGGTACTGGCGAGGGAGAGAGAGGCTGGCCCGCAGGCTCCCCCAGAGGTTCCGATGCCGGGGCCGGATTTCACGTATGTCCGTGGGGACGGGTCGAGGCGGAGGGTGTCTGTACCCGTTCCTGAGCAGGCTCCTGCTGCATACAGAGTGGATCCCGATAGATCGGTGAGTGTGCTGACTCTTTTCCATCTTGGCATCTTTTCTGTATTTTTCTCTTTTTGTTGTTGAGTATAACTGTATTGCTGAGCGTTTCCTTGGCTGCTTGTTGGTGCAGGTCCCGGGGAGAGCCTATGATATGCTGACTCGCCGTTATGTGGCGATGAGGTCGTTTGCGAAGAAGATGGCGTCGAAGATATCTTGCCGGTCTTCGCGACGCGTGCCGGCGTACGAGCCTATGCCTTCGAGGCATTCTGTAGACGTTCCTCCGCCTAGAGCCGAGCCGGAGCCGCAGCAGGAGGGACCTTCGAGGGGGCGGCATAGCATGGATGCCGGGACATCTTCGGGAGCTCCGAGGCCGCAGACCCTTTACCAGTTCTTCCCTCAGCAGGATGCACAGGGTGAGGGTTCGTCAGAGCCTTCCTTCTTCGATCCTTTCGCCGGATTTGATCCTTCAGATTACTTTGAGTGGCAGCCTCCGGCGGGGGCTCGGTACTCTGATGACGAGGATGTGGCGGGCGAGTTCACAGGGATGCCCGACTTCTCTCTGGAGGACCTTGGCGAGGATGATGATGCTGAGGAGTCTGATTAGTATTCATTTGCTTTCCCTCTTTTCATATCCCTCTCTTTTTTTTGTTTAGCAACAGACATTTATGGGTACCTGTAATAAAACACTTGTATTTGCATGGCAAAAGTATTCTATTTTAAGATGTAATGTCATTTTTGTGATTCCCGGGATTTGTCCTAGAAATTGTTGCTATTATTATTATATTTTTTTTATTTTGTGCATGCCACGTGAGCTGAGAGTGCGTTTGTGGGTAGTGTATGTTTGCCGGGAATGGCTTTGGCCAGTGTTTGGGCAGTTTGGAGCAAGGTCCTGCTGAGGACAGTGGTTGTTGTACTGTTTGCTGGGGAAAATGGGTTCTTTTTGCAAGGAGGTCCGTACGGACATACTTAGCATGCAAAGAGGTCCGTACGGACCAACCTTGCTTTTGGGAAGGACATAAATGCTTTCCAGTGTCTGGTTCTTCCCCATTTCCCCATTTGCAGCCATTTTCGAGCTTTCTTCCCCATTTTCTCTAGGAACCTCCATTTTTGCCATGGATTCTTCGTACGTCCCTAGAATTTTGCCGAGGCTTTCGCAGGAGAGGCAAGCACACTTCCTTGAGCAGCTGAAAACGTGGATGCGGCGCCGTATGAGGCATCAGAGACGGGCTTTCGAGGTAAGGTTTCGTCTTTGCTCGATTTGGTCTTTTAAGGAGTTGGTTCCTGATTGGGATTTGTTGCGGGCTGCCGCGAAGTTCTGGGATGTTAGGAGGCACGTGTACTGTTTCTCCTATAATGAAATGGTGCCCACTTTTGAGGATTTTCGGGCTTTGATTGGAGGACCGGAGGTGGAGGCCATCTCGCTTCCTTTGATTGGTGGTCCTGCGGTGAGCGTGAAGCTTGCAGGCTTTCTTCGTACTTCGTTGGAAGAAGTGCAGGGCATGATCCTTGATTCGGGTCATATCGACATTTCTGAGCTGCCGGAGCGGTTCATGGTTGATGATGAGAGTGACGTCTCTTGGGATGCATTCGCCTTGTGCGTGATGGCGACGCTTTTCCTGGTCAGCTCCCTTGGCATTTGTGATGGGGCTTTGCTAGATGTGGTAGGGCACTGCAGAGCTGGAGAGGATATTGTCCCGTTGGTGCTGGGGGAGACTCTTCATGGTATCGATCGTCTGGCGACTGGGGATCGTTTCATGAGAGGGGGAAGCCCCGCTTTGCTCACCTTGTGGCTGCGAGAGAGACTTCAGGCCATGCCCGAGGCTCCGACGTCGTTTAGCCCGTGGTCATTTGCTCAGCGACCTCTTGTGTTGGATATGGATCAGTCCGCCTGGGAGAGATGGATGGCACAGCTTGGTACGCATCAGATCCGCTGGTGGGTTCCGCACTGGAGGATTGAGACTAGGAGGATCTTGCAGGAAGGGTCCTACGTTGTCAGAGTTCCAGGTTTGTCTTGGTCCTCCTTCTATATTCCGTCGCTTGTTTCCCGGCAGTTTGGGATGAAGCAGGAGCCTTTGTTGGGCTGGGATGACCTTGCTACTGCGGAGGTAGTTCCTCTTTGTATGGCAGCTTCAGGTGCCTTCTTGTATTTTTTGAGGGTATGGAAGTATTCCGCTTTCCCTCCTGTGGTACTCCTTAGACGTCGGGAGAGTGTCGTATTGATGACTCAGTACCTGGCCTGGTATGAGCAGCGTGTTGGGCAGTCCCAAGTGGTCTTGGAGAGCAGGCGTGTAGCGATTCTGGGACCCGGTTGCCGTAGTAGCTATTGCCTTAGGAGTGCCGAAGCCTGGTCTGACCCTTCGGATGTGACGGGAGACACTTTGTTTGACTACGAGATAGAGTTGACCGACTGACGGGGAGAGGTCCTCTTGGGCAGACTCGCAGGGAGGAGCTCCGAGCCGAAGCACGGGCTGAATGAAGCCCGAGAGCTACTTGGATTGTTTGACTCTACGGGGAGGACCCCTGATCTCGGACTGAGAGACGCAGAGTTGGTTCACGTGGAGCGAAAGAAGACTCGCCGGGGACGAGGGAAGAAAGGGAAGAATGGCGAGGGGACAAGCGCAGATGGCGCGGAATGACCTCCTAGGTATCCATTCATTGCATTGCAAACACATTATTTGTTAAATGTATTAAGCTGTCTTTTAGCATGTTGTGAACTTGAGAGTAGACCGTGCTTGAACTCATCAAGAAATGTTGTAACCGTTAGTGATTTGTGATTTACTTTTAAAGCTTTGTCGAGACGCAAGATCTCTTGTCCATCTTTTCTGTTGCATTTGCGGACTGAAGCAGTCTGGGCCATGACGGCAATCCCCTTTGCTGAGGCTTTGTGCTTGGCTGAGAGGTTGAATGCTCCCTTGACAAGTCGTTCTGACGGTCTTTTTCGTAGCTTCCTTGCCTCTTGTTGGCGTCGGGCTCTTGACCTCTTTTTCGCAGCTTCTGCTTGAGCTTCTTTTATTTATTGTTTTTTTTTTGTGAGCCCTTGCTCGAGCTCTTTTTTTTTTTTTTTGAAGCGCGTGAGGGCGAAGACAAGCCCCTGGCTTGGAAGCAGACATGAGTCAGTCGTTTGATGCTGAGTGACCCTCGGATGTCCTTTGATGTTGCCGCCGTCGTTTGACTTGGTCAAGGTGACTGCTGGGGCGTGTTCTTGAAAAGTGCGTAGCTTGATGGAGGTCTTGATTGACATTCAAACTTTTGACTTTTATGTATTTTTAGACCGGACCAATTAAGGTTGCCTACGTTCCCCCGGACTAGAGGGCTCAGGTCTGCGTAGTTCGACACTACATGGAGTGCCAAGAGATGCACAGTTGTTCTTCTTTAGGCGAAGTATCTGCGAAGTTTGCTTCCGTTGACTGGATTCATGAAGGGATTGCCGTCTAGGTCTGTCAGCTTCATGGCACCTCCGGAGAAGATCTTTTGAACCACGAAAGGGCCGATCCATGTGGGTTCCCATTTTCCCAGTGGGTTGGTTCGAGTGGGAGGCTTTTCTTTGAGTACAAGGTCACCTTCCCTGATGTCTCGGGATTTGACTTTCTTGTCGAAAGCTCTAGCCATCCTGCTTTGATAGGCTCGGACGTGTTCCATGGCCTTTAGTCGTCGCTCGTCTAGCAGAGCCAATTCGTCATGTCGGCTTCGGAGCCATTCGACTTCGTTGATGTCGTTTTCCAGCAGCACTCGGAGTGAGGGAATTTCTAGCTCGATGGGAAGGACTGCTTCCATCCCGTATGTCAGGGCAAATGGGGTTTCTCCCGTGGCCGCCTGACCGATGTGCGGCTAGCCCCAAAGTGCAAGGTGCAGCTTTTCGGGCCAATCTCGCCCTCGGGTGGTCATTTTCGGATGATCCGATTCGAGGGTTTTGTTTGCTGCTTCCACGGCGCCATTTGTTTGTGGCCGGTAGGGAGAAGATTTGTGGCGTGTGATCTTGAATTCAGCCGCCAGCCAGTCGAATTCCCCTTCGAAGTGTGAGCCGTTGTCTGATATGACCTCATTTGGGATGCCGTATCGGCAGATGATGTTTTCCTTGAGGAAATGCGCGACCTTCTTGGAGGTGAGTACCTTGTAGGACTTGGCTTCGACCCATTGGTGAAGTAGTCGATGGCTACTAAGATTGAACTCGTGACCGTTCTGCCTGGCGGAGCGATTTTCCCGATGACGTCAATTCCCCAAGTGGCAAAGGGCCAAGGTGTAGTCATGCAGTAGAGATCGTGGGGCGGCAGATGATTGAGGTTGGAGAACCGTTGGCACTTGTCGCAGCTTCGGACAAAGTGGATGCAATCTGCCTCCATGGAGATCCAGTAGTAGCCCATCCTGAGAATGATTTGCATCAGGGCTCTGGCATTCATGTGGGGACCGCAAGCCCCATTGTGGACTTCGTTCATGAACTTGTCTGCTTCTTCTTGGCTGATGCAGCGTAGGAGTGGCCCGTGGTAGCGTTTCTTGTATAGCATGTCCCCAAGGATGACGAAGTGAGAGGCAAGGCGTTTCAGGGCCATGATGCTCTTGGTTTTGACCCCTCCTGTGTGTGGGTCCTCCTTGTTCATGAAGGTGGTTTCCCCGTTCTTGAGGTATTGGAAGATCTGGTTATACCATGGCTCATTGACGGGCTTAGGTTCTGGTTCGATCTCACAACAGTAGGCAGGAATTTCCTTTCGTCCGACCTTGAAGGGTTTGATTGCTTTTCCTTCAGGGATTTCCACAAGGGAAGCCAAGGTGGCTAAGGCATCTGCAAACCTGTTTCGGTCTCTTGGCAAGTAGTGGAAGGTGACCTCTTCGAATTGTGTGATGAGGTCCTCCATGCAGGCATGGTATTTTTGCAAGCCTGGGTCTATGGTTTTCCACTTGTTGGAGACTTGGTTGATGATCAAGGAACGAGTCCCCATAAACTTCGAGTTTCTCGGACATTCCTCTCGAGTGCGGCTTGTAGTCCAGCAGCGCAGACTTCATATTCGGCGGCATTGTTGGTTACCTCAAAATTGAGCTTTATAGCAATTGGGGTGTGCTCGTCCTTAGGATCTACCAAGAGCATACCGACGCCGTTTCCCTTTTTGTTGGCCGCTCCGTCGAAGAACAGCTTGCCATCGGTTTTCGCCTTCGATTGCGAAAGATTCCCTCGTCTGGAAATTGTGGTTCAGGGCCTCGAGCCTCGTCGGTTGGGAAATCGGCCGGTTGTTCAGCCATGGCCTGTCCCTTGATTGACTTTTGGTTCACGTATTTGATGTCAAATTCCGCTAGGAAGAAAGACCATTTGGCGAGCCTCATTGACAGAGATGGTTTGTCGAAGAGGTACTTGGTATCGGGTCCATTTTGGAAACCAAGTGTGCGGGTGTGCGGCTTCTGTATGTAGTGCCGTAGTTTCCCGACAACCCATACCAGAGCTGCGCAGGTTTTCTCGAGGGCCGAGTAATTGAGTTCGCTGCCTTGAAACTTTCTACCGACGAAGTAGATGGCATTTTCGACTCGTGACTCCTTCTTTTCTTGACAGAGCATGGCTCCAACTGCGGTGTCGGTCACGATTAGGTATAGCAACAGTGGCTTTTCCTCGTGGGGAGGACAGAGAATCGGAGGACTCACAAGGTATGCTTTTATTTTCTCAAAGGCATCTTGGCATTCTGAGTTCCATTCGATGTCGGCGTTCTTCTTCATCGGTTTGAAGATTGGCTCGCACATAGAGGTCAATTGGTTGGCGAGCGGGCGATATATTGCAGCGGCCCATGAAGCTTTTCACCTCTGTGCGAGTTTGCGGTGGTCTCATTTCAATGATGGCCTTGATCTTTTGAGGATCTACCTCGATGCCTCTCTCGGTGACCATGTATCCCCAAAACCTTGCCTCGGCTAACCCCAAATGTGCATTTGGCGGGGTTGCCTCATTGAGTGTTTTCGGAGGCGATTGAAGAATTTTCTCAGGTCTGCGAGGTGTTGTCAGCCCGTCCGATCCCTTTGAGTGAACGATCATGTCATCGACGTACACTTCGATCTCTTTGTGGATCATATCGTGGAAGAGGGCGGTCGCGCCGTGGTAAGGTAGCCCACTGCGTTCTTTAGTCCGAACGGCATTGCGTGTAGCAGTAGGTTCCCCAGGGGGTTGTGAAAGCCGTCTTTTCTTGGTCTTCTTCGGCCATCTTGATCGATTGTAGCCGGCAAAACCGTCCACGAAGGACTTGACTTCGAAATCGGGTCTGTGAGTGTCTACCAACATGTCGATGTTGGGTAGTGGAAAATCGTCCTTGGGACTTGCTTTGTTGAGATCTCGGAAGTCCACGCAACGGCGTACTTTTCCATTGGCCTTGGTGGCCCAGTGACGATATTGGAGAGCCATGTGGGGTACTCGATCACCACGATGGCCGACGCGGAGCATTTTTTCGATCTCCTCTTTGACTTGTAAAGACCATTCCGGCTTGATTCGGCGTAGCTTTTGCTTGATGGGCTTAGCCTCGGGATTTAAGGGAATCCGGTGTTCCACAATGTTAGGATCTAATCCGGGCATGTCTCGCAGTAAGACCAAGCGAACACGTTCACGAACTCTTGAGCAGTGCAATCAATGCGTCTTGCTCTGTGCCGGTGAAGAAACTTCCGATTTGCGTTTCTTTTGGCTCTTCGGTTCCCAAATTCACTTTGGTTAAAACCCCCTCGGCAGCTTGGGCCCGGTTTTTCTCTCGTTTGACAACATGCTTAAAGATGTGCTTAATGTATTGTTCGTTTAATGTGTCTGCTTCTTTATCAAGTGAATCGTTATTAACTGTTTGTGTGTTAGTTAATTTATCAGTTGTTAAAGATGCAATGAGAGGAGATACTCGGAAAGATCGAAGCATTTATTAAGAGCATACGGGAATACATTATTGGCAATGAGTTCGTAATCTTACAGCGTGAGGCCATCGATGACTCGAGAGACTCAAATTCAAAGCTAATGGACTCGGGATGAGTTTTGACACTGGACTCTAGGACTCGAGGGGTCGAGACCAAGTTGTTCGATCATGTCCTTTTTGTGGCGGTGGGCCAGGAGAAGGTGGCGGTTATTGAGTGGCAATGAGCTTGATAGGAGATGGGGCTTGAAGGGCTTTATGTCACCGTTCCCGATCATTGCTATCACAGAGTTATCAGAAACAAAATCGATTAGATCTGGCATCTCGATTTCTTCTTTGAAGAGCAGTGGAGCGGTGGCTCGTCCCAAGCATCGTCTGCGGAGTCTTTTGCTTTGTCTTGGGCACATTACTAGCTCGAATGCGGGCTCGTCCCGCTTGTTGAATACAGGAGTGTTGACAGAGAGTTTTTCGAGTTCTTACGCCAAAGAGGAGTTTTTCCGAACCAAAATTCATTGTGAATAGTGGTGGTTGTGGATCCCGGCAGGGCGGTGTGTCGAGGAATGCTCTTCGGACGGGATTTGGCTTGAGGCCTCTGAATCTTGCCGTGTTCTCAGCCGGAGCTTGTCCATGGTTGTCGGCCGGCTTTGTTTGGCGGCGATCGGCTCTGTTCCTTTTTACGGATCTTCTTCCCGGTTCTGCCGCCTTCTTTGTGAAGTACTTGGTCATGTCGAAGGCATGTAAGGACGAAGATCGGAGATGATGGCGTGTAAGCCTCTTTTGTTATCCGTGGAGCGTTTTCGTGCAGCTCGCTTGTCCTCCGCAATGTGTTCGGGAGTAGGGGAGTATCCGTGCCGTGCGAGGTATTCTGTTCTTTGATATTGATGATCTGTTGGGTGCCACGATGGCGTTTTCCCAAACCGAGCCCCGGGATGTAGTTCATGTGCTTCATCATTTTCATCGGGGAGGATCTTGTCCCAAATCAAAGGCAGGCTCTATGTGGCATACCTGGGCCTTTGGGCTTTCGATGGTGAACCCTGTTAGCATCATGCCATCATCGTCGGATTTGATCTCTAAGACCGGGACGCCGTTTGTGTCGGTCCTTTCGTTGACTACGCTATCACCGTAGATGATGGTAAGATCTGTTCCTTGGACGAACTTTACGCACTGATGAAGAGTGGATGCCACCCCATTGATCTGGTGTAGCCAAGGGCGTCCCAAAATGGCAGTGAATGTGATCGGGATGTCGATGACTTGGAAATCCGTCGGAACCATTTGTTTTCCAAACCACAGGTTCAAGGTGTAACCGAGGCAGCAGTGTGCGTAGTGTGCGGTGTATCCGAGGCAGCAGTGCGCGTAGTGTGCGGTCTCTAAAATTCTTTTTTCTGAGTAAAACAGAAGTTTTTGAAGAATTTTAAATGTATGCACAGATGTATATTGATGCATTTTTTTTTGTATTTTTATTTTTTTTTGTAAAATAAAAAAGTAAAGCACGTGCACACACACACAACAGTTAAAGAAAGGGGTAAAATGAAAGTTTGACCCTCATCATCATTTTAAAAATCTTTTGTTTTGTTTAAAAGTTTTTAAAACAAAATGATCCCCAGCAGAGTCGCCAACTGAAATAGCCCGGATCCGAGAGGCAGCGCGTTCGCGCCCCGGCATCTGGCATTTGGTCCCCCGCCTCGCGGCGGTTCGTTTTTTCGTTTCGTTGGAGGTGTCTCGCCGTTTGTTTTCGCATTTGTAGAGTCGCCACGCCGTTTTTATTAAGCCCAAAACATTGAAAAAGGGCATCAGTTTAAAGATAATTTTAAACAGTTTTTGTGTGATGAGATTTTGAGTTCGGAGGTCAGATGACTCCTCGGGAAGAGAATATTAGAATATTAGAGCTCACTCGAGTAGCCTCGTAAGACGAGTCTTTCGGATACCCCTAATATCCTTTAAATGTTGTGTGTGTGTGTGTGCTTTTAAAAATGCATGCTGTATCGGATGTCTACATTGTATGCTATGTATGGAAATGTATTGAAATAGTAATGGAAGGAAGCCTTACCAATGTTGGTTCGTGTCTGTCTTCCGCTGGGGAGTAGTGTTTGAGGTCGGAGTAGCGTTCCGGTACGAATCGGGATTGCTTCGGGAGGGGCCGGTTGTGCACGGACGTAGTTTCGGCGTGAGTTGAGGTTGTAGGCGCATTTGGGCAGAGGTTCGGCGTGCGTGGGGATCGTCGGGATCACTCGAGCGAGCAGGTTCGGGCCGTGCGTTGTGGTGGCAGGAGTCACCTGCGAGTTTCGGCGTGGTTTGGGATCGCCGGTTTGACTCGGAAAGAGCCGGACACCGTGGAAAGACCTGTGACGGCCTCGGAGTACCACGAGGGGCCTCGCAGTACCTCGAGTGCCTCGGGGCGCGGCGGAGCGTCTCGGGAGCGCTCGGGGAGGCTTCTGAGCACCACGAGGGGCTCGGAAGGCCTCGGAAGGATCCGAAAGGGCGGGAATGCCTCGAAAGGACTTAGAGGGGAAGCCGAAGGCCTAGGGAGGAAGAGAGAAGCTGGGAGGTGTGTGAAAATGAGGAGGGGAGCCCTCTATTTATAGTGCCAGATTAGGTGCAAAGAGGTCCGTACCGGACCTCCCGGTAATCCAAGATTTTGGTTTTCCTCGATTTGAGGGAATCATGATGATGGAGGAATATTTGCAATTATGGTGTCCCTGAGCAATAAGGTCCGTACGGACCATCTTCGTGATGCAAAAAGAGGTCCGTACGGACCACTAAGCATGTGGGTAATCATTTCTTCCGGGATTTGAGGGAATATTGTGGACTTTAAGAAGATTCAGTAATTATGACAACAAAGAGGTTCGTACGGACCAATATTGCTTTCCCAATTTCCTGAAAATTCCCGAAAGGTCCCTTTGTCCCTTTTTATCCCAGAAAGGCTCCTCCCTTGGTTTGGTTGGGGGTTTAGAGAGGGTTTTGAGTGAGAGGGGTCGTCGAGACTGTGTTGATGAGTCTGCGGTGTTTCCCGTGTGTTTGAAAGGGTGTGATCCAGATTGGGGTACTTACAAGTGCGTTCGAAGATTCAGTTATTTACAAAAATGCTAAAGAAGTGTTAATTATTTATAAAAATGCCATTAGTCCGATTTAACCCATTTCAAAAACACATTTTTTTTTAACTCTTTCAAAAAATGGGTTTTTCATGAGATATTTTTTTTTTTCTATATGTAAACACATGATTTCTGTATAATTAACTCTGGAAGATCCTTCTCAATCTTATTTTAAAAAAAAAAAAAAGGAAGTAATAATAAAAAAGAATAAAAGGAAAGCTTTGTTAAATTGAAGTAGTAATGGTGATGTGATCTCCAAGATTATTTCCATCGTAACACATTGTATATCACTAATAATTTAATGATTATAATTTTTTAAGATTGATTTTATAATATCATCAGTAATATATAATTATTGAATTAATTAGAGGAGAGGTACACAATAGTGATGGACCATTTTTTGACTATGAAACGGAAATTGGACAAAATATCCAGTTAAGGAGCATCCTATTTATTCCTTGTACATGGAAAATGGAATAAATAACTCCAAATGGCATCTACGTAATTGCAATCATTTGTACCTTCCTAACTTAAGGTCTTTTAATTAATTTATTAATTTCATCATTTTTGGAAAAGGATTCGATTTGGTCCCCAAAAACATTAGTCAAACAAATTAATGACATCTTATAATTCAATATTGTCCCATTCAAACTTTCTATGTGCCCAACAAGGATCAAATTCTTATTTGGAACGGAATTTTCTTTTATCATTTTTTGTATATGATGTACCTTAATTGATTGATTCAATCTATTCAAATTGTTAGGACTGATATCAGGATAATGTATTTCGATACACCAAATATAAAAGTCATGATCTCGGTTCGATATGCTCATGAGCATACAAGTTAAAATTAGGCCATTAAGTATTTTATTTATTAAGTTAATGAAATTAGTAGGACCGTTAAACGGAGAAGAATAAAGTGGGGTGGTATGGACACGGCGGTGGTGGTGGTGGCAGTGACGAGGATGACGGTGGAATATGCGTTTTTGTTTTGTGTTGGAGGATAGAGATTACTACTAAATTAATTATAAAAATGTTTAATTATAATTATAATTAGTTTAATTTAATTTAATTTTATTCCTTCATCTTCTATATAATAAAATGAATGGAAATCATTGAACACCAACTTGTTTGGCTGTCGGTCTTGGCGTGCTCTGCTCTGCTCTTTCTTTCCCCACTCACTCCTTCCATGTGTGAGAAAAAAAAAAAAAAAAAAAAAAAAAAAAGTGAAGACCAAAGGTCTCCTGGCCTGATGGTATTGTAGTGGCTTCCCTTCGGGAGGTCGGGAGATTCGATTCGCAGGGGAAGTGCTTGTGGTTTAATTCTTTCCTAGGGTTTCGGGAGCTTGCAGAGTCACAGCACATCAGGTGCGGTTAAGGAAAACGGCATTCTTGCAGGCATGCGCCGGTGTGGGGAGTTCGAATCTTGGCGGGAAGCATTTGGGCGGCCAAATGGTGTTGTAAGAGTGATGTAAGTGCCACTTTGGCAGGAGCTGAGCATTTGGTGATGTAATAGTGATGCAATTGCCTTGTAGGAGGGCTCCTTGGGGCTGGAGTATAAGGGGGTCTTTGCCACCCTGCATCAGGGCATCCGCGATTTAACTCCGCCATATCTTGAGGGGCCGGATCTGCAGTGGTCAGGGATTAGTCCGTGGCGGGAACCTGGATATCAAAAAAAAAAAAAAAAAAAAAAAGAAAAAAAAAGTGAAGGTTGTTTATTTTCTCCCTATATTAATATCATCCTTCATTTTTTTTTTTTATCCTATATACTCCTCATAACTTAATTTTGTGACATGAATCAATTAAAAAAACCAGATATTAAAATGTCAGTTTTGAGTGAAGATATTATTATGAATATAATATTATAATATTATATTATATACTATAAATTGTTATATATTATATAGTTTAGGAAACTGAATCTTTGTATAGATTAGGAAAGATAATATTTGTATTAGAATAGGATTCTAACTCTCTTTGTAAATCGTAAAAATATGTACATCTAATAACATAATAAAATTGAGTTTTTCATATTATTCCTCTCTACCTGGTATAAATTGACTTCCTCTCTCTCTCACTCATTCTAATAGATATGACGGTTCAAGATCATAAAACTAATCTTATCAATTGTTAAGCATTTTTTTCCCACCGAAGAGATAATTCCACCTTTTTAGTGGTAAATGTAATTGGATTTGATTAATAATTAATATAAAATTGTTTTGAACAAAAATATAAAAATTATAATTAATAATATTTTAAATAATTAATTTCTTATTTTTTTAGGATTTTATTAAAATTATTATTTTTTCATGAAATGTGTTATTTAAATAATTAACTCCTTCTTCTAGTCAAAATTTAATAAAATTAACTACAAAAAAGTGAAATTATTAAAATAAAATTCTAAAAAATAATTAATAATATGGATGAATCCATGAACCCCTTGCGCAACCCATATATGATCACAATAAACAAGGTTATTTTACCCTTCATTTCATTACTTTCCTTTTGACAAATTTTCCCATGAAAAGGCATTTTTAGTTGGAAGGGAAAAAAATAATATGAAAACTGTGAACAAAGGCTTTAAGAACTCAAAAAACAGAGTCATTGAATTCCATCCAACCAAACAAGTCCTGATTAATTTCACCATCAAAAGACATTTCCTTCACTCTTATTCATTTATGATTATGAACACCCCAACTTCTCACCGATACATTGAATTTTCATTACACTTTGTATTAATTTAAATTATATTTTATAGTTATATTTAATAAAAAAAATTGTATAAATGAGTTACATTTTTTTATTAAAAATGATTGCGTTTTTATTGTAGGTAAAATCTGACGGTTGTTTATTCCGTTAGACGGTACAAGTCTCAAATAAAAAATAAAAAATAAAAAATAAAAAATAAAAAATAAAAAATAAAAAATAAAAAATAAAAAATAAAAAATAAAAAATAAAAATAAAAAATTCATATATTCCAATTATAACCTCAACTCCACCCTCACTTCGCTATAGCCTATAAGCCTATAACCCTCCCTATTTTCATTAAAAAGTGTAGAAAACTTGGAGCTTTTCCTCATGTTGCTCAACAGATAGACAAAATTTTCATCAATTTGATTGTTTTCTTTGTTGGCTTATTATGGTCCTGCATGACCAGAGAAGGTAATCTCTATGCTTTCATTCTCTCCTTCTTGGTTTTATACAGTCTTGAATGACACAAAGAACCCTAAGAACTCAGATTAGACCACCCACAAACCCATTTAGATTCAATGATATTGTAGAAGCAAGAAAAAGTGGTCTGCAGAGTGAAGAAATTGCCATTTATGAGATAAATAAAGGGGCATTTGAAAGTGGTTGGGGGAGGTTTTGGTACATTTCTTCTCTTCTTTATTGTTTCTAGTTCTTGTTCTTGAGCTTTAATCCTTATTTGCCCAAATGGGGTTTGGTTTTTTAGGTTCAATTTTTGTTCTGACACTCTTCTTTAGGTCTTTGACTTGTCAACAACCTAATACAGATGGGTTCTTTGTGTCTGATTTCTTTCAAAAGATGGGTTTTGTTTCATCTCATGCTTTTAATTTCTCCTCCCCTGTTTGTTCATGGCAATTAGTCTTTTGTGATGCAAAACAAGAGAATGTCATTGGGCTAGTTGCCCCCAATTTGGGCCTGTCTGGTTCAATTCCTGAAACCACCATTGGCAAACTCAGAAAGCTTCAATCTTTGGATTTAAGTAATAACTTAATCACTGGTCTGCCTTCTGATTTCTGGAGTTTGGGTTCACTCAAAACCCTAAATTTGTCAAATAACAAGATTTCTATAAATCTCCCTAGCAATTTAGGCAATTTTGGCCTTCTTGAGTCATTGGACCTTTCTTCCAACCATTTCATTGGCTCTATTCCTGAATCCATTGCCTCTCTTGTCAGTTTACAAGTTCTTAATCTGGATCATAATGGGTTTACTGACATTCCACTGGGGATTCTGAATTGCCATTCCCTGGTTTCTATTGATTTTTCTGAGAATAGTTTGAATGGGACTCTTCCAAATGGTTTTGGCTCAGCATTTCCTAAGCTAAAAAAATTGAATCTTGCTGGAAATCAAATTCATGGTAGGGATTCGGATTTGTCCAAGATGATGTCGATAACTCATCTTAACATTTCCGGGAATCTTTTCCAGGGTTCTGTTGTTGAAATCTTTCAGGGACCATTGGAGGTTGTCGATGTAAGTCAAAACCATTTTGAAGGTCATATTTCTCAGGTAAACTTCAGTTCCAGTTTCGATTGGTCTCGTTTGGTTTATCTTGACTTTTCTGCTAATCAGCTTAGTGGGGAGTTTTCCAATAGTTTCAATCAAGCCCACAATCTCAAACACCTTAATCTCGCTGACAACAGATTTCCCCAGCAAAATTTCTTGAAAATCGATAATCTTCTTCATTTAGAGTACTTGAATTTGTCCAAAACTAATTTAATAGGCTCAATCCCCAGTGTTATCTCACTATTGATTAGTTTGAGAATTCTTGACCTATCAAGCAACCATCTTAGTGGTAGTGTTCCTCTTTTGAGTATCAAAAAGCTCAAAAGGCTTGATCTTTCAATCAACAACTTAAGTGGAGGGATCCCTGAGTCTATCTTGGAAAAGCTACCATGGATGGAGAGGTTCAATTTCTCGTTAAATAATTTAACTTTTTGCAATTCTGAGTTCTCCCCTGAAACCCTCCAGTCCGCTTTCATTGGGTCATCTAACAATTGTCCAATTGCTGTAAACCCTGGTCTCCCTAAGAAAAAAACTCACAATCATCGAGGCCTCAAGCTTGCTTTAGCTTTGACCCTCTCATTAGTCTGTTTGCTTGTTGGTTTGCTATTTCTAGCCTTTGGTTGCCGGAGAAAAACCCAAATGTGGGCTGTGAAACAAAAAATCTCATACAAAGAAGAGCAGAATATTTCGGGTCCCTTTTCGTTCCAGACAGATTCAACCACTTGGGTAGCTGATGTTAAGCAAGCAACTTCTGTCCCCGTTGTTATATTTGAGAAGCCATTGTTGAATTTTTCATTCGCTGATCTCTTATCAGCCACTTCAAATTTTGATAGGGGCACACTTTTGGCCGAAGGGCGGTTTGGTCCAGTTTATAGAGGGTTTTTACCAGGTGGGATTCATGTAGCTGTAAAAGTTTTGGTCCATGGATCCACCATGACTGACCAAGAAGCTGCAAGAGAGCTTGAGTACCTTGGTCGAATCAAACACCCGAATCTTGTTCCATTGACTGGGTACTGTTTGGCTGGTGAACAAAGGATTGCCATTTATGATTATATGGAGAACGGAAATTTGCAGAACTTGCTTTATGATCTTCCACTAGGGGTTCAAACTACAGAAGATTGGAGCACAGACACGTGGGAAGAAGCTGATGAAAACAATAATGGGATTCAAAATATGGGCCCGGAAGGGATTTTCACGACGTGGAGATTTAGGCACAAAATTGCACTTGGCACTGCTCGTGCCTTAGCATATCTTCACCATGCTTGCTCGCCTCCTATAATTCATCGAGATATCAAAGCCAGCAGTGTTTATGTTGACTTCAATTTAGAACCAAGATTATCTGATTTTGGACTTGCTAAGATTTTCGGGAATGCCCTTGAGGATGAGATTGCTCGTGGGTCCCCCGGCTACGTGCCACCGGAGTTTCTTCAGCAAGATCCTAGCTCCCCAAGAACTGTAACTCCAAAATCTGATGTTTATGGATTTGGGGTCATTCTTCTTGAGCTGATAACTGGGAAAAAACCCATTGATGATGATTATTCGGATGGGAATTCGAAAGATTCAAAAGAAGCAACTTTGGTGAGTTGGGTAAGAGGACTTGTAAGGAAAAGTCAAGGGTCAAGAGCTATTGACCCGAAAATTCGTGGAACAGGACTCGACGGTCAAATGGAGGAGGCCTTGAAGATTGGATATCTATGCACGGCTGAGAATCCCTCAAAACGACCTAGTATGCAGCAGGTAGTTGGCATTCTAAAGGATATTGAACCAGTTGCAAGTCAGTGAAGAATTTAAAGGTTGCTTCTTTTCTTCTTTCTTATTTTCGTTTTTCAAGTTTAATTTATGAGTTAATCTTATGTAACCATGGGGCGGATGTACAGTGATTCAAAGATCTTTTGAAGTCCACAAGCTTTCTACCCCCTCCCCCCCAAGAACCTGTGGTGGCGTAAAATCTCGACTAATTTACACGAGTGTTTGATCCCTGACTCCTTGTTATACTTATTATTTGCCACAAATTCTGACAAGTCTGATGTGGGGAGAAGATGAAAACTTGGGTATTGATTTTATCAGTTCATTTCTTGAAGATTTTCTTTCATGCAAGGGTAAAAATTAGGCAAAAGGAAGATGGTTTTGGTCATGAGAATATAGAATTGATTCTTGATGCAAGAAGACATAGTTGCTTATGCAAAATAGGATTCTCTCAACAGATAGGCACATGTCTTTTGTTAATGATTGTTAACTCATCAATCTTCACTTCACTATGTAAACTTTTCCGTCCCAAAATAAATGTTCGTTTTTATTTCAATAAATTTAAAAAATTAGATAAAATGGATATTTATTTGAAGACGGACGGAGAAGTGCATAGGGAATTTCAAAGAAGTGGGAGAATTTCCTGCCACACTATATAACTTCATTGGTCACTTGGGAATATGATCCATCATGATAGGGCTTGATGGCTGTGGTGGTATGGTCATATTGAGAATAATTTTGATTTTATGTGTTTTAAATTGGAATATTTGCCTAACATATTGGATTCTTTTTACTCTAAGAGAGACTGAAAAGGATGGACAAAATTGTCATTTCAATTCTACATTATTTATATATAATTATTACTCACGGAAAAAGATGTTTAAAATAAAGAGATATAATAAAGGTTGTAGATCATGAATTAAATCATTCTCTTAATCCTTCCACACAATTTTTATTTGTCCTATTCTATTCCACCCTCACCATTTTTCCAATTTATTTTACGAAAATCTCATAGTTAATAGTAAAACAACAATTAATTTGTGATAAACATTAGCTCTTTCAACAATAAATATTTTAGGACAAAGGGAGTATAAATTAACGAAAAGTGAATTTTATTTTGTTTTTTTCCTTTTTTATAATATTTTAATTTGTTAAGTTAAGATATTTATATATAATTAAAATTAAAATAATAATTTTTATTATTATTTCAAATTAAAATTTAGTTATGATTCAAAGGGAGTACTTAAAACTATAAAAAATCTCCAATTCTAAAAACTCAAAACAAATAACAACAAACACTAAACATTAACAATAGTGAGTACTCCTATGTCTTATTTTATTAGTGTACTTTAGTTTGATTTATGTAATTATGTAAAATAAATTATTTTTATCTCATCTATATTCAATACAATACATACGTGACTTGTGTAAGACACTAAAATGCAATAAAAAGAAAAATGAAAACCTTACAAATAAACTACAAAAGTTGTATTTAAGATTTTTTTTTTTCAGATAATATATTATATTATTGGATTAATTGATCAAACGTTTTTGTTAGTATTTTCAAAATTTTATTTTCTTATAATTTTTTTATTTTTTAATTGATTTGTCAAAAAAAATTCCGTGCAATTAATACACTTGAGTAACATTAATTATAAATAACAAGGCCTCCTTGTTTAATGGAGGAGAAAAATTAATAGGTCAAACTTAATTGTTCAATTCTTTTGGGACGGAAAAAGTAATATACTCCCTCCGCCCCGCTAATATTAGCACAAACACTGTTTGCGCGAAAATTAAGGAATATGATATTTTAATAAAATATTGTGAGTGTAAAAGAATGAGTGGAGAGAGAATGAGTGGAGGGTGTAATAAATTATAATGGTGTTGTGAGTATTAAAATAATGTAGGAGAGAGAATGAGTGGGATTGGGTGAATATTTTATTAATATAAAGTTTCCTTTTTGGGAGTGTGCGGATATTAGCGGGACGCCCAAAAAGGAAAGTGTGCTAATATTAGCGGGACGGAGGGAGTATATACTACCGGTGAAATGTTAAAGTAGATTTTATTTTTATTATCTATAGTATAAATGAAGGGTGTCCACCTCAGCATGAATGAACAGTTCTTTGAACAGTTTCAAGCGGCGAAATTTCCATTTTGCCCTCATATATTTGTCACTTTCTCATTTTGCCCTTAATTTTTTTTAAATTTTAAAAAAAAATTAAATATAAAAAAAAATTAAAAAAATCATGTGACCTTGAATACGGCATGAACTAGTTATTTATAAACAATAAAGCCAGAAATTATTCAGGACTTCCAAAGATACATGTGACTAGAGGTGGCAATTTTTTGTCCCTCTGCTGCAAATGGCTTATTGGGTCAATTAGTTTCGCATACAATATTATGGGGAGTAGGTCTGTTGGTTTCTCTATAAGTTATGGAAAAACGTGTTTTTTCAAATGTTCTGGATATCATTTTCAAAGGTTTTGGATATCTAGAACCTTACAAAATGATATCCAGAAACTTAGTTCTGGATATCCAGAATCTTACAAAATGATATCCAGAAATTACAAAATGATATTCAAAAACTTACAAAATGATATCCAGAAACTTATAAAATAATATCCAGAAACTTACAAAATGATATCCAGAAATTACAAAATGATATCCGAAATTACAAAATGATATCCAGAAAATTACAAAATAATATCCAGAAACTTAAAAAATGATATCCAGAAACTTATCAAATGATATCCAGAAATTATAAAATGATATCCGAAATTACAAAATGATATCCAGAACCTTACCAAATGATATCCAGAACCTTACCAAATGATATCCAGAATTTATAAAATGATATCCGAAATTACAAAATGATATCCAGAACCTTACCAAATGATATCCAGAACCTTACCAAATGATATCCAGAAGCCTGTTTCCCCTACCTCCAATTACAATCCACCAGTGACGCTTCCTCCAATCCTCTTCCTCCGTTCTCTCCCTCTCCATCCAAGCAACGACCAAGCTCCCTCAACGTCTCCCTCACCAAAACCAGTCACCGGTGACCTCAATCTCCCTTCATCATCGTTTCCCGTCAAGGCCAATTGAGCTCCCGTCAAGGCCAATTGACCTCCAGATCGTCTTCCTCTGTTTCCCCTACCTCCAATTACAATCCACCAGGGATTGAACCTACTCGTCGGAAATGGTTGTTTTGGGGTAGCCGGAGAAGATGGGGGAAAGGTCGCCGGTGAATTGGAGAGAAGAAGCTCGGTGATGGCGATTGGAATTGGAGAAATTGGCGTCGTGGTTTGGGTACAGAGAGAGTTAGTGAGGAAGTGATTTGGTTGAAGGAGAGAGCGGTGAAGAGAATCGAAGGGAAATTGGTTGCCGACGAATGGATTTGGTGAGTGAGGCTTGGTTGGTGAGGACAAAAATGGCGTTTAGAGAGAGAGAGGCATCGTTTACGTCTAGAGAAAGAGAGAGAGAGAGGGTAGTGAGAAGCCGTATCTGTGTGTTGTTCCTAAATGAACGCAATTGTTATTTAAAACCCGTTTCTCCATAAATTACGGAGAAACACGTTTCTCCCTGGATTTTGTGTATTATGGGTTATAAATAAATAACTGGAGAATTTCGAATATTATCCAGTTTGATAAAAAAAATACTTATCAAATGATTAATGAAAAATATATTATTTTTTCTAAGAAACTGAGGGTTTTTTTTTTTCCCCACAAAATCTTACAGCCTATTTAATAAGGGGAGAATGCCCCATAATTTTTTTTTAAAAAAAAATCATAACGTCCCACCATAATAATAAGTTCATTTTCATATTGTATTATTATGTTTTACTAGCAGTACCCCCGTGCGATGCACGGACAGTTACTAACGCATAACTGATCGAAATCGAAACAAAAACAAAAGAAAATAGAGATGTTTGACATTGCAAAACAATTATTTGAAAATTATATTGCCTCAATGAATTTACTTGTCTAAAAAAATAATATTTATTTTTTGACAAACGAAGATACAAACATTATAAAGATTAATTTTCTCAAAATAATACCAGTTCGGATATACTTAAGTTGTTAAAAAAAAATAATGTCATATTTTGAAACGAAGGCACTAACATTACAATATTTCAAAAATGAATATTACTTTCGATTCGAAATGAATAACCCAAAAATAATACTAAATTTATTTTAAAAAAAAATGAGCATTGTTTCCTTCAGCGCAATGAATATTTTAAAAATTAATACTACTTCATTCGTTTCAAAATAAATATTATTTTTTTATCCGAAGGAGTATAATACTATTTTTAGACGAAGACACTAACATTACAAATCATTCAATTCAAAAAATGAATATTACTTTCATCCCATAATTAATACTACTTTCTATATAAAAAAATAATAATTTCCTTTGCCTCAATGAATTAACTTGTCTCAAAAAGTAATATTTATTTTTTGACACGAAGATACGAAAATACGAACATTATAAACATTAATTTTTAAAAAATAATACTACTTCGGATAAAAAAAAAATTAATATATTCGTACCAAGGAATATTTTATAAAATAGTACTTAATATGTTTAAAAAGTTAATGTAAAAATTTGAAACGAAAGAAATAACATTACAAACATTAATGTATATTTAAAAAGTAAAATTATGATTATTATTATTATCATTTATAATAAAAATATATAATTCACACTTAATTAATTTGCAAAAAAAAATATTGAAAAATAAAAAAGAAAAATTAAGATAGGATAATTAAGAAATTTATATTTAAAAAATAGTGAATTTTTTTTTTGTCCAAATTTAATGAAATTAGTCTCTAATTAAAGAGGAAAAAAAATTATGAATTTTGGTGTAAAAAGTTTTTAAAAAAAAATATTTTTTTTATAAAATAATTGAGGTCAAAAAAATGGGAGGAAAAAAAAATACGAAAATAAACCAGCCAATCAGAACGTGCCACGTGTCGTGGCTTTAAAAAAAAAAAAAAAATTAAACGCGTCCCACGCGCCTCTGTAGGCGCGTGTTTCGCACGCGTCCAGTACCCGCATGCCACGTGTCTCATCCGCCTTGTTATTGCCAAAATGCCACAGTGTAAAATTACTAAAATGCCCCCCGTTTTGGCTCCAAGGCTGTGCTCCTTTTATATTACTTTAGATTATTCTATAATAATACTGTATACAAGATAATGTATAATATTATATACTCGTATAATACAACATTGATGACGACATGTGGCGCCGACGACAGGTTACCGAATTCCGGTTGATTTTGGTGACCGGTGATCGGATTCCGTCATGCGACGTCGATGGTGGTGGCATGAGACAGTATCGAGAATCCTATATCATAATTTTTAAATGATGCATATATAATACAGTATAATGTAATATTGTATAAAAACTTATTGGATATTTAAATTAATAAGAAATTTGAAGAAAAGTAATTTGTCCAAAAAAGAACTTACGGATAAAATTTCCTTTAATCAGTTTTAAGGCATAGGTGGGCCTGTGCTCCAAGAGGAGCCCATTTCCATGTTGGGCTTTGTCTTCCTCCACAAAAATAATCATTTGTCCAAATAGGATTACATATTATTATTATTATTCCTTATTGAGTGTTTATTAATTAAATTTTTTTATTTAGTTTTTTCACCATAAAAAAGACGCAATATATTGTTTATATTTTTTTAAAAATAATAAAGTACTACCATTTTTATTTACAAGATCTCAAGTGATCATTAAACAACCATCTATTTTTGTACCAAGGAAAAAAAAAAACCTAAACATTAAAGAGGTGAATTGAATAACGGCATCCATGTGAGGGATTAAAATGTGTGCGATTCGAGTGAACTTAGGTCATTGGCGTGCAATTGAATAGTACAGGGACTAATAGTAGGATAATTAAAAGTACAGGGACTAATGTCAAAGTTGTCTAATAGCTAATTTCAATCCCTTGTTTTCTCATTTTCTCATAGCCTTTTCATTCTTCTTCTTTATATCCAGAAATACAGAAATTCTAGAGAGAGAAATCTAGAGAGAGAGAGAGAGAGAGAGAGAGAGAGAGAGAGAGGTAGAAGATAAAGATGTCGGACGAGGAGCATCACTTTGAGTCAAAGGCCGACGCCGGCGCTTCCAAAACCTATCCCCAACAAGCTGGAACTATTCGCAAGAGCGGTTATATAGTTATCAAGAACAGGCCTTGCAAGGTTCACTCTTCATCTACTCTTTCAATTCATTGAGTTCTTGAATTATTTATTGTGGGTTTCTCTATTTGATTGATCTTTATTCTGTGTTTTCTTTTAATTTGAACTGGTTTTTGTTTTGTGTTTACGATCTTGCTAGTTAGGGTTTCGTTTTTTCCCCTGAATTATTGGTAGTTTGTGTATGGATTTCGGTGATCTTAATATTGATGCTAAATCTGTATGTTTTTTGTTAGTGTCAAACATGGGTATTAGCTGTTTTGAATTATGAGATTTGATTGATTGAAGATCCACTGTTGGCGTAAATGTTAATATATTGAACAGTTACTTTGTTATATCCATTGATTGTAAAGATTCTTGGGTTTTTGTTTTTTGATTGGGTTTTTAAATGGGTCAATCAAGTATTGTGTCCATATCCCTAATGTTCATGATTTTTTGTTAAATGGATCTAGTTAATGATTAGATTCTCAAAGGTAAACAAGATTTTTGGAAACACTTTAAATTCAAGTGATCAATCCTAGTGTATCTTTTATGTGAGCGTTTGTTTGGTCATTCCTTTTTTGTTATTTCATGCTGTTTTGTATCTTTACCCTGAATTTATAGCTGATTTCTTTGTTGTGGACTGAGCTAGATTGGTTATGTATGGTTTTTGTACATAAGACTTATATTGCTCTTGCCAAGAACTCTCGAGTCAGTGAGTACTTTTTAGATTCTATTAATAATAAACTTTTAAATTTCCCGGCCATGCCTTCGATTTAAATGAAGGACATGTGTTTTCATTTCTTAACCTTGCGGGTGAAGGGGGTTGATGTGTGTTTTTTGTTTTAATCTATTATATATTTACTCTTTTATTATCATTTTTTTTTTCACGATGACATATGAAGATTCATGTTAGACGACCCCAAATTATTTTCGGACTAAGGCTTTGTTGTTGTTGTTGTTTGTCACCTAAGTTTTATTGATCAAAGACAAATATAGATAATTTTAAACCCAGCTTACATTTGTAATGAGTTTCTCTGTTTGTTTCTTTTTAATTTGTGAGTTTCTGTCAGTATGCTGTATATTTTTGAATTTTATGTTCAATGTAAAATAATTTTAAAGTTCACACTTCACATACCACTGATTCTCCAAGGCTGAAAGGTTTTAATTTACATATTTATTGCCTTCCACTCCTCAACGTTGTCCTTATTAGAATATAGTTCTCTGTATTTCTTATCATCCTACGAAATCATCCTGAATTAAGTTAGACATGCTGGGATGTTTTAGATATTCATCTTGTGTATTCACAATATGGATGCTTTAGCATTTCTATCTCTTATCTCAGTTTAGGAATTTAATGAAAGTATTTTTATAGAGTGATGCTAAATACTCAGAATGCATTTACAGCATCAGCTGCATAATCCTTAGTGGCCTTCTTGTGCCATAGAATTTTGTGGTACTATTTTGTAATACAATATTTATCTTTTTGCATGTAATTGCTCTATAAGCTAGTTCTTTTCTCATCGTCACATTATTAACGTAATCTGTGTACGTATGTTTTGTTTTAAGCAGGTTGTTGAGGTGTCCACCTCTAAAACTGGCAAGCACGGACATGCCAAATGTCACTTTGTGGCTATTGATATTTTCACTGGAAAGAAACTTGAAGATATTGTTCCTTCATCCCACAATTGTGATGTAAGTTTATTATATTTGACTTTTACCTAATTTTCTTACCCCCTCTGTCCCTAAATGAATATCAATTTTCAAGAAAGTTTTATCCCAAAATGAATGTCATTTTTGAAAATAACTTTGTCTCCAAATGTTACGTTACCAATTTTTTTACTAGTTATTTTATACTTGTAAAATTGAATGTTAAGAAAGTCGATAACAAGAATGTCCCTTAAAATGAAATTCGGACATTTATTTAGGGATAGAGAGGAAGTATGTGCTTCTGTTCATACTTGCCAAACTGTTTCTTGCCAATCTTTCTAGGTTTATCCATCATAAGCACCTTGCATGATCTGTTATGATTTTGCAAATGGTTTACGTTTCTTGCCTACATTTTTCATTTATTTGTACTTCTACATTTTTCATTTATTTGTACTTCTTCCACAGGTGCCTCATGTCAATCGTACTGATTATCAGCTGATCGATATCTCTGAAGATGGCTTTGTAAGTATTTTGTCCAATATTCTTTCTGGGATTATCAGCTCAAATAGGAATCTGTTTAAGAAGGAAATTTGAAATCGTTACAAAATGGTGCGATTAATATATGAGTAGTTGATATGGAAGTTTTGGGAAATAAAATTAAGATGGAAAAAGAGGACCATGTATGGTAGGCTAACTGTTGGTATTCATTTCCTTGCAGGTGAGTCTTCTAACTGAAAATGGTAACACCAAGGATGACCTCCGGCTCCCCACCGATGACACTCTGCTCAGCCAGGTATTTTTGAGAGTTGTCATTATTTGTATTTTCTTTCTTTCTTTCCACCTTGTGTTGGGACGTATCTAATTTGTTTTTTGTTTGTTTTTTTTGTAAAATAGATTAAAGATGGGTTTGCTGAGGGAAAGGACCTTGTGGTAAGTGTGATGTCAGCTATGGGAGAAGAGCAGATCAACGCTCTCAAGGATATTGGTGGAAAGAACTAAGTATGCGGCTGGCAGGCTGATGCAGTTGCAATGACAAAATGTGAATTTGGTATCGTGGTCTAAAATGTCAGTTTGGTCTAAGTCATCAAATTTCACTTTTATCTTAACGTGGATCTTTCATCCATTTGTCGAAAATGTCAATTAGGTCTACTCTACGCTATCGGATGTTATTCACTTCTATCTTATGTGTGCGTGCAACAGATTTAATGGAGTTGGTTGGTCTTTTAAATGTCAGCCTTGTTGAACATATGGGTAATGTATTCCTTTAGGGAGTGAACCTTGCTTTTACAGGGTAATTTAGCCACTGGCATTTTCAACCATTATTTGTTATTTATGAAACAGCTCAAATATTTACACTTTTCGCTGCAAGCATGCAATAAGATAGCGCCATAAAAGAACATTTTGATACAATAACTGCTTCTTCTGCCAATTTTTACTGATTATGTAAATAGGACAACTACAATTCTAATTGGCTAAATACATGTATAATTTTTTAATATATAAATACCAAAAATTAAAAAAAAAAAAAGGAGAGAAGAAAAAAGAAGGATTCTTACAAACTTCCCATGGTCGGGAAGATTCTTTAGTAATTGCCATAAATATAACAGCCAAATCCCCAAAAGGTAACAATCAGAGACAATATCTTGAAACCGCTCATAGGATCATGCAACAATATAACAGCTGCAACACTAGTAAGAGGTACCCGTATTGCATTAAGAACACCAGCCAGCACGGTAGAAGACAGATAAACAACAGCAGTTGCTCCCAAAATCCCCAACTGAAAAGTTACGACACTCCAAATAAGAACCATCAAATAAGCACTTTTTCCGCCGTTAAAACTTCTTGCCTCACTGCTCATCCCATTAAAGTCCCCACTTGCAACGACCCCAATGCTGGTAAACACAAACCCAAAGAAGGAGACAAAGACTTGTTGCTCTAAGACCACATGAAAAGATCTTCCACCAAGTAATTTCACAAAAACCAGCTCAGAAAGAGCAAATATAAGCCCGTGGAGAGCAGATGCTGCAATATCCCACACAAAACCAGCTATGTATTGGGAGTTTGTGATATTCCCGTATCGGTCTGAACTTGAATCTAAAGCAATAATGGCCATAGCAGCTGTAATTATGAAAATAGCATTTATAATAGAAGGGTTGATTTTATTTTTCGCGATTAAATATCCAAAAAGTGCCGAGAAAACTAGAGATGTTGATGCCAAAAGAGAAGCTGTTGAAGCTGGGAGGTAGGCGTAGGCGTATGCATACATGAGGTTGTCCGCTGCACTTAGGAAACCCAATAGGATATAAGATATCATGAGCTTAAGATTTAATGGGGTGGGAGAAGTTTTGCAGAGTAAGTATGTTGGGATTAAGATTGCAAGTGGCATGGGCCAGCCTGCAACTGCTACCCACGAGATGATCCATTTGCTTTTCCCGCCATCTGCAAAATAGATACGGGAAAGAAGGCTTGATGCAGGGAATGCTACAAGCATTGCTCCACTGCTAAGAAGTAGAAGAATCCAGAATGAGACTGGCTTGCTTTTATATGCTTCCCAAGCCATGGTCCGGTATGCTAAAATCTTGTCACGAAAAGGCTGTGATGGTATGGCTGGTTCCCCTTCCGCCATTTTTCTCCCTGAAATGAAAAGATAGTCAACAAATGCCAGTCAAAGTCAACAGAATTGGAAGATGCATATGAGTGAAGGCGGAAGGTGCTTCATATAAAGTTTATACTCTCTCCATCCCAAAATGAATGTCCAAAAAATTATAAAATTTATTCTTGATCAAGAGCAAATTTCAAATTTTTTTTGAACATTCATTTTGGGACAGAGGTAGTACAAAGCTAATTCAAAATGAAATGAAAGAAGATGTCTCGAAGAGTGAATGATCCAAGTACTAAAATGCAATTCCCATTCAGTGGTAAGTGAGACTTTTAAAGAGTTTAGGCAATCTTTCAGAGAAATAGATTAATCCAAGTACAACACTGTACAGCTTTCAGTCCATTAAACTAAAGAGTAAGCCAAAGTTAAAAGGTGTCAACTACTTCTTGTTCCCCATTGTTGTGCAAATGGTCGTAATATCATTTCCTTGACGTCCAAAATATTCAACTTTCCAGCTAGCAATAACGATTTATAAAATTGCAACCCTTTAGACGGATAATCACACAGCATAAATAAAAATAAAGGGAGTTGAGAACAAGATGTTCTCCAAAAAACTTTGAGGTTCATGCAGCATTTCCTTTTATGGATTAATATAGAATAGCAAGAAAATAACTCACAGCGAAAGGCTCAAAGTTACATCCACTGGTTAATTGCTAAAACTCATTGCTGTTTCCTTTGATTAATTCCTAAAAACTCATATTGAGTGCAAATTAAAAAATTAGAACCTTACAAGAAAACTACATTGGTCCATGAATCCTGGTTCAGCTATTAGGGCAGTATTGCTAAAAAAAATGGCAGCACAAAGTGCTGACCTCTCCCCAAAAAGATAAGAAAACAATATCAGAATTTAAAAAATTAGGTCAGCACTTAATCAAAACAAATAATTAGGCCATGACTTCAGCCAAAGGCGTGATTTTCGAGCTTAAACTGCAAATTTGATAAAGCAAACATAGAAGGCTCATACGTCAGCGCCCTAAACTTCAGTAAGACACAAGTAACTTACCTTGAGATAACGATAAGTAGCCTACTTATGCATTCTGCAGGAAACTTGAAAATCTATGGTCAACTAAAAAGACTGGGTAGACCACAATTGAAAATATCCCCATATATACCGCCAGCATCTATATCTATATCTATATATATATATATATATATATATATATATATATATAAAGACTCAAGTGATCTATATCTTTTTCCCTCCAAAATCTATATTCACTACATTAGAATCTGGATAGTCACTTTTCAATACTTTTCACACATTTAATAATTACACCATTAAAAACAACAAAATCTCTAATAATAAATTTCACAAACAATCAAAATAACCATCAACTTCATTTTTATCCACCACCATTATCAAACCACAATTCCAATCAACCATCAAAATCGATATCTATATATATATATATATATAAAGACTCAAGTGATCTATAGTATTTTCCCTCCAAAATCTATATTCACTACATTGGAATCTGGATAGTCACTTTTCAATACTTTTCACATATTTAATAATTACACCATTAAAAACAACAAAATCTCTAATAATAAATTTCACAAACAATCAAAATAACCATCAACTTCATTTTTATCCACCACCATTTTCAAACCACAATTCCAATCAACCATCAAAATTAAAAGGAATCATTAGACATCAACATTTAAGATAAAAATATCAAAAATCACTATCATCCCCAGATTTACAACCACTGCCTTTAACCGCCAACAACATCACTAATTATATATGATTAAAAGTTTAAAAAGTTATTCTCAAAGGATTTAATTATTACTCACTTCGTCCAATAAAAAAATTACCCCTTTAACGTTGCACACGAATTGAACAATCAAGGTAAATTGAGTAATAAAGTCAAGTGGGTTGAGGACATATTGTTCAAAAAAATTTATAATTTAATTGAAAACAGTAGGTTGGTAAGTAATTTTTTTTTTTTTTTTGTAATTTGTAAACTTTATTAGAATAAGTTGTTCAAAACATTGTTCATTATTTTCTCTTTTGAGAATTAAGTAAAGGATGAAGCTTTAAATTAAATGTACCAAAAAAGAAAATGTGAACCTTATATTGAGATAGAGGAAGTATAATTTTGTTATAATAACTACACATATCTTAATAATTTGATTTATTTTTGATATAATAATAACCACATAAAAGCTTAATGTAAAATAACTACATTTAGTTCTTGAGATATTTTTTTTTCAATTTTTAATAATGCTAATTCTAAATGTTTAAAATTTTGATATGTAATACTACAATTAATATTAGAAATGGTTGTGAATGTTTCATTAAAATTGTTATATTTGTTATATTTAAATAAGTATTTCAAAATGTATAATTTTATTCAGTAGTTATATGTGTAATATTATTGAATTAACACGATGATATATTTTTATTGAAATAGGCGTCTCCAAAATCATATTTTTTAAATAGTTCTTTATTCTTATAATATATTTCTTTATTGTTTTTAATTGATATATCAAATTTATCTCGTGTGTTTAAACTCAAGTTAACAATACTTGAAACAGCAAAAACCCCAATTCTCACTAACTGCACTTTCTATGCGTCTTAAAACCCTAATTTTCTTACACATTCCAATTAGTCAGTTGTGTAGCTTCCATATCATTCAATAAACAGGAATTTATTGAAATCCAAGCATAAATTTCAGAATTCCCTCCAAATTTAAAAGCTTCAAACAAATTCAATCATACACACAATCACACACACACACACCAAAAAATCAAATAAAGTAATTAATAAGGGGTTTTGTGTGTACGAAGATGAATGAGAATTACTTGCAGGGACTGATCCAAAGAAAGATTGAAAATTGAGCTACTGAAATTGAGATAGGATGTAAGAATTGCAAGAGTTTGAGTTTAGCAAACCTAGTTCAATGAGAGGTTGATGCATGTAGTCGACGACAACAGGAGGGAGGGATAACTCAGGCTGAATTGCCGGCGCCGGAGTTTGTTGGTTTAATCATGTGATTATTATTCGATTGTTAGTATATTAAACTAAAATGTCTGCTCTTTTTGACTAAAAGCAAAATGTGAGGAGGGAAAGAACCGATGAGTAATATGGCGTGGCTTATTCTTATTCTTATTTTTATTCATTAAATATTAGAGAATTGTTATTCGCTCTCACAAATTTACTTAATATTTTCGCATTATTATTTTCAAAAAAATGTTATTAATTGAAATAACTTTATTACCCTCAATAAAATCCTAAACGCAGCAAACAATCACTCCCATCCCAGACAAGTCCCCACCTTTTCTTCTTGACCCTGCTACTACTTTGTAGTTTTTCCCCAATTTAAATTCCCACAAAACCTAGAAATTGAAAGAGATGAACATGTTGTTCATTACGAGCTAGGCACTTGCGTACAATTTCAACCTCAAGAGCACGGCGTTCGTCGGTGCTGAAATTATTCGCCCTTGCTTGTTCACCATCACTATAAATCTGATCCCAATTCTCATAACCACTTTCTGTCGATCAAATTTTCAGGCATATTTCTTACAATGGATTGAGATCCAAGGTTATGAGGTAGAAGATTGCTCCGGCCAAGTTTTTGTTCCAGGTTGAGCAAAGAATAGGAAAAATGAAGAATAAATTGGAAATTATAAAGTTTGGGGGTGTTTTCTTGAGTGGATTCTCTTGAAATTTGATTATTATTGTAATTTAGAGAGAAAAAATGGAGCTGCAAAAATGGAAGAGAAAGAGAGAATGGAAGGAGTAAGAGACGACCTAGAAGAAGGTAAAGGGTATAATAGTAATAATGGGGGTATAGTTTTAATTTTTAGAAGTAAACTTAATAATGTGGGGGTATTAAGTAAATTTGCGGGAGTGAATAACAATTCTCTAAATATTATTCGCCTTTATACGTTATAAAAAAAGACCAAGAGATCATTAGTGACATTAGTTTTCTTTCTTTTTTTTGTTTAGAATTCCTCCGTTTCTAAATAAATATTCAAATTTTAGTTTAAAAGATATTCTAAAAATAATGTTTACTTTTTTATAATTAAATGGTAATTATGCATTTCGTTTTTGTTTTTCACTTTTTAAATATTTAATTTTGAAAGTTAGAGTGACTAACGAAGAAATCTAATTAAAAAATATTCAGGGAAAAAGTTTTTTTTTTTAAAAATATTTTGAAAAATAAATCTTGAAAATTATTTAGGGCAGAGAGAATGGAGTATTTTAACTGTTTATTTTTCAAGGAGTTATAACTATACTAATTTCATATTGTAATAAACGTCATAATTTATTTATTTATTTCCTAGCTAAATATCATTTTTTTTTAATATGAAAATAGTTTTAGTCAATTTTACCTCTCATCATATCATTTATATTGGTAATATTTGACTTTTCATGATCAATATAAATATTTTTATCAAATATTAATTTCAATCAAATCATTATAAATAATGAAATTTTAAAATTTATTATTAATAAATCACTTATATAAGCAATGTATAAACAAGTAAAACGTCTTTAAAATAATTGACAATTTAAATGTGATATTTATTATGTAACATGTAGAATATTTTTTCTTGAAAATAAAAAGTTAACTTTAGTAGAATATGTGACAATTTTATTTAGTATAGTAGGTTCTTTTTTTCATAATTTTTGTATAAAGTATTTCCATGGTGTTCATTATTTTTTGTAATCATTTATCCCTTTCGAAACCAACATCATTATTTTATATACCTAACATTTTTTAAAGGTTTTTTTTTATCAATAAGTCCCCGATAGAGGGTGAAATTTATCAATAAAAATACAACATTTTATATTTTACCTTATGATCCCTAAAGTTGAAATCGATTTTACCAATAAATTTCTCACCCTTTTATGTTATTTTATAATGCCCAATCTACCCCTACCTTCTATGTTTGCAACGGGATGCTCCGGCAGCTACAATAAGCTACAATAGTGTCGTCGACGCTATAGTCTCCATTTCCTCACTCTCCTACAATACTTCAACTCTCAAAACTCAAAGATGCAATTCTTTTCTCTTCCAAACCCTTATTTCTTCGGCCCCAATTCCAATTTCGCGTCCAATCTTACTCACATTTTAACTAGGTCAATCTCTCATTCTTACAATATAACATTGAGAGATGGTTTCAACCTGAGAAGTGGGCAGAAAAAATCACCTACTTTAAGTAATATACGAAAAGCTTCAGCAGTCAGCACAATATATAAGTGACAAACTTAGTGAAATTTGTGACAGCGACCTCCTTATGTACCCACTGCTTGTGAGTTACTTCCTCCGTCTCGCAACGATAGTCTCACTTTGATATTCGTGGTCAACTCAACTGTAAAGATAGTCTCACTTTGATATTAATGGTCAACTCAACTGAACTTTATCCTTTTTAATGAAAAATTGATTATCATTGCAAGAGTATCATCTCTCAAGGTTAATATTGTAAGAATGAGAAGTCAACCAAATTTTTTCTCAAAAAATGTGTTTATTTTTTTGAAACTCATATTTTATTTTGAAACTCATAGAGGCCTTCTCATGTATTTTTGCTAATTCCACTGCGAATGTGGGATGTTGAGCGATCTAACACACTTATATGTGGTTCTGCAAAAAAAAAAAAGTGAACTTAGAGAAGGAGAAAGCAACTTCAGGGGTTCTTTGGTAAAGACCGCAATATGTTAAGGAATCTAGGGAATCAAACAATGGTTGGATTGTAGTCAAATGATTATGTTTTACTAAAAAACAACTTACTAGTGAACACGGGGTGAGAGTTACAAACATTACACATTTATTCAAATAACTGAGAAATAGAATTCTCGGTTACTGGTCAATAGCTCAATGCAAATACTGAGCAAACATTAAACACAAAAATAACTGTGAAATAGAATTCTCAATTTTTAGGTTTAAACAGACAGTTGATAAATGAATACAAAGTGAGAGTTACAATGTCAAATGTATGAATCAAAATATCTTTCACACACAATTAAATGAAAATCTCACAAGTTCACACCTATACATATAGGACCATCACCAGTCTACGTCATCACTGGTAAATGAACAAGGTGAGATTTTGTATGTACTTGTGTGTGAGAGGTAAAAAGACCATCAATTGCCAATGTAAAAATATTAACAACTGTGAAATTTGCCCTATAGTTGTTCTAAAAGAATGATATAAATAACTGAGAAATCTAGAACACAGTTATAACATAAACCAACTCTAATCATGAACAACTGTGAAACCTATAAAACATTAATGTGAAATAGAATTCTCAGTTTATAACATAAACCAGCACAGTTACAATATAAACCAATTCTATTTCACAGTTATTTAAATAATCGTGAAATAGAATTATCAGTTTATAAATGTGAAAACCATTACACAATTATTTACATCAAAACCTGTGTCCAAGTTTCATGACAAATATTAGTTGTTCATCAAAATCTAACCAAAATAACTGTGAAATACACATCACATTTCAAAAATACCCGTGAAAATAACTGTGAAAATCAATACACATCACAGTCATTTCATCAAACTCTAATAAACTGTTAAATACACATGACAGTTCATGAAATCCTTCGAAAACAATGAAATCGGCCATAATAGTGAAATAGACTTCAAATTCCTTAAAGTTTATGGGCTATTGAAACAAAATTCAACAAAAATAACAAAAAACATAAAACCTAGTTCGCAGTTTGATTTTCTTCAAAAACCTAGAAATAATCTTCTTTAAAAACCGATAAATCGATAAAAACAGTGAAATAAACTTCAAAATCCTTGAAGTATATTAGTTATTTAAACAAAATCAACAAAAAACATAAAACCTAGTTTGATTTTCGTCAAAAACCGAAAAATCAACAAAAACAGTGAAATAAACTTCAAAATCTTTGAATAGAAATACATTATCTTTGATTTTCGCGGTTGATTGTGATGAAATGTTGAAGATTACATGATTGATGAAGACGAAATTGTAGAGAGAGTGTCGAAAGGAGAGAGAAACCGCGAGAAAATTAGCGGGCGTCATTTACAAGGACGAATTGGTTCATGGGTTTATTGAGGGGTTCTCAAAATATTAGTGCTTAAAGGTTGTATTTATTTGGGTGAGGGTATTTTGGTCAAAACCTCTTTTTTTTTTTTTTTTTTAAATATGACGCTCTTGTTTATTAAAGTAGTTCGATATTTTGAAATCAAACAAAACAAATTCCATAAATCCAACCATAAGGTAACTGTGCAAGCTCAATTCTATTAATTTTAATATTTTATTTATTTAATTAAAATTTAATCAACATTTAATTACATTAAATGCTAACTAGAATAATAGGAAAATTAATTAGAGAATAAGGCTCCGTTTGTTTGGGGGAAAATATTTTTCGAAAAATATTTTCTCCACTTTTCTAAGTAAAATGATTTACGAATTTTTCATAAGTAAAATATTTTTCGAAAAATGGTAGCACCCTCCCATACACACACCTACCCCACATTACCCACCCCACATCAACCACCCCTACCCCATCCCCATCACCACCCCCTGCCACCCACCCCCATCCCTACGCCCCACTCCGTCGAGTAAAAAAAATCATTTTAAATTTATTTTTAATAACTCCTCCCCCAATCCACTCACTACCCCACTGCCTCCTCCCTCCTCCCCCCGTCAAGTAAAAAAAAAATCATTTTAAATTTTTTCAAATTTTTTTTGACTCGACGGGAGGGAGGGTGGGGGTGGGGATGATGAGTGGATTGGGGGAGGAGTTGTTAAAAATAAATTTAAAATGATTAATTTTTTACTCGACGGGGTGGGTGGGGTGGGGATGGGGTGGGGTGGCAGGGGGTCGTGAGTGGATTGGGGAGGAGTTGTTAAAAATAAACTTAAAAATGATTTTTTTTTTTTACTCGACGGGGAGGGGGGGATGGGGGGTGGGTGATGGGTGGGGGGATAGGTGGGGGGATGGCAGGGGGTGAGTGAATTTGGGGGAGGAGTTGTTAAAAATAAATTTAAAATGATTAATTTTTTTTTACTCGACCGGGGGGGGGGTGTAGTGGTGGTGAGTGAAGTGGGGGGGGTGGCGAGTGGATTGGGGGAGGAGTTGTTAAAAATAAATTTAAAATGATTAATTTTTTTTACTCGACGGGGAGGGGGGTAGGGGTGGGGGGAGAGGGTGGTAGTGGTGAGTAGGGTGGGGGTGGTGGTGGTGATTGGAGTGGGTAAATTTGTAGTCAACTTAATCGAACTTTTTTTGGAAAACATTTTCCTTATCAAACAGTCGAAAACATGTTTATCTTATTTTTCGGAAAAAATTTTCATTTTCCGAAAAACATTTTGCAGGAAATCATTTTCTGAAAAATGTTTTACGCTAAACAAACGGAGCCTAAATTACTCTTGCTTTCCCGAATAGATAACTTTTGACTTCATCACACTTATTTAACTTTGAAAAAGACTACTTCATCCGCGCGTTGTATTTTTTCACGAAAATTAAAATTAATAATTTAAGTTTCATAAATATTCATGAGTATAAAAAGTGAGATAAGAGAGAAAATGAGCGAAATAAATAATAAGTTAATTAGTGTTGTGAGTATTAAAATATAGTAGGAAATATAATGAGTGGGAAAATAATAAAGATCTTTTGTTATTTTGGAAAATATAAATCTTTTATGAAACATTCAAAACGACAAAATAGAAATCTTAGGGGTGTATCTTAGGGGTGTAGGAAGTATATAAAATTATATTAATAAAATCTTCAAAAATGACATATATATATATATATATATATATATATATATATATATATATATATATATATATATATATATATATATATATATATATATATAATATTAAATACATTACTAATATTCAAATTTATAATTTTATAATTTTTTAATTAAAATCAATTAATCTCTGCTTATTTTATAGTGTTCTCACATCTATAACCGGAAATCTCCGGCTATCATTGACGATTATCTGCACTTAGCTGCACTCAGCGACCAAATTCGCGTCCAAGCTCCTCCTACTCTCATATAATGGTCGCATTCTCTTGCCGGACTCCAAGTTTTGGCTTTCAGCCTCCAAGCTTCGACTTTTAGGTTCTAGTTTTCAGCTTTCAGCCTCCAGGCTTCTGACTTCCCACCTGACTTTCGGGCTCCCGCTTCCAAGCTATAAGCCCCAGTTATAAATATATATTCAGGTCAGCCTCGATTAAAATTATATTCCTTGCTCCAACCATAAATAATTTATCACTCAAAATATGGGGCTATTGAAGAACCCTGACCTTTCATATATACACTAATATACATTATTATACACAAAATATACGATTTATACACTAATGCCAAATACAAAATGTGGGACCCCCTAAAGAGCCACATACACACTTACTCCTCCAATATATAACCCTCAGGGTTGGTCCTGTAAAATTTGGGGCCCTAGGCTATTTTTTTTGGCGGGGCTCTTCTTTGAAATATGTAATTATTAACCAAAAAAATAAACTATAAATACCTGTTAGTGTTATGCCCTAGGCCTATGTTTGATAGACTTATGTGTTGACATTATTTATTATTATATGAGATGTTTATCATTTGATTATTGTATATGTTTTGTATATTTGTTTATAATAATCCCCGTCCCTAATTATTAAGAGAATAATTAGTATAAATGTTAATGGATAATCATATGATGATTACATGCATAGAGATGCACATTAAATTTATGGGTACTTGTTAGAGAATAAGTGACTGGATTTGACCCGCATGAGATTTATGTCATGGTCAAATGTCATAATTAAATCTCATAAGGTTACTTCATTTAGTCCCTAGATCTGAGATTATCATGACCTTACATATGATGAAAGTCATGTTTGATTTTAGTCAAACGATATCTTAACACGATATTTATAAAGGCTAATTTTGGCATGATCGGATTCATGATGGGAAGGATGATAAAGTCAAGATGGAATTTGTCCCTCAAAAGAGAGATGTTTTGCTTGGGCCCCTCGATGAGTGATAATGATGAAAGTGTATGGCCATACCCCAATGTGATTGGAATTATCATTATACTCAGAATCAACAAAGCATTGAACAAAGACAAGTTGACGAGGACCATGACTTGTGTTCAATATAACATCGTGAGACAAAGGGAGAAATGGAAGTGTACCATTGGAAACGTGAACTCTTATGTTATATTATTTTGGTAGACATAATGGCTTGCTAGAGTTCGCTTATGTCTTATGAGAGTCGATGTGATCGAGCTCATTGCCAACATAATATAATCCTATTGGGTCACACACAACTAGAATGAATTTGATTAAACCTATGGAAGAATGATTGAGAAAAACTCCTCATCAGCCTTGTCTGGTCGTGCGACACAACTAGGCCATGTGCCTCGTGTGGTCGTGCGACACAACAGGTCCTGAGGCGGTTTGACAGAATCCTTTCCTAATTTGATTAGGATTCATATTCTATACTAATGTAGTATAAATATGAACGTCTGTCAACCCTAAAGAAAGAGCCAAAATTCTGAAAAGAAATTCACAACAATATTCTCAATATTATTCCAAGGTTTATAGGATCTAGCAATCTTCAAGAAATTGTTCTTGGATTCATTCAAAGGTGTGGATACCGAAAGAGGGTCTTCGCTCGTTCATCGATCAAGGCCTAGAGTTCAAGCAATCTGAAGAACGAAGTTTGTGATTCGAAATCACATTATTAAATCGTTCGATAGCTCAAGAACGGAAAGCATTCAAGGTTGGTTATATCTATCTCATAGTTTTTCAAGTTAATTGTATAGAACGGATCATTGGCTCCTTGGGTTTTATGTTATTTGATGCTTAATTCCGCTGCGCATGGACCCGTAAAACCCAACAGTGGTATCATAGCCCCGTTCGTATCATTAAGTTTGAATTAACATGCTAGAAAAGTAATATAAATCATTTATATGTTCTTCTACATGTTTTGTATGCAATAGATTAATTGTTTTTGAAACAATATACCTAAATCGTGTTCTATTGATATTGAATTAAATCTGTTAAAAGTCGTTTACATGATTTAATTGCTCTATGATTTAGAATTGATTGAATTCTGCAAATCTGCATCTGACTTCATGGTGTCACGCGACATAGTAGGTCTATGTCACGCGACAGATCATGGCTGATGGCCTCTCTAAGTCGTGCGATAGATCAGGACTCTGGGAGTCTCTGTCACGCGACAAAAATAGCCCATTCTGCGAAGAATCAGTTTGTTGAACAATCTAGTTAATCTGTGAATGTGTTTTACAATCTGATATGTTTATGTGTTAATCTGGATGCTATAAATTAAGATTATAGGGCTATTCTAGATTAATTCATTGTTCATACATGCTTAGTTAATTAAAATATGATTTTATTAATTGTTGCGATGCATGATTTATGTGTTCTTAAATGTTAAGAATTTTAGATGTTTAGTTGAAACAATATATTGCAATTTCCTTAAATGTTTAGATTGAAACATTAGAATTTTGGTTTTATGATTGTTTATGAGAACCAAGTCATTTTACGCGAAATTTAAAAGGAAATTGATTGTTTATAAAAGGTAGTGATTATGTTGCCAAATCAGAGCTGATTTCTGATTGTGCACGTCTAGGAAAGTTCTGTCGAAGGAGAGATTTGGTACTTAAGTAGTCCTTGTGGCTCACCTATCTTCCTGGAAACTTACCTGGTGCACGATTATGAATATCTTTGCTGATATGCTTATAATCTACTTTTAAAGAACCTTCATTTAACTTTTAAGTTCTTTATGCCAATTCATTATTAAAACACTTGAGACCATTCGAATAGTTTTGGGTGGGCTTGCCATAGCAAGGTACTTTGATTCTGTTCGAATGCGAGCAAGATGAGGAAATGGTGGTTCCTATACGTTTAAAGTGAATGAACTTAATTGGGTTATCAAAATGGTTTTGGACCCAAGGCATAAGATGAGATTAAAATATACCTAGACATATGATGTCTTGAATAAATCTCATAAAAGATCTAAGAGTCATATATGTGATATGATTGATGTTTCTACCTAATTAATTTAGTTTTGAGCGGTTTGCCATAGCAAACTCAAAATTAAATTAAAGTTGGATCTTAGCCCATTAAATGTATATTATGCTTATTTGCATTTGAAGGTGTATACTTTAGTGGGAGCATTTTATGTAAATGCATTATACTTCTCATATGATATGTTTACTTATATGTGTTCATATTTTATGTATATCTTTTTGTAGAATAAATGGCATCAAACAATAATCACCTGTCACTGCGATCTCTCCTTGAGAAGGAGAAGTTGGAAGAGAATGGTACAAACTATATGGATTGGATCCGTAGCGTGAGAATTGTTCTCAGGCAAGAGGAAAAACTGTACGTTCTCGAGGAACCTATTCCACCTGAACCTGCTGCCAATGCTACTAGGGCAGTGAGGGACCAATATCTGAAGCACAAGCGTGATTCTACTGATGTTGGTTGCCTCATGCTCTCCGCCATGTGCAAGAACCTTCAGAAGGATCTTGAGCACTTGGGGGCAGTTGATCTAAACAATCGACTGATGGAAATGTTCCAAGTACAAGCTAGGCAAGAAAGGTACAACACAATTAAGGTCTTGACCTCATGCAAGATGAGTGAAGGACAAGCTGTTGGTCCCCATGCTCTTAAGTTGAAGGGCCACATTGAGCATCTTGAAAGGCTCGGTTTTTCAATTAGCCAAGAGTTGGCTACCGACATAATATTGAATTCATTGCCCAAAAGTTTTAGTAATTTTATAATGCACTATAACATGGGTGGAATGAATAAAAACCTTTCCGAGTTAGTTCAAATGTTGAACACTACGGAAACCAATATTGTCGAGAAGAAAACCGACCAAGTGCTAATGGTTAACAAGGGGAAGGGTTTCAAGGGTAAGGGAAAGGCAAAGGTTGCTAATCCTAAGGCAAATGTTGTCAAACCCAAAGAGGCTGCCAAGCCTAAAGAGGCTAAGCCCAAGTCCCAAGAGGACGCAGTCTGCTTCTATTGCAATGAGATTGGACATCGGAGGAGAAACTGCACAAAATACAAGAAAGCACTGAAGAAGAGCAAAGGAGTTGCTTCGACTTCAGGTATCTTTGTTATTGATATATTCCTATCTATTTCTAGTTCTTGGGTATTGGATACCGGATGTGGAACTCACATTTGTTTAAATGTACAGGGTCTAAAGAACAGAAGGATGCTTGAAGAGGGTGAAGTGGACCTACGTGTGGGGAATGGAGCAAGAGTTGCTGCATTAGCCGTAGGAACTTATGAAGTTACTTTACCTAGTGGACTAATACTTGTTTTGAACAATTGTTATTACGTTCCAGCTTTAAGTAGGAATATTATTTCGATTTCATGTTTGGATAATGAAGGTTTTAATTTTCTTATATGTGATAAAAATTTTTCCATTTACAAGAGTGATATGCATTATTGTACTGCTATTTTATTCAATGGCCTTTATATCCTTGATGTTGAAAATCATGATAATGATGTCTATAACATTAACAAGAGATCTAAACCCAATGATGTAAACCACACTTACTTATGGCATTGTCGTCTTGGCCATATAAATGAGAAACGCATTTCTAAACTCCACAAAGATGAATTTTTAGACTCACATGATTATGAATCTTATGAGACATGCGAATCTTGTTTACTTGGCAAGATGACCAAGGACCCATTTACCAAAACTGGTGAAAGGGCGGGCGACTTATTAGGACTCATACATACCGATGTATGTGGGCCTATGAGTAGCGATGCTAGGGGAGGATTTCGGTACTTCATAACATTCACTGATGATTATAGTAGATTTGGATATGTTTATCTAATGAAACATAAAAGTGAATCGTTTGAGATATTTCGAATATTTCAAAATGAGGTGCAAAACCAACTTGGCAAAACTATTAAAGTACTTCGATCCGATCGAGGTGGTGAATATTTGAGCCAAGAATTTGACAGTCATCTTAAGAGTTGTGGAATCATTTTAGAACTCTCTCCACCCGAAACACCACAATGGAATGGTGTGTCTGAGAGGAGGAATAGAACTTTGTTGGACATGGTTCATTCTATGATGAGTCAAGTTGAGCTTCCTTTATCCTTTTGGGGACATGCACTAGAAACTGCTGCTTTCACTATAAACAGAGTTCCTACCAAATTGGTTCAAAAGACCCCATATGAGATGTGGCATGGAAGAAAACCAAGTTTGTCTTTCATGAAGATTTGGGGTTGCGATGCATATGTCAAGAAGTTAACTTCTGACAAGCTAGCACCTAAATCTGATAAATGTGTTTTCGTGGGTTATCCTAAGGAAACCAAAAGATACTATTTCTACAACCGAAATGAGAACAAAGTGTTTGTTGCTCGAAATGGTACTTTCTTAGAAAAGGAGTTTCTTCGCAAATGAACCAGTGGAAGTAAAATAGATCTCGAAGAAATTTGAGAACCCGAAAACAACATTGAACCTATGGTAGAGACTGAACCAAGTTCACAAGTAGTTGTGGAATTAGTTCAAGATGCACAAGTTCTTCGCCGAAGTGGTAGGTCACGATCCGAACCCGAGAGATATGGATTTCTCGTCACGGAAAGTGATGAAGTGGAGTTTATCGAAAACGATGAATCTACTAGCTATCAAGAGGCGATGTCCGCTCCTGATTCGGAAAAATGGCAAGAGGCCATGAAGTCCGAATTACAATCCATGGATGATAATCAAGTTTGGAACTTGATTGATCCACCCGAATGTGTAAAAACCATAGGGTGCAAATGGGTCTTCAAGAAAAAGACCGATATGGATGGGAAGGTGCACACCTATAAGGCTAGGCTTGTAGCTAAGGGATATAGGCAGATTCATGGCATCGACTATGATGAAACCTTTTCGCCTGTAGCTATGCTTAAGTCTATTAGAATTTTAATTGCCATAGCCACATATTATGACTATGAGATATGGCAAATGGATGTCAAAACAGCTTTCCTTAATGGGAAGTTACTTGAGGATGTATACATGATACAACCTGAAGAATTTGTCAGTCCAGAAAATTCTAACAAGGTGTGTAAGTTGCAGAAATCCATTTATGGATTGAAGCAAGCTTCTAGGAGTTGGAATCTACGTTTTGATGAAGCAATCAAAGAGTTTGGCTTTATCAAGAACGAAGATGAACCTTGTAAATACAAGAAAATTAGTGGGAGCATAGCACTATTTTTAGTGTTGTATGTCGACGATATCTTACTTATTGGAAATGACATTCCTGCACTACAGACTGTCAAGTCTTGGTTGGGAAAGTGCTTTTCAATGAAAGATAAGGGCGAAGCTGCATATATCCTTGGTATCAAGATCTATAGAGATAGATCCAAGAGGATGATTGATTTAAGTCAAAGTACTTACATTGACAAGGTTCTTAGAAGATTCCAAATGGAAAATTCTAAAAGGGGAAACTTGCCAATGTTATATGGTATATCTCTTAGCAAGAATCAAAGTCCTAAGACTAATGATGAGCGAAAGAGAATGAATGGTATTCCATATACTTCGGCAATTGGGTCTATCATGTATGCTATGTTATGTACTAGACTCGATGTCCCGTGTGCTCTAAGCATGACGAGTAGGTACCAATCGGATCCCGGCGAACCACATTGGATAGTAGTCAAGAATATTCTTAAGTACTTACGAAGAACTAAGGATGTATTCTTGGTCTTTGGAGGAATGGAAGAAGATCTTGTAGTGAAAGGCTACACAGATGCTAGCTTCCAAACCGAAAAGGATGATTTCAGATCGCAGTCTGGATTTTTGTTTACGCTGAATGGAGGCATTGTGAGTTGGAAAAGTTCCAAGCAAAGTACCGTCGCTGATTCTACAACCGAAGCTGAGTACATAGCGACATCTGATGCAGCTAAGGAAGCCATTTGGATCAAAAAGTTCATTAGTGATTTGGAAGTTGTTCCAAGCATCAGAGATCCTATTGAACTTTACTGTGACAACAATGGTGCCATTGCACAAGCAAAAGAATCAAGGTCACACCAGAGATCCAAACACATACTTCGACGTTTCCACATTATCCGAGAGATATGTGAGAGGGAAGACATAAATATATGCAGAGTAGACACTGATGACAACGTGGCGGACCCATTAACTAAGGCTCTCCCGCAAGCTAAGCATGATGGTCATGTTAGGTCCATGGGTATTCGATACATGGGAGAATGGGCCTAGTGCAAGTGGGAGACTGTTAGTGTTATGCCCTAGGCCTATGTTTGATAGACTTATATGTTGACATTATTTATTATTAATGAGATGTTTATCATTTGATTATTGTATATATTTTGTATATTTGTTTATAATAATCTCCGTCCCTAATTATTAAGAGAATAATTAGTATAAATGTTAATGGATAATCATATGATGATTATATGCATAGAGATGCACATTAAATTTATGGGTACTTGTTAGAGAACAAGTGACTGGACTTGACCCGCATGAGATTTATGTCATGGTCAAATGTCATAATTAAATCTCATAAGGTTACTTCATTTAGTCCCTAGACCTGAGATTATCATGACCTTACACATGATGAAAGTCATGTTTGATTTTAGTCAAACGATATCTTAACACGATATTTATAAAGGCTAATTTTGGCATGATCGGATTCATGATGGGAAGGATGATAAAGTCAAGATGGAATTTGTCCCTCAAAAGAGAGATGTTTTGCTTGGGCCCCTCGATGAGTGATAATGATGAAAGTGTATGGCCATACCCCAATGTGATTGGAATTATCATTATACTCAGAATCGACAAAGCATTGAACAAAGAAAAGTTGACGAGGACCATGACTTGTGTTCAATATAACATCGTGAGACAAAGGGAGAAATGGAAGTGTACCATTGGAAACGTGAACTCTTACGTTATATTATTTGGGTAGACATAATGGCTTGCTAGAGTTCGCTTATGTCTTATGAGAGTCGATGTGATCGAGCTCATTGCCAACATAATATAATCCTATTGGGTCACACACAACTAGAATGAATTTGATTAAACCTATGAAAGAATGATTGAGAAAAACTCCTCATCAGCCTTGTCTGGTCGTGCGACACAACTAGGCCATGTGCCTCGTGTGGTCGTGCGACACAACAGGTCCTGAGGCGGTTTGACAGAATCCTTTCCTAATTTGATTAGGATTCATATTCTATACTAATGTAGTATAAATATGAATGTCTGTCAACCCTAAAGAAAGAGCCGAAATTCTGAAAAGAAATTCACAACAATATTCTCAATATTATTCAAAGGTTTATAGGATCTAGCAATCTTCAAGAAATTGTTCTTGGATTCATTCAAAGGTGTGGATACCGAAAGAGGGTCTTCGCTCGTTCATCGATCAAGGCCTAGAGTTCAAGCAATCTGAAGAACGAAGTTTGTGATTCGAAATCACATTATTAAATCATTCGATAGCTCAAGAACGGAAAGCATTCAAGGTTGGTTATATCTATCTCATATTTTTTCAAGTTAATTGTATAGAACGGATCCTTGGCTCCTTGGATTTTATGTTATTTGATGCTTAATTCCGCTGCGCATGGACCCGTAAAACCCAACAATTCCAATCTAATATCAATTTATTACACATGAATATTTCATTTTGAATGAAATACAATATATCTTTATAAGATACTATTTAAATGTGTTCCTCCTATCATGTTAATCATAAATCAAAGTTGAATAATCACCTCTATCAAGCATATTCTTTTCAATTGATCACAACTAGCCCATTTAGTCCAGAAATATCCTAAACCCTATAAACAACAACAATTAAGTAAACAAGCAAAAAAGTAAATTTACAATTCAACAACAGTAAACAAAAATAGATTTTACAAATTTACAAACTGATTCAATCCCAAACTAAATTGGTATAATAATCAATCAACCAAATTTAAACCCTAAATTTCAATTTCTAGTTTTCAGCACAAATAAAATACCACATTCTGCAATCAGGGAATTTTGGGGTTTTCACATAAACCCTAAATTTATAATTCACAAAGACACCTAAAATCAAAACAGACAACACATTTTTTACATGTATATCACATATGCATTCAATTAACAATATACCAATTATCATTACAAATTCACGATATGACTCAGAAATCAAAATGGGTGTGACTGACTAGAGGGGAAGTTTGAAATCAGGAAAGGGGACAGGAACAAACTCACTTTTACAATGTGGTGGTGGCGTGATGGAGAGACTGAGGCAGTAATGGCGCGTGCATAGTGCGGCTTTCGTTCTCTTTTTTCTCTCGCTGATTAGGTATTTTCTTTTTCTTTTTTTTTACCGGTCAATTAATCAAAATAGGGAGAAAAAAAAAGAAAAAAAATTTGGGCTTGTTGATGGTGGGCTTTTGCTGAGTTTGTGTGGGCTAAATATCTAATTGTGTTAGTGTGTGTGGTTAAAATTGTGCCTATATATACATATGAAAAATAAATTTGGATGCCCTAAAATGTAGGCATTTTGGGGGCCCTAGGCCATGGCCTCACTTGCCTTGTGCCATGGCCGGGCCTGATAACCATGGTCTACAAAGTGAATGTTAAGTCATTATGCTTAATCTCTCTCTCTCTCTCTCTCTCTCTCTCTCTCTCTCTCTCTCTCTCTCTCTCTCTCTCTCTATATATATATATATATATATATATATATATATATATATATATATATATATATAATACTCTCTATAGAATTCTCTCCATACACTTTATTCTCATAAACATTATCTCATTCTCACACCTGAGGGTTATAGCCTATCGGAAAATATAAATTGGTGTGAAGGAAATTTGAGAATTTTTCCTAAATGGGTTATTTGTTAAATGACCAAATTGAATGTGGAGTTGTGTTCTACTTCATGAGAACATTGAAATTAAATATTTATTTGTCCAAAATGGTTAATGAATGAATGAGATATTAAGGCTCAAAGTTAGTGGGTTGAAAGTTGAAAAATGTGGTTATCCCACATGGAATGAGAATGTAAAATCTAGCAAGTTTAAATACTCCTACACTTTAATAAGGGGTATGAATATGTGGCATAGAGGCTCTCTCTCTCGCACAAGTGCGCAGGGGGTGCAAATCATGGACCAAAATGGGCTTCGGGCTACCGAACTCATTTGCATGCGCGTTCTGCGGATACGAATGTGGTTCCAAATTGGCCTACTCGCGCTAGCCCACCTTTTGCTATTTGATTTATTTATTTGTGAATCAGAAATAAATTCCCATGATCACATGCGCGTCCTGCGAACACAGATGTGGCTCTAAATTGGCCTACTCGCGCTAGTCCACCTTTTGCTATTTTTATTATTAGTGAATCAGAAATAAATTCCCATGATCATGAACAGACTTGTAACATCCATTACTCAAGCTTAATATCTGTTTGATTTCTTCCTTTTGTAACAGTCACACGAAATTAAAATGGTGTTAATTTTGTAATTGATGATGACTGTTCAGTTTGGCCAGTTATGATTATAAGATGGATCCACAAACCATTTGAAGAACAACAAAAACATTTTCCATCAGCCTCCCCTCTTTCTCTCGTTGCATATTGTATCATCTTTCCTTTGGCCTCCTTGCATTTCTACATCTTAGTGATACTGTCCAGGCACACTGCCAAGTCGTCGGGGAACTTTAGGTGAAAAGTGCCCCCGATCCGCACGTTCTATCCTGTGAGACTCGCGTAGAAGGCAGCCTCAAGCACTATCGGTGATGGGACGAATATGTTTTAAGCAGACTGATTCATCAGGGCTCGTGCACAACAAGAATTGTTATTGCGTTTTGTTTCTTCAAATTTATTCAGTTTATATTTGTATTTCAATTTCTGTAATACATTTCTTTATGTTATTATAATTTTGCCAACAATCTTAAGACTTATTCCCTTTGGAAGGGATCATTTTACAGAAATATTGGACTGACAAAATTGTTTTTTGTTTCAGAAATGGCTACTGAACAGAATGTAACTGGAAAGGAAACCGTGACTGAAATGGTTCTCAAGGCACTACTATTGTGACAAATCCTCAAACTGTGCACATCTCAACCCCCATGCTGAAAAGCCAAAAAAGTTTATTGGCCACAACTTCAAGAGGTGGAAACAAAAGAGGCTTTTCTATTTGACCATCTGAATTTGGCTAAGTATCTGCAAGAAGATATGCCAAATGTGGCCGAAAACGAGACCAATGTAACAACCTTGGCTGCGGTTCAAACGTGGAAACATGGGGAATTCCTTTGCAAGAACTATGTTCTTAATGGACTGTCCGATGCTCACTATAATGTGTTTATAGAGAAGAGGAATGCTAAGGAATTGTGGGAGTCCTTGAACCACAAGTACAAATTGAGGATGCGGGAACAAAGAAGTTCATTGTTGCCCGTTTCCTTGATTTTAAGATGGTGGACTCAAAAACTGTGAAGTTTTAAGTTGATGAGTTTCAAATGATTTTGCACGAGATACATGCCGATGGTATGGTGCTAAGTGAAAGTTTTCAAGTGGATGCAATGATTGAAAAGTTGTCTCTCGATTGGAATGATTTCAAGAATTACCTAAAGCATAAGCGAAAATAGATGAATGTTGAAGGGCTTATCCTTCGACTTAGCATTGAGGAAGGCAATAGAGTTGCCGAGAAAAGGTTTACCCCCAGTGTGGCCAAAGCCAATGTGGTTGAGCATGGCCAAAGCTCCAAAGGCAAAGACAAGGGTAAAGCCAAAGTTGGAACAACTAAGAGGTCATTCAATTTGAAGCCTCAAGGAGGGTTTTCCAAGAAGAGGTTCACATGAACTTGTTTCAATTATGGTGGTGAAGGCCACAAGGCTTCGATGAAGCGAACATGGTAGAAGAGATAGCTAGAGATGTGTCTGATATGCACCTTGCGACGGTAGTTTTCGAGGTGAATATGGTGGGATCGAATCCAAATCAGTGATGGATTGACACCGGTGCTACTAAACATGTGTGCTCCAACAAAGATATATTTAGTACTTTTGAATCTATGGAAAATGGCAAAAAGTTGTTTGTGGGGAATTCAGCCACTTCCGACATCAAAGGTCAAGGGAAGGTGGTTTTGAAGATGACATCCGAAAATGAATTGACTCCCAACAATGTGCTCTATGTGCCCGATATTCGGAAGAACTTGGTGTCTGGCTCGCTTTTAATTAAGCATGATTTTCGTATTGTGTTTGAATCTAATATTGTCACTTTGTCCAAGAATGGAATGTTTGTAGTAAAAGGGTATGTGAATGATGGGATGTTTAAGTGTAATGATGGTGAAACCTAATGTAGTGGCGATTAAGCCAAAAATCATTACAATGAATAATTATTTCGTTTACTTGCTTGAGTCTTCCCATTTGTGGCATGGTAGATTAGTACATGTTAATTATGATGTCATTCGTAGATTAATTAACTTGAATTGCATACCCAAATTTAAAGTTGATTGCAAACACAAATGTGAAACTTGTGTAGAAGCAAAATTTACAAAACCTTCATTCCATCCAATAACAAGAAATAGTGAACCACTCGAGTTAGTTCACACGGACATATGTGACTTCAAATCAACACAATCATGTGGTGGCAATAAGTACTTCGCGACTTTTGTTGATGATAGCACAAAATATTGCTATGTGTACCTCATCAAAAGTAAAGATGCAGCTATAGAGAAGTTCACTCTCTATAAAAATGAAGTTGAGAATCAATTAAACCGAAAAATTAAGGTGTTAAGAAGTGATCGTGGTGGGGAATATGAATCTTCATTTGAGGCAGTTTGTGCTAAATATGGAATTAAACAAGTAACCACGACGCCTTATACACCCCAACAAAATGGTGTTGCCGAACGTAAAAATCGGATATTAAAAGAATCGGTGAATGCCATGTTGATAAGTTCGGGATTACCTTCTAACATGTGAGGAGAAGCCGTGTTGTCGATAAATTATGTGTTAAATAAGGTATCTCGAAAGAAACTAAACAAGAGCTCATATGAATTATGGCATGGAAGAGCGCCATATTACAAATACTTGGGAGTGTGGGGGTGTCTTACTAAGGTAGCCGTACCTCCACCTAAAAAGGTGAAAATTGGACCTAAGACTATTGATTGTATAGTCATTGGATATGCACACAATAGTTGTGCTTATAGATTTTTTGTGTATGAATCAAAAATTAAAGATATACACAAGAATATTATAATGGAATCTAGGAATGTGTCTTTCTTTGAGAATATATTCCCATGTAAGTTAAAAAATGAGGCAAGCTCATCAACTAGGGTACAACATTCAATAGAAGAAGAACACGTTCAAGATAGAAGTGAAGAAGAGGAGATGGAACCTTGACGTAGCAAAAGAGCTAGGGTAGAAAAATCATATGGCCCAGATTTTCTAACATACATGCTAGAAAGTGAGTCACAAAGTTATAAAAATGCCATGAGCTCTTACAAAGGACCTTTGTGGAAAGAGGCCATTAAGAGTTAAATTGATTCCATTTTGCAAAATCACACTTGGAAACTAGTAGATTTTCCTCCGGAAAGTAAACCACTAGGATATAGGTGGATTTTCAAAAGGAAAAGAAAGGCAGATGGAACAATTGATAAGTATAATGCTAGACTTGTAATTAAAGGTTACAGACAAAAGGAATTCCTAGATTACTTTGACACGTATTCTCTTGTTATGAGAATAACATCTATTAGGATTGTACTTGCAATTGCGGCATCGCGAAATCTTGAAGTACATCAAATGAATGTAAAAACTGCCTTTCTAAATGGAGATTTAGAAGAGGAGATTTACATGGAACAACCAGAGGCCTTTTCTGCTTCAGAGCAATACAATAAAGTGTGCAAGTTAGTGAAGTCATTGTATGGCCTCAAACAAGCACCAAAACAATGACATCAAAAGTTTGATCAAGCCATGATTGAAAGTGGATTTAAAATCAATGAATGTGACAAATGTGTCGATATCAAAAACACGGAAAATGACTATGTCATTTTGTGTCTTTATGTAGACAACATGCTTATCATAGGAAGCTGTGATAAAATGATTAAATACACAAAAAATATGTTGAACTCGAAGTTTGACATGAAAGATATGAGTGTAGCGGATGTGATCCTTGTAGTGAAATGTACTAGGGGTGTAAGTGGTTTAGGTCAAACCGCAGTTTGAGACCGAACCGAGCTAAACCACGTGGTTTAGCTCAGTTTTTTATTTTATGTGGTTTAGCTCGGTTTGAAAAATTCCCAAACCGGTCGGTTCGGTTTAGCTTGCGGTCTTAGTGCACCAAGCCGAACCGAGCTAAACCGTTGAAGCCGTTAAACCGAGCTATGGAACCGAACCGTCAAACCGAGCTATGAAACCGAGCTAACTTAAATTTTAATCCTGTATCTTATAGAAGAAAGGCAAAACAAGCAACTTATGCATATGTAGGAAATAATGAGCACATTACTACCAACAATAACAACACTGAAATAGGCTTCAGACACAAATTCTGAATCAAAATGGAAACTTTACGGATTTTAAGGTGTTTGTATTTCACCTTGGATGCGGATGAGAATAGATGAATATTAGTTTCTTGGCCATTAACAACCTCTGCAACAAGAAATTTGTTCCCATGTCTAATCAAACTGAAACACATACTACGTGAATATTATAAAACAACATTATCTAGTATATTTGTATTATACTCTAAACATATTTTTAAGAATGTTATTTGGTGATTGCTATTTGTCTTCAAAGTAATTAAGTTGTTGGTTTGAAATGTGGTTTGGACCGCGGTTTGAAACGTGGTTTGAACCGCGGTCTAAACCGTATAATCAAACCGCGGTTTAGATCGAGCTAAACCGAACCATGGCGGTTTAGCTTAGCTCGGTTTGAAGTTTTTTGTGGTTTAGCTTGGTTTGGAATTTCTCCAAACCGATACTAGCGGTTTAGCTCCAAAATTTCCCCAAACCGAGCTAAACCGAACCGTTTACACCCCTAAAATGTACTGAGTCAATCACATTATGTAGATAAAATTCTAGAGAAATTTAACAAGGATGACAATAGAACCGTGAATACTCCAATTGACACAAGCATGCATTTAACAAAGAATAGAGGCAGACCTATTTTTCAATTAGAGTATTCAAGGATCATTGGAAGTTTAACTTATTTAATGAGTTGTACAAGGCTAGATATTGCTTATGTTGTGAGCAAACTGAGTCGGTATACAAGTAATCCTGGGACGGACTATTGGAAGGGTATTGTGAGAGTAATAAGGTACTTAAGATATACTCGTGACTATGGATTACATTATACTAGACATCCGGCTGTGATTGAAGGATATACTGATGCTAACTGAATATAAGATATCAAAGACTCTAGGTCTACAAGTGAATATGTATTCACATTAGCAGGTGCAGTTATATCATGAAAATCTTCTAAACAGACTGTTATATCCAGATACACTATGGAATCAGAGTTTATAGCTTTGAATAAGTGTGGTAAAGAAGCCGAATGGCTACGACAATTTCTAGAAGATATTTCAAAATAGACGAAGCCTGTGCCAGCAATTTGTATCCATTGTGATAGCCAATCTGCAATTGGTAGGGCACAAAGCAATATGTACAATGGTAAGTCTAGACATATACGTCGTAGACATAATACCATAAGACAACTACTCTCAACTGATAATATATCTATAACGGATCCTTTAACCAAAGGGTTAACCAAAGAGGTAGTTGAAAGATTGACATTGGGAATGAGATTAAAGCCTCTTGAGAAGTTAAACACAGGGGAAAACCCAACCTAGTTGATTGGAGATCCCAAGATCTAGGTTTTCAAAGGGACAACCTAACTGTTAAAAGACTTATAGTGTTATTGTGGGGGAACCAACCCCAATCCCATTCCTTAAGTGATATCCCAAAAGGAAAGGTTAAGCTTATAGCTTTTAATGATTTTTACACTTCGAAATTGTCGAGTGGGTGTAATACGGGTTACTTATAAGAATCACATATGTGAGAGAAAAGTTTGGCCGCTTTGAGGAGAATTTCGTGAGGCTCAATTCTTCGACCCTCTCACAGAATCAAGCATTATGTTCAGGGCTGTGAATGAACTTAGCTATAAGAATTGAAGTGTGTTAGAGAGATGCCTGTGTAAAGTATATGATCGGCTACACAAAAGCTGAACAGTTCAAGGACATCGCGTCTATTGATTAGCGAGTAGAGTAAATATATTTTACAAGGGAAGGTTCAAAGGGCAAACCCCTACCTATCCTATGCAGGTGTGCCAGACTTTATCACCATTTCCTCATCATTTCCTTCAAGTGGGGGATTGTTGGAAAATATAAGTGGGTGTGAAGGAAATTTGAGAATTTTTCCTAAATGGGTTATTTGTTAAATGACCAAATTGAATGTGGGTTTGTGTTCTACTTCATGAGAACATTGAAATCAAATATTTATTTATCCAAAATGGTTAATGGATGAGTGAGATATTAAGGCTCAAAGTTAGTGGGTTGAAAGTGGAAAAATATGGTTATCCCACATGGAATGAGAATGTAAAATCTAGAAAAGTTTAAATACTCCTACACTTTGATAAGGGGTATGAATATGTGGCATACATGCTCCCTCTCGGGCACAGGTTCGCAGGGGGGTGCAAATCATGGACCGAAATGGGCTTTGGGCTACCGAACTCATGTGCATGCGCGTCCTGCGAACACGAATGTGGCTCCAAATTGGCCTACTCACGCTAGCCCACCTTTTGCTATTTTTTTATTTGTGAATCAGAAATAAATTGTGGGCTCCTCCCAACTCCCGATGTAATAACCCAGATTTTTTTTATATAAATGTCTGTTTTATTTACTTGTTTTCTTCATTTAAATTAATGTTATTCAAATGTTAGTTGAATTAGAATTGTGGGCCAAGTGTTTTGGGCTTAAGTTACCTAATTGGGCTTAGAAACCTAATTGGCCTAGGAATAGAAAATTTACCTACTTATACAATTAAAACCCACCCTAGCTGCTCTACTTATACAATTAAAACCCACCCTAGCTGCTTATTTCTTTTGCCGTGATTAAGAATAGAGAGAGAGGGAGGCGGCGCTATTACCGAGAGAGGGAAAAAGAGAAACCGTGAGAGATGGAGGAGGGCTGCCGTGAGCTTGAACAAGGGAGAGAGGGGCGGCCGAACCTAGGAAGAAGAAGAAGAAGGAGAACACTTCTTCATTGCTTGGAAGATTCATCATCAAGGTAAGGAATTAATACTCTTTTTATCCATTCTTAAGCTCTAGAAAATCATTGGAATGAAATTAAGTTTTTTATATTATTACGTTGTTGACTGTTAAAAATTGAGCTAATCAGATTAGGGTCTCACTGTGATAAGAAGAATTGTGTTGAAAACCCAATGTGAATAAGGTTTTGAGGCATAATAAATCAATGGGTTGGCCTAAGATCATTGTATGCTAAAGGATTAATTGGATTTATAGTTTGTGTGTGTTTTAGTGTGTCTGTTGTGTGTGTGCATGTGTACATTGAGGGTACGTGTGCATGTGTTTTGGGTGTTTGCGAAAGGTGTTACGATGCATGTGTGTGTTCTGGGTATGTGTGTGTGTTCTTTGTCGTGTGTGGCGGCAAGTGTGCATGTGTTCTTGGTGTGGGCGGTAGGTGTTACGCCGTGTGTGTGTGTGATGCGTGTGGCTGTGTGGGTTTCTTTGGGAGTGTGTTTTAGTGTGTGTAGTATGTGTTCTAGTAAGAGAAAGGAGTAAGAAAAGAAAAGAAAAGAAAGAAAAGAAAGAGAAGGAAATAGAAAATAAAGAAAAGAGAGAGAATTACAGAATAGTCTTAAAGATTTCTAGATTCTGCAAATCAGTCCTTGAGTTCAAAAGTTAACAGTTTCTGTTAGAAAGTTAACGGAATCCAATAGAACTTAACAGAAAAGGTTAGGAAGTTAACCCTAAAGTTAATTAGAAGGATTTAGTGCATTAATATATCATTGTACTCTACCCTAAGACGCATTTACATGATTGTAGATTCGTGCGCGTGGAGTTTTGAAGATACTAAGCATCGCTATGGTAAGGGATTACGTTCATTAAGTATTTGAATGTATCTTCCTTGTTATAAGATTCCCTATTGATGATTTGTATACTACCAAGTGGCCGGTAGTTATTCATTTGTATTCCCTCGTTATGAACATTTTTGGAATATCTTACCATTGATGCATTTTTGTTCAATGTGTATCTATGTGAATTGAAATTGACTTATGTGTTCTCGTACCATGAACACTATGAATATATGATGTTAAATTGTCCAATTGAAGAGGACTCTATATGTATTTGGTCTAGACAGATTGAAATGACCTAAGGCCTAGTCAGATTGAAATGGCCTCAATGTTAAATAAATTGGTCTAGACAGATTGAAATGACCTAAGGCCTAGTCAGATTGAAATGGCCTCAATGTTAAATAAATTGGTCTAAGCATATTGAAATGACCTAAGGTCTAGTCAGATTGAAATGACCTCACTATAGAATGAAATGGTCTAGTCAGAATGAAATGACCTTAATTCTATAGATGTGATTATCATGATGCATCAGAATAAGGGGGCGCTTTGATAATAGCGTAAGTGAACTTTATTCAACGATTGCCTGAATAGGTGTATCGGAGTCGCCTAGATGAAAGGTGCAAAAGTACTTGGAATTGACGGACAAGTGTGTGTAAAGTTCCATTTGTTATTTGTAAAAGTGCCACTACTTGTTATTTGAAAAAGTACCCTCTTTGACATTCTCAACACAAACTATTTATTGTACATGTTATCCTTTTATTGATATTTATTTAACCTCCGTTCGTTCCGGTCGTCTCTTCTTAGAAACCGAAGAGGCCCCGTATGAACTTACTGAGCTTTGTTCGCTCACCCTTTCATATTCTTTCCCCTCCCAGGTAATAAATGATTGGAGTGGATCGGCTACGTATTGATGGATTAGCGGCTTTTGGAGTTCAAATAATTATTTTAGAACATTAAGTATTTTTGAGCTAGTGGGTTGTACTAGCCGTAGAGATTGTTACCATTTTCAGCATTTAAGTTTATTTCAAATAATGGTTAGTATTTTGAATTATGGTTTTAGTAGCCGTTGGAGGCTATTCTATTATTAAATTAAGTATTATTCTTAAGTATGAAATTTGGGGTCGTTACAGTTGGTATCAGAGCCTGGTTTTAGGTCACATGGGAGACTTTTAGAGCATTAAGCATATTAGAAGAAGTAGTACTTAGTATAATTGGGCCTACCTAGAAAGTATTTGGGACGAAGGATTTTAGGGTAAAATTTCTCAAGTGTCTAACTATGAAATTGTGGAAATTAAGAGATTGTAATTGGGAAGTTAGCACTTTTGGAAAGTTGCTCTTTTAGGAAACCTTCTATAGTCGGAAACCTTCTATATCTGGGAAGTTACTATTTAGAAACGTACTATTTTGGGAACCTTCCAATTATGGGAACCTACTATTTGTGGAAACCTTCTATGCAGGAAACTTTCTAAGTTTAGAAATTTTCTTTATTAAGAAACTTACTATTCTGAGGAACTCGCTATATTAGAAACTTTCTATTTGGAGAACTTACTATTTTTGGGGTAAGAACCTAGAATAAAATTCCCTTGGAAGTTTAACAAGATCCTCCGAGTAATCTAGAGGATAACTCTTAAGTTTAAATGTGAATTGTTATTGATGAAAAGGTTTATAATAATCAAGTGAGAGAGCAAGCTTACCGAAGGTATTGTGAGCTTAAAGATTTGAAGGCCAATGTGCCAGTAGCTGAAGTGTCAAACAAAGATAACTTAGTGAATGAGAATGCTATGGAAGAAGCAGCTGAGGAAATGATAGGGAGTGAAGTCGCTCCGATTTTGATTGATGATGAGAGTGATAGTGAGCTGGAATCGAGCCAAGAGGTGGCAACCCCAGTTCGTAGGCCAAGAGGATCCACGAAGAAGGTGCAGATTCCGAGTGGCAGACCTAGGAAGATCGTAGCTCCATGAATGAGAAGTGGAATATTATACTATTTTACTGTTAATTCTAGAAGTGATACAGATTTAACAAGTTTTAGTTATGATAGAAAGAACTTGAGATATTTATGATTTACGTTTTGAATTTATGAAGTGAAAACTTTATTTTAGTCAAGTAAGTGATTTCCTTTGACTTATGTGTTTAATTATGTGAATTTTATTGTTCCTTAAGTGTTAAATATGTGTATTGACCTGGAACAATGGCCTAGTAACATGGCCCATGAATGAAAAGTAAAGTCTATTGAAATGACTTGTAGATATAATATGGCTTATTGAAATGGCCAAGTATTGATTAATTGGCTTATTGAAACTGCCAATGAAGATGAAAATCGGCCTATTGAAACGGCCAAAAGTATGAAATTGTGAGCATTGGTCTATTGAAACGACCTGAGGAAATGTATTGGTCTAATGAAGCGACCCATGAGTCTAGTTGAAACAACATATGTAGAGTAATGATGGTCTATTGAAATGATCGGTAGGTCTAGTGAATTGACCTATAATGTACATGTTTAGTCTAATGAAAAGACATATGAGTCTGAATTAAGGGTCCGTTGAAATGACCTATGAAATTGTGTAGTCTAATGAAATGACCAATAGTCTAGTGAAATGAATTGTGAATGTGTATTCGGTCTAGTGAAGCGATCGATGGTCTAGTGAATGGACCGAGGATGTAATTGAAGTCTGTTGAGATGCCCTCATTTAAGTGAATGCTATAAGGTAGCAAGTATGAGTACTAGTAGTGTTGGTCTGTTGAAACGACCAATAAGTCTGTTGAAATGACTTATGAGAGTAATGTCGGCCTATTGAAAAGACCAAGGGTCTAGTGAATTGACCTATGACTTAATTAAATGTTTAGTCTGTTGCGGCAGCCTATGTTTATAGTATAAAAGTGTTAAGCATTTGGTATTGCTAGTATAGGCGTGAATAATAGTGCCTTGTATTCGTAGTACTGATAAGTATCGTAAAGAAGATGGTGCCGTAAGTAAGTACCCAAGTAAGAACTTTAACAATTGAAGAGTTGGGATCACAAGTGAGGTTCGTGGTCAAGGATCTGATGAAAATGTGAAGTGTGCGAAGGGAGGCACAAGACCGATGAGTGTCGATACAAAGAGAAGAAAATGAATTTGAAACCTGAAGAGTTAGAAGTACCTTTGGTGATAGATACTCCGACTAATGAGTCGATTCCAATATTGTCTAGGTATAAGAAGCGTCCGACAATAAATGATAGAGAACTCAAGGTTGACCTAATAGAGTTGAAAATGAATAAATTTGACATTATTCTGGGAATGGATTGATTAGCTGCTTACCATGCAAAAGTAGACTGGTTCATGAAAGGAAGTACATTTTAGGTTATCATTTGGAGAGAAGTCGATCGGGTCTTATATCGGTAATAAAGACTCGGAAGATACTAAGGAAAGGATGTGAAGGGTACTTGGCCTATATAGGCGAGACGAATAAGAAAGAAGTAAGCATAGAATATTTAGCAGTGATAAAGGATTTTAAGGATGTGTTCCCAGAGGATTTTCCTGGATTACCACCGGAAAGGGAGGTGGGATCTTCCATAGACTTAGTACCAGGGATTGCACCGATATCGAAAGCACCATACAGAATGGCGCCGACCGGCCGAATGTTTCACCGAGGGGTGCATCGGTATTGTTTGTAAAGAAGAAGGATGGACCGATGAGAATGTGTATCGACTATCGGGAGTTGAATCGAGTGACGGTTAAGAATCAATATTCGTTGCCGAGGATTGACGACTTGTTTGACCAACTTTGGGGAGCGTGTTATTTCTCGAAGATAGACTTGAGATCGGGATATCATCAGCTGAGAGTGGATAAATGTGTAATTGTAATTATAGAAGACGGCCTTTAGGACAAGGTACGGTCGTTATGAGTTTTTGGTTATGCCGTTTGGGTTGACAAATGCGCCAGCAGCATTCAGGTAGTTAATGAATAGGATATTTCAGGAATTTTTTATATTCATTGATGACATTTTGGTATATTCAAAGACTAAGGAGGAACATTTGAGGTTAGTTCTACAAATTCTAAGGGACCAGAGGTTGATTCAAGAAGTGCGAGTTTTGGCTTGAGAAAGTGGCATTCTTGGGACATGTAGTGTCTAAGGAAGGAATTAAAATAGATCCAGCAAAAAAAAAAATAGAAGCTATAGTGGATTGGGAGAGACCAACAACTGTTAGTGAAATTAGAAGTTTCTTGGGGCTAGCAGGATACCACAGAAGATTTGTCGAAGGATTTTCAAAGTTATCGGGACCGTTGACTAGATTGACACAGAAAAGAGCCAAGTTCGTTTGGTCCGAGGAATGTGAAAAGAATTTTTAAGGGCTGAAGAGTCGATTTGTGTCTGCACCGGTTCTTACTATACCATCAAGATCAGACGGATTTGTGATATATAGTGATACTTCATTGAAGGTATTAGGTTGCATATTGATGCAGAATAATAAGGTTATAGCTTATGCGTCAAGATAATTGAAGAACCATGAGAAAAAAAATTACCCGATCTATGATTTGGAGTTAGCAGCTGTTTTGCCTTGAAGATTAGGGAGACATTACTTGTATGGGGTGACTTGTCAGATTTATACGGATCGTAAGAGTCTTAAGTATATTTTCACTTAAAAGAAGCTTAACATGAGGCAAAGGGGATGGCTGGAGTTGTTTAAGGATTATGATTGTACAATTTTATACCACCTAGGAAATGCCAGAGGTGGCTGATGCTTTGAGTAGGAAAAATGAAGGAACCTTAGCGACATTGATTTCTAAGGGGGTAAGTGCATGGAATAGCATGGAGGTTTCAAGTTTAGAAGTGAGAGTTAAAGGGTATTTGGCTCAGATGGGTGTTCAGCCAATACTATTAGACCGAATCAAGAAAACACAAGGAATAGATGAAGAGATGTGAGGATACATTAGAGTATGGCAAAGGGAAAGGTAATAGACTTTTGTATATAAAACAAGGGGATTTTAGGTATCAATCGAGAATTTGGATACCTAGTGACAAGGATATAAGAAGAGAGATTACGTCGGAAGTGCGGCTTTGTCAAAAGTTTTTTGTACATTCTGAGAGTACGAAGACGTATAAGAACTTAAGGGAATCATTTTGGTAGAAATCATATGAAGGGAGAAGTTAACTAAGTTATACGTGGATGAGATAGTGAGATTGCTTGGGATACCAATATCGATAGTATCCGATAGGAATGCGAGGGTTACATCAAAGTTTTGAAAGAGTCTACCACAAGCTTTAGGTACAGAGTTGACGATGAGTACAACTTTTAACCATAGACAGACGGACAGTCAGAAAGGATGATTCAGACACTTGAGGATATGCTAAGGGCCACATCACTGGACTGGCAAGGAACTTGGGATGAACACTTGCCGTTGGTAGAGTTCGCTTACAACAACAGCCATCACGCTAGCATTGGTATGGAACCGTACGAAGCCTTGTATGGAAGGAAATGTAGATCACCTGCTTGTTGGGAGGAAGTTGGTGAAAGGAAGCTGTCAGGACCAGAAATTGTGCAAGTGACCGCAGATAAAGTGCAACAGATAAGGAAATGGTTATTGACCGCTCAGAGTAGACAAAAGTCGTATGCAGATCGCCGACGATGAGATTTAGAATTCCAGTTGGGAGATCGTGTGTTATTGAAGATTTCGCCGAAGAAGGGAGTAATGAGATTTGGTATTTGCGGGAAGTTAAGCCCGAGATACGTGGGACCGTTCGAGACTTTGGAGCGAGTATGGTTGGTGGCTTATAAGTTGGCCTTACCACCTGTACTTGCTGGAGTGCCTAATGTATTTCATGTCTCGATGTTGAGAAAGTACATCTCCGACCCGAGTCATGGGATTGAATATAAGCAGATGAGATTTCGTGCCGATTTGAACTACGATGAGCAACCGGTAAAGATTGTGGGTAGGAAGGATCAAGTATTGAGGAAATGTATTATTCCTTATGTGAAAGTGCAATGGAGCAACCATACGGAAAGGGAAGCAACGTGGGAACTCGGGAGTGAGATACGAGAGTTGTATCCCACCCTATTTTCCTATTGAATGCGTTTGGTTTGGAGGACCAAACCCTTTTAAGGGGGTTAGAATGTAATAACCCAGATTTTTTTTTATATAAATGTCTGTTTTATTTACTTGTTTTCTTCATTTAAATTAATGTTATTAAAATGTTAGTTGAATTAGAATTGTGGGCCAAGTGTTTTGGGCTTAAGTTACCTAATTGGGCTTAGAAACCTAATTGGCCTAGGAATAGAAAATTTACCTACTTATACAATTAAAACCCACCCTAGCTGCTTATTTCTTTTGCCGTGATTAAGAATAGAGAGAGAGGGAGGCGGCGCTATTACCGAGAGAGGGAAAAAGAGAAACCGTGAGAGATGGAGGAGGGCTGCCGTGAGCTTGAACAAGGGAGAGAGGGGCAGCCGAACCTAGGAAGAAGAAGAAGAAGGAGAACACTTCTTCATTGCTTGGAAGATTCATCATCAAGGTAAGGAATTAATACTCTTTTTATCCATTCTTAAGCTCTAGAAAATTATTGGAATGGAATTAAGGTTTTTATATTATTACGTTGACTGTTAAAAATTGAGCTAATGAGATTAGGGTCTCAGTGTGATAAGAAGAATTGTTTTGAAAACCCAATGTGATTAAGGTTTTGAGGCATAATAAATCAATGGGTTGGCCTAAGATCATTGTATGCTAAAGGATTAATTGGATTTATAGTTTGTGTCTATTTTAGTGTGTCTGCGCGTGTGTGTGCGTGTGTCTGAGGGTGCATGTGCGTGTGTTTTGGGTGTTTGCAAAAGGTGTTACGATGCATGTGTGTGTCTTTGGTATGTGTGTGTGTTCTTTGTCGTGTGTGGCGAAAGTGTGCGTGTGTTCTTGGTGTGGGCGTAGGTGTTCTGCCGTGTGTGTGTGTGATGCGTGTGGGCTGTGTGGGTTTGCTGGGAGTGTGTTTTAGTGTGTGTAGTGTGTGTTATAGTAAGAGAAAGGAGTAAGAAAAGAAAAGAAAAGAAAGAAAAGAAAAGAAAAGAAAGAAAAGAAAGAGAAGGAAATAGAAAATAAAGAAAAGAGAGAGAATTACAGAATAGTCTTAAAGATTTCTAGATTCTGCAAATCAGTCCTTGAGTTCAAAAGTTAACAGTTTCTGTTAGAAAGTTAACGAAATCCAATAAAACTTAACAGAAAAGGTTAGGAAGTTAACCCTAAAGTTAATTAGAAGGATTTAGTGCATTAATATAGCATTGTACTCTACCCTAAGACGCATTTACATGATTGTAGATTCGTGCGCGTGGAGTTTTGAAGATACTAAGCATCGCTAAGGTAAGGGATTACGTTCATTAAGTATTTGAATGTATCTTCCTTGTTATAAGATTCCCTATTGATGATTTGTATACTACCAAGTGGCCGGTAGTTATTCATTTGTATTCCCTCGTTATGAACGTTTTTGGAATATCTTACCATTGATGCGTTTTTGTTCAATGTGTATCTATGTGAATTGAAATTGACTTATGTGTTCTCGTACCATGAACACTATGAATATATGATGTTAAATTGTCCAATTGATGAGGACTCTATATGTATTTGGTCTAGACAGATTGAAATGACCTAAGGCCTAGTCAGATTGAAATGGCCTCAATGTTAAATAAATTGGTCTAGACAGATTGAAATGACCTAAGGCCTAATCAGATTGAAATGGCCTCAATGTTAAATAAATTGGTCTAAACAGATTGAAATGACCTAAGGTCTAGTCAGATTGAAATGACCTCACTATAGAATGAAATGGTCTAGTCAGAATGAAATGACCTTAATTCTATAGATGTGATTATCATGATGCATCAGAATAAGGGGGCACTTTGATAATAGCGTAAGTGAACCTTATTCAACAATTGCCTGAAAAGGTGTATCGGAGTCGCCTAGATGAAAGGTGCAAAAGTACTTGGAATTGACGGACAAGTGTGTGTAAAGTTCCATTTGTTATTTGTAAAAGTGCCACTACTTGTTATTTGAAAAAGTACCCTCTTTGACATTCTCAACACAAACTATTTATTGCACATGTTATCCTTTTATTGATATTTTGTTAACCTCCGTTCGTTCCGGTCGTCTCTTCTTAGAAACCGAAGAGGCCCCGTATGAACTTACTGAGCTTTGTTCGCTCACCCTTTCATATTCTTTCCCCTCTCAGGTAATAAATGATTGGAGTGGATCGGCTACGTATTGATGGATTAGCGGCTTTTAGAGTTCAAATAATTATTTTAGAACATTAAGTATTTTTGAGCTAGTGGGTTGTACTAGCCGTAGAGATTGTTACCGTTTTCAGCATTTAAGTTTATTTCAAATAATGGTTAGTATTTTGAATTATGGTTTTAGTAGCCGTTGGAGGCTATTCTATTATTAAATTAAGTATTATTCTTAAGTATGAAATTTGGGGTCATTACACCCGAGACCTATAAAATCGTGTCCCAGGATGGAGAGTCCCAAAATACACCTTTTAAAAAAACTTTTCTTTACTTTAACTTGAGAAGTATACAACTCATTTTCAAAACAATTTCAAAATAACCTCTCTACACGGAGGCGATACATAAACCTGTTTAAAACCAAACACAACCTGTATATACAAATATACAACTGGTAAGGCTTACACAAGCCAACCATACCACAAACCAAACTCAGGTTTACTTACAACACAATACAACTGAAACATGTTTCTGAGAGTTTTATATACAAAACATTTCCCAAAAGAATAACAACCAACAATCCCAACTCCCCGAGACAACACATACCCCGACAACCAAAAAGATGTCCAAACTCCTCGCCGGCCTCACTGGTCCGGTCTACCTGTCTCAGCGGGATCTAAAAAAAATAAAGGGAGAAGGGGTGAGATAAAATCTCAGCAAGTCATTATGTATGCAACAATATGCCATACAAGATGCAACACATAAAACAGGTTGCTCAACAAATATGCAACACCAAACAGGTTACTCATAATCATATTGGGAAAACAGTAAACACTTTACGTTACCTTTCCCTTTACCTTTTCCATCTGAATCATATGTAGTACTACAGTGGGAGTCATACTCCTCTCATTTTGTGAACTTCTAGTGCACATCCTATACGGCCCCTTATAGAGATCCATATAAGCTGCCTCACTATCTTATGGCATGACTGCATATATCCATAGAAGCTGAACCCCTCAATCTGTGGCCACAGAAGGGGGTGAACGGTCCAAGTATAAGGACATCCAAGCACCTTATGAAATATCTTCTCATAAGTGGTTGCATTCCCTATACCCCCGAAGATCAATTGGTATACCATATTCAAGCACATCACAGATACTTGAAAATAAGTCCACCCAATGGGACATCAACATATATATACAACATGGTACTGCAACTCATGTTAAACAATTGAAACAGTGCAACACGTATTTAACACTATGTGCACAATTAGCTATGAATATGTAAACTCGTATGACACAAAGTATATCACGTAAGTACTACACATTCATTACATAATATGTAAACCAGTAACAGGATACTACCACTCCTGTCCAAACCAAGTAAATAGTGCACAACGCATTTGAGGCACTATAAGAGCAAATACCCCTACATAGGTCATCACATAAGGCTACAATATCATATAAGTAACCCTACACGTTCACAATGCCATATTAAACACCTTCTCTTAAGGTTCCAAGTTCATTTTCCAAGTTTTATAAACTTTGGTTCAAGTTTCATAATTGCCTTCCAAGCATTTTCAAGACACTACTTAAAGCACTTCCCATTATCCAATTGGACCATTTCAAGTTCCATAATGTAGTACTAAATTTGTACTAGATTCAGGGTCAAAGAGTGTTCCATTTTATGTTGGTTAGCCTAGGTTTTCAAGGCCTAGAAAAGGTTCAAGGCTGCTGATTGAGAACAGTTCAAGGCTGCATACTTGCCTCTCAACCATTTTCAATACACTATTTAAAGCACTTACCATTATCCATTTGGACCATTTCAAGTTTCATAATGTAGTACTAAAGTTGTACTAGACTCAAGGGTGAAGAGTGTTCCATTATACGTTAGTTAACCTAGGTGTTCAAAGCCTAGAAAATGGTTCAAGGCTACATATTTTTCCCAGCTGGGTTGAACATCAGCAACAACATCAGTAACAACAAGAACACCTCCAGTTTTCAATACAGCTACTGCAAAGTAATTCAACAACATTTTGTACATATTTGCACCATAATATACTCTCTCCATAACATATAACACATAACTAACAAGTTCCCAATCCAATTCAATCCATTTTATATCACCCTTTTACATGTTCTTCCACCACTTAGTTTCTTTTCATTTCAAACCCCAAGTTAGTGATCCAACCTTTACCAAACTGCTTCAAAACATCATAAGAACATCATTAAACATGTTATGAACAAGTATTGGAAGGAACCATAACAACTTACCACAAATTATCAAAATAAAAGGAAGAGATACTTGGCTATTATTGCTCTTGACACCTTCCTTAGCAAGTATTTGAAGTAGGAATCAATAACCAAGCAATTTCTGAATTTCTGGGAATTTTAGGAGTTTAGTTAGGGTTTGGGAACCTTCAAGACTGAGAGAAGAAGGGAGAAAGCTGAGGATACGTATTATGCTTCTTGGAGAAGCCAAAATGAGATATATATAAAACAAATTACAACCAAGCTCCTCCAAGATTGAAATTCAACTTATAACTACCTCCAAGTTATAATTACACCTAAGCACCTTAACACTTCCACAACACTTTCAAATCAAATTTCCAAGTAGTATAAACTTTACTACACAATTTCCCTTTTCCTTTTATTTAGACATTATATGATACAAATCACTTTTAACAACATCTAAATCACATAGTTCATCAAAAATGCTAAAATGAACACATAATCTTTTCAAATGACGCAAAGCAAGGATGATATGCAATGCAACCAAACCCCACGTGCTTCACATGTGACCAAAATGTGCCTAGGATTAGGGTCGTGACACTCACTCCCCCTTAAATAAAATTTGTCTCGAATTTGGACTTCACTTACCTGAATGATCAAACAAATCCGAATATTTCTGTCTCATCTCATATTCCAATTCCCAAGTAGCTTCCTCAATGGTGTGATTCTTCCAAAGAGCTTTCACCACAGGAATACTCTTGGTACGCAATTCTCGGACCTGCCTCTCCAGAATCCGCAAAGGTACCTCCACATAAGTCATATCCGCCTGAACATCCTCAGGAGGAGAACTCAACACATGAGAGGAATCATATCAGTACTTCCTCAACATGGACACATGGAACACATCATGGAGAGAAGAAAGAGATGGAGGTAGGACCAAATGATAGGCTAACTCACCTACCTTCTCTAAAATCTCAAAAGGACCAACAAATCTAGGAGCCAATTTCCCTTTGTTGCCAAACCTCTTGATCCCCGTTCTTGGTGAGATCTTCAAGAATACCAAATCCCTTACCTGAAATGATAACTCCCTTCTTCTAGTATCGACATAGCTCTTCTGACGACTCTGAGCTGTTCTCAATCTGTCACAGATCACTTTGATCTTCTCAGTTGAGTCTTTAACCTAATCTGGACCCCAAAGTCTAGCCTCACCAACCTCGTCCCAACACATTGGGGACCTACATTTCCTCCCATACAATGCCTCATATGGTGCCATCTCAATGCTGGATTGGTAGCTATTGTTGTAGGCAAATTCCACTAAAGGCAAATGATCTTCCCAAGATAACTGGAAGTCCATCACACAAGCTCGTAGCATGTCCTAAAGAATCTGAATGGTCCTCTTTGTCTGCCCATCAGTCTGAGGATGAAATGATGTACTGAAACTCAACTTAGATCCCAAGGCCTCATGCAAAGCCCTCCAAAACTGCGAGGTGAATCTCGGATCCCTATCAGATACAATGTTGACAGGTACCCCATGCAATCTCACAATCTCACGGATATACAACTGAGCCAATCTCTCCAAGGAATACTTGGTTGAAACTGGAAGAAAATGAGCTGATTTGGTAAATCTATCCACAATCACCCATATAGCATCCAGCTTCCTCGGAGTAGGAGGCAATCCAGTCATGAAATCCATAGAAATGCCCTCCCACTTCCATTTCGGAATATCTAAGGGTTGAAGCAATCCTGCTGGCCTCTGATGTTCCGCTTTGATCTGTTGACAAGTCAAACACTTTGATACGAATTCTGCAATCTCCTTTTTCATACCATTCCACCAGTAACCTCTCTTCAAGTCCTGATACATTTTGGTGATTCCTGGATGAATAGCAAATCGGGACTTATGGCCATCCTTTAATACCTTCCTTTTGATCTCTGGGGAAGAAGGTACGCAAATCCTGCCTTTGAAGGTGAGAATTCCATCATTATTCAATGAAAACTCCCTAGTCTTGCCATCTTGCAATTTCTCCCTGATTTTCTTCAACTCATCATCATTCAACTGAGCCTCCATAGATCTCCATATAGAGTAGGAACTGCTCTGACATTAGCAAACAACATATCACCTCTCAATTTCCGAGATACTAAGGACGATAAATGAGCCTTACAGCTAATAGCATCAGCCACCACGTTAGCTTTCCCGGGATGATAAGAAATGACACAGTCATAATCCTTCAGAAGCTCCAAGGTTGTTCCGGGTGAGAGCACAACAACTCAACATAGATTGCAAGGTTGTTCCGGGTGAGAGCACAACAACTCAACACAGTCATAATCCTTACAGATTGCAAGGTTGTTCCGGGTGAGAGCACAACAACTCAACATAGACTGGTGGTACTTGATTTTCGAAGTAAGAGAATTTTGAGGAAGAGAAAATCACAGGTAGACCCTAGAATCAAGTGGTGGAGACTTCAAGGGGATAATCAACCGAAATTTGTAGCTAAGATGGTCGATACCGGTATTTGGTCGGATAATATGGAGGATATGGATATAGATTCGACTTGGACTAAGATGGTACATACCATAAAGGAGGTGGCGAAAGAAGTCCTTGGAGAATCTAGAGGAAATGGGCCACCAAGTAAGGACACATCATGGTGGAACGAGGAAGTAAAACAAGCAATAAAGGGCAAGCGAGAATGCTACAAATTATTGGGGAAATGTAGGAGCGACGAGAACTATGAGAAGTATAAGGAAGCTAGAAGTGATGCTAAGAAAGCAGTAAGAGACGCAAGAGCAAAGGTGAATCAGAAACTTTATGATAAGTTGGATACAAAAGAAGGGGAAAAGGACATCTACAGACTCGCTCGTATGAGGGATAAGAGGACACGAGATATTGGGACGGTTAAATGTGTGAAGGATGTAGACCAAAGAGTTTTAGTAGGGGATAAAGAGATAAAAGATAGATGGAGTTCGTACTTTGATAACTTGTTAAATGGCTCTCAAGAGCAGGATGTTGGAGATTTAAATATCTCTTCGAGTATGGTTAATCGAGATTTTATGCGGAGAATTCGAAAGAGTGAAGTGGAAATGGCCGCAATGAAAAAGATGAGATTGAAGAAAGCCGTTGGACCGGATGGTATACCAATTGAGGTTTGGAGATGTTTCGGGGAGAGGAGAGTAGATTGGTTAACAACGCTATTTAACAAGATATGGAGAGTTAACACAATGCCATTGGAGTGGCGGAAGAGTACTCTGATCCCTTTGTATAAGAATAAAGGTGATGTCCAAGATTGTGCCAACTATCGGGGGATCAAACTAATGAGCCATACTATGAAACTTTGGGAAAGAGTGATTGCACAGAGGCTGAGAAAAATTGTGGATATTTCGGATAACCAATTTGGGTTTATGCCAGGAAGATCAACTATGGAGGCAATATATCTTATGAGACAAACCATGGAGAAATATCGGGATCAAAAAAAAGATTTGCATATAGTTTTCATTGATTTGGAGAAGGCGTATGATAAAGTGCCAAGAGAGGTACTTTGGTGGGCATTAGCAAAGAAGGGTGTTTCAAAGAAATATATTGATATTATCAAGGACATGTATAATGGAGTTAGTACTTGTGTAAAGACTAGTGTTGAGAAGGCGAAGAGTTCCCTATAAAGATTGGAGTGCATCAAGGTTCCGCACTTAGCCCCTTTCTTTTTGCTTTGATAATGGACGAATTGACGAGGTCAGTTCAAGATGATATACCAAAGTGTATGCTGTTCGCAGATGATATTGTGCTGATTGATGAGACAAGAGAGGGTGTTGAAAGTAAATTGGAGTTGTGGAGACACACTTTGGAGTCTCGAGGTTTTCGATTAAGCAGAAGCAAGACTGAATATTTGGAGTGTAAGTTTAGCAGAGTTGGAAGTAGGGAGGCAGGGGCGGTCACATTTGATGGAAATATTATCCAAGCTTCTGAGTTTTTTCGCTATCTTGGATCCATTATCCAAAAGGATGGAGAATTAGATGGAGATGTGGCTCATAGGATTAAAGCAGGTTGGTTGAAGTGGAAGAGTGCCACAGGGTTTCTATGTGATCGCGGCATGCCCAATAGATTAAAGGGAAAATTCTACCGCACGGCAATTAGGCCGGCATTGCTTTACGGCACCGAATGTTGGGCCGTGAAACAGTGTCACGTGCATAAGATGAATGTGGCGGAGATGCGTATGCTGCGATGGATGTGCGGTCATACAAGAAAGGATCGATTGGGGAATGAGGTGATCAGAGGTAAAGTAGGAGTTGCGCCCATTGAGGATAAAATGAGGGAAAATCGTCTAAGGTGGTTTGGACATGTGAGAAGGAGACCGAGTGATGCACCGGTTAGGAGGCCGGAACAGTGGAGAAATGATAAAATGGCGAGGGGTAGGGGAAGACCCAAACAAACTTGGATTAGAGTAATTGAAAAGGATATGAGTTTACTTGGAGTGGATGAAAGTATGGTGTTGAAGAGGCCGGAGTGGAGGGCAAAAATCCATGTGGGGGTTGATATTTTTTTTGATTTTGATTTGTATTTATTTATTTGTTTATTTATTTATTTATTTATTTATTTATTTTTATTTTTTATTATTATTATTTATTTATTTATTTATTTATTTATTTATTTATTTTTTATTTTTTTTCACGATGACATATGAGGATTCATGTTAGCCGACCCCAAATTATTTTGGGACTAAGGCTTTGTTGTTGTTGTTGTTGTTGTATAAGTAATGTTTCCACTTATGCAATGCAAAAATAATAGCAGCTAACTCGATATCGTGGGTAGGATAATTCTGCTCCGCTGGGGATAACTTTCTCGAAGCATACGCAATTACCTTCCCATTCTGCATAAGTACACAACCCAATACCTCTTTAGAAGCATCATTGAAGATAACGAAGTTCTTACAACCCTCAGGAAGTGTAAGAATAGGAGCTGAAGTCAATCTCTTCTTCAGTTCAATAAAACCAGCTTCACACTTAGCATCCCATATAAATGGTACATCCTTTCGAGTCAATTTGGTCAACGGAGTTGCAATCCTCGAAAATCCCTCAATAAATCTTCGATAGTATCCCGCTAAACCAAGGAAACTACGAACCTCTGTCACTGTAGAAGGCTGTTTCCAATTGACTACGGCCTCAATTTTTGAAGGATCCACGGCAATACCACTACTGGATACCACATGACCCAGAAAAGAAATCTGTTCCAGCCAAAACTCACATTTGCTGAACTTGGCAAACAACTGTTTCTCACGAAGCACAGATAAAACAATTCTCAAGTGCCTCTCGTGATCTTCCCTGGATTTTGAGTATACCAGGATATCATCAATAAAAACTACCACAAAACTGTCAAGATACAGCGTGAAGATCCTGTTCATCATATCCATAAAGACTGCCGGTGCATTGGTCAACCCAAATGGCATAACAAGAAATTCATAGTGCCCATACCTTGTTCTGAAAGCTGTTTTAGAAACATCATCTGACTTGATCTTTAACTGATGGTATCCGCTACGTAAATCCAACTTGGAATATATAACGGAACCTTGGAGTTGATCAAATAAATCATCAATGTGAGGAAGAGGATATTTATTCTTAATTGTAGCTTGATTCAGTAGTCTGTAATCAATACACAACCGCAAAGTACCATCCTTCTTCCTAACAAACAGAACTGGTGCTCCCCAGGGTGACACACTGGGACAAATAAAACCTCTGTCTAACAACTCCTGCAACTGAATTTTCAACTCTTTTAACTCAGCTGGAGCCATTTTGTAGGGTGCCTTAGAAATTGGTGAAGTACCCGGCAATAAATCAATACAAATTCCACTTCTTTATCAGGAGGCATGGAATACTCAGTTGAGAATACGTCACTGAACTCATTCACAACTAGAACACAAGATAATTAAGGAGACTTCTTACCAGAATCTACCACATATGCCAAGTAACCCTCACACCCTTTAGATAACAACTTTCTTGCCTTTATAGAAGATATAACATGAATGCCAAATAAAGATTTATCAGCATCAAAGTTAAATACATGCACATCAGGCATAGAAAAGGTGACTCGCTTTCTGCGACAGTCCACCAAGGCATGACAAGAACTCAACCAGTTCATGCCTAAAATAACATCAAAATCTTGGATTGGTAACTCTACCAAATCCACTGGCAATACATGCCCACATATAATCACCTCACAGTTATGATAGATCAAAGAGGATTCGAGGTGCTCTCCCACAGGAGTAGAGACCTCTAACACATAAGGTAACAACATAGGCAACTTATGCAATGTAAATGCAAAATGAGATGCCACATAAGAATGAGACGATCCATGATCGATAAGAATACGAGCCCTGACCCCTGAGACAGGGACAGTACCTCTAATCACCGCAGTGGGATCTACTGCGCCTCTATCCAAAGCAAACACTCTACCTTGGACTCTCTCTTTGGGTTTCCCCCCCAACATCTCTCTTTACCCCACCTTTGGGCTGGTCACTCTGTGGTCTACCACCTGTAGCTTGACCCTTTTTGAACTTAGGACAATCTTTTCTGAAGTGCCCCATCTCGCCATAACTCATACACTTGCCCTGCTTACTCCAACAACTGTCTTCTGAGTGCCCCACTTTCTTACACCAATTACAAACCGTGCCAAACTTGCTTGAAACAGGACGAGTAGAAACTGTAACTGTTCCTCCCTTAGCCACTTCAGAAGTTGAGGACTTAGGCTGATTCTTGCTCTGACCTGAACTCTAGCCTGAGAACTTAGCCTTGCTTCCACTACCTTCAGATTTACCTCTATGTTGCTCGATGTCATTCTCAATTCTGTATGCCATGTTAACTGCCGCTTGGTAGTTGGGAAAATCGTGAGTCAACAACTGCTTCCTGAACTCCAACCTGAGTCCCTTGACAAACCTGTAAACTTTCCTGCTTTCATCTGGTACAAGATGTGGACAATACCTGGCTAGCTCCGTAAATTTTACAGAATACTGGGATACTGTCATTGCCCCTGCTCAAACTTCAGGAACTCTACCTCTTTCTTGTCTTTGGTAATCACAGGAATGAAGTGCTCCTTGAATTTCCCAATAAAGTTGTCCCAAGTCTGGGGCGTATGATCCCGCTCCCAGCTTTCCTTAAGGATTTGCCACCAATGTTCAGCAGGACCCTTTAACTTGAACACTGCACATCTAACCTTTTCTTCATTTGTGCTCTCCATTGCAACAAAGATCTTAGTCATGGCTTCCAGCCATCTTTCAGCTATCAGTGGATCTGGATCTCCGTTAAAGCTTGGTGGAGACAATTTGATAAACTTTTCTAATTCTTGTGTTGGCCTTGCCTCAGGTTGCTGCTGTGCTCTACCCTGAGCTGCCATAATCTGGAGGAATACCCGAAACATAGCCATCATCTTGGCATTCTGATCTCCCCCAACACCCTGATCACCAATGTTCCCCTGTTCCCTCTGCTGGTCACCACTAGTCCCAGCCATTTCAATGATCCCTGCATTAAACACTCGGCGTCAGATATCACACACTCCCCCTTTGACTAGACATCTGCCCTTGACTTCTAGCCAAAGCTCTGATACCAACTGTGGGCTCCTCCCAACTCTCGAGACCTATAAAATCGTGTCCCATGATGGAGAGTCCCAAAATACACCTTTTAAAAAAAACTTTTCTTTACTTTAACTTGAAAAGTATATAACTCATTTTCAAAACAATTTCAAAATAACCTCTCTATACGGAGGCGATACATAAACCTGTTTAAAACCAAACACAACCTGTATATACAAATATACAACTGGTAAGGCTTACACAAGCCAACCATACCACAAACCAAACTCAGGTTTACTTACAACACAATACAACTGAAACATGTTTCTGAGAGTTTTATATACAAAACATTTCCCAAAAGAATAACAACCAACAATCCCAACTCCCCAAGACAACACATACCCCGACAACCAAAAATATGTCCAAACTCCTCGCCGGCCTCACTGGTCCGGTCTGCCTGTCTAAGTGGGATCTAAAAAAATAAAGGGAGAAAGAGTGAGATACAATCTCAGCAAGTCATTATGTATGCAACAATATGCCATACAAGATGCAACACATAAAACAGGTTGCACAACAAATATGCAACACCAAACAGGTTGCTCATAATCATATTGGGAAAACAGTAAACACTTTACGTTACCTTTCCCTTTACCTTTTCCATCTGAATCCTATGTAGTACTACAGTGGGAGTCATACTTCTCTCATTTAGTGAACTGCTAGTGCACATCCACATCCTATACGGCCCCTTATAGAGATCCATATAAGCTGCCTCACTATCTTATGGCATGACTGCACATATCCATAGAAGCTGAACCCTTCAATCCGTGGCCACAGAAGAGGGTGAACGGTCCAAGTATAAGGACATCCAAGCACCTTATGAAATATCTTCTCATAAGTGGTTGCATTCTCTATACCCCAAAAGATCAACTGGTATACCATATTCAAGCACATCACAGATACTTGAAAATAAGTCCACCCAATGGGACATCAACATATATATACAACATGGTGCTGCAACTCATGTTAAACAATTGAAACAGTGCAACACGTATTTAACACTATGTGCACAATTAGCTATGAATATGTAAACTCGTATGACATAAATTATATCACTTAAGTACTACACATTCATTACACAATATGTAAACCAGTAACAGGATACTACCACTCCTGTCCAAACCAAGTAAATAGTGCACAACGCATTTGAGGCACTATAAGAGCAAATACCCCTACATAGGTCATCACATAAGGCTACAATATCATATAAGTAACCCTACGCGTTCACAATACAATATTAAACACCTTCTCTTAAGGTTCCAAGTTCAATTGCCAAGTTTTATAAACTTTGGTTCAAGTTTCATAATTGCCTTCCAAGCATTTTCAAGACACTATTTAAAGCACTTCCCATTATCCATTTGGACCAATTAAAGTTCCATAATGTAGTACTAAAGTTGTACTAGATTCAGGGTCAAAGAGTGTTCCATTTTATGTTGGTTAGCCTAGGTTTTCAAGGCCTAGAAAAAGGTTCAAGGCTGCAGATTGAAAACAGTTCAAGGCTGCATACTTGCCTCTCAACCATTTTCAATACACTATTTAAAGCACTTACCATTATCCATTTGGACCATTTCAAGTTTCATAATGTAGTACTAAAGTTGTACTAGACTCAGGGGTGAAGAGTGTTCCATTATACGTTAGTTAACCTAGGTGTTCAAAGCCTAGAAAATGGTTCAAGGCTGCAGATTTTTCCCAGCTGGGTTGAACATCAGCAACAACATCAGTAACAACAAGAACACCTCCAGTTTTCAATACAGCTACTGCAAAGTAATTCAAAAACATTTTGTACATATTTGCACCATAATATACTCTCTCCATAACATATAACACATAACTAACAAGCTCCCAATCCAATTCAATCCATTTTATATCACCCTTTTACATGTTCTTCCACCACTTAGTTTCTTTTCATTTCAAACCCCAAGTTAGTGATCCAACCTTTACCAAACTGCTTCAAAACATCATAAGATCATCATTAAACATGTTATGAACAAGTATTGGAAGGAACCATAACAACTTACCACAAATTATCAAAATAAAAGGAAGAGATACTTGGCTATTATTGCTCTTGACACCTTCCTTAGCAAGTATTTGAAGTAGGAATCAATAACCAAGTAATTTCTGAATTTCTGGGAATTTTAGGAGTTTAGTTAGGGTTTGGGAACCTTCAAGACTGAGAGAAGAAGGGAGAAAGCTGAGGATACGTATTATGCTTCTTGGAGAAGCCAAAATGAGATATATATAAAACAAATTACAACCAAGCTCCTCCAAGATTGAAATTCAACTTATAACTACCTCCAAGTTATAATTACACCTAAGCACCTTAACACTTCCACAACACTTTCAAATCAAATTTCCAAGTAGTATAAAATTTACTACACAATTTCCCTTTTCCTTTTATTTAGACATTATATGATACAAATCACTTTTAACGACATCTAAATCACATAGTTCATCAAAAATGCTAAAATGAACACATAATCTTTTCAAATGACGCAAAGAAAGGATGATATGCAAGGCAACCAAACCCCACGTGCTTCACGTGTGACCAAAATGTGCCTAGGATTAGGGTCGTGACATAAATTCCCATGATCATGAACATACTTGTAATCGTAACAGCCACTACTCAAGCTTAATATCTGTTTGATTTCTTACTTTTGTAACAGTCACACGAAATTAAAATGATGTTAATTTTCTAATTGATTATAACTGTTCAGTTTGGCCAATTATGGTTTTACATCGTGGTGATAATGTCCAGACACACTGCCAATTTGCCAGAAACTTTAGGTGAAAAGTGCCCCCGATCCGCACATTATATCATGGGAAACTGGCGTACAAGGCAGAATCAAGTACTATTGGTGAGGGGACGAATAAATATTTAGGAAAATGATTCATAAGGGATTGTGAACAAAAAGAATTGTTATTGCCGTTTTGTTTTTTCAAATTTATTCAGTTTATATTTGTATTTCAAATTCTGTAATTCATTTGTTTCTGTTATTGTAAATTTGCCAACATAGCCTCCTTTCTCCCCTCTTCGCACCCTTAACGATGGTGTTTCTTTCAAATTATCTTAGTCATACATCCGACCCGCTTGAAGATTATAGAGCACTTTCTACAACGTTTTTCATTTTTATAGTGACTCAAAAGTCGTGGCATCGATATTGTTCATTCTTTCTTGGTAATTCATTTACCCCTTCGGAACTAACATCGTTATTTCATTTATTTTACATTTTTTACTATGATGCTCTTGTTTATTAAAGATTTGTTTTTTCACAAACAGTTTGATCAACATATAATTACATTGAATGCTAATATAATAAAAGAATAGGAAAATTAAATACAGAATAAAGAATAAAAGAATAGGAAAATTAAATAGAGAAGAGTTGCTCTTATGAAAAACTAGTTTTTTCATAACATTATGAAAAAACTAGTTTTTGGACCCGGTTTAAACTTATGATACGCGTATTGAACCGGAGACCGGTTCACTAACAAAATTGAACCGCCTTTTGTCAACTCAAATCCAAACGAACACACACAGTAAAACACAGATTTACGACGCCGCAACGGAGAAATTCATCGAGCTAAATCAAAATTCAATCGAAAATCATTCCGTTTCAGACGATTTAGGTAATATATGATTCACTGTCAATTATAGACTATCAATTCATATATGTACAATCATTTCTAATTGTTTTATTCAATACTGGCAATTTTTGATTAGGTTAAGATGGGCTTACGTGATTTTGAAGATGAAACTGGAAATAATGCTACTGTAATTGATCGAATTCAGCACGAAGATGAAACCGGAGATAATGCTACTGTAATTGATCGAATTCTGCACAAAGTTGATGATAATTACGATACAGGTAAGCCAATTTCATAATGCCAGTTTTTTTATATATAATGCTAGTACATTGGTTTTGATTGTATTTCCATTACCAATGTTTTTATAATATGTACCAGTGATTTTGCCAATTTTTGTTATTATATTTGCCAGGATTAATGTTTGAATGTGTCAGTGTTTTTTATAATATGTATGTTCCAGTGAATGTTGTTTGAAGTGCCAGTTTGTGTTATTAGGAGTGCCAATATTACTTATTTGAAGTACCAGTTTGTGTTATTTGGAGTGCCAGTTGTAAGTGTCTCAATCTGAACCACCAATATTCCTTTAGCCCATTTTAACGGTTTTCACATCGAATAAATATTTAAGGGCATTTTGGTCACTTTCCGAGGGTTTTTAAGCGAGGAAGGACCTTTTAGGAATAAAAATATGGCCAAAGACCTCGCTGGAAATCCATCATTTCCAAGGAAAATCACCTTTTTGACCAAATAAGAAACAGCCAAAATAGCTTTTCTGCAGTTCAGGCACGCCGTCGATCTTGTCCTCGCGGACAAGAATGACGCTCCAGACAAATTATAAATTCAGTCTTTCCCCTTCAGTTTTAACATGAACAAACACCATTCCCTACTGTTACTATGCCGAAATTCCACCTCAAAACAGCTTAAACACTCCCACAACTCCAATTTAACACCAAATCCAACCTCAAATCCCCTCCAAAACCACTTCTAAGCTTTGAAATCCTTCAAACCCTAAACACTCATCCAAGAAATAGGGTAGCCCTTGGTAAACCCTCATCCTTTCTACTTAAATTTCCTTGATTCATACATTTACTCCATTTTTAAATGATGTAACTTGTTTTATTCACTTGTTGCTTATCTCCCTTCCCCCTTTGTTCTAGGATCCAAGAGGATCTCCATGGAACTCATTTCCATGGATGATTCTCTACAAGGATCCACACTTTAAATTATGTATTTCCCTTGTCCCTTTACATTAACTAGTTCTTGTTTGTTACTTGATCTCTTGGCCTAAAATGTGGTCATCTTGGAGTTCATCTCCATAGATGATCACATTAAATGGTCCACATATTTATTTTCATGCCTTTTTATATTATTAGTCTTTACTTGCCTACTTGACCCAAAATGTGGTCATCTTGGAATCAATTTCCATGGATGATCATATTAAATGGTCTAAATTGTTTACTTCCTTGTAAATACCCCTCCCTAGTCTAAGATGTTCACCTTGGAAACCTTTCCTTGGATGAATATCATCTAGACTTAAATATTTAGGTCACATAAAGATGTAAGAGATACACTTGAGCATAGATCTCAAGGATGGTCCTCCTTGTGGCCACCTTAGAGATCTTACTCTAAAATTGATACATCTTGACCTAGTCCTCTTGTTAATTTACTTTCATGTCATCCCTCATGTCCCTTTTTACATTACTAGTTTTTACTTGTTCATTTGACCTAAGGAATGGTCATCTTGGAATCAATTTCCATAGATGACCATCTTAAATGGTCCATAGTCTTTACTTCTTTGCAAATGTCCCCTCATAGTCTAAGATGTTCACCTTGGAACCATTTCCATGGATGAACATCCTTAAGACTCACAAATTAGGTCACACAAGATGTATAAGATACACTTGAGTATAGATTTCAAGGATGGTCTTCTTATGACCACCTTATAGATCTTCCTCTAAAGTTGATACATCTTGACCTATTTCTTGTATTGACAAACTTACTTTCATGTCAAATTCCCCTTCCCCCCAAGCAAATGAAATGCTTCTAAGTCCTAATGTACCCTCATGATGTCTTGATCTAGTAGATCACTATTAATCATGTTTAGTGATCACTAATCAAAGCCTAAGGAAAGTGGGGACAAGTATGGATGCAAAATTCAAATATCCTTTTTAGTTTACATTTTCTGTTGCAACTCCAGTTCTGATTCTGTAAATCCAGTTGACTTTTCAGAAATTACAGAATCAGACTGGAAAGCTGCCAAAAAGGAACCCTAGTGCCTTATCCGCGCGGACATGATTGAAACTCGTCCTAATCCGCGCGGACATAAATGTCACTGGCAGATAGTTTTTTTTTCAGTTCCTTTTCACTCGCAGAAGCACACTGTTTTGATTAATTCCAGTCCAGTCCAGTCAAACTGTTTATTCCTAGAAAATCCTTTGTTTGGTCAAACCCCCCTTTTGCAAAACACACACACACACACATACAAATGGTTTCAAGTTTGGAAGACTCGTTTACGAGGCATTTCGGGTGAACGTGCTAATCATTCTTCCCGGAGTGTAACGTGACTTCCGAACCCTTTTTCTCTTTTACGGACTTTTTTCAAAGTTTTGGCCCTAAACTAAAAACGGCGTGGCGACTCCGTTGATTTTCAAAAATCGGATACATCACAGTGGCGACTCCGCTGGGGACTTAATAAGCTTTTTTTTATGATAAAAAAAATGATACTTGGTATATAGGTGGAAACCATTAAGCTTTCCGTTACCGCCTCCTAACACGAGTCTGGGATAAACTATGGTCTAACAAAGCCACGTATCAGTATCATTTCAAACAAAAAAAAAGCTTTTGTGGGTCAAACTTCCGTCCTAATACTTGAAACCATTTGTATGTGTGTGTGTGTTTCCCCCATTTCGCGTTGTTATCATTTTGACCGTCCCGAAAAAATTAAAATTTTGACTGTCGGACCCATTTCCTTAACTGTTTGAATTTTATGTGCTTATGTGCTTACTTGCTTTCAAAAAAAAAATATTTTCGAAAATATTTTCAAAAAAAATCATTTTCAAAATCTTTTGCATGCATCATGCTCTTAAGACATATGTGAAAATTTCTATTTTACTCAGAAAAATAATTTAGACTGCCCGCACACTACGCGCACTTGATCTTACACTGCACACTACGTCCTTAACCCAGGAAAATCCCAGTAGCAACCCGTTTGGCCTTACTACGCCTCTCGGTGCAAGCACGGGACTACCCAAACATCCCTTGGAGCCTCGTGTTGACCATGCACTTGTCCGTGACACACTTTGTCCGAGACTCGGTTGGTTTTTAGTTTCGTCCGTGTCATGCCCTATCCGTGTATACACCGTGTCGGTCAAACCCTAGTTGACACGCCAGGTCAATATCCTTCGGAGACCCTAATCAGTCGAGGTCATGCCGATTTTCCGTCATGAACTTTGACCAGATCTTGACTAGCGCCTTGACTTTGACTTTGACTTGCACAACTTATGCACCGACTCCCGGCATGACACTGAGTCATCAAGGATTAACGATTAGACCATGTCTAATTACGACCTAAATGACGACGGGTCAAGATCAATTATGGACATTTATCAGTCAAGGCCATGCCGACTTTTCGTCAAGACCCTCGACATGATCTTGACCTTTGACGTCAGCTTTGCCCGTAATTTACATTGAATACGCGTTAAGACTCGATTACCCGCCAGACTTTAGGATCGTTTTTCTTTTTGGTCGGTGGGACCTGCTTGCCCTACAGAACCCTTGTTCGGGGTTACAGGTTGAGGGTCCGCAGGTGTAGTGAGGGGTCCCACTGATCCAGGACTTAGAGTAGTTTGCAAAAAGAAGAGCAATCTTTTCCAACCGCTTAGGGTTTAATAAGACACGTTTTAAGTAAACAAGAACAAATAACCGCATGTTGTATGAGCCCTGAGCCCAAACACCAACCTGTTTCGCTTTCCCGAGTCTGAACCACACCCTTTTGTGCCTTTCAAAGTAAGCAAAGTTTGGATCAAGATCCCGGGTCATCGTTTAGCTCAGTCGTTCCGGAATCAGATACTTCATTGATTCCTTCCTTCGCTTCAGCTCAGAGTTTCAGAATGGCCAGCTCAGAGGAGAACAGTGGGGGACGTACGACTCCGCCCCCTGAGAATCCGCAGAATGCCGAACAGTGGAATCAAATGCGGGAACAGATAAGACAACATCAAGAGGCTCAGATCAGTCAGTTATTAGAAAGTGTCAGAACCAACGGACTAGCAATTGTTCGCGACCCTAATGGAACCTTTACGGTCGGTGCGGGGATTGAAGCTAATTCCTTTCCTGGGCATGCCGACTACCGTCGAATGCCTTGCTTCCTTTCATGTGGGACTGCTAATGGGCCAAGCATGCCTCGGCCTATAACTCAGCCTGTCTCTCAGCCCCTACAGCTTGGTATGCCTCATCAATCTGGAGTTCGTCAGTTCAACACACCTCTTCCTCATCAAATCGGTACTCCTCAGCAGTCCGATCTAGGTGCCTCTCAGTTTTCACCTTTGGGTTTCAATCAGTTTGTTTCTGCCCTGCAGCTTGGAACGAGTCAGTTTACCACTTCTCATCCTCAGCAGCCCAATCTAGGTCACCTTGCTTCCATCAATCCTCAAGGCCCGCTTGCCCCTGTGATACCGCAAGCTCACACGAGCCGGCAGAGTTTTGTCATCATTTCAGCAAACCCGGCGTATCCTCAACATCCTTTTGTTCCAACCGCTCTGCAGTCTCAATTTCCTCACAAGTTTCAACAGTACCTACCAGTTTACGCTCTGTCTTCACACAATCAATTCGAGCCATGTGGTTACGTTCTAAGGCCCCAATATCCACTTGAGAGTGATGAGGCAAATCCAGTTACTTCAGGATTTCCATCTCTGCCCACCAAATCTAGTGAGTCCCCTTATCAAATTCACCAACCTCCTGATGCAAGTGTTATTGCGGTCACTAACAGTTCCAATGCTTTTGTCGATCCACATGATGCTCCATCTACTGATAGAGGCGGAAAAGTGATAAGTGGCGTGTCGGGTTCTGAGCGAGAGTGCAGCAGGGAGCCAGTGATCCGCAAAGACAGCAATACCGGCAATACTATGATAACTTCGGGATACCTTTGAGCAAGGTTTTTGAGAACTTAGTAAATCAAGGTCTCCTCGAACCCATAAAAAAATACAAGCCCAGAATCCCCAATGCCAACTTGGACGTAGCCGAGCACTGCCATTACCACAATCATCATGGCCACATAACCGACAACTGTATAGCTTTGAGAAAGGCAATTCGGGGGCTGATTAAAGAAGGCAAGCTCGAATGCCCTAGTGGGCCAATGCAAATGAGCTATGTGTATAATGGTCCCCCTAGACAACGACGTCAACCTTTCGGTGACTTTGGAATGCCACATCAAGTCAGGATGCCTCTGCAGTTTGGTAAAGGTCATTTTGGGTCTTCCCAGCAACGATGCAGAATGCTTTGCGATCCACAGTTTGATCTAGGGCAGCAGTCAGGGATGGGTCAGTTCAGCGCCCCTCAATAGCAGTCGGGTATTCCTCCTAAGAATGGTACATGTCAAGTAACTCCTGGCGTCTCACAAGCGGTTCGAACAGAAAGGTTTGAAGTCGGTTCTATCACTCTCACTCAAAACAACCAGCGCATTGCTGAACCCTCTCAAACAAATCCAGATAACCATCAAAATCCTCCCGTATTCACTTCCTTCTCTCAATATGCTCAGTCATCAAGTTTCGTCCCCGTGACTTTTTCGACCCATTTCTTCGGACAACTTGTATTTGCTCCAGTACGCTCCATAGCCTCGGAAATCCCTCCACTTCCACCAGTATCGTGGGCACATAACTGATCACTGCCTCGGTCTGCGGTATGGAATTCAGAAGTTAACAGAAAATGGAATGCTCAAGCGTCCTGGCAGTCCAACAATGAAGAGTAGCTAGACTAGGGGCTACCCATCCTTAAATTAAATTAAAATATTAAAACAATCTTTTAATCAACCTTCGTAGGTTCTAGTACTTTCTTCGTTCAATCAAGTCCTCATCGGACATTGTAGTTAATCTTAAATTTTCTATAAAAGTGTCTTTTTTTCTTTTCTTGCTAGACTCGAGACATTATTTGCATACCCACATTACATTACATTTAATGAAATAGTTTTATTTTAAATGATCACTCGCATTGCTCAACAAATAATCTCTTGAAATGATTAAGATTTTAATTAATTGGTGTGAGAAAGTCAACTAATGCCCTCCCTATACACTTTCCTTACCTCACAAAGGCCTCCATCAAGCCATACACTTTCCAAAACATGTCCTCACCATCACCTTGACCAAGTCAACGACAACGGCAACATCAAGGAACAACAAAAGGTCACTCAGCATTAAAAGATTGACCCTATGTCGACAACAATCTAGGGGCTTGCCTTTGCCCTCACGTGCATCAAGAAAGTTCAAGAAGAGGCTTGCCTTCATCTTCAAAAAAAAAAAAAAACGCTCAAGCAAAAGCTTCAAAAAAAAAAAAAAACCTCAAGCAGGAGCTTCAAAAAGAAAAAAATGAGGCCAAGGACCCAGCACCGTCGATCAGAGGCTTGACATATGGGCAAAATTAAAGCCCGAAGAACGGAAATTGTCAAAAACAAGGGAGCAGTTAAAGCAATGGCAAAAATATATCATAAGCCCTTAAGCTGCATTCAAAATCTTTCTCCCCCGATGAAAGACGACGATCAAGAAGCAATGGAATCGCTGAAATAGCTGTCAAAAATGACTTGTCAAGGAATCATCTCAAGCCTTTTCACAAAAGGGACCATAAAATATTCATACCCTTTCCCAAAGCCAAACATAGTTCAGCCTGAACTACGGCGACCTGAGCTCCTTATATTAAGGGGAACGTAGGCAACCAGAAATGGTTCGGTCATAAACACATTCAAATTCCATAAATTCGATCTCCTCAATGACCTCTCCTATACACAATCTTTCTTCACAATTCGCCAACTTTGATTCTTGGTATTGGTCGACTTTCTCCTCATGATTAATCAAAATGTTTGTTCATATCGAGATTAGGGGTTGAATAACCCGAACATTAATAAAGGATTTTAAGCAATCTTGTGATCATTTCTGAATAAAACATATTTTCAGATGTCTCGACAAGTCTTCTTTTTCTACACTATAGGAAAAATAGAGCCAAACACTGATTTTCTGTCAGCAGGGGCTTCCATACACTTTTACAAACCTTTCTACACTTATGCTCTCTCAAAAGAGTCAAACCCAAAGCGAGTTCTTTTGTGCCTTCATCAAATGAGATCATCAAATAATACAAATCGGGAATTCGTCCCCACTCTTTGAAAATATGCCCCTTGCAGGTATACATTTCTAAATTGTCTTTCTTTTACATTTTCTTTCGGTTGACTGATTGACTAAAGAAAATAATAAAGTAAATATAGAAGGATGGGTTGCCTCTTTTGCTATACGGAAATTCAATTTGCATTAGAGCTGCATTGGACTCCTTGAGGTGGGGATTTGGTCAAGTCATTTATTTAAAGTGGGGCTTCTCTGGTCATGCCGGGTCCACGCTGGTTCTTCACTTCGCTACAAGGTAGGTCGGGTCTTTGTTTAGACTCATTTCAGGATCAGTTTGCAATGCCTATCAGGTTGAAGCCTCATTAATTATGTCAGATTCACAATCATGAGGCTGAGGCTTTACCAAGTCGCTTCTTCAAAATCGAGACTTCGCCAAGACATCTCTTCAGACCAAGGCTTCGCCAAGCAAAGGGAGATTGGATCGCCATGTTGGTCATGGGCTTGTCAAGTGCAGTTCTTTGATGTCCAAGGACCAGGGATTCATCATAATTCTATGGCTAATATTGAAGTCCGAGTCCATAAAACTCCTTGTACCAATCAGAATGAGGTGTTGATGATCATTTTTGGAAGATATCAGGAATTTTGGTTTGACGATTGCCCTCAACACCGATGGGACTTTCACGGTAGAAGAGGAAGAGGATCCCCATCCCTCTCTTGGTCAGACAAACTACCACCGGATGCCACCACCTTCCTCATATGGAACCTCCACCGGGCCACACTCATCTCAACCTGTGAATCAGCCATCTTTTCAGCCTAAGTCTGGTATACATTCACAGTTCGGTTCGGGACAGTCGTTTGTGGAAACAAATTGAATTCAGTCCGATTTTGGCTAGTATGGTGTGCCTCAATGCAGTCGGGGTCAGCTCGATATGTCGCAGCAGTTTGGTATGCCTCAGCAGTTCGGTACAGATCATTCAGGGGCTTCTCAGTTACATCAGCTTGGTATGACTTCTCAGTTAGGTTTGGGACGGCGGTCAACTATGGATCTGTTTGAACTTCTCAGCCCCTGCAGTTTGGAGTGCCTCAATAGCAACCTAGTTCAAGACAGCCAGTCCCCGGCACCGCACAAGTCTCACAAAATCCCTTCATGACTGCCTCCACGGGACAACAAACCCCTAATCCCACTCTCAGTCGCCCAGACTACACCAGAATGCCACCACTAGCCTCCTATGATACCACTACCAGAGCCCCTGCTCCTAAATCTATGGGTCAGCCAGCTCCTCAGCCACAGCCCAGTGGCCCCGTACAGTCCGACGGGACAAGCCAGTTTGTCGTCCCTCAGTGGGGACAAAGTCAGTATGAAATTTCCTCCCATGGTTGGGGACACCTCGGAATACCACAACAAGTTGGGATCCCTTCACGATGCAGCACGGATCGGTGTGGGCCTTCCACAACAGTTCAGAGTGCCGCAGCAACAGTCTGGAATGCCGCCGCCACAGTTTGGTTTAGGGCCAAAATCAGGTGTCCCTCCTCGAAAGCTTGATGCGGTTTGGCGGCTCCCAGCGCCTCACCGGCCTCCACAAACCCGTTCCTCGCTCAAGGCCACTATGGGCGCAAGCCCCCATCCCCGTCTCATCGAGAATCACGGGACCACGAGTATCCTCCCAATTATACACCATCACCTCGGCCGGGCATGCGGTTCAACAACCAAGGGCCACGACCCGCATTTAAGTTTCCCTTTATAAGTCTCGCAGGAACCCAGAGCTACCGGCCACTTACAGTCCTGCCACCACCCTCCTTGCCCGTTAGGAATCAGTAATAGGCCACTGGATTCTATCCTTATGCTCAGGCTCCTACTTACACTCCCAGGGTAATTTAGGCCAAGGGCAGGTTTACACCTATGCCCCAGGCCTTGCCATCCTTTCCACCAGTGTGCCGCCAATGGTAACCCCTCTCTCCAGCACGATCACCGGCTTTAACACTCTGGCTCCACCACTGGACCCTCATCCAGCTTGGTTCATGGAACATCATAAGGAAATGAAAGCGCAGGTTGTCGAGCTGACAGGAAAGAAGGCCGCCCTCCGGCCCACATATCCCGATTCCATTATGCCTCTACCGCACAAGTTCGTGATGCCTAACCTGGAACTGTTTGATGGAACTGCCTGTCCCAAGATCCACCTTGACACCTACAAAGCCAAAGGATGCACAAACCAGCAGTTGGCTGACTACTTCAGTCTCTCCTTAAAACTAAGGGCTCTAAAGTGGTTATTTCGGTTGAAACCCGAGTCCAGGGACACTTGGGAACAGATCACCAACGCCTTCATCGAAAAGTACAAAGCCAACCTGGAATGGGAGACAAATCGGGTAGACTTTCAAACAACTATGCAACGCCCTGAGGAGAACATCGGTGATTTTTTACAAACGTTGGAACCTTAAGTTGAGTGAAATGACTAGCCCTCCTTCTAATGAAGAACAATTGGACATCTTTCAGTCATGCCTGGAAGCCTCATTTGGGAACGTCCCTCAGTAACTTCCCCTATCCAGATTTGCGTGCAATGGTCAGTTCTGGGGCTAAAATGTGACCAACAGCAAGCCGCTACTCCTACTTATCGGTACCAAGCTTCTGCCTCGAATCCAGCTTCTGTCCTGCCCAAAAAGGCAAGGAAATAATTAACTACACAGCCAGGATTGCAACAATGCCACTCCTTTTGTGCCAAGGAAAGGCGATGTGCCCAAGCCGCGAAGTCTAAGGTTTGAAGATTTTGGAATGCCTCTGAGCGAAGTCTTTCAAGGACTTGTGAAGGAAGGTCTGATCAGACCTTTGGACAACTATCAGCCCATGGATCCCAATGTCCCTTTGGACACAACTAAGCACTGTGCTTTCCACTAGTACCATGGGCACATTACTAATAATTGCATGCTCCTGAAAAGGGCGATGTGAGAACTGATCGAAAAGGGTAAGTTTGAGATACCCGAAGGGCCCAACACATCCGACAATCCCTTCCCTAAGAATAACCATAGGGTGAATATGATTGAAGCCATGAGCAAGCCAAATGCCACTATGGCTAACAGTTTCCATATGGAAGACACCTTTCGAAGGGAGGATTCTGGTTGCATAGTTGTTGTCAATTTCACCTCGAGGATTCTAGTTGCATAGTTTTTATCAAAGATGGGTTTCTCACTTCATGATGTAATTCTGCAATGAATCTGTGGTTACATCAACTTCACCTCGAGGTCTCTCACGTTGATCAACCGGCTCGGTACTTCATCAATATGTCAGTTTTACAGCCAAACCATTAATTGGACCTCTGCCGTGACGCTTTGTCGAACCTGGGGGCTTCATCAAGTCATTAAGAGAAAGCTTACGTGGCTTTCGTCATGTCATTTCCTCGGAATGGGGCTTTTTCAAGTCACACCTATCTTCAGAAGAAAGGTCTAGTCATCTCAACAACTATCTTGGAGTTTCAGCTTTAGAACTTGGTATATGGCAACTCCCTGCATCATCAAAGGTTAAGAACTGGGGATCTCCTCATATGAGCATTTCGCCAAGTCATTCTCCAAATTTATGTCAAGTCACAACTAACCCAAGCGAAAGAGGGTTCATTCATATCAATGTACTTTTGATTCTAGAGCATGTCAGCATCAACTTCAAATGTCCGAGACTGAAAAGAAATTTCAATCGAGACCCGGGGTTTAAATCCAATTTCATCCCAAGATCAAAATTGAGATCCCCATGATACTACTGACCTACAACAAAGACCTCATCAATGACCTGCAGTTCAGTCCGCAACCAAAGGATATCACCCCACCTGCTTAAAACTTGTCCCAAACAGTCCACAACACATACAAACCCTCTCACCACCATGCATCCCCACAAAAGTCTCCCAAGGGCTCATGTAGCATGCACAAAACATGAATCAGTAGAGCAAACCTAAGAGGTTGTTAATCATTTTGGTTCTATTCATGCATTCACCATAAATGTCATATTTGCATTCGTCCCTCTACTAACAAATGTAGAAATTCAAGCACGAAAGAAAAGTTTTCCATAACTACCTGAAGCCTCTCCGCAGCAAGGATGGTCTCCACCGAAGCGTAATTCCAATGAATTCAACAGAACTGCCCAGGCACCTCAAGTCAGCACCATCTTTGTTTCAAATACCTCAAATTCAGATACCTCAATCTTGCATCATCTTAGCCTCAGACACATCAAGTCAACATCATCTTGGCCCCAGACCTACATCAGCTTCATTTCAAATGCCTCAAGTCTGTGAAGACATCCCCCAATTGAAATTACCCGGATCCGAGCAGGCCTCGCGGCCCCGGCATCTGGCATCTTTCGCGTTGGAGGTGTCTCGCCGTTTGTTTTCGCATTTGTAGAGTCGCCACGCCGTTTTTATTAAGCCCAAAACATTGAAAAAGGGCATCAGTTTAAAGATAATTTTAAACCGTTTTTGTGTGATGAGATTTTGAGTTCGGAGGTCAGATGACTCCCCGGGAAGAGAATATTAGAATATTAGAGCTCACCCGAGTAGCCTCGTAAAACGAGTCTTTCGGATACCCCTAATATCCTTTAAATGTTGTGTGTGTGTGTGTGTGCTTTTAAAAATGCATGCTGTATCGGATGTCTACATTGTATGCTATGTATGAAAATGTATTGAAATAGTAATGGAAGGAAGCCTTACCAATGTTGGTTCGCGTCATCTTCCGGCAGGGAATGGTGTTTGAGGTCGGAGTAGCGTTCGGTACGGATCGGGATTGCCGGGAGGGACCGGTTGTCGCGGACGGAGGTTTCGGCGTGAGTTGAGGTTGTAGGCTGCGTTCGGGCGAGAGGTTCGGCATGCGTGGGGATCGTCGGGATCACTCGGGCGAGAGGTTCGCGTGCGTGGGGATCGTCGGGATCACTCGGGCAGAGGTTCGGCGTGCGTTGTGGTGGCGGGAGTCACTCGGGCGAGTTTCGGCGTGATTTGGGATCGTCGGTTTGACTCGGAAGAGCCGGGACACAGTGGAAAGACCAGTGCGAGGCCTCGGAGTACCACGAGGGGCCTCGGAGTACCTCGAGAGTGCCTCGGGCGGCGCGGAGAAAAGCGTCTCGGGAGCGCTCGGGGAGGCTTCGAGAAGCACCACGAGGAGCTCGGAGAAGGCCTCGGAAGGATCCGAAAGGGGCGGGAGTGCCTCGAGAGGACTTAGAGGGGAGCCGAAGGCTAAGGGAGGAAGAGAGAAGAGGGAGGTGTGTGAAAATGAGGAGGGGGAGCCCTCTATTTATAGTAAAAATTTCGGAGCAAAGAGGTCCGTACGGACCTTCTTGGTTATCCGAATTTTGGATTTCCTCGATTTGAGGGAATGCGCAATGATGGAGAATATTACGGAATGATGGTGTTCCACTGAGCAATAAGGTCCGTACGGACCATCTTGCATGCTGAGAGGTCCGTACGGACCAACTCTGCGAGGAAGTAATCATTTTCCGGGATTTGAGGAATATTGTGGACTTTAAGGGGATTTAGTAATCATTGACACAAAGAGGTCCGTACGGACCTTAATTGCTTTACGATTTCTGAAAATTCCCGAAAAGGTCCTTTTGTCCCTTTTTATCCCGGAAGGCTCCTCCCTTGGTTTGGTTGGGGGTTTGAGAGGGTTTTGAGAGGGTTTTGAGTGAGAGAGGTCTACGAGACTGCGTGGATGAGTCTCGCGGTGTTTCCCGTGTGTTTGAAAGGGGGTGATCCGGATTGGGGTACTTACGGAAGCCCTCGACGGCGTCACTTATGAAAGAAGTGGGGTCGCCAGATAAGATAAGGGTCCTAATAGGATCGCGTCTTTGGGAGAGGAAGTGGAGTGAGGGTCGATGTGAGGACGTGGTGGTGTCCTTTTGTGTGGCCAGTTTAGGTCAATAATTTGGACCACTGTGATAGGATTCCTACGTATCCACAGCGGGAATCAAGCACAGTCGTAGTTCGGGTGTGGGGTGAGTGTTTTGTGAATGCGGGCGTGGTGGTGCCACTGAAGTGTCGTGTGACCGCCGAGGTCATGGGTGAGACGGGGTGGTGTCTGGGTGACCGCATGGCAGGTCGATGTGGAGGACGTGGTGGTGTCTAGGTGGCCAGTATAGGTCGATGGGTGAACCTGTGATAAGATTCCTACGTATCCACAGCGGGAATCAAGCACAATGGGTCGTAGTTCGGAGGTCGTGAATTTGTGAGTGCATGTGGGCGTGGTGGTGCCCTGAAGTGTCGTATGGCTGCCGAGGTCGATGGTAAGGACGGGGTGGTGTCCTAAGATGTGGTGACCGCCGAGTCAATTGTGAGGACGTGGTGGCGTCTGGGATGGAAATTTTACGATTTTCCTAATCGGGTGGTTTAAGGCCTTCGGGCGGAGATAGAGTGAGGACTGAATCGTCTTCGGTGCGGTTGGTGCCACGGCCCCAGAGGACTTTGAATCGTCATGACGGCGGTTGGTGCCACGACTGAGAGGACTTTGAATCGTCATCCGGCGGCGGTTGGTGCCATGGCTGCCAGAGGACTTTGAATCGTCGTCATCGGCGGTTGGTGCCACGGCCCCGGAGGACTTTGAATCGTCATCGGCGGCGGTTGGGAGCCACGGAGGACTTTGAATCGTCATCGCCGGCGGTTGGTGCCACGGAGGACTTTGAATCGTCATCGCGGTTGGTGCCACGCCGGGAGGACTTTGAATCGTCATCATCGGCGGTTGGTGCCACGCTCGGGAGGACTTTGAATCGCATTCATGGCTGGGTGCCACGGCGGAGGACTTTGAATCGTCATCTGGCGTTTGATGTAATGCGCGAGACTTTGAATCGTCTTCTAGCCGCATTTGTGGATGTTATGCGCGAGGACTTTGAATCGTCTTCTAGCCGCGTTTGATGTAATGCGCGAGGACTTTGAATCGTCTTCTAGCCGCGGTGTGTGGATGTAATGCGAGGACTTTGAATCGTCTTTTAGCCGCGATTGTGGAGGCGTGGCCGCCTTGTGCTTCGAGAGGCGTAGATGCCTTTGTGTTTTTGCATGTTGAGTAGAAGGTTGGACTTACGATGACTACTTAGGTGTTTGCGTTGCCGTTGAAGTGGCAAGGATGACGGTCGCATTGCTTCACCATTTGGCGTTTTGGAGGCGCTTCGTGCCTTGTGTACTCGGAGGTGTTGGTTCTTCGTGTGCTTGTTTGCTTGAGTGGGCAAAGATAATGAGCAAAGATGATAGTCGGTCTTCTGCAGTCTTGTATTTAATTCCCTTTGCTTGTCTTGGGAAGGAGCTCGGGCTTACTTTTATGGCCGGTGCTTGCGCTGCCGTTGAAGTGGGCGAAGTTCGGGCTTACATGACCGCCGGTGCTTGAATTGGCTGAGGATGCGTGACCCTTGTGCAGGCCCTATTGAAGAATGAAGATGACTTGGGACCTCCAGGTGGTTGAGTTTGTCGTTGGCGTTTGGGCGTCTTGTGCCTTGATATTCGTCTTTGGGAGGTGTTGGCTCCTTCTTGCCCAGATTGAGCGGGCGGTGGTTGGATTGCCGTTGGTAGTGGGCGAGGACCGGTCTTACGTTGATGTCCGGGGATTGAGTTGCCGTTGAAGTGGGCGAGGACCGGTCTTACGCTGATGGCCGGTGATTGAGTTGCCGTTGAAGTGGGCGAGGACCGGTCTTACGCTGATGGCCGGTGATTGAGTTGCCGTTGAAGTGGGCGAGGACCGGTCTTACGCTGATGGCCGGTGATTGAGTTGTCAGCCGTTGAAGTGGGCGAGGACCGGTCTTACGCCGTGATTGAGTCTCCGTTAAGTGGCGAGGACCGAGTCGGCCGACGATGGCCGTGGTGATTGAGTTGCCGTTGAAGTGGGCGAGACGGTCTTACGCCGATGGCCGTGATATTGGTGCTGCCGTTGGAGTGGGCGAGACCGGTCTTACGTTGATGGCCGGTGATTGAATTGCCGTTGAAGTGGGCGAGACCGGTCTTACGTTGATGGCGGATTGGTTGAATCGTTGGAGTGGGCGGGCGAGGTCCGGTCTTACGCTTGACGGCCGGTGGTTGAATTGCCGTTGAAGTTGGCGAGGTCCAGGTCTTACGCCGATGGCGGGGATTGAGTTGCCGTTGAAGTGGGCGAGGCCGGTCTTACGGCCTGATGGCGGGGATTGAGTTGCGCGTTGAAGTGGCGAGACCAGGTCTTACGCCATGGCCGGTGGTTGAATTGCCGTTGGAGTGGGCGAGACCGGCTACGTTGATGGCCGGTGGTTGAATTGCCGTTGGAGTGGGCGAGGACCGGTCTTACGTTGATGGCCGGGGATTGAGTTGCCGTTGAAGTGGGCGAGGACCGGTCTTACGCTGACGGCCGGTGGTTGAATTGCCGTTGAAGTGGGCGAGGACCGGTCTTACGTTGATGGCCGGTGGTTGAATTGCCGTTGAAGTGGGCGAGGACCGGTCTTACGTTGATGGCCGGTGGTTGAATTGCCGTTGGAGTGGGCGAGGATCGGGTCTTACGCCGATGGCCGGGATTGAGTTGCCGTTGAAGTGGGGCGAGGACCGGTCTTACGCTTGATGGCCGGTGGTTGAATTTGAAGGGTTAGGGACCATTCTCGCACTCGATTTGGCTGGAAAAGGCCTTAGGACGCCGGGGGGCAAAGATTATAAGGGCGTGAAAGTAATTTGGCCACCCCTCGCAAAGAGGTCCGTACGGACCAACTCTGGTTGCAAAAGAGTCCGTACGGACCACTTTGGTTTACCAGGTTCCTGTGTTTTGGCCAGGTTTAAATGCCGAGGCTCCTTCATTTCTTCTTCTTCGGTTCGTGAACCGAGAGAGAGAGAGAGAAAACCTCCATTGTTAACCAAAATCCCCCATTTTTCTTAGCTTGAATTGCTTGCCATGGCGGAAGGATCTCGAAGGAGTCGTCGTCAACGTAGTCAAGAGGTGGTCGAGCAACGGATGGAGCTCAAAGGAATTGGATTTCGTTCGTTCCATCTTCGAAGAACCCTGGATGTTTTGTATCCGAATCCGGAGGTGCACAATCGTCGCTCCATGAACGTCGGGGAGGTAAGAAATCTGTTCCGTTTTGATTCCCTGCTCGAATTTTTGAATGCTAGAACTAGGTTTTAGTTTTTCGCATTTTTGAATTTTTTTTTTTGTTATTATTTTATGCCTTTTTGTGAAATTCTTGATGAATTGTTGAAAATGGACATGTAAAAATTGTGGGTATGTGTATTTTGTGCAGAAATGTGTAGATTAGCTCTTATTTGTGAAAATAAAGTGCCTATCTAGTGAATTGCATGCTTTGGTGTTTTGTACCTAATGCTATTTATGTATGTACATTATGAGAAAAATTATCGTGTAGTGATAATTTTTGTGAAAAAATGTGACACGTGCCGTGTTTTGTGACGGGTTATATGTGAAAGTGTGTGCCGTGTAGGGACGGATTTTTTTTTTTGTGTTATGCATATGTGTCGTGCCGTGTTTTTGGGTGACGGACTCTGTGGGGAAAATATGTGCAATATGTGCCGTGTTGGGACGGATTTTCTTTTGAAAATGTGTCGTGTAGGGTTTAATCCCCCTTTTTTTCTTTTGAGAAAATGTGTACAAGTGTGTGCCGTGTTTTGTGACGGACTGCATGGGAAAAATTATATGCATGATATATGTGAAAATTATGTGCATTATATGTGCATTATATGTGAAAAATATGTGCATTGTGTGCCGTGTTTTGTGACGGGTTACATGGAAAAATTATATGTATAATGTATGTGAAAATTATGTGCAATATGTGCCGTGTTTTGTGACGGGTTATATGTGCCTTTATATCAAGTATTGTGATTGACGTACCTTTGCTGTGTTTACATGCAGGATGCGGGGCTTATGGCCGGGAAGGCCAAGAGGATGAAGACTCGGGGATCGCTCGAGGCTGTTGTGGAGCTATGGCCGGATGCCCGATATTTCGTGGACGGTAGGCCGAGTCCCCGGAGGCCGGTTTATGCTTACGGCCTAGGTGTGTTCGTTGAGAACCCTGGCCGGAGTGTGACACGAGGAAGAACAAGAGTGTCTTCTGGGTTTATCCGAGTATTGGTGGGATACCACCCACACCTTCCACCCAGTGGGGCGAGGTGACGGTGACGCCCGACGATTTTGCTATTACAGGCTCTCCTTGAAAAGGAGGGCCTGTGTGAGTGGAGAGACATGATCTACGATGATGTGCCACCGAGCTGCTGGGCTTTGAGCCTCGTCCTCGCGAGGGCCTGGGATGTACTGGCGACGTGGAGCCGAGGATCACGGCCAAACATTGGGGCCTACATCCGGTGCAGCCGGGTGACGGCGGAGCAATTGGCGCGCTCCTTTTTGTGGTATGCACCGTTGTCCGAGGGACTTTGTTCTCGAACCACGCGGCTCACAGCCTCCCTTTGCTCGTTGGAGAGCTTGATTGTCTGGATAGGGTCTCGCGACATTGCTTAGGGCGAGGCAGCTTGGGCCGAGCTCTACTTCTCCTTGGACCGGTTTAGTCTGGGTGGGCCGGTTCGTTGGCTGTTTTGACTTTGCTGGAGGTACGAGTTTATTGCCGTTTTTCTTGATTTAGCAACTTGTCTTTTCTCCATTGTCTTTGCTTACCGAGCCTTCTCTCGTTTTTGTCACGGTGTGGTTTTATGAGGTTTTCCAAGTGCTTCCCGTGGGATAGGGATCCGGGGGCCGCGTCGCTGCATCCTCGCTATGCTGCCGGGCTCTGTACGGCGAGGAAGAGGAGGACCAATGGGAAGCTCACCATCGCCTACTTCGGGATGTGCGGGAGCGTCTGGAGAGAGATAGCCGTGAGGGGTTTGTCTTGTTCCCGTGGACTCGGTATGAGGGAGATGAGTTTGAGGGGGCTCCCGAGGTGACAGCGCGCGGAAGATGCCGCGGGGCTTGACTTGTGATGTCATGTATCCGGGGAGCGGGTCTTCCAGCATGGCCCCGGTGTGCTTCCCGTGGCTCCGAGGGACCCTCCCTTTGGGATGCTTGATTCCCGGATATGGATGTGCTTGACTTCGAGAGGTACCTTGGCGGTGTCGGTGCGCCGAGGAGTTCATTTTATATGGAGAGGAGTACGGGGCCTTCGTGAGGAGGAAGCCGAGGACGCCGCAGTGCCGGCGCGGAGAGAGAGGCCGCCCGCAGCTCCCCTGCAGGTTCCGATGCCGGACCGGATTTCACGTACGTCCGCGGGGACGGATCGAGGAGGAGGGTGTCTGTACCTGCTCCGAGCTGTGCTCCGCCGCATACCGAGTGGATCCGACGGATCGGTGAGTGTGCCACTCTTTTCCATCTTGGCATCTTTTCTCGTATTTTTCTCTTTTTGTTGTTGAGTATAACCGCATTTGATGAGCGTTTCCTTGGCCGCTTGTTGGTGCAGTCCCGGGAGAGCCTATGATATGCCTTTGACTCGCCGTTACGTGGCGATGCGCTCCTTTGCTAAGAAGATGGCGTCGAAGATGTCTCGCCGGTCTCGCGACGCCGTGTGCCGCCGCACGAGCCTATGCCTTCGAGGCATTCTACGTGGACGTTCCTCCGCCTAGAGCCGAGCCGGAGCCGCAAAGCTAGAGGGACCTTTGAGGGGCGGCATAGCATGGATGCCGGACATCTTCGGGAGCCGCAGGCCTTCGAGGGAGCAGCCCTTTTATCGCCCATGCCTCCGCACGGCGCACAGGGTGAGGGTTCCTCAGAGCCTTCTTTCTTCGATCCTTTCGCCGAATTTGATCCTTCCGAGTACTTTTCGTGGGAGCCTCCGGCGGGTGCTCGGTATTCCGACGACGAGGATGTGACGGGTGAGTTCGCTGGGATGCCCGACTTCTCTCTGGAGGACCTTGGCGAGGATGATGATGCTGAGGATTCTGATTAGTATTTGCTTTCCCTCTTTTCATATCCCTCTTTTTTTTTTGTTTAGCAAATGTACATTTATTGGGTACTGTAATAAAAACACATACGTATTTGCACGGCAAACAAAAGATTTTATTTTAAGATGTAATGTCATATTTTTGTGATTCCCGTGAATTGTCCTAGAAATTGTTGCTATTATTATTTTTATTTTTTGTGCATGCCACGTGAGCCGAGAGTGCATTTGTGGGTAGTGTATGTTTGCCGGGAATGGCTTTGGCCGTTGTTTGGGCGCTTTGGAGCAAGGTTTTGTCGAGGACAGTGGTTTTTGTACCGTTTGCCGGGGAAATGGGTTCTGCTTTGCAAGGAGGTCCGTACGGACATACTTAGCATGCAAAGAGGTCCGTACGGACCAACCTTGCTTTGGGAAGGACATAAATGCTTTCCAAAGGTCCGGTTCTTCCTCATTTCCCATTTGCACCATTTTCGAGCTTTCTTCCCCATTTTCTCTAGGAACCTCCATTTTTGCCATGGATTCTTCGTGCGTCCCTAGAATTTTGCCGAGGCTTTCGCAGAGAGGCAAGCACACTTCCTCGAGCAGCAAACGTGGATGCGGCGCCGTATGAGGCATCGAGACGGGCTTTCGAGGTAAGGTTTCGTCTTTGCTCGGCTTTGGTCTTTTAAGGAGTTGGTTCCCGATTGGGATTTGTTGCGGGCGGCCGCGAAGTTCTCGGGATGTTAGGAGGCACGTGCATCAAGCTTCCTACAATGAAATGGTGCCCACTTTTGAGGATTTTCGGCTTTGATTGGAGGACCTGAGGTGGAGGCCATCTCGCTTCCTTTGATTGGTGGTGTGAGCGTGAAGCTTGCAGACTTTCTTCGTGCTTCGTTGGAAGAAGTGCAGGCATGATCCTTGATTCGGGTCATATCGACATTTCGAGCCGCCGGAGCGGTTCATGGTTGATGATGAGAGTGACGTCTCTTGGGATGTATTTGCCTTGTGCGTGATGGCGACAGCTTTTACGGTCGCCTCCCTTGGCATTTGCGATGGCGCTTTGCTAGATGTGGTAGGGCACCGCAGAGCCGGAGAGGATATTGTCCCGTTGGTGCCGGGGGAGACTCTTCATGGTATCGATCGTCCGGCGACTAGGGATCGTTTTATGAGAGGGGGAAGCCCCGCTTTGCTCACCTTGTGGCCGCGAGAGAGACTTCAGGCCATGCCCGAGGCTCCGACGTCGTTTAGCCCGTGGTCATTTGCTCGCCGACCTCTTGTGTTGGATATGGATCGCCCGCTCGGGAGAGATGGATGGCACATGGTACGCATCGATCCGCCGGTGGGTTCCGCACCGGAGGATTGAGACCAGGAGGATCTTGGCAGAAGGGTCCTACGTTGTCGAGTTCCAGTTTGTCTTGGTCCTCCTTCTATATTCCGTCGCTTGTTTCCCGGCAGTTTGGGATGAAGCAGAGCCTTTGTTGGGCCGGGATGACCTTGCTACTGCGGAGGTAGTTCCTCTTTGTATGGCAAGCCTTCAGGTGCCTTCTTGTATTGTCTCGAGGGTATGGAAGTATTCCGCTTTCCCTCCCGTGGTACTCCTTAGACGTCGGGAGCGTTGTATTGACGACTCGCATCCGGCCCGAGTATGAGCAACAGATGTTGGGCCCCAAGTGGTCTTGGAGAGAAGGCGTGTAGCGATTCTGGGACCCGGTTGCCGTAGTAGCTATTGCCTTAGGAGTGCCGAAGCACAGTCCGACCCTTTGGATGTGACGGGAGACACTTTGTTTGACTACGAGACTAGAGTTGACCGACCGACAGGAGAGGTCCTCTTTACACTCGCAGGGAGGAGATCCGAGCCGAAGCACGGGCGAATGAAGCCCCGAGAGCTCTTGGATTGTTTGACTCTACGGGAGGACCCCGTGATCTCTGACCGAGAGACGCAGAGTTGGTTCACGTGGGAAGCGAAAGAAGACTCGCGCAGGGGACGAGGGAAGAAAGGAAAGAATGGCGAGGGACAAGCGCGGATGGCGCGGAATGACCTCCTAGGTATCCATTCATTGCATTGCAAACACATTATTAGTTAAATGTATTAAAAGTCAGTCTTTTAGCATGTTGTGAACTTGAGAGTAGACCGTGCTTGAACTCATCAAGAAATGTTGTAACCGTTAGTGATTTGTGATTTACTTTTAAAGCTTTGTCAAGACGCAAGATCTCTTGTTTGCCTTTGCTTCTGTTGTGCACTTTGTCGGCGTCCATCTTTGGACTTTTCTGTTGCATTTGCGGGCTGACGATGCAGGCCACGGCCGCAATCCACTTTTCTTTGAGGCTTTGTGCTTGGGCTGAGAGGTTGAATGCTCCCTTGACAAGTCGTTCTGACGGTCTTTTTCGCAGCTTCCTTGCCTCTTGTTGGCGTCGGGCTCTTGATCTCAATTTCGCAGCTTCTGCTTGAGCTTCTTTTATTTATTGTTTTTTTTTGTGAGCCCTTGCTCGAGCTCTCTTTTCTTTTTTTTTTATTTCTTTTGTGAGCCCTTGCTCGAGCTCCTTTTTTTTGTTTTTGAAGCGCATGAGAGTGACCCTGGATGTCCTTTGATGTTGCCGCCGTCGTTTGACTTGGTCAAGGTGACTGTCGGGGCGTGTTCTTGAAAAGTGCGGAGCTTGATGGAGGTCTTGATTGACATTCAAACTTTTGACTTTTTTGTGTATTTTTAGACCGGACCAATTTAGGTTGCCTACGTCTCCTGACTAGAGGGCTCAGGTCTGCGTAGTTCGACACTACATGGAGTGCCAAGAGATGCACAAATGTTCTTCTTCAGGGCGAAGTATCTGCGAAGTTTGCTTCCGTTGACCGGATTCATGAAGGGATTGCCGTCTAGGTCTCGCCAGCCTTCATGGCGCTCCGGAGAAGATCTTTTGAACCACGAAAGGGCCGATCCATGTGGGTTCCCATTTTCCCAAAGTGGGTTGGTTCGAGTGGGAGGCTTTTCTTTGAGTACAAGGTCACCTTCCCCGATGTCTCGGGATTTGACTTTCTTGTCGAAAGCTCTAGCCATCCCGCTTTGATAGGCTCGGACGTGTTCCATGGCCTTTAGTCGTCGCTCGTCTAGCGAGCCAATTCGTCATGTCGGCCGGAGCCATTCAACTTCGTTGATGTCATTTTCCAGCGCTCGGAGTGAGGGAATTTCCACTCGATGGGAAGGACTGCTTCCATCCCGTAGGTCGGGGCAAATGGGGTTTCTCCGTGGTCGTTCTGATCGATGTGCGGTAGCCCCAAAGTGCAAGGTGCGGCTTCGGGCCAATCTCGTCCTCGGGTGGTCATTTTTCGGATGATCCGTTCGAGGGTTTTGTTTGCCGCTTCCACGGCGCCGTTTGTTTGTGGCCGTAGGGAGAAGATTTGTGACGTGTGATCTTGAATTCAGCCTTGTGCCAGCCCGTCGAATTCCCCTTCGAAGTGTGAGCCGTTATACGATATAACCTCATTTGGGATGCCGTATCGGCATATGATGTTTTCCTTGAGGAAATGCGCGACCTTCTTGGAGGTGAGTACCTTGTAGGACTTGGCTTCGACCCATTTCAGTGAAGTAGTCGATGGCTACTAAGATGAACTCGTGACCGTTAGCTGCCGGGCGGAGCGATTTTCCCCGATGACGCCATTCCTGGCAGGGCGGCCAAGGTGATAGTCATGCGGTAAGAGATCGCGGGCGGTGACGATTTATCGAGGTTGGAGAACCGCTGTGGCACTTTGTCAAATTTTCCATGGACCGGACAAAGTGGATGCATCACCTCCAGTGGAGATCCAAAGAGTAGCCCATCCTTGAGAATGATTTTTGCATCGTGGCTCGGCGTTCATGCGGGGACACGCAAGCCCCATTGTGGACTTCTGCTCATGAACTTGGCTTGCTTCTTCTTGGCCGACGCAGCCGTAGGAGTGGCCCGTGGTAGCGTTTCTTGTATAGCATGTCCCCGAGGATGACGAAGTGAGAGGCGAGGCGTTTTAGGGCCATGATGCTCTTGGTTTTGACCCCTTCGTGTGTGGGTCTTCCTTGTTCATGAAGGTGGTTTCCCGCTCTTGAGGTATTGGAAGATCTGGTTATACCATGGCTCATTGACGGGCTTAGGTTCCGGTTCGATCTCACAACAAGATGGCAGGAATTTCCTTTCGTCCGACTTTGAAGGGTTTGATTGCTTTTCCTTCGGGGATTTCCACAAGGGAAGCCAAGGTGGCTAAGGCATCTGCAAACCTCGTTTCGGTCTCTTGGCAAGTAATGGAAGGTGACCTCTTCGAATTGTGTGATGAGGTCCTCCATGCGAGCATGATATTTTTGCAAGCCGGGTCTATGGTTTTCCACTTGTTGGAGACTTGGTTGATGATCAAGGCCGAGTCCCCATAAACTTCGAGTTTACTGGACATTCCTCTCGAGTGCGGCTTGTAGTCCAGAAATAAGCAGCTTCATATTCGGCGGCATTGTTGGTTACCTCGAAATTGAGCTTTATAGCAATTGGGGTGTGCTCGTCCCTGGGATCCACCAAGAGCATACCGATGCCGTTTCCCTTTTGTTAGCCGCTCCGTCGAAGAACAGCTTGCCATCGATTTTCGCTTTCGATTGTGAAAGATTCCCTCGTCTCGAAATTGTGGTTCGGGGCCTCGAGCCTCGTCGGTTGGGAAATCGCCCGCTTGTTCGGCCATGGCCCGTCCCTTGATTGACTTTTGGTTTACGTACTTGATGTCAAATTCCGCTAGGAAGAAAGACCATTTGGCGAGCCTCATTGACAGAGATGGTTTGTCGAAGAGGTACTTGGATCGGGTCCATTTTGGAAACCAAGTGTGCGTGTGCGGCTGCATGTAGTGCCGTAGTTTCCCGACAACCCATACCCGCTGCGCGAGTTTTCTCGAGAGGTGAGTAATTGAGTTATTTGCCTTGAAACTTTCGGCGGCGAAGTAGATGGCGTTTTCGACCCGTGACTCCTTCTTTTCTTGACGAGCATGGCTCCAAGCTGCGGTGTCGGTCACGATTAGGTATAGCAGCCGGTGGCTTTTCCTCGTGGGGAGGACGAGAGAATCGGAGGACTCACAAGGTATGCTTTTATTTTCTCAAAGGCATCTTGGCATTCGAGTTCCATTCGATGTCGGCGTTCTTCTTCATCGGTTTGAAGATTGGCTCGCACATAGAGGTCAATTGGTTGGCAAACGGCTACCGATATCTTGTGGCGGCCCATGAAGCTTTTCACCTCTGCGAGTTTGCGGTGGTCTCATTTCAATGATGGCCTTGATCTTTTGAGGATCAACCTCGATGCCTCTCTCGGTGACCATGTATCCCACGAAAACCTTGCCTCGGCTAACCCCAAATGTGCATTTGGCGGGGTTAAGCCTCATTGAGTGTTTTCGGAGGCGATTGAAGAATTTTCTCGGGTACGTGAGGTGTTGTCCGTCTGATCCCTTTGAGTGAACGATCATGTCATCGACGTACACTTCGATCTCTTTGTGGATCATATCGTGGAAGAGGGCGGTTCTTTGCCCGTTGGTAGGTAGCCCCGAGCGTTCTTTAGTCTCGAACGGCATTCACATGTAGCGGTGAGTTTGAGGGGTTGTGAAAATTTGTTTTTCTTGGTCTTCTTCGGCCATCTTGATCGATTGTAGCCGGCAAAAACCGTCCACGAAGGACTTGACTTCGAAATTGGTGCTGTAGTGTCTACCAACATGTCGATGTTGGGTAGTGGAAAATCGTCCTTGGGACTTGCTTTGTTGAGATCTCGGAAGTCCACGCAACGGCGTACTTTTCCATTGGCCTTGGTGGCCGTGACGATATTGGAGAGCCATGTAGGGTACTCGATCACCACTGATGAAGCCGACGCGGAGCATTTTTTCGATCTCCTCTTTGACTTGTAAAGACCATTACGGCTTGATTCGGCGTAGCTTTTGCTTGATGGGCTTAGCCTCGGGATTGAGGATCCGGTGCTCTACAATGTTAGGATCTAACCCGGGCATGTCTCGGTAAGACCAAGCGAACACATCCACGAACTCTTTGAGCGGTGCGGTCAATGCGTCTTCTTTCTGCTGTAGATGAAGAAACTTCCGATTTGCGTAGCGACAGGCTCTTCGGCGGTTCCCAAATTCACTTTGGTTAAAACCTCCTCGGCGGCTTGGGCCCGGTTTTCTCTCGTTTGACAACATGCTTAAAGATGTGCTTAATGTATTGTTCGTTTAATGTGTACGCTTCTTTATCAAGTGAATCGTTATTAGCTTGTTTGTGTGTTAGTTAATTTATCGGTTGTTAAAGATGCAATGAGAGGATACTCGGAAAGATCGAAGCATTCATTAAGAGCATACGGGAATACATTATTGGCAATGAGTTCGTAATCTTCCGGCGTGAGGCCATCGATGACTCGAGAGACTCAAATTCTAAGCTAATGGACTCGGGATGAGTTTTGACACTAGACTCTAGGACTCGAGGGGTCGAGACCAAGTTGTTCGATCATGTCCTTTTTCTTTGGCGGTGGGTCCGGAGAAGGTGGCCCAGTTATTGCGTGGCAATGAGCTTGATAGGAGATGGGGCTTGAAGGGCTTTGTGTCATCGTTCCCGATCATTGCTATCATAGAGTTATCGAAACAAAATCGATTAGATCCGGCATCTCGATTTCTTCTTTGAAGAAGCGAGGTGGAGCGGTGGCTCGTCCCAAGCATCATCTGCGGAGTCTTTTGCTTTTGTCTTGGGCATTACTAGCTCGAATGCGGACTCGTCCCGTTTGTTGAAGGCGGGAGTGTTGACGGAGAGTTTTTCGAGTTCTTCGCCAAAGAGGGGTTTTCCCGAACCAAAATTCATTGTGAATAGTGGTGGTTGTGGATCCCGGCGGGCGGTGTGTCGAGGAATGCTCTTCGGACGGGATTTGGCTTGAGGCCTGCGAATCTTGCCGGAGTTACTGCTGGAGCTTGTCCATGGTTGTCGGCCGGCTTTGTTTGGCGCCGATCGGCTCTGTTCCCTTTTGGATCTCCTTCCAAGTTGCCGGCCTTCCTTGTGAAGTACTTGGTCATGTCGAAGGCTGTAAGGACGAAGATCGGAGATTGCGTGCAAGCCTCTTTTGTTATATGTGGAGCGTTTTCGTGCAGCTCGCTTGTCCTCCGCAATGTGTTCGAGAGTAGGAGAGTATCCCGGGCCGTGCGGGGTATTCTGTTCTTTGATATTGATGATACGGTGAGTGCCACGATGGCGTTTTCCCAAACCGAGCCCGGGATGTAGTTCATGTGCTTCATCATTTTCATCGGGGAGGAATCTTGTCCCAAATCAAAGGCAAATCTATGTGGCACACTTGGGCCTTTGGGCTCTCGATGGTGAACCTGTGAGCATCATGCGCTGTCATCATCGTGTTTGATCTCTAAAACCGGGGACGCCGTTGTGTGTCGGTCCTTTCGGTGACTATGCTTTGTCGCCGTAGATGATGGTCGAGATCTGTTCCTTGGGACGAACTTTACGCACCGATGGAGAGTGGATGCCACCCCATTGATGCTGATGTAGCGAGGCGTCCCAAAATGGCGGTGAAGGTGATCGGGATGTCGATGACTTGGAAATCTGTCGGGACCATTTGTTTTCCAAACCACAAGGTTCAGGTGGCTATTCCCAAGGCTGGGCGGGATGTTGAGTCGTATGCCTTGATTGCACAGTCGAGGGTTTTAGATCGATTGCTTTGATCCCTAGCAAATCCATCATTTTGGCTGGAAGGACGTTCATGGATGATCCCCCATCTACCAACACCCGAGGGAGACGGCGCTCGTCCGGTTGAGCTGTTATGTAGAGAGGCTCGTTGTGAGTCGGCCCAAATTTTGGAAGATCGAGCTACGCGAAGGTGATGATATTGCTTTGTAATTGACGTTGCCAATCATCGGCGCTTCATCGGGTGTCACTTGTGATGGGAACCATAGTGCAGGCCGAGGCTTTCTTCCAACTTGAGCTTGTGCGGATAAGATGAAGTGAGTAAGGACCGAGAGTGAGATGTTGCTTTGAGTGCGCTTGAGGCTGTGTCAAGATAGGATCTTGACCTTTGGGTCCAGGTTTCGGCTTCTTTGGCGTAGGGCCCCTTTTCAATTCGTGGCTCGGTATGGGTGGCCTTTTATGTCAGTGGAGGATTACTTTGGGATTTGGGAACGTGTCGAGAACATTCACCTCTGGACTTATGGTTTTGCTTGTCTCTCCTATTTACGTAGTGGGAGGAGCACGATTGGCGTAAGGCCGAGGCTGCGCATTTCAATTCGGTCCACTGTCATGGCTTTTCTTGAAGCATCAATAGTGGCTTTGAGATCTTCCCAAGACGGGGTTGGATTATCTGGACCTTCGGGCCTTCGGTGGCGGTGCGAAGCTCGTCCCGGTGATCATGGAGCAAACATTGCGTGGCCCTGTGCGGGAACTAGAATTTAGGGAGATTTCTTTGGAGTAGATGACATAGTAGTCAAACTTTCTGAGGGTTCTCCAAGGGTTCCGACCGTGGGATCACGAGATTCATACCTCTTTTCGGTTTTGTTGAGAAGATAGCTTCTTCTTTCGTCGAGGACGGCCCTCGTTCATTGCATCCTGGAATTCCATTTCCAGGACAAGCACTTGTCCTTGGGACGTCCCACCGGATGTGTTCGTTGTTCGGCGGTGGTACCGGGACCTCGGGAGGCTGGATGGGCGAGGCTTTCCTTTGGAAGGTCTTGTGGTCTTACGTCATAATCGCATGGCTCGTACGAGGGTAACAGAGGTTGACTTACGGGAGACAATGAGAGATGTTAGAGGCTGTAGGAGCGATCATGGCTTGGGAAGCCCCGGGTAGTTGGGTGGCTAAGGTTCCGAAGTGGTGCATGGCACCTTCGATCCAGGCTTGTTGCTCACCTTGACGTTTCTCAATAGCCATGAGGACACACAAACTTCTTCCGGTGTTGGGAAATTTCTTGGGGGTAAGGTCCCGTTCTCATCCTTGTTATCCACCGACTTGGCCGTAGGGAATTGACGGTGCCCGGTGACGAGCTGGGAAGGAGGTAGGACCTTCTTTGTTTTGACTGGGAGACGGGTTCCGGGTACTCTCGACCACTCTGTTAGGTTTGGAGGGTGATGGGCAAGGTTTAGACATGGGAATGGCCTAACGGGATAAAAGGGGAAAGCTCACGTGGCATGCGGTTTCCGTTTCTTTTATTTTTGATTTTTTTTTGTTGTTTTAATTTACTTAAAACATGTTTTCTCGTAATCCTAGGTAGGTTGGAAAAGATTGCTCTTCTTTTTCGCAACTATGCTAGATCTGGGTCGATGGAGACCATACGTGCGGCTATAAGCCCCTCGTTTTGCACACGTATTTCGACATCCCGGGGTGGGACGGCCCCGGGCGAGGTCCTATAGTGCAAGCGGTTTCCACCGGCCTAAAAGAAAAATCGAACCTAAGGGACCAGGCTTTGTCATGTTCGTTTTGATGCGTTAGCCATGTGAATAGTGAACCCAGTAGGCCCATTGAGTCAAGATCGGGTCGAGTTCGGCATGACCTCTCTTTACCTTGCTTGCGCAAGGGATGCGTGACGTTAGGCGTTAGGTGGGTCATATTGTCATGGGCGACGTATCAAAGGCGTGATGACATGGTGTCATGCGCAAGCATGGATGTATATCAGGGACGGAACATCGTGCAGGTGTAGCTTCGGAAATTAAGATCGGGTCAAGTTTAGCATGGCCTTTCATCGCTTTGCTTGCGCGAGGATCTTGAGTTCGAGCCTTGACTCGAGAAAATGGCCGGCATGGTATATGTATCCAGTTTGTATGACACGGGCGGTAAAAACCAGCAGAGTCCGGACGAGTGTGACTCAAGACTCGAACGTGCGGGGTTGACGCTTGGCTAGGATGGGATGTTTGGAATGATCCGTGCGCGCCCAGAGGCCTAGGAAGACCAAACGGACTGCAACGAGACCACTCCGGGTTAAGGGTTGTAGTGTGCGGTGTATCCGAGCGGCGGTGCGCGTAGTGTGCGGTGTAGCAAGGCGGCGGTGCGCGTAGTGTGCGGTCTCTAAAATTCTTTTACGAGTAAAACAGGAGTTTTGAAGAATTTTAAATGTATGCACGAGATGTATATTGATGCATTTTTTTTTGTATTTTTATTTTTTGTAAAATAAAAAACGAAGCACGTGCACACACACACAAGTTAAAGGAAGGGGTAAAATGAAAGTTTGACCCTCATCATCGTTTTAAAAATCTTTTGTTTTGTTTAAAAGTTTTTAAAACAAAATGTCCCAACGGAGTCGCCAAGCGAAATTACCGGATCCGGCAGGCCTCGCGGCCCCGGCATCGGCATCTTTCGCGTTGGAGCGACGTGTCTCGCCGTTTTTGTTTTTGTAGAGTCGCCACGCCGTTTTTATTAAGCCCAAAACATTGAAAAAGGGCATCGGTTTAAAGATAATTTTAAAGCTGTTTTTTGTGTGATGAGATTTTGAGTTCGGAGGTCGAGATGACTCCCCAGGAAGAGAATATTAGAATATTAGAGCTCACCCGAGTAGCCTCGTAAACGAGTCTTTCGGATACCCCTAATATCCTTTAAATGTTGTGTGTGTGTGTGTGTGCTTTTAAAAATGCATCGTATCGGATATCTACATTGTATGCTATGTATGGAAATGTATTGAAATAGTGTAGGAAGGAAGCCTTACCAATGTTGGTTCGTGTCTCTGTCTTGCTGGGAATGGTGTTTGAGGTCGGAGTAGCGTTCGTACGGATCGGGGTTGCTTCGGGAGGGACCGGTTGTACGCGGACGAGTTTCGGCGTGAGTTGAGGTTGTAGGCTGCGTTCGGGCGAGAGGTTCGGCGTGCGTGGGGATCGTCGGGATCACTCGGGCGAGAGGTTCGGCGTGCGTTGTGGTGGCGAGTCACTCGGGCGAGTTTCGGCGATATTTGGGATCGTCGGTTTGACTTGGAAAGAGCGGGACACCGTGGAAAGACCGAGGCAAGGCCTCGGAGTACCACGAGGGGCCTCGAGTACCTCGAGAGTGCCTCGGGGCGGCGGGAGCGTCTCGGGAGCGCTCGGGAGGCTTCGGAGCACCACAAGGAGCTCGGAAGGCCTCGGAAGGATCCGAAAGGGGCGGGAGTGCCTCAAGAGGACTTAGAGGGGAGCCGGGGAAGGCTAAAGGAGGAAGAGAGAAGAGGGAGGTGTGTGAAAATGAGGAGGGGGAGCCCTCTATTTATAGTAAAAATTTCGGAGCAAAGAGGTCCGTACGGACCTTCTTGGTTATCCAGAATTTTGGATTTCCTCGATTTGAGGGAATCTGCAATGATGGTGAATATTCTGGAATGATGATGTCCCCCATGCAAGAAGGTCCGTACGGACCAACTCAGCATGCAAAGAGGTCCGTACGGACCAACCATGCATTTGGGTAATCATTTCTTCCGGGATTTGAGGGAATATTGTGGACTTTAAGGGGATTCAGTAATTATGACAGCAAAGAGGTCCGTACGGATCAATATTGCTTTCCCAATTTCCTGAAAATTCCCAAAAGGTCCTTTTGTCCCTTTTTATCCCAGGAAGGCTCCTCCCTTGGTTTGGTTGGGGGTTTGAGAGGGTTTTGAGTGAGTTTTGAGAGGGTTTTGAGTGAGAGAGGTCTCCGAGACTACGTTGATGAGTCTGCGGTGTTTCCCGTGTGTTTGAAAGGGGGTGATCCAGATTGGGGTACTTACAGGAGTGCAATATTTTCTTGGTTTGGTTAATTACATCTTTACTTGTTCCCATTATTAGCATATCATCCACTTATAAACATATAATGACATATCCACGCTTATATTGTTTAATATAAACACATTTATCACATTCATTTATATGAAAATCATTTGATAAAAGTATATTATCAAATTTCTTCATCTAATTCACCATTTAAGAATGCACTTTTTTCATCCATTTGGTGTATTTCCAAATTGTGAACAACTGCTATAGCAATTAACGTTCTTATGGACGTAATTCTAGTAATCAGTGAAGAAGTATCAAAGAAGTCTACACCTTCCTTTTGACGATACCCCTTTGCTACAATTCGAGCCTTATATTTTTCTATGGTACCAACAGGTCTTAATTTTCTCTTAAAAATCCATTTATAGCCTATTGGTTTATGTCCAGGAGGTAAATCAAACAATTTACATGTATTATTTTGTAAAATGGATTCTATTTCATTTTGGACAACCTCTTTCCAATAAGGTGCTTTCGATGATTCCATAGAAGCCTTATATGTTTGATGCTCATCTTCTATAGAAAAAGTCATATAATTAGGTCCAAAATATTTAGCTATTATTCCACGTTTACTCCGTCTTGGTTCAATATCATCTTCTTGAACCGTAGAAGAGTCGTTTCCGTTTAATTCACTTTGAGATAATGTATCGTTATACATTCTTTTCCTTGTATACTTTTCTTTATCTATATAAGGAAAAATATTCTCAAAGAATTCTGCCTCTGCAGATTCCATGATTGATTTTTTGTGCATATTTTCCACCTTAGACTCACAAACCAGAAACTTATATACTTCACTATTCTCAGTAGGGCCAAGATATATGCAATTTATAGTTTTTGGTCCAAGTTTAGTTTCTTTTTAATAAAGGAATTTAAACTTTGGCTAGACAATCCCACACTTTCATCCTTTTAAATGTAGGCATTCTTCCTTTAAATAGTTCATAAGGAAAATGTTTACTTTTCTTATAAGGAATCCTATTCAATATCATATTTGCTGTGATACAGGCATCTCCCCATAAACCATGCCCTTGAAGTAATTAACAATGCATTTATCAATGTTCTATTCTTTCTTTCAGCAACTCCATTTTGTTGTTGAGTATATGGGGCTGTTGTCTCATGCACAATTCCATGAGTAGTACAAAATTCTGCAAGGTCTTTGGATTCATATTCTTCTCCTCTATCAGACCTTAGAGTCTTAGTTCTCTTTTCATGTTGATTCTTAACTTCAGCTTTATATTTCTTAAACATATTTAAAGCCTCATCCTTAGTATATATAAAATATACATAACATAATTTTGATTGGCTGGTAGGATGAGAACATCTCCTTCGAGGAGGAGATATGTTGGGTAGCCCCCGTATCTACCCACCAATCAACAACATTTACCACCAGATTTGCTTCAATCACTCCAATAAAGGTGTTATCAGAATCAGCAAGGTTGGCCTGGTTGGAATTTCCAAATCCGGATTATCCTCCTCCTCCACCATGAGTTTTCCTGTGGCGAAAATCCTTTGCTTTGTGCCCTGATTTCCCACACACCCAGCAACTTTCGGTAGGCTTTTTGAAGCCATTGAATTTCTGGGGGACGAGAGGGTTCTTCCCAGCACCTTTGCCTTTGCCTTTATTTTTCTGGAACTTGGAGTTTGAACCACCAACCATAATTGCAACAGGCTCCAAAGACACATCATCAGCCTTTTTATTCTTTCGGTTGTCCTCTTCAATCCGAAGTTTCAAAATCAATTGCTCAAAATTCATGTTCTCAGTTAAATGTTTTAAATAAATTTTAAAATCTTTCCATGATGGTGGTAATTTTTCAATCATATCACCAACAAGGAAATTAAGGTTAAGACCAATACCTTCAACATCTAAGTCATGAACGTTTACTTTCAGTTCTTCAACTTGTTTGACAACAGGCTTTGCATCGCTCATTTTGAAGTTTAGAAATTTGCCAACCACGAAATTTTTGGAACAAGCAACTTCTGTTTTGTACTTCTTTTCTAATGCCTCCCACAATTCCCTTGCTGTTACAATTTTGGAATAAATATAATAAAGGGAATCATCGAGAGCATTGAGAATATAATTTCTGCAATTATATTAATTGTTGTTTCAGGCCTCAATTTTTTTCTGCCTCTCGGCCTTCTGAGCATTTGTTGGAGCACTGCTCCCTTCTCCTTCTGGCAATGCCTGGAGAGCCTCTATGGTCAGTACATTCGCCACATGCAACATTGTCAGATAGAAGATCATCTCCTGTTGTCAACGTTTAAAGTCTGAACCCTTAAATTTTTCGGGTTTCTTCACATGACTTTTCACAACAGATTGGTACATCTCTGAAAAACAGAGAATTTATGTCTTAGATTGTTATGACCAATCTACTTTTCTATATATAAACAGAATATAAAAAATACTAATAATGTATATTTGATACAAATGAATTATTTAAACAAATTAAAGTTACATAATCAAGATAAAACCTGAACGTCCCAATTAGAATAGAGGCCTATGATGTATGGCAGTATCCTAAGACAGAAATTCTTTCCCGCTTCTGCAGCAGTCTGGAGTCTGACTCGAGTATACAATTATTTGGAACAAGTTCCTGCAGAAGAACTTGTTCCCTGATAAATGTACTGTATGGTTTCGAAAGAATAGAAGGGAAAGAGAAGATGAAAAACTTGTATATATCATGAACACAATCTGATGTGTGTTTATATATGATTACGTTTGAAAAGACATGTCTTTTTCAAATTTGATTTTTCAAAATCAAACACAGATTTTCCAACATTATGGCAGTTGAAACTATTATTTCAAAAGTCAAATCTGGCATTATCCAGAACTAAAATAATATTAAAAAATTTTAATATTTATTTACAAAAATTAAATTAGTTCAACACATCATTTGACTGTCAAGATTCTAGCTTTATGTTTATAAAAACCTGTGTCATGGAGCTATGCCCGATAACTTTTGTCCGACTCGAAAAGAGTTTCGATTTGATATACGGTGCGTTTCGTGGTTCATCCAAAATCAAAAATTATGCTCATTTTAGCATACACACCAAAATTTCACCAAAAGCTCTATTTTCAAAAAACACCCTTAACTTTTATCTTTTACTACACAAGTCCACGTAGGTTCCAACAGTTATTTGAATATACTCCCTCCGTCCCAGTTCAATTGATACTTATTTCCTTTTTGGTCCGTCCCACATCAATTGATACTTACCCAAAATGAAAAGGAATCTTCACTATTTACCCCACTCATTCTCTCTCCGATTTTACTTTTTCACTCACAACATTCTCTCTCCTAACTATTCCTTCCACTCATTCTCTCTCCTATTTTACTTTTACACTCACAACATTCTCTCTCCACTTTTTCTCTCTCTTATATTTTCTTAATCCGTGTGCCCTAAATTTTGGTATCTAATGAACTGGGACGGAGGGAGTATATACTTAGTCCCATTTCAAAAAAATAAAAAAGTCGAACAAATGATAAGAAATATTATTTAGTTATATTTAGGTGTTACAAGTATAGAGTATAGACAGAAGAATAGTATGTGGGGCCACAAATAAATAAGGAAGTATTCTTTTGAAATTTTGCACTTTTGGCTGGTACAACTTTTTGAAAAATTATTGAAATTTCCACCGAGATAAAAGGAGTATTATATATATATATATATATATATATATATATATATATATATATATATATATATATATATATATATATATATATATAGGTAAACTATTCAAAATGAGAATCAAAATTATATGAAGCTATGAGAAGCTAAAGCTGTTTTGGATTAAAAAGCACATCAATCTTTCAGGATTAAAAAAAAAGATAAAGGGGATGGCGTTTTCGTAATTATTGTGAACTTTTAAGGTCGTCATCAGCTACAACTGCCACGTCATCATTTAAAATCCCCTCAAATTTCAAAATAAAATATCTCAATATCTATAAGTCGAAAAAAAAATTCGAAAACACTGATTTTTTTGTCTTAACGAGACGATTCAAACTAAATCCCTGAATATAGGATTTTGAAAAAATAATATTAAACAACGTGGTCTTGCGAATGCGTATGTATTTAGCTAATTAATTAGTGTCTGTTATTGAATAAGTAATATCTGGCATTTAGTTAAGTAATATCTGTTATTAATTAGCTTAGTGTACACAAGGACTTGTGTACACTAGTTAATTATTCTTCTTTTATGAAAATGAAATTATTTTTATGGGATAAATGCAATAATATTTTTGTAACGAAGAGAATATTAAATTAGGGAGCAAACAAACCTGAAGTTGATTTTTGAGCTTCTTGCGAGTTCTTCTTCGAGCAAGGGAAGAGTCGCACAGATCGGAAAAATAAGTGAAAGCACCCATGGCATCACCTACGATTGATTGATTCCTTAAACTGAACAAAATTAACAAGAAAATGCCAATGTATGAGTTGGATTTTTTAGGTTACGTTTTTTCGTCATCAATTACATTTAAGTTGGAGAATCCTAATCTTCTGCCGCCACACGATTTGGCTGCTAAATGTAGGTGTCTCCACAATTTGGTGGAAGCTTCCGGCCTTTTCCTCAACAGTGGTCAAGTTCATGTAATCCTCTTTTCCTCTACATTTATTAAGTGACAAATTTCCACCCTTATCCTTACATATGGTTTTTTTTTTCTTCAAAATAATATTGTTAATTGCTAGTTAAGTAATGTATACTAGCTAATTAACTAGACACAAGGATTTGTGTACACTAGCTAGTGTACACTAGTTAATTAGCTAGTGTACACAAGGACTTGATCAAGACTAAGCCAAGGCAATGTTCAGTATAAGTCATATGGCTAGTGTACACGAGTTAACTAGCTAGTGTACACTATATTCATAGCTAGTGTACTTAGCCATGGCTGATGAACACTGAAATTAAACTTGGGTACACTAGCTAAGTTGCTAGTGTACATTACTTAACTAGCTAGTGTACACTAGTTAATTAGCTAGTGTACACAAGAACTTGACTAAAACCAAGTCAAGGTATTGTTCAGTATAAGCCATCTGGCTAGTGTTCACTAGTTAATTAGCTAGTGTACTTAGCCATGACTGATGAACATTGAAATTAAACTTGATTTTATAATTATTTAATAAAGAATAAACTGTTTATTGTTGCCTATAACTGATGATTTATTAATTATACCCATTCTCATGTTTGTAAACATGATTAATCATTTTGCAAACGTAAAATCTAGGGAGAAACGTTTCTCCATAAGTTATGGAGAAACGGGTTACGGGTATCCAGAACCTTTTGAAAGGATATCCAGAAACTTTTTGTATTGGTCATGACCTTGTCCCATGGTTACTTACGGATATCGCCTCAAAGGTTACGGATATCCAGAACCCTTTGAAAGGATATCCGAAGCTTATGAAAGTGATATCCGAGAAACCTTTCAAATGATATCCATAAACTTTCAAAATGTTTCGGATATTCATTTGATGGTTTCGGATATACATTTGAAGGTTTACGGATATCCGAAACCTTCAAAATGAATATCAGAAACTTTCAAAATGCTTTGGATATTCATTTGATGGTTTCACGGATATACACTGAAGGTTTCGAATATTGAAACCTTCAATAAGCAATTTCTGGTCTTGGCCTTGGATTTGGCTTCAAATCTATTTTTCTGGATATCCGCCCAAAGGCTTACGGATATCCGTTAAAGCCTTCCTGGATATCCAGAACCCTTTGAGACTGATATCCAGAAATTTTCTTCTGATTATCAAACGTATAGCTTCTGGCTATTAAAAACGCGTTTCTCCATAGTTATGAAAAAACGCATTTCTCAGCAGATCTACTCTTTTGCAAAACCATTCTTTTACGTGCACACTTAGAACTCATGTGATGTTATATTTTCAAACACAGATTTGAGAAAATATGCATGCCAACTAATCCACCTACGCTATATAGTATACTGCTAAAAAGATAATTTTGAGAAATTTGTTTACCGTCTTAAATATTCTCTAATATCGTGTTCCTGTTTGAATTTATGACAACATATAAAGGTTTCATAAAATGTGTGTCACAAGGACTTGTGTACACTAGCTAGTGTACACTAGTTAATTAGCTAGTGTACACAAGGACTTGGCCAAGATTAAGTCAAGACAATATCCAGTATAAGCCATCTGACTAGTATACACTATATACATAGCTATACTTTTTGTGTTAAATTTTTTAAAATACACTAATTTAAAGTCTTAGCAGCTTTCAATGAACCATTGCTTCGCCTTAGCAGCTTCAAGTTAACCCAAAGTTGGCAACAAAAAAGCAACTTTGATTAAAGTCTTAAAAGATTCTATATTCACGTACGCATCAAAACCTTAAAAAAAAATCTCAATGCTATACTTTCGTTTTTAGCAAGTCAATACTATACTCTATTCATCTCATACTAATACTAATACTAATAATAATAATATTAATAAGTTTCACACTAAATTTAGTATATATTTTAATAAATACTTTATCCTGCACAAAAAGTTAGTTTCACTTTCGTAGTCGTCAAAGTTGATTAAAATTTTAACAGAAATTTATAAAGAACAATAATAATAATTAATTAGTGTACACTAGCTAGTTAAGTAGTGTACACTAGCTAGTTAAGTAATGTACACTAGCTAATTAACTAGTGTACATAAGGACTTGTGTACACTAGCTAGTGTACACTAGTTAATTAGCTAGTGTACACAAAAACTTGGCCAAGACTAAGCTAAGGCAATGTCCAGTATAAGCCATCTGGCTAGTGTACACGAGTTAACTAGCTAGTGTACACTATATACATAGCTAGTGTACTTAGCCATGACTGATGAATATTAAAATTAAATTTGGGTACACTAGCTAAGTTGCTAGTGTACATTAATTAACTAGCTAGTGTACACTAGGTTAAAATGTTTTGGATATTGATGATCATTAGGTCACTTTCTGCTAACGAAATTGTTGCTGAAGAAGATGGTGGATACGGTGAGAGCAACCGGAATTCAAGGACGGATAGTGAACGTTACATCAGCAATACACAGTTGGTTTTCCGGCGACTTAATTCCTTCTCTGGAGCAATTAACTCGAAAGCGAAGGTAAGACAGCTGAGAGACAGTGCAACTGCAAAAAAAATCCATTTATTTATTTACTGATCATTAGTCAAATGGAGATTTGAAACGAAATGAATGATAAGACTGACTTTGTTGTTTGCAGTGAATACAATGCGACACGTGCATATGCTATCTCGAAGCTGGCTAACGTTTTGCACACCAAGGAACTTGCTCAGAGATTGAAGGTTGGTGTCATAAAGTTTTTTTCCAGATTAAACCATTGATGAATGATCTGAAGGAGGAGTGTTTACGTCATAAAATAAATATTTATTGTACTTAAATTAGGGGTAATGCTTATTTTTGCTGCTTTGGCATGAATTATCATCTAGTGTACACTACTTAACTGTGTACATTAGTTAATTAGCTAGTGTACACAAGGACTTGGCCAATATCACGTTCTTCAATATTATTTTTTCAAAATCCTATCTTCAGGGATCTAGTTTGAATCGTCTCGTCAAGACAAAAAAATCAGTGTTTTCGAATTTTTATTTCGCCTTATAGATATTGTGATATTTTATTTTGAAATTTGAGGGAGATTTTAAATGATGACGTGGCAGTTCGAAAGATGATGTATGCGGCTGACCTTAAAAGTTCACAATAATTACGAAAATGCCACTATCTATCTTTTTTTTTTAGTCTGAAACATTGATGTGTTTTAGTCTGAAACATTGATGTGTTTTTAATCCAATGACTGTTAGTGGTTTTTTTTTTTAGTCTGAAACATTGATGTGTTTTTAATCCAATGGCTGTTAGTGGTTCTTATGGTTCTCATATAAATTTGATTCTCATTATAATAGGACCCTATATATATATATATACTAGTACATATGCCCGTGTCCGAGGACACGGGTCTTTTTTTTTAATTAACATTATAAACATTATAGAGTCGAATCATCATATCCATAAATATTCAGTGTTTCTTGATCGTTCATTTTTTTTAAACCTATAAAATTAAACACAACATAAAATTAAACACAATATTTAAATAATAATAATTAAAAATCTATCTAATTTACATTCAAATAAAAAAAACTATCTAATCTAATTTACATTAAAAAAAACTTATTTATTTAACATTCAAATATTAAAAAACAATTAAAAATTTAAGTTTAATTTAATATAATTTTTTTGAAAGTGTATTAATTTAATATAATAAATCAAAATAGTTTTTTTTTCAAAAACATTGGCTTATTTTTTTGAAAGTGTATTAATTAAATTAATTGAGAAAAAAAAAACAAAAAAAAAACCTACGTATACGATATGGGGCGTGCCTTTTTTGGAAAGTGTATTAATTTAATTGGGTAGATATACCCTAATTTCACTACTTCATCCTCATTCTCACTCTCAAATCTTCCACGCCTCCACGCCTCCACGCCGATCTCCCTCACCGCTCTCCCTCTCCATCGCCGGCGATGGCCTCACCAAACCCAACTTCTGTTTCTATATGCCCAGTCGAAGTACAACATCTCCATTGACGCTCTTTCTCTCCGGCGACGACCTCACCAACGTGGCTACCCCATCCCTCCCACAATCATCGGCTCTAATCAATGGAGGAAGTCAACTACCCATCAAAAATTCCCTCCGGAGCAATCAATTTGGTATTTTTGGAGACGAAGCCCTGAGTCACGCGATTCGTCCGCACCCGCCTGGGATCCGCGTCAAACCCGTCGCAATCCGCCCAAAATTCGGCCGCACCCATGGATTCAAGGTTGGTAAATCGTTCATTCAAAATCAAGGTAATTTCCCTCCGGAGCAACCAGTTGTCGTTGTTGGTTCGTTGTTGTTGTTTTGGATTGAAGAACATAAATTTCAATGGTGATTTTCTCGTTGTTGGTTCATGGTTTCATTGTTCTGTTTCGATTTTTTTTTTTAATTAAAGAACATAAATTAGTTAGTTTGGGTTCGATTCGCAATAATTTCAATGGTGATTTTCTCGTTGTTGGTTCATGGTTTCATTGTTCTCGTTGTTGGGTTCTTGTTGTTTCAGTTGTGTGAATACGGGAAGTAAATATGAAACAAAGAAATAAGGAGTAAGCAATAAACAGAGAAATTAAACAGTGAGCTTGCTCTGAACAGAGAAATAAGTAAATTACCTTTTGAATTTTGAAGTTTGAATGCTTTTTGTAGAGTTTGGAAAGTTTTGAAATTTGCAGATAATTGAATTTGAAATTTGAACCGTAAATTTTGGACCGTAAAGTTTTGGGGTTATAAATGAGAGAAGAGGGTGTGGATTTTTTTTTGCAGTAAATTCAAATTTTAGGAGGGAACAGAGGACGGGAAGACTTTTTTTGAATCTCGTAATTTTTTTTATTTTTTTTTCAAGGGCAAAATGGGAAAGGGAGTGATTAGTGAGGGCAAAATGGTCATTTCCGCGGATGGAACTATTCACTTAACTGTAGCAAAGGGGCCTTCATTTATACTATATATATATATATATATATATATATATATATATATATATATATATATATATATATATATATATATATATATATATATATATATATATATATATATATATACTCCTTCCGTCCCGCCCGACTTAGGACATTTTTCCATTTTGGGCGTCCCATCCGACTTAGGACAATCCCAAAATGGAAAGTACTTTATTAATGGGACCCACATTTACACTCACAACAAATTTTCACTCATTACTCCCTACCCCACTTTCTCTCACCTACATCACTTTTCATACTCACAACATCCACCCACTTACACTTTTTCCTTAATTCCCGTGCCCAACCTAAACGTCCTAAGTCGGACGGGATGGAGGGAGTATATATACTCCTAGGTTGAAGTGTTTAGAACACTTCAACAATCCCATTTTTCCTCCAAAATATAAATGATTTTAGAATATTAGTTTGTTTCAAATCAACTAATCAATAAAATAATTAATATCTTTAAATTAACCTAATTATCCTTTTCTCTCCCGTATTAATTAAATGCAAATGAAGTATTATTTATTTCTTTTAGTCACTATACCTAAACCCATTTTCACAAATTGATAAATATCATTGCTTTGCAAACTCTTAATTTTGCAAGTCAAAATGAAATATGACAAAAAAAGAATGGTAAAAATACATTTAGAAAAATATTTTGGGACAAAAAAGATAATTTATCTTGGACATGCAATTCTTTCATTTAATAAAATTATATTTTTGACTTAATATAAATTTTAAAATTCTATCTTGGATACAAATTGTATCTTGGATACAAATTGTATAATATTAGTTTTTTCTTTTTCTTCATTAATTTCTTCAAACTAAGTATTTTTTTAGCTAATAGGTATAATGTATTTTATAATTTTTAAAAATAGATTTGAAATCTTATTTATCCACCTTTTTAACACAACTTTTGAGTTTATTATTGATAATTTATTTGATAATTAAAAGTTCAAGAAAAGAATAAAATGAAGAAAAAAAAATTCTTTTTAGTGTCTTATTGAATCATCTTCTTAAAGAGTAATATAAATTTTAGTTTCAATTAGTGTTATTTAAGTGAACTTTCACAAATAAAAAAAACTGGTAAACCAAAATTATAAGAAAGAATTTTCAAAAATTGGGATAATTAATTTGCATTGAAAATTTAAGTTGATTTTTTGGGGGTTATAAATTGTCTATTTGTTGCTAAATCAATAAATAAATGTTTTCCTAACTATTTCAAAATATATTTCTAAAAAAATCATTTTATATGGTTTTTTTAAAAATAAAAACTATAAGATAATTTTTTAAAAGAAAACTATTTTATAATATTGGTTAAAAATACGATATATTACTATATAAGATTATAGAAAAAAAATATTTTTAAAAGATACAGATTAATGAAAAAAAAACCCAGAGTTATTGATAATACTAATTACTCATAAATGAGATAATTATTTCTATTTAATGATAGTCATGCAAATAAAATGTGATAATTATAGTAACTATTTTTATTTAGTTCATGTTATTTATCAAAGTTTTTTGATTGTGCGTTTAACGCACGAGTGTTAGACTAGTTGATTGTTAATTACAAGACAATCCCATTACGTTGTTTTGTTAACTTTTGATATAAGATTTTATTTTGTCTTATACTTAAAGTAAAAGAGTCTGTATTTATAAAATATTAGATGTTTTTATTTATTTTCTTAAAAACTGAGAAAAAAAAAGTTAAAAATGACTCTTATACCTTTGATATAAGAGGAGAACTATTATTATACATAAGATATAAGAGGCGAAAAGTTTTTAAAATATTAAAAATTTGTTGGTTTTATATGAAATATTGATTTGAATAAAAGGTCCTAAGCTCTAACTTTTAGTTTCCTTGGTGTCATTAATCTCCATGTGCTGATTTTTCATAGTTTTGCTAATTAAAGTGTTTTCTTCAATAACATTCACCGAACACAAAACAATGTACTAAGTAAGTCCTATATAAATTTCCATGAACAGAAAATCTCTAAAATTGATGAAAATTTCAACCAACAAAATCAATAAAAAAAGACATCCAAATTAATTAACAAGCTTAATGGGGACTTTCCACTACATAATTCCCAGGCGGATCATAGTTACAAGTGACAAACCACCACCCGCTACAACACGAAACCCTAGCACACCCAAGATATACCGTTTTTCGCCACACGACTTAAGTATAATGAACTAATGAAGGCACTCTCCACCAACACACAATTTCGATGTATGATTATAAAACGGCTTTTCCTTTACCCAGAAATTCACTGCATCCACACCCGTCAAGGCATACGAAGCCAATGCAATGTTTTCGCCGTATGGACCTCCAGAATGTTGTGCCTTACAATCGGCGCTTCTTTGGTTCGCGTAGGCGGCTGCATTGTCGTCCCATGTATTGGGTCCCACACTGACTTGTGCCCGAGCTACATTGTGGGCATGGATGTAGTCTCTAATTGAGTTTTAAGCAAGAGATTGTGTTGGAAATTAAATTTAACAGCACCACAGATTAAACAAATAATTTAATCAACAGTAGGGGATTTATTGATCAAGTCAAGCACGTACCAATTAATAAGCCAATAGCAAAACCGACAGCAAGGAAACGGGATCAGAAAACAGACAGAAACAAGTAAACAAACGATTAGAAAACTTATCGTGATTTGATCGAGTCGCCTTAGGAAGACTGTCCTAAGAGAAAATATTGCCCCCAATTGGTGCAACTCAGGTACAGGCAAATTTTTCCGAGGATAAAACGATCACGGATTACGTACCACAAATCAGCACACAGGTAGGTAATCACCGGCGGTCCTATCTCAGTCGCCTTGAATCTCACGAACGAATCTCTATGAACAGGGAGTGATTTAGCAATGAAATAAAGCAAGAGAATTGATTTTCTCTTGTAAATCTCATGTCAAATTCGGCTGGAGGAAGTATATTATATATACATGTGGTAATTTTTAGGGTTTAGAGTCAGCAATTCGGCCCAGGAAAACACAAGCCCGTCAATTGCGCGGTCGCCCATGAGGCTTGCGCGACCGCGCAGAACAACATGCAATTCACGTTGAGTTCTCTGTACACCTGCGCGGCCGCCCTTGGCCTATGCGCGGCCGCCCTCGAGCACAGAGCATCCAAAGTGTTTTTCTCCTTAGCCAAATTCAATCCAAACCCACAACGCTCCAAGGTCATATAACTATGGACTTCATACCATATATATCAAATATTCCAACAATCCCCCACAAGTTCATAGAAATATGATGTGTACAGATTGTCCATTGTAATGCTTTCAGTAATGGTACCTTCCGGCTTGAACCACTACCTATGTTATCCAACGCAAACCTCCACAGGATCAGATGAACGGGTGTCTTGAATCTGATGCCTTTGGATGTAGAGGCCTTTGCTGGTAACAAACACGACAAAAGCTATGATAGGCCCTCTATCGAACACTTGACGCTTATAAGCCATACGTCCCGATCCTCTATCATGAGTGCTTTCAAGGAATAACCCGAATTCCTCTAATTGCGGCCAACAATAGCACTCATTTAGCTAGGCATCTCAGAAGATGTACTGCTAATATCTTGTCTAAAAGACTTGATCCCATTCAAAGTTCCAAACTTTTACTTTATTAGCAGCTACGAGCACCTCTAGGCTATTCAGGGGATAGACTCAGACATGTAACATGTCAATCTAACTTTAGGTGCTCCGACTCACCCCACAGCTTGTTATTACCACATTGAATCTCCTTTGTGGGATCTCCACTCAGGTAGATTGGGTTGCTACTGCGTTTGAATCAGACAGGGTTCAGACCCATCCCCAACCTAGATTTTTGAACTAGAGCAAATTCTAGCCCTTTGGTTAAAGGATCAGCTGTGTTATCCTTGGTACCAACATAATCAACAGCTATCACCTTCCGAGACACAAGATCCCTTATAGATTTTAATCTAATTTGGATGTGTCTCCTGGTTTTACAGTTGTACTTGACACTTTTTCAGTTTCTCAATTGTGGCAGTGTTGTCACAATGTACAGAGATAACAGGCATGGGCTTGCTGACCATGGGCAACTCAGACATGAGTCCTCGAAGCCATTCAGCTTCCAATCCAGTGGTGTCAAGGGCAACTAATTCGGCCTCAAATGTAGACCTAGACAACATAGTTTGTTTGATCGACCTCCAGGCGACTGCAGCTCCGCCTAAGGTGAAAACATACCATCATGACCATAACTCCCGGAGTTATAGGCAATCCAGCTTGCATCACTATATCCTTCAAGAACAGAAGGGTATCTACCGTAATGCAGCCCAAGGGAAATCGTTCCCTTCAAGTACTTGAGAACTCTATCAAGAGCTTCCCAATGTGCTTTATTTGGACATTGAGTATATCTAGCCAACCTAGTAACCGAGTAGGATATATCCGGTCTAGTACAATTGGCAAGATACATCAAACTTCCAATAATTTGAGAATATCTCAACTGAGCCATAGGTATTCCACTTTTATTTTTAGTAAGTGCAGCTGAAGGATCATATGGAGTCTTAGCTACTTTGCAATTCTTATAACCAAATTTCTCAATTATACTTTCAGTATAATGAGATTGCGATATGGTTATGCCACTAGTTGACCGAGTCAGCTTAAGGCCAAGAATCACACTAGCTACTCCTATATCCTTCATATCAAACTTACTTTTCAAGAATTCCTTAGTAGAATATCCGTTCCAAACAACAGAATATCCGTTCCAAACAACAGAATATCATCGACATACAGACATAAGACAATACTACTATCACCAATACTTTTGCTATAAACACACTTATCAAACTCATTAGTAACGAAGCCAAACGATGAGACAATTTTATCAAATTTCTCATACCACTGCTTAGGGGCTTGTTTGAGTCCATACAAGGACTTAACAAGTTTACAAACCTTTCTCTCATTGCCAGAGGCCTCAAAACCTTCAGGTTGATCCATATAAATTTCTTCCTCTAGATCGCCATGCAAGAAAGCGGTCTTAACATCCATCTGATGGATAGGAAGATCATATACAGAGGCCAATGCTATAAGCATTCGGATTGTAGTCATTCTAGCAACTGGCGAATAGGTATCGAAATAGTCTATTCCCTCCATTTAATTTGCTTGAATCCCTTAGCCACTAACCTAGCCTTAAACTTGTCAACGGTTCCATCCGATTTCAGTTTCCTTTTGAAGACCCACTTACATCCTATCGTGCTACAACCAGGAGGGAGATCGACCAATTCCCATGTCCCATTAGAGACAATAGAATCCATCTCACTCTTAACATCATCCTTCCACTGCTTGGCATCAGAAGTAGCCATAGCAGCTTTGAAGGTTAGAGGATCACCCTCGAAATTGTAAGTGATGAAATCACTTCCATAGTCCTTGGTGGTCCTTGTCCGTTTGCTCCTTCTTGGTTCAATCTCATCGTCAGAATGAGTTGCACTAGAATCAACCCCCACATTTGTCAGCTCCTCTACTTGAGCAGGAATGTAATTAGTGGTTGGGTTAGATTCTTTAGGAAGTCCGTCTTTCATAGGAAACACATCTTCAAAAAATGTTGCATCACGTAACTCAACTATAGAGTTCACATCTATGCCAGAAATTTCAGATTTTATAATAAGAAATCTCAATGCATAACTTGTTTCAGAATAACCTATAAAGATAGCATCAACAGTTTTAGGTCCAAGCTTTTTCCTTTTGTGTGCGGGTACAAGTACCTATGCAAGGCACCCCACACTTTTAAGTGTTTCGTGCTTGCACTGTCGACCTCTCCAAAGTTCAAACGGACTTTCCTTTCTATGTTTAGGAGGACTCTATTCAGAATATGGCAAGCCGTATTCAAAGCCTCTCCCCACATATATTGGGCAGTCGTAACTTATGAGTAAACCGTTAATCATATCAGTAAGGGTTCTATTCTTACGTTCAGCAACACCATTAGATTGAGGGGTATAGGGAGGAGTCTCTTCATGTACTATTCCGTTTTCTTGGCAATAATACATGAATGGGTTAGACTCATATTCACATCCTCTATCAGACCTTAACCGTTTAAGTTTCTTGCCAGTTTGTGTTTCTGCTTCATTCTTAAATATAATGAATTTATCTAATGCTTCATCCTTAGAATTAAGCAGATAGACATAACAGTATTTACTAGCATCATCAATAAAGGTGAGAAAGTATTTCTTTTTGTCTTTGGTCAACACGCCATTAAATTCACAAATATCAGTATGAACTAAATCTAGAATTTCAGAATTTCTCACAACCGACTTAAACGAACCTTTTGTAGATTTAGCTTCAACACATACATGACACTTAGAATTTTTATCAATAGCATGTTTAGGAATAATATCTAAATTCATCATTCTTTTCATAGAATCATAATTAATATGTCCTAAACGACCATGCCAAACATTTGAAGATTCAATGGAATAAGAAACAGGATAATCAATAGAAAAATTATTGTGCGAACAAACATCAGTTTCAACTCTAATTTTAAATAAACCATCCGAGGAATAACCTTTCCCCACAAAACTACCAGAATCCAAAATCATGACTTTATTACATTTAAATGAAATCTCAAATTCTTCCCTAACTAAACTAGAACCACTAATAATGTTGCGACGAATATCAGAAACGTGATACACTCGATGCAAGGTAAGAATGCGCCCATTAGGAAACTTCAGGTCCACGCGTCCAGTCCCAAGCACCTTTGCAGCACTAGAGTTCCCCATCGTCACCGATCTACCACGCTCAGCCGGTAAGACACAAATAGCAATTTATCAAAGACAAACGTGCACATTTGCCCCCAGTGTCAACTAGCCACTCGTTGGGTTCATAGACAGTAAAGATTTTAGGATAAGAGGTTACATACTTTGTAACATTTGCAGGTCGCAGCGTCAACTCCAGTGCTTCGTAGTCGGGATCATCATAATCCTTCGGACCCAACACCATGTTGACAGCAGGATGGTCATCAGCAGAGCCTTGTGGTCCTTTTCCTTTCTTGGACGGGTAGTCCCTAGAAAAGTGTCCACCTTCTCCACAATTCCAGCAGTTCAGTTTTGCTTTTGGCTTCTTAAAGTTATTTTTCTTAACTTTAATCTTATCATGGTTTTCTTTATCCTTAGAGTGAGTTTTCACACCTTTTCCTTTAAACTTGCTTTTACCAGTTACCATATTAGCAGCAGCCTCCACAGGTACGCTCGGTTGGTTACCATTATGCACCTCCTGAATCGCAATTGCATTCATCAGCTCATTGAGTGTCAAGCTTCCAGTACGATGCTTGAGGGTCATACCGAATTCCCCCCAAGATCGAGGAAACTTCTCAATAATAGCCATGACAGGGAACTTGTCAGGAAGTCCCATGTCAGCATCCTTGAGCGATTGCAAAATGATTTGGAGTTCGTGCAATTGGTCGGTAACCGACTTTCCCTCGCTCATGCGATAATTCAGGAACTTACCACTTGGTACTTTTCCACACCGGAGTCATCGGTGCTGTACTTATTGGAAAGCGACTCCCACAGTGATGCAGCAGTGAGAGGAGCAGAGCAATAGACATCAAAGAGTGCATTCGACAAAGCTGACAGAATGCATCCTCGAACAACATCGTCCTGCTCCTTCCACTGTTTAACAGCACCCACACTAGTGATATCATCGGCTTTCAGAGCGGGACATTTGGATGATGACAAAGATACCGCACATGCCCTTAATTGACGCCGGATCTTCATGCGTTCAGACCAACGCTTGAAGTTCTTTCCAGCGAACTTCTCCGGAAGATTTGAGGTGTCAACTAGGGACTTAAAGGGAGAACTAGAGGTACCAGCAGACATGATTCAATAAAATTATTTTCTCTTGGAAACATGTTTGGAAATTAAATTTATGGACTACGATTAAACAAATAATTTAATCAACAGTAGGGGATTTATTGATCAAGTCAAGCACGTACCAATTAATAAGCCAATAGCAAAACCGACAGCAAGGAAACGGGATCAGAAAACAGACAGAAACAAGTAAACAAATGATTAGAAAACTTATCGTGATTTGATCGAGTCGCCTTAGGAAGACTGTCCTAAGAGAAAATATTACCCCCAATTGGTGCAACTCGGGTACAGGCAAATTTCTCCGAGGATAAAACGATCACGGATTACGTACCACAAATCAGCACATAGGTAAGTAATCACCGGCGGTCCTATCTCAGTCGCCTTGAATCTCACGAACGAATCTCTATGAACAGGGAGTGATTTAGCAATGAAATAAAGCAAGAGAATTGATTTTCTCTTGTAAATCTCATGTCAAATTCGGCTGGAGGAAGTATATTATATATACATGTGGTAATTTTTAGGGTTTAGAGACAGCAATTCGGCCCAGGAAAACACAAGCCCGTCACGTGTGCGGCCGCCCATGAGGCTTGCGCGACCGCGCACAACAACAGGCAATTCACGTTGAGTTCTCCGTACACCTGCGCGGCCGCCCTCGAGCACAGAGCATCCGAAGTGTTTTTCTCCTTAGCCAAATTCAATCCAAACCCACAACACTCCAAGGTCATATAACTATGGACTTCATACCACATATATCAAATATTTCAACAGATTGATGAGTGGGTGTCAAGAAGAAAAGGCATAGAGTTGCTAGTGAATTTTTTAGCATCTCCATTTTTGTTTATATGACAAATAAGACTGAAGGGAATTTATATGGGAAAAATAAAATATTAATTTTTTATCATTATAGGTAACTTGTATGCAAGTTAAGAAATTTGATTTTGGATAGATTTTTCATTTTGAGTTGATTAAGCAAATATTCCCTCCACCTAATAATAAATATAACGTATTCCTTTTTGATATTTCCTATAATTAGTATAACGTTTTTAAATATGGAAAAAGTTTTAGTGTAAATTTAATGTGGTACAAGCAATAAACAAACTAATAAAGCTCATTTCTTAAAAAGTTTTACAAGTCAATTGCATTTATTATGATTCCGCATAATACGTAACTTTTTTTGAATATTGGCATAATAAAACCATATGTTATTTCTATTTTCATCTATCTATAAACAGAGTGAGGTTGGGCGAAAGTGAATAAACGAGATAAACTCTATAAATATATTATTTATATGCGATAATGTCGAAAAGATAGCATGCAATAACTTACTGATTCAATAAATGTTAGAAAATTTGGCATTCAAAACTTTCGGAAATTAAAAAGCTTCGCTCAATCTAAATTTTAATATTTAAACTCTAAATTTGAAATTACAATTACCCAAATAAATAAACGAACAAAACATCATCTTAATAAGGTTTTAGACCAATAACATTCCCCCATGGATCATATTCACAAATAACAAACCAATAACCATTTGACCATTTTACCCTCGCACACCCAACTTGAAGCGTATCGCGCCAAATAATTTGAGTGTAATGCAAGCAATCATCAATCTCGCACGAATTTGTCTCATAATTGTAGAATTTCTTCTCATCGAGCCACAAGTTAACAGCTTCCGTAGCCGAAAACTCGTCATATGATCCGTAGGCAATGTTTTCTCCGTAGGGCCCGTTTGAATGCTCGAATTTGCAGTCCTGAATCCTCTCTTCTGCATATTTCTGAGCGTAGGCTTCAAGGGTTTCGTTCCATGTGAGAGGAGGGACACCCACTTCTTCACGTGCCTTGTTGTGAAGTACGAGGTACTCTTCGTGTGTATCCGTTGTTTGAGCTAAGGAAAGAGAGAAGAAGGTGAAAATCAAGAGGCAAGAAACAGCCATTTCTCGCCTGTTTTGTTCCTTCTTATTTAGTCTTTTGTTACGCACACAAAATGTAAGAGATGTAATGGTTTGTTATGGTATTGGGTATTTATAGATAACACTGTGGACGAAAGGAATTTGTGAAGCGAAAAATATTGAAATCCGTAGACTCGTTTTGTAAAATAATAGACCACTCTCATTTTGAGGAGGGGGTAATATATACTATTTTTTTCATTTCGACTATATTTAGTCAATTTGATTAAACTGAGACGGAATGATCATAAAAATATACGAGTGCTTGTGCAGAAATAAAAAAATAGTTATTGATGATTCAAAATGTTGGCCGAAGGGAGTTATGCTTGAATGAATGAGTATTATGTGTTACGTTATAAATATAAAAACATTGAGAATTTTACTCTAATAAACATATCTATCTATATATATATATAAATATAAAGGCACAAGTGCAATTTAGTGCTAATTTTTTCCTTCAAAACATAGATGGTTTTAAAATATTATTTTTTCTTTTAATTTATTGACATTCTCAAACTTCAAGACTCTAATAATATAAGTAGTGATTGTAGGCCACTAGACTCTAATTATTAACACTAACTACCAACTAACTCAGTTTCTGATACTACTATTTTATTAAAAAAAATGTGTTTCAACTACTGTATATGTTATCAGTCCGCTCTATATTACATAAAATGACAAATTTTTCATTTAAAACCTTTTATCATTTTAAGTAAGTAATAATTTTTTGAAAAAATACATCATGCAACTATAAAATAAAATATGAAAATATAAATTGACAAAAATCATTTATGAACACAATATAGAACAAAAAGGTTATTGATTTTAGAACAAAAAGGTCATTCATTTTGGGACGGAGACAGTAGTAATAAATTTTTTTTTTAATAAAGCAGATAATTCATCGACTCTCCACGTTTCTCGCTCTTATTATTCAACCCTCTTTTTATACGAGTACATATAATATAGATATGGTTTTTAGTTTTTTTTAAGTCATATTTTTTCTACTTTAAAAAAAGTCATATTTCTTCTATCGTGCTCTTTTATTTTGTTATCTTACCAAAATAAACATTATCACATTTTAGATACGATTTTATCTAGAAAATTTTCCAAAATTTATAATATTAATTCATTAAAATTAGCGTCAATTTATGAAAAAGTATTATCTTAAAGTTATTATTTTTATCTTCAACTATAATTTTTACCTAGATAGTTGCTTAAAATCTTAACTTTCCTTGAAATAGTTTTTAGCCCGTATATTTAGCGCACGTGTATAACGCTAGTTTTGTATAACACGTACATGCTCCTTCGGTCTCATTTGAAGTTTTACTTTCATTCAATTCATTCAAATTTCAAATGTATGTCCTTTTTGAATTTCTCCTTTTTAAAATGACAAAAACTTAATATTATACATATTCATTTGTTATACTCATACACTCAAATTGTGAATTACGTACACTTGTAAATTTCATTTATTTATTTCTCTCATAACCCCATCCCATTGACAATATTTTTGAATATAAATAATGCTCTCTTAATTTTTAGGTCGAAAAGCATTTTGGTGCACAAATCTAATCTCACTTAGGGTCAACTATAGTATATCTCACATAAAGTTAAAGTCAGAGATGTTAATATGGGTTGGCGGGGCGGGTCAAGCCTAACCCGCCATTAAACAGGGCGGGGTGGGCTTTCCCAAATTTTTGTTGGGCTGAAAATACGTCATCCCAACCCAAGCCACCTTCGGTTGGTGGGCCAGACGGGCCATGCGGGCTAATCAAATAAATTAAATTTGAGCTCGAAATTGTGAATAACTGATACCAAAAAATAAAAAATCATAATACTCAAACAAACACAAAATGTCAAACACATTAATATCTTAAAAGATAATAAAAATCATAACAGTCAAACAAACACAAACAAAGATTCATATCAATATAAATTATCAAGCAGAAAACACAAGTAAACTTTACACAAATTAATACAAACTGAACGGAATAAAAGTGACGGGCTTGGCCCAACATGCGAAGCCCAATTATTCAGGCATTATTATCACAATGCCCATGAATGGACTGACCCAGCTATTACAAGGCCCGAGGCCCAATTAAAGATCAGTCGACCTAGCTCATTGTTCGACCATCATTGGTCCCAACCTAGTTTCGTCCGACATACGATCATCAACTTATACAATTCTATCCGGCTAAGTTACGAAGTCGGGTCGACCTTGATCTACTTAGGCGATCTCGACCTACAGAGACGTACGTCGACCAAAGACTTTCCATAACCGTCTCCTACAATTTCGAATTCAGTTACGCCCACGACTCTCCACGATTTTAGGGATTCTACCAAATCCTACTACAATTCTACTTCTTATCAAAGGCTATAAATACTTCACAACATACGCCGTTTAGAGGTAATGTTTATTTTGCTGTTCCATTCTCAATACAGTTTATAAGCTATAGATGTGATACTTATCCTCACGCCGGAGGGTCTTAGCCGGAGACCACCCGGCTAGTCGTTTGTTCACTATTTCTGGTCAAACAAAGCCAGTGGATCCACCTAATTGCTGGACGTAGGCTGATCAACACGTTCCCTGCAACATCAGTTTGGTTCCATTGCCGGGAACGAAGCTTTTTTGACCTCGAAATCTAATCAAACTCTGATGGGCACACCGCTACCCCCTCCACCGAGAACAAACAGGAAAACACCGGTAGAAACATAGATACTAGTGCCGGAAATTATAATGCTAATCTGCCTCCTCCCCCACCACGCCAAGTTAGAAAAGCGACCCGCTCCAACAGCATCGCTGATGGCACAGGCTTACAAGATAATAGAAGAGAAAAAAAGGCCTATGATCACACAAGAAGGGGAGCCGCAGCCAAAACGACTACTGATAGGTCGAACAGTTGCAGGCGATAATTCAGGTCCCTCAACTAATCACCTCAGTAGAAAAGAGATTTTGATGGAGTGGGCTAAGTTGCTTCAAAGTTTATTAGAAGTTCACGAAGAGCTGCTCGACATGCCAAATCTCCTAAGAGTGATAGTGTGATGTCACCCAATTTTTTTTTAAAAAAAATCAACGGAGTCGCCACGCCCTTTTTAGTTTAAGGGCCAAAACTTTGAAAAATGCCTAAAATTAGAGAAAATGAGTTCGGAGGTCACGTTACACTCCGGGATGGACGTTTGACGTGCACCCGGAATGCCTCGCATGACGAGTCTTCCTCGCTTGAAACCTTTTGTATGTGTGTGTGTGTGTGTGTTTTAAAAAATGACTTTTCTTAAAAAAAGGGGGGGGGTTTCTGGAAATAACTGAAATTTTAGGGACTGAACTAAAAAACAGTTGGAAAACGTAATGAAACTGAAAATAACAGAAAACTGAAAAACTGTTTGTAGGAGACAAAGTCATCCGCGTGGATGAGACAGTAGTGCAGTCTTATCCGCGCGGATGGGCCTGCAGTTTCAATATTTTTTACAGTTTCCAGTTTAGTCACTGTAATTTCCAGAAAGTTAAGCCGGATTTACAGGACTTAACTGGAAATGTAACTGAAAGCAGAAAATGAAAGGGTTGCTTGGATTTTTGGCATCTATGTTTTGTCCTCTCTTTCCCTAGACTTTGATTAGTGGTCATAATTGATGAATCCACTTAACCAAGCCATCTCGGGGGTATATTAGGACTTTGAAAAGATGTCATTTGCTAGGGACAAGGGGGATTTTGACATGAAAAGTAAGTTGACAAGAGAGTTAGGTCAAGATGTATCAACTTTAGAGGAAGATCTCTAAGGTGGCCATGAGAAGACCATCCTTGAGACCTATACTCAAGTGTATCTTATACATCTTGTGTGACCTATTTTGTGAGTCTAGATGATTTTCATCCAAGGAAAGTGTTCCAAGGTGAGCATCTTAGACATGGGGAGGGGGATTTACAAGGAAGTAAATAATGTGGACCTTTTAAAGTGGTCATCTATGGAGATGGACTCCAAGATGACCATACTTTAGGTAAAAAAGGCAAGTACCAAGTGAAAGCTAGTTAATGTAAACAAAGGGACAAAGGGATTTGCATAAAGAAAAGTATGGACCCTTGTAGAAAATCATTCATGGAGATGAGCTCCATGAAGATCCTCTTGTATCCTTGGGACAAGAGGGAAAGGGAGGTGAACAACAAGTAATAAGTAAGACTACATAATTTAAATATGGGAGTAAGTATATGAATGAGAGAGATATGAGTAGAGGGAGTGAGGGTTTACCAATTTTTTTGGATTTGTGTTTAGGGTTTGAAGGTTTCAAAGGGTTAGAAGTAGTTTTGGAGTGGATTTGAGGTTGGATTTGGTGTGGAATTTGAGTTGTGAGGGTGTAGATGGCTGTTTGAGAATGGATTTTGGCATAATAACAGTAGATTTTCGTATTTTTTGGCCTTGTTAAACTGAGGGAGAAGGGCTGTATTTATAGGTTGGCTGGGGTACAATCTTATCCGCGTGGATGAGATTGTAGGCACAATCTCATCCGCGCGGATGGGATCAGCAGCGTGCCTAGTTTTAGCGAAAATGCTTGTCTCGTTTGCAAATGTTCAATATTCTTTTTTTTCTTGGAAATGACAGATTTCCAGTGAGGTCCTATGCCACTTTTTTATTTCTAAGAGGTCCTTTCTCATTCAAATTGTCAAAATAATGTCCAAAATGCCCCTAAATGATTACACTACAAGAAAACTGATCTTTTGCGACGGCCAAAAGCAGTCGCGTAAACCCTTAAAGCCGTCGCGGAAGGCTAACGCGACGGGAAAAACAGTCGCAAAGGCAATCGCGTAAAGCCTTGTCGCGAAAAGATAAGGTGACTGAACAAAGCAGCCGCCTTTGTCAATTATTTTTCACGATTGCTTTTAGCATCGCATAAGATTTTTTATTAATTTTATTTATTTAATTATTTTAATTACATTTGCAATCGCATTAGCTCAGAAAATGTGACGGCAAATGCAATTCCCTTAGGTTTTAAAGAAGGAGACGGCAAATGCAATTGCCTTAGGTTTTGAAAAGGAGACGGCAAATGCAATCGCCTTAGATTTTAAAAAGGTGATGCAATCGCCTTAGGTATAAAAAAAAGAGATGGCAAATGCAATCGTCTTAGGTATTTTAATTTTTTTTTCCATTTCACTGGCCCTATTTATAATTAATAATTGAATAAAAATTAAAGAAAGGTTGATTAGCACAACATGAAAAATAATAAATTAATTGCATTTAACATTGTATTATGAACCATAATCATCGTTACAAAATCCAAAAAATAATCAACCTACTAGGTTTATCAAGAAAATGTATCATCCTACCAGGTTAATCTAATAACAACAATCAACTTACACTTGTTCCTAGAAACTAGGTTTGTCAAGAAAATACATCAGCCTACTGGTGCATATTAGCTGATAGTTGCAAGCCCCGGAACTTTTTGCTAGGAAAGCACAATATAACAAAGATGATTCATATTTGTTCAGTCTGTGCATTTCTACCTTGCAAACATGAGTTTCACCATTACTCATGAACTCGTGATCTCATTCCTTTAGCATGCTGCTGGTTCAATGTTCAATATCCTCGAGATGTAGTCAACCACATACTCATGCTCTTAACAATTTTTCAACACACAAGATCATATTTTCTCTATCGCCAACTTTCTTGCTTCTTGCATCTCCTCCTCCTTTCCCTTCGTGAATTATTGATTAAAACATGTAATTAAGTAAAAAAAAATTGCACCCACTAAACATGATTCCTGGGTCCGTCACTGCTTACACCTCTCTTTCAGTTCTTCCTGTTTCCAAACAGTCTGATTCCTTAGTCTCGGGTGCATCAGTTCTTTCTTCTACAATATCATCTTCTTTAACCTCTTCTTTTTTCTTAGTCTCACAAGCTTATATCTTTTTACACATGAGAAATTTAACAACTCCATCAAGAGCAATGTCAATATCCTCGCTCTTCATTAGTTCCTCAGCGATTTCTGCAGGAGTGACCTACACATTCTCCACCTCTATTTCCCCAAAGAACTTGTAATGATCTTCAATGCCAAGATAATTAGAATCCAATATCCTGAACCCTGGAAATGTGCAATAGGACATAAGAATGTGTAGGTCCATTCTTCCTGGGCGTAACAAAGCAGGGTCAAGTTTGTCCCTGTGGTTAGTAGTAAATACAATGATTCGCTCATCACCACAACTTGAACATAGTCCATCTATGAAGTTAAGCACACCCGAAAGCGTCTAACTGCAAAATTGTTGCATATGAAGAAATACGTTTAGTTTAGTGTTACGTGCTAAAGGAAAAAGACTTGAGAAAAACCTACTTACTACAACCAGATCACCAAAGAAAAAGATGCAAAACAAAGAGACTACATATTTCTGATAGTAATTACTGACATTAAAGATAAATTTTGGACATTCATTTTGGGACAGAGGGAGTAGTTTTCATGGCAAGATCTATGTTTTATAGTTACTTTACTACTTGGATTACTTTTGGTCAAATTTAGTCGGGTTGGTCAAAATTCAGAGAAAATATAGCATCTAATCAATTTCTCAAGAAAGATTGTAAAAATGTCGTCCATGAATTTCCAAACAAAATCGATTGATACTAATAATCAGTAACCAACATTCAATAACAATAATCAAACTATCCAACCCTTTTTGTTCCGTCCCTAAATAAGAATAAAGAAAGTCAATCCAGGAAGACGTAAAACTAACCTTAGAATTAGGGTCAGAACTCTGCTGAACATTCTCATCCTCCCGATCATGCATCTCAAAGACCGCAATCAATGTCTTCAATCGAGATTATTAGTTGAAACAAGTACATTCCTAAGTTGTGAATGAATACAAACTAGTAAGATCAACATCATAGATATCAAATTTGAGATAATTAGCCATAGCTGCAATCAAACTCCATTTTCCAGCCGGGAGGTCCATACGACAAATAACCTCTCTTCCAAGCCTTCCCAACCTTCTTATAACAATCCTTCCTTCTTATTAACCTCTCCAAATCCTCAATGATTTCCTTCTTCACCTCAGGATCCATGGCCAAACGTTGACGGATGGTCCAAATTAATTGACCCCCAAACTCCATGGCAGTCATCATCGTAATCCGAATGCTCTGTAGTGTACAACTTCCCCACCTTATCTGTATTCTTAATCTCTTTCGCAGGATTCAAAACGTATGGCAAATACTCTTCCAAAACTTTTTTCTCTGAACTTCTGATCGAAGTCGAACGACACGCTTGAACAATTTATCCTCCCGGCGACCATTTTGATCCACATTGATGGATTTCCCAATGACATTTAAATTCTTGAAGGAATCCCTAATTTCCTCGTTTTTCTCAAAAACATATCTAAATAGAAAGCACTAAATCCACTCTATAACTAATTGAATTACACAAAAAGAAAATTTATGTGCAGACTTTAAATCACAAGTACAAGGAATGAGAATGCCTCCATGCATGAGGAAGTATCCGAACTTGAATGTTCCCTGGCTTAAGCGACTTAACACTTGAAATCAGCAACGGTAAAAGTGTTCAAGATTTAGCCAGTAACAAGTGAGATAAAACATCTGAAAACATGGACTACATGTAAAAATTAGAATCCATTCACAATAACATATGAAACATCCAAAAGTTTACTAATATTACGACAAACCAAGAGAAACACACTATGAAAAACTCATAGTAATATACATCATCGCTGGAATTGTGGACTAATACAAGGGTTCTGTAAAAATAAGTCGTTCATTTGACAGCAAAATAATAGCAAATGGTGCATAACTTAAGCAGAGAATCACAAGTAGGAACAAGATAGAGAACAACAATCATGAATATAGTCCTACAACATTGACAACTTAAATAAAAAATATTTCAAATACCTCAAACCTCAGATGGGTGATTCAATTTTATCCGACCCCTCACTCTTTTTGTGTTTGAGATATTTAACAACTCCAAAGAAGAGCAGCGTCAATATTATCACTTTTCGGTAGTTCCTCGGCTATTTCGAATGAGTGATTTGTAAATCTGCTAATAGGATATGTATCTCATCAAAGAGGCGGTGATGATCATTTATTCCAAAGTAAGTAGAAACCATTAGCCTAAACCCATGATATGTGCAATACGACATATGAATGTGCATATCCATTCTTCCAGGTAACAAGAACATGGGATCAAGTTTTTCCTTACTGTTGGTCGTGAAAATAACGATTCGCTCATCTGACCACAATCCATCTAAGAAGTTCAGTATACTTGAAAGCATCGCCTGCAGGAAGAGAAATATATTAAAAATAAAGAGATAAAACTTATACCTCAAAACAAATATTTTTACAAAAAAGGGTCAATATTGGCCCATGCCATTTGAATAGTGCGTGAATACAACTCTGAAAGCAACAATTTTTCATAAGAAATATTCCAACCTTGACACGTACTCCTTCCGTCCCTAAATGATTTTAATATTGACAGACATGCAAAAATGTTAAACTTGTATTTTTAGTAGCATAAGTAATAACTCTTTAGTTCACCAAGAACCCCTGTAAGGTCTCTGAAATTAAGCACAAAAATGCACAAAAATCAAAAGGAAGTTGTAAGAGTAAATTCAAATAATATACAATTCCTGTGACATGTACATTAAACAAGAGCCATCGAAGAGTACATGATCTCCTTTAAGATATCAACAACCTTTTTGGATAACACTTCAACAGATAGTAACTAGTAAAATTAGTCAGAACAACAAAAGTCGATAGAATTATCCTATGGGTATCATCACAATAACAAACTAATTGCTCCATGACACATCCATATAGGCTTCACACAAATTAGGGGGGCGTTAGATCGAATCTGGCCATTCGAACACTGTAAACTAGCATGTTATTTACTTGCACTTGCTTAAAATTGCAATTCAGAACTAAAATTAACTCGCTACAACATATTCAATTTTTCTACTATCACAGTAGACATGGAAAATACACAAATATGCCCCTGAACTCGGGGTTTGGAGAGAGAGAGAGAGAGAGAGAGAGAGAGAGAGAGAGAGCGTGAGAGAGAGAGAGAGTCACCTTCGAATCGCAAGAATCGGCACCGGGACAGAATGGCGCTGGAGGAAGAATCGGCGCTGGAGGAGGAGGAAGAATCTGCGCCGGGATAGAATGGATCTGGAGGAAGAACGGCGCTGGAGGAGGAAGAATCGGTGGTGCTGGAGGAAGAGGAAGAGGAAGAGGAAACATGGTTGTGAGTGAATGAGAGAGGAAAAGAAGGGTTTCAGTAGTGGAATGAGAGAGAGAGAGAGGGGAAAGGGAACGGTTTCCTAAATGTTTAATTTAATATTTTTACTTTTTTTTTCATATTACCTATTTCGCGACGGAAAAAGCAGTCGCCTTTAAAAATAATTAAAAATTCAATTTTAAAATTATTTAATTTAATATTTTTATAAAACGAGATTGCTAAAGCCATCGTTTTTGATAAAAATTAGAGTTTCACATTCCCCCTCGGACCACATTGTTGGCGCTAGAGGGAAAAACATATATGTGATGGCATCCGTGACTGTTTAGCCATCGCGCTAGCCTACTGTGACTGTACTAAATGCAATCACAAAGGTCGTCTCCTTATATACTCAAACGCGACTGCTTTTTTTGCCATCGCCAAAAGCAATCGCGAAAGGCAAATTTTCTTGTAGTGTTATAAATCATTAATTTGGGCTGATGGAACTTTAACGACCCAGATTGGGGCACTTATAGTAGCCCCTCAGCAACGGTACTTCCAGGGGAAGTGGGATCGTCGACAAAGTGAGGATCCCAATCTGGCAAAGGAGCGGTCAAATGAATGGACCTCCCGCCGCACTTGCGTTGTCGAAGATAAACTCGACTAACGGAGGCATTTGCCAAAGAAAACTCGACTAACGGAGGCATTGTCGAAGGTAGACTCGACTAACGTAGGCGTTGCCGAAGAAAACTCGACTAACGGAGGCGTTGTCGAAGGTAGACTCGACTAACGAAGGTGTTACCGAAGAAAACTTGACTAACGGAGGCGTTGCCGTAGAAAACTCAACTAACGGAGGCGTTGTCGTAGGTAGACTCGACTAACGGAGGCGTTGTCGAAGGTAGATTCGACTAACGGAGGCGTTGCCGAAGGAAACTCGACTAACGGAGGTGTTACCGAAGGTAACTCGACAAACAGAGGCGTTGCCGAAGATAGACTCGACTAACGGAGGCGTTGCCGAAGAAAACTTGACTAACGGAGGCGTTGTCGAAGAAAGACTCGACTAACGGAGGCGTTGCCGAAGATAGACTCGACTAATGGAGGCGTTGCCGAAGAAAACTCGACTAACGGAGGTGTTGTCGAAGAAAGACTTGACTAACGAAGGCGTATTTTATTACCGCAGACTTGCTTTGTTGCTTAGCTGGGGAAAATTCGGGCCTACGATGACTGCCGGGGTTTATCTGCTGGGGATATATTTTCTTTGTACGGGCTTACGATGACGGTCGGGGTTGAAAACGAGGAAGGGAATGGGCTTCCGTTAAGTTTTTGTTAAAGGACGGGCCTACGATGACGACCGAGGTTGAAAACGAGGAAGGGAATGGGCTTCAAAAGTTTTCGTTAAAGGACGGGCTTACAATGACGGCCGAGATTGAAAACGAGGAAGGGAATGGGCTTTCGTTAAGTTTTCATTAAAGGACGGGCTTACGATGACGGTCGGGGTTGAAAATGAAGAAAGGAATGGACTTCCGTTAAGTTTTCGTTAAAGGACGGGCTTACGATGATGCCCGGGGTTGAAAACGAAGAAGGGAATGGACTTCCGTTAAGTTTTCGTTAAAGGACGGGCTTACGATGACGGCCGGGTTTGAAAACGAAGAAGGGAATGGGCTTCCGTTAAGTTTTCGTTAAAGGACGGGCTTACGATGACGGACGGGGTCGAAAACTAGGAAGAGAATGGGCTTCCGTTAAGTTTTCGTTAAACTGGGGGTCCGGATGCAGAGGGCCAAGAATTGAAAGGGCAAAGTAGGGATTTCGCCCTGCAATCTTATACGCGCGGACCAGATCAGCAGGGCGCCTGGTTTAAAACAGACAGGCGCCGTATCCTTCTTCTTCATTATCAAATACAGCCGCCGAGAAAAAGAGAGAGAAAGGGGAGAGAAAAACACCATTGTTGTCCAAAATCTCCACAAAAACCTTCAAAATCGAGGCTATGGAGCAAGAGGGAGGAGTTAATGTGGTCCGCTGAGGTCGGGTGAGTAGGGAGGCCACGGAGAAGAGGCTTGAGTTGGTGAGGATGCACCGCCACTACACGCTCTCGCAATCGATGAACGAGGAGTTTTACCCGGATATGTGGCAACATTGGGCTACTGACGAGGACCTTCGCATGGTATGACACTCAATTTTGCCTATTGATTGGTTCATGTTAGATTTAGGGCTTGAATGCCAAAATTTGGGACTTTTGTTTGTTTTGCCGTTGAAATATGAAATTGATGATGCATGTGTTTAATTGAGGACATGGGTAGAAGGAATATGCAATTTGTTTGTAAAAAACATTGGTGTCTGATAATCACCCCAAATATCAACATGAATTAAATCAAAAATTCCTTCAGAATTGCTCTCACTAGGCAAAAATTTATCTCTAGTTTGTTTGGTTTTGCAACAACTTTCAGAAACAGCTTTATTAGAACTATTCTGACTAAGAAACGGAAGTAAACTAACTACTTTACTTGATGGATGTCCTAACCGGTTATGCCATAACTAATGCTTCCCAATTTCCTTAGTGCTGGAGACTCGTGATTCGGTAGACTTCCTCAAGTAAAACAACCCCTCATTTTATTCACCTACACCAATCAACGTATTCGAGGTGCGATCCTGTATTACACAAACTATGTCAGAAAATAACACAAAACTATTCGAGTCACAAAGCAACTGATACAGACAACATATTGCAATTGAATGATGGAGCATATAACACATTTTTCAGAATAAGTTTAGGCCCAATTTTGACATCGCCTTCTTTTGTGGCAATGATGTACTTCCAATTAGACAGTCCTACTCGACTGGATTAGATGTTACGAACATTGCCAAACAAGGAAATATTTCATGTTATATGCCAATTAACCCCGTTATCCACTAGCCAAGGCTCATCATTCATCTTACCATTAATGTGCTCATTAGTCTTAACGTTGGTCTGCATCATGGCTTTGAAAATGCTCCACTGTTCACTTGTGAGTCCCAAGAGTTGAGTGCGCTCTGCATCTGTCATCCCTACGCCATCCTCATCAATCACTTGTACAATGTTGTCTCGAGCGCTTAAAGACTCGTGCCCTCTCGCTCCCCCAGTGGTAGACGTGACATTTTGCCCATTCTTTCCCTTTCCATTTTGTGAGGACTACTCGCCCCACCATTTCGGATATCCCACAAGCTTGAAACAAGATTCAGCTTTGTGTCCCTTCTTCTTGCAATGTCTGCAAGTAAGATTGCCCATCTTTTTGCGCTCCCCCCTGGATTTCGGACCCTAGTGTTGGTGCACACCAGAAAGCTCATAGGTTCTGAGTACTCTTCTAGTGCACTCCCCTTTACACGCTCCTCTCTCAACACCATTTAATAAGCTTTGCTTACATTGGGAAGAGGCTCTGAGTTCATAATGTTTGATTTTACATTCTCGAATTTAGGTGTCTCGAGTCCATAAAAAACTAGTGCACTCGTTCCTCCTCCCTTCGTTGAGTAAGCTTTAAGTTTATCTCACATTTGCATCCAGTGCAAGAACACGATGGAACCTTGTCATAGTCATTCAATTCATCCCATTGCTTCTTAATCCGACAATAGTAGACAACCATGCTTTCGCTCTTCTGTTATTTACAATTGGCTAGGTCGCACTTAATCTGTTGCACCCTTGGCCCATTGCCAACTGAGAATCTCTGCTCCAAGTCGTCCAATAAAATCCTTGCCTCCTCCACGTAAGTCACCGTGGATTGAAGATTCGGTTCGATGGTGTTGAAGATCCATGACACCACTAGGGATGATAATTTGACCGAACCTGATCCGTACCAAAGGCGATCCGATCCGAAAAATTCGGATATGATTTCAATTTTTTATAACCCAATTGGGTTCGGATCGGTTTCGGTACCATGGTTGACCCGACCCCGACCCGATCCAATATGCATAACTAAAAAATTAGGGTTTTGTATATACTCCCTCCGTCCCGTCCGAAAGGGCACAAATTTCCTTTTTGGGCGTCCCATTTAAAAAGGGCACAACCCAAAAAAGGAAAGTTTTTATTATTTTTATATTCTTCCTATCTCACTCATTCTCTCTCATACTTTACTTTTACACTCACAATATTCTCTTTCCTAACTATTTCTTCCACTCATTCTCTCTCCTATTTAATTTTTCATACTCATAACATTTAACCTTTTTCTATTTCTTACATCAATTTCCTTCATTTCTTAATTTTCGTGTCAGGAAGCAAAATTGCCCTTTCGGACGGGACGGAGGGAGTATTTATCTAGTGCCTCTCTTTCTCTCGTCTCTCCCAGGTGCTCTTTCTCTCTCTCTCTCTCGTCTCCATCCTTCCCCCTACCCATCCCATCCTTCCATCCTTGTCGTCCCCCAGCCTCCACAAAATCCATCTATATCTCATTCTCTCTACTCCGACAAAGAACCCGCCTCCAATAGTCATCACCAAGCTACCGGCTTGCTGGCCTCCCTCAACCACTTCAAAGGCTTGTTCGATTTTGGGTAATTTTCAAGAGATTTGGGCAAATTTTTTCCCAGATCTGGGTTCCAAGACCTTGATTTGATGGGTGTTGGAGTTGTTCTAATCTGTATTTGTTCAGAATTGGTTGCCGTGAGAACTTCTTCCATGGAAAATTGCAATTTCTTTTGTCTTTTTTCATAGGTTTTGGTCGCCCATGGAAAATTGGTATTTTTTTTATACTAGATTTTTGGTGAAGCCAAAAACTTGCAAAAAACGCGTTTTTTGTTAACTTAACAAAAAACGTGTTTTCACACATAAATGCACACACATTCCTCAGCCTCTCTCTCTCCTCTCTCTATACGCAAATAACGATCTTCTTCACCTCCAACCATCTCTCCGGCCATCTTCTCCGGCCAAACTCGTTGTCAACCTTCTCCCTCACACCCAAATCTTCACCGGCGACCTCTCTCTATCTCAATTACCCCCTTCACCGACCCAATTTCTACCTCCCTCAATCCATCCATGGACGCCCCTGTCATCTTCTTCATCTAATTCTCCCTCACCGGCGACCTCCCCACCGTCTTCTCCGGTTACAACCACAACAGGCAATCAAGAATATCATCACAAGTGAAATCCAAGTGCTCCAGTTCTTCTACCAAAATCAACGCTTCCCTCAGTCTCCTCAATCTCTTCTACACCGACCCATCTCTTGCTCAGTCGGAAGTTGCACCCGAAGTGTTCGAGGAATTGTTTCTGATACATTTTCTTCCTGTTCTCCAGTTCTTCTACCAAAATCAAGTGCCAGTTGGTGTAAAATAGAGTGCCAGTTGGTGTATAATAGAGTGCCCGTTAGTGTATAATCAAGTGTCCGTTGGTGTATAATTGAGTGCCGTATAATTGAGTGCCCGCAGTGTATAATCAAGTGCCCGTTAGTGTATAATCAAGTGCCTGCTTGGTGTATAATTGAGTGCCCGTTAGTGTATAATAGAGTGCCAGTAAGTGTGTAACTGAGTGTCAATGTATTTTTTGAATGCCAGTTCTTGTAATTTTGAATGCCAGTTCATATTTTTTTGAATGCCGTTCATATTTTTTGAATATCAAGAAAAATAATTATCGGTGTTTTTGAGTGCCGTATATGCATTTTTGAATGCCGGTAAATGTGTTTTCAAATGCCAGTCCATGTATTTTTGAATGCCGGTGCTTGTATTTTTAAGAGCCAAAGAAAATATTAGTGTAACAAAGTGTCGATGTTAGTGTAACAGAGTGCCAGTGTGAAGAGTGCCGCTCATGTATTTAAAAGTGCCCGTGTAAAAGTGCCGGTTTCAGTTTAACAAAGTGCCGGTACCGGTTACACCGGCACTTTGTTAAACCGGGTATCGACACTTTTTCGCCGGGCACTTTGTTACATATGCATCGGGCACTTTGTCACACTCGGCGCTTGGTAAACAGGCACTGGCATAAACGGGGGAACCATTAATTACGAAAATGCCACCGTTTATTTTGAACATGGTTGCCAGTAATTACAAAATTGTCACCGTTTATTTTGAAAACACGTTTTTCCTTATCTTAAGAAAAAACTAGTTTTTTATAAGACCAACTCTTTGGTGAAAGCTTCTGCTCGGATCGGGGCTCAGATCATACACCTTCGGATCGGGTCGGGTTCGATAAAGGGTTTGTGATATTCGGATCGGGTTCGGATCAGAACTTATCCGATCCGAACCCGACCCGTTGCCATCCCTAGACACCACCAATGAGTTCACCGTACGCCAAAGTTTTAGTTCATCCGCCTTTGTTGGACGATCAATCGTTCCATTAATAAACCCAATTTTTATCTAGGCACTAAACGAACCCTTAAAAACACGAGCCAATTCTTCATAGTTTTCTACTTTGAATTGGACATGAGTGAGAATCTGTTCGGGATTGTCACTCGATGAAAGGAAGTAGGGGGTTCTTTTCTCACCACTCTCAAAAGCAATTTGTGTTGAGTTGTGTTTAGGTTCAAGGTTTTTCAAGATCACAGATCTGATACCATGTTGGAAACCAAGAGGGAGAAAGGGAAAAAAAATTCTATTTATTCCAATATCGTGAACGACTATATATACAACATCAAGATTTAGGTCTAATCTTGTTGCAAATATTTACAATCCTTATCAATCTCTAAGATTATGCTAACAACTTGATTGAGAGCTCTACTAATTAGAGTTGGAGGGAGCTTCCAACCGCCTAGGGAGCTGGAGAGTGCTCCTTGGGTGCTCTGCTGCTAAGGAGCTGGAGGGCGCTCATTGAGAGCTCTGCTCCTTGGGGGCTCTATGCTTCTTGTTGCACTCCCTTGGGAGCTCTGCGCTCCATTGGAGCTCCACGCTCCTTGGGAGCTCTAACAAGACACTACGAAAATCTTTGGCACTTGATTTCTCAAGTGGCATAGATGGACAAGAATGCGACATACTCAGTGTGTTACAAAAGAGCCATCCTTGCCTATCGTCCCACCTATGCCATGTTCGCCTGCTCATTTGAACCGTCATCTTAACCCAACCTACCATTGCTTTCAAAGTCACTTTTCCTATTGATCTTGACCAGCCTCGACGACCTTCTCAAGCTGGACTTTCATTTATTAGTTCATGTTATAAATGTGGTATGTGATATTCAAATTCTTCCTTCTATGCAGAAACATACTTTTTTCACTGACCTCTTTTCCGAACTTGTAGATAATGGGAGAGCAGGTCAATTAAAAGAGCGGGGAAGTGTGACTTCGCAGGTTTGCAAATAAGATTAGACTCGTTATTTTACACTTGGATAAGGCTGTCGTATAATGCACCCTCTTTTTACTTTGCATGTGGATTTCATTTCTGATAAGAGGATTTGTGATGTAAAGTATATGGAGTTGACTCTTTTAAACGGGTGATGATCTCAGAAGGCATGAATTGTTGGTGAAGATGGAAGAGTGATGGATAAAACTACCACCTAAGCTGTTTTTGCAAGTACTGTTCATCAAAAGTATTGTTTGGGAAAATATGGTGCTTTCATGTCAGAAGATAGTTCAATTGATGCTAATTCAGAAAAAGAGCTGATATGATTAATAATTCAAAAGTTTTATTCTTACAACCCATGTGAATGCTGACGAGAACTCTAAATATTAAAACATTTTAATCTTATACTGTATTCATTTTAAGGGAAATAGTTATTTTAAGCAGAAAAAAAATATAAACAAGCAATTGATTGTTTAATTTTTTTTATCAATTTTTTTTTGTCATGCATTAACGCATAAGTGTTAAACTAGTTACTAAGCCGTTTGGTAGCCCTTCATAGGACCGGATAGGATTATTAATTCAATAAGCTTAATGTCTGGTAGATTAAATGCAATCGGAATAATAATTCTAACAATCAGGATAATGACTCTTATCATCTCTTATCCCCTTCATATTTATTCCAAAAAAAAGGTGATATTATTAATCTCGAAATTAATAATCTCTTAACTATTAATAAGGATTAATCCTATAAGGCTATCAAACGAGAACTTTAATATAATATGGTTAATGAATGATCTAACAATGTTAATGGGACTGCTGCATGCATGCAGTCATAACCGATAGGTCCAAAATGGTAAAAAAAAAAAAAAAAAAGTATTTCCTTCGTCTCGATTTAAGATTTTTAATTTTCTTTTTGATCTATACAAGTTTAAGGTTATTAGTAGTTTATTAACTAAAATGGATAATATGACTCACTTAACACTTTCACAACAAAAACTCCTTACCCACTTTCTCTATTCTACTTTACTTTTCATATTTACAATATTTAATTTTTCTTAATCCCTAATACATGTGTTTATGTTGGTTCCAAGTCCAATACCAGTAGAAACAACGTAACTGCAAACTTAGTAACTATCGGTATAAACTAAGATTATACCTAGATACTTGATACCTTTCTTCCACAAGAAATTTGTTCCGCAATAGACGCCATATAATGCAATCCCTAGGCCCCATAATAAATTTGTTCCTCAACAGACGTCATCAAATATAATCCCTAGTCTCATAATAATTGTCGCATTTTATTTTTTATTTGTCTAAAAGTAGTGCCACGTTTTTAAATAATGGAATAGCATTATTACAATTTTAACAATTTATCAAAGAACATTAGTTCTACTGATATCTGGTATTAGCTTCTATATTGTATGTCGAGAGTTCGAATCCTGTCAAGTATATGTACTAGCCTATTTATAGTTCAATTGATGTAGCCCTCTTAACATTTTATATATCATTAATAAAATAAAAATCCATTTTTTTTTTAAAAAAAAAGCAATTTTAACAATTTACAAATAACTTTCAAATAAGTTAATCATATTTATTAAAACATTGACAAGTCAAATAACACTCTTAGTATGACTTGGGGAGAATATATATATAAGACCAAAGCCATCTCGAATGGAGTATCTCATACTCCCTCCGTCCCGGTAGAAGCGTCACCCTTTTAGGGGTGGCGCGCAAATTAAGAAAAAGTGTGAGAAGAAAAAATGTTGTGAGTGTAATTTAAAAATAGGAGAGAGAATTAGTGGAGGAAATAATGAATTTTAAAAGTGTTGTGAGTGTAGAGGAGAGAGAATTAGTGGAGGGAATAGTGGATGAGATAATAAAATATTAATAAAAGTTTCCTTTTTAGAAAAGGGTGACGCTATAAACGGGACGCCATTTTGGGTAAAAAGTGACGCTTCGATCGGGACGGAGGGAGTATAACTTTATTGGATTAATTATTTAACACCTTTTTAATCAAGAAATGAGCTAGCTAATAGCTGGTCTGTATGTAATCAGCAGTTTCCAAACATGGATATTAATCAAACATTATTGTTTACAAGTTTCTTAATAATACTTCCTTCGTCCCAAAATATTTGTTCTATTTGACTTTTTTATTGAACTTTGACCACACATATATGACAATTTAATTATGTTCATGAAATTTTAAAAATTTCTATTGATTCACCATTAATAATATTATCAACAACAATTTTTAGAATTTCATGAACATGATTAATCTCATAAATTTGTAATCAAAATTCAACAAAAAAATCAAATTATACAAACATTTTGAAAAGGAGGGAGTATAAATTAAGCTGGCTTATAGCTGTTTGTACTTGCTTATAAGTGGAGTCTAGTGGACAACTGGAAACAATGTCTTAAAACTTGCTCCCTCCTTTTCGTTTCAGACCAAGAGTCCTACTTTTCCTTTTGATTCGTTTTAAACCAAGAGTTTCTTTCCTTAAATGGAAAGTTTTTCATATATTTATACCCTTATCATCTCCATTTATTTACAAAAAAATCACTACTATTCCTCCCACTTATTCTCTCTCCTATTAAATATTTTTAACTTTTACATTCTCTCTCCTATTTCCTATCACACATTTAACTTTTATATTCTCTCTCCTATTCCCTACCACACATTTAACTTTTATATTCTGTCTCCTAAAATTTTCTACCCACTTTAAAAAAAATTCTAAAGAAGCGTGAGATTCTCCCCGAAAACCCTTGGTCTGGGACGGAGGGAGTACTATTATGTGACTTTGGTCAACGCATCACTACAACTACTCCTACTCCTACTAGTATAGCTATTCTTATCATTCTAAAAGGTCAACTCTAGAAATTATTTTATTTTCGAATTTTAATGACAATTTATTATGTCATTTTGACATAAATTTGGTTATTTTAGTAGTAGGCTTAAACTTCATGTTTAGAGTATAAGTTTGACAATTATTCAGATAACAAAATTGCAGTTACCTTATAATCGTGGTAGTGATGGTGTATTTATAGCTGACGAGTGTGGTTATTTTTGATGGGGCTACATGAGCTTCGATATTTTAGGGACAGTTACGTGTCATGTGAACGTGTCCTTACACGATCCATGATTTGTAGGAAAGCAGTTATGACCAGAATAGAAGCATGTGCGCCTGTAACCGTGAGGTCGACGCTTGCTTGGGCAGGTCGAGGTCGACACCGGGAGTTAGGTCGACCCGACCGCGGGTAGGGCTGGATCGTACCCGAAATAGAGTTTGGGCCGTGAAGTCGGACTTAGTTAGGTCGGGACCTGGTAGGTCGGACAATGAACTTAAGTCGACGTATCAATGAGATAGGTCTTGGCCATGTGATCATTGGACCTAGCCCAATAAGAATATAGTAGCCATAATTACATGAGGATTGGGCTTCACTTGCTTGGCCCTGCTCGATACATTTGGTATGTTCAGTGGCCCCCAACTTTCGAGTTGACTTTGTTGACTAGGAAGTTAAGGAAATTTGAGGATTATTGTTGTGACTCGTAGGTTGCTGCTCGCTCTGAGGATTAGTCGACTAGAGTGACGTGGCTCAATCCTGAACGTTGAATGTTGAACGACTAGATCTGGAAGAGCGCCGTTTTCCGCAATGATTACTATTTTTGACGTTTGAGAGTCTGTCTTGAAAACCGTTTCCGCATTCAATTTGGAAAACAAAACCTTTGGATTTTCCTTTTCCTCTTCAATCTTGGAACATATAAATACCAGACTCCTTCCTCATTTAGAACTTTTTCTCTCTTTGGACTCTTGAGTAATTAGGTGAAGGCAATGTAAAAAAGGCAACCGATTAAATTCAAGTTTTCGTCTCCGTCTGTAACCCTTCTTTACTCGAGCTAACTAAGGTATTCCTCTTTTCCTTCAGTATTAGGGTTTTAATTCCTGCAATTTCTCCAATTCCGCCATGGCTAGGACCTTTAGTTGTGAGCGTGGAGCTTGGTATGGTTACTGTAGGGTAAATAGAAGAGTTTACAAGCACTTGAACGGAGAGTGGAGTGAGATAACAATGGAGGAATGCACCTCGATTTTGACCCGTTGGGGCTTGCGTTTCACCGAGCTGACTTTGCCTGTAGGAGAGGGTCCAGGTGTTTTAGAGTCGAATGATCCTGCACTGTGTCTTTCAATCTTTTCCATGAACTTCTCGATCACCTTGCGTTGTTCTACATCCAGGGCCACTAATAAACCCTCCTTTATTAGGAATAGGTTGGGATTTCCGGGAGAATCTAGGTCGCCTCTTAGTGTGTCTACTAGGTCGCTTGAGACTGTGTATAGAACTGATTTCCCTGTTTCCCCTTCTTCTTGTACAGATATGGCGACTCAAGGAGAAGCTAATGCCTCGACCTCATCGAGCCCTCGTATAGTCAATGCCTTTGAGACCTCGTGGTGCCGGCAGTAATGAAAGGGGATATGTGCCCAAAGGGCCACTCGGAGGGAAGCAGAACTTTCCTTCCCGCCTATCTATGGTCTACGACTTCTGTGAGGTGGACAGGGAAGAATTTGATGTCACCATTTATAGCAAAAAGGATTTCTTAGACCAATTTGGTGGTACTTACAAGACAGATCCCACTAGAGTCGCCTTCTATTATGGTCAATTTGTGGCTGGCCTGAGATTGCCCTTGGACCCCTTTATAAACGAATTCTTGGAGTGTGCCAATGCCTTACCCCTCCAGCTGGGTGCCAATACGTGTAGAGTCTTGGTCTGCTTTGCAATGGTGTGCCGCTTCTTGGGTTACGAGCCTTGTATGAGGGTATTTAGAGAGTTTTTTGGTGTGAAGTTTGACAAGTCCCAAGGCATAAGCACTCCCTCAAAACCAAATTCCCCTAAGTTGTTCATTAGCTTGCCTAGTAAAGCCAGTGGCTGGAACTCTCATGTGATAGTAGTGGAGAGTAGGTTAGGTTAGGAGTTCCCTTTACCAAGTGAGGACACCCAAGTGGTGAAGGATGAGGATCAGTGGGAACCTTATTGGCATGATGATTTGCGTAAGAAGTTGGTAGAGCTGGTTGCCCATAGACCTATCAGTTGGGATGTTTTAGGAACCACCAAGAATAACTATATTCAGGCTGGTATGATGTTAGGGGATGATGACGTTGTGCCACTGGTTCCCATAGTGAGGTGTTTAAGGTATCCGGACTGTGTGACCCATGCTCTGGGTAGGTTTGAGAAGAAGTGCTCGCTCTGCCAGAAGACCCCCAAGTATTGCAAAGATAACGGGGAGCACGTTGGTGGTAAGGATTTTACTCGCCCCTTCATTGCCCATATATGAAATTTTATGATTGTGCTCCAGCTTGCTTGGTTTTTGTATTTAACTCTCTGCTCGAAACTTGTTGCTTCTAGTATAGATCTCGTAGCATGTACATGTTTAGCTTCTGTATAGAACCTCTCAGCTCGTAGTTATATTGCTCGTATGTAGAACTAGTAGCTCGTACATAGAACTATCTTGACATGTCGAGCTGACACTTTTATCCTCTTTGTTTTATGCAGTTCTGACCCCTGCCCAAGAAGCTAACATGGGACGAGCTATTGACGTGAGGAAGAGCAAGAGGAGCCATGGTGCCGCCAATGCTAGGGAGAACTGTGAGACTGAGGGCGCCAAGAGGAACAAGTTGTTGAAGCTAGTGGATCAAGATACCTCCAAGTACATTCCTGCAGAAGAGAATTTGAAAGAGCTGGATGATCCCCAAGTGGAAGGAGATGCCCAAGGAGTGGAGGGAGAACAAGCTGCTGGGATAGAGGGCTCAGAGCAGAGTGTGAAGCTGGAGAGGGAGGTCATCCAGGACTGTAACTCGAGCTCAGGCTCAAGCCAAAGCCAAATCCAATGCCGCCTCCAAGGCCAAGTCGCCTATTATTGACGTGGATGAGGAGGAGGACGACGACAATGCTCCTTTGAGTAAAAAGATTAAGATAGGGAAGTCTAAGGCGAGCTCGACAACTGATCAAGTCGACGCTAGAGAGCCAATGGAAACTGAAACCAGAATCCCTCAGTCTTCTCCCATCAGGGTCTCATACGCTGAGTTGATCCAGGCTCGGGTTGATGAGCTGAGTGAGGTGACTCCTCTGACTAGGATCAACTGCTTTGCCAGGGAGTACCCCGAGCTGGAGTATGGCCAAGTGGTTGTGAGGAGGGGGGCTGATCAAGATTTAATCAAGAAGTACACCAACAAAGCTCTGACTCCAGAAGCTTGCCGTGCCATGGTCGGGCTAGCCACCTCCGAGGTAACCCTTGTAGTTTTTTGTAATACTGGTTTGGTTTTTCTCGTTTGTCCCAAGTCTCCCTCTCACTTCTAATCGTCCTGACTCTTTTTTCTTTACTTGCTCTCTTAGTCTCTTGCCATGATCGACCTAGCCACCACTTATTGGAAGGCTGCAGAGGAGCAAGAGAAACTGGCTAGACCATGCTGGCCCACAAGAATGAAGAGCTGGCCAAGGTGGAGGATGAGCGAGCCAAGCTGAAGGAGGAGCTCGAGAAGTTGAAGGAGGAGCATTCTGATCTGGATAACTCTTACGATGCCTTGAAGCTCGTCAAGGATAATGAAGTGAAGGCCAAGGAAGAAGCCTTGAGTAAGCTGGGAGAGGCTAATAAGGAGCTTGGAGAGCTCAAGCCTATTAAAGAGAAAGTTGTGAAGGATCTAGAACTGGCGACCCAATTGTTGGAGGAGAGTCATGTCATACTGGCCAAAAAACAAGAGGAACTTGAGGCCGCTCGGCTTAAGTGGGAGGGAGAGCTAGCTGACGCTGTGAAGGTTGCCAAAGAGGAGGCTGTTCAAGCCTATAAAGATAGTGACGAGCTCCATACTCACATTACCAAGCAGGCTAGCTCGTTCTGGGATGTAGGTCGGAGCCATATGGCTCGACGTATTGTAGTGGATCCTGCCTTTGACATCTCCATCGAGCAATTGGCCAAATGGGCTTCGGAGGACCCCTATAACACGGCAGCTCGCCCGGGCCATAGTTTGGTTCCTTATAATGACAACGACTTGGAGAATATTGCCAATGACGACGCTGAAATTACCCGGATCCGAGCAGGCTTCGCAGCCCCGGCAACTGGCATTTCCCGTTTTGCAGCGTTTTCAGGTTGGAGGTGTCTCGCCGTTTGTTTTCGCATTTGTAGAGTCGCCACGCCGTTTTTATTAAGCCCAAAACATTGAAAAAGGGCATCAGTTTAAAGATAATTTTAAACTGTTTTTTGTGTGATGAGATTTTGAGTTCGGAGGTCAGATGACTCCTCGGGAAGAGAATATTAGAATATTAGAGCTCACCCGAGTAGCCTCGTAAAACGAGTCTTTCGGATACCCCTAATATCCTTTAAATGTTGTGTGTGTGTGTGTGTGCTTTTAAAAATGCATGTTGTATCGGATGTCTACATTGTATGCTATGTATGGAAATGTATTGAAATAGTAATGGAAGGAAGCCTTACCAATGTTGGTTTGTGTCTGTCTTCCGCTGGGGAATAGTGTTTGAGGATGGAATAGTGTTCCGGCACGGACCGGGATTGCTTCGGGAGATGCCGGTTGTCTGCGGACAGAGTTTCGGCGTGAGTTGAGGTTGTAGGCTGCGTTCGGGCAGAGGTTCGGCGTGCGTGGGGATCGTCGGGATCACTCGGGCAGAGGTTCGGCGTGCGTTGTGGTGGCAGGAGTCACTCGGGCAGAGTTTCGGCGTGGTTTGAGATCGTCGGTTTGACTCGGAAAGGGCCGGGACACCGTGAAAAGACCAGGCAAGGCCTCGGAGTACCACGAGGGGCCTCAGAGTACCTCGAGAGTGCCTCGGGGCAGCGCGGGAGCGTCTCGGGAGCGCTCGGGGAGGCTTCGGAGCACCACGAGGGGGCTCGGAAGGCCTCGAAAGGATCCGAAAGGGGCCGGGAATGCCTCGGAAGGACTTAGAGGGGAAGCCAGAAGGCCTAGGGAGGAAGAGAGAAGTGGGAGGTGTGTGAAAATGAGGAGGGGGAGCCCTCTATTTATAGTGCCAGATTAGGTGCAAAGAGGTCCGTACGGACCTCCCTGGTAATCCAGTATTTTGGTTTTCCTCGATTTGAGGGAATCTGTGATGATGGAGGAATATTTGCAATTATGGTGCCCCTGAGCAATAAGGTCCGTACGGACCATCTTGCATGCAAAGAGGTCCGTACGGACCAACTCTGCAGGGGAGTAATCATTTTCCCCGGGATTTGAGGGAATATTGTGGACTTTAAGAAGATTCAGTAATTATGACAACAAAGAGGTCCGTACGGACCAATATTGCTTTCCCAATTTCCTGAAAATTCCCAAAAGGTCCTTTTGTCCCTTTTATCCCGAGAAAGGCTCCTCCACTTTGGTTTGGTTGGGGTTTAGAGAGGGTTTTGAGTGAGAGGGTCGTCGAAGCATGTGTTGATGAGTCTGCGGTGTTTCCCGTGTGTTTGAAAGGGTGTGATCCAGTTGGGGTACTTACGAAGCCCTCCGACGAGCGTCACTTATGAAAGAAGTGGGGTCGCCGATAAGATAAGGGTCCTAATCTGGATCGCGTCTTTGGGAGAGGAAGTGGCCAGGTGGAGGTCGGTGTGAGGACGTGGTGGTGTCCTTTTGTGTGACCGCATAGGTCGGTAGGCTGAGACCTGTGATAGGATTCCTACGTATCCTGGCGGGAATCAAGCACAGTCGTAGTTCGGGTGTGGGGTGAGTGCTTTGTGAATGTGGGCGTGGTGGTGCCCGAAGTGTCGTGTGTGACCGCCGAGGTCGGTTGTGAGGACGTGGTGGTGTCCCGGGTGACCGCATAGGTCGATGGCTGGACCTCGTGATAGGATTCCTACGTATCCTCGGCGGGGAGAATCGGCTTTGATAGCCGTAGTTCGAGGTCGTGAAATCTGTGGAGTGCGGGCGTGGTGGTACCGAAGTGTGGTGACCGTCGAGGTCAATTGTGAGGACGTGGTGGTGTCCCGGGATGGAAATTTTACGATTTTCCTAATCGGGTGGTTTAAGGCCTTCCGGCGGAGATAGCTTCGCGAGGACTTGAATCGTCTTCGATTGCGGTTGGTGCCACGCCGGGAGGACTTTGAATCGTCTTCTCGGCGGCGTTGATGTTATGCGCGAGACTTTGAATCGTCTTCTAGCCGCGGTTGATGTTATGCGCGAGGACTTTGAATCGTCTTCTAGCCAGCATTGATGTTATGCGCGAGACTTTGAATCGTCTTCTAGCCGCATTGATGTAATGCGAGGACTTTGAATCGTCTTCTAGCCGCGATTGATGTATGCGCGAGACTTTGAATCGTCTTCTAGCCGCGATTGATGTAATGCGAGGACTTTGAATCGTCTTCTAGGGAGTTGGTGTAATGCGCGAGGACTTTGAATCGTCTTCTAGCCGCGATTGGTGTAATGCGCGAGGACTTTGAATCGTCTTCTAGCTTGCCATGGTTGTGGAAGCATAGGCTTGTGCTTTGATTGCGAGAGGCGTAGATGCCTTTGCAGGTTTTTGCATGTTGAGTAGAAGGTTGGACTTACGATGACCGCCGCGCTTGCGTTTGCCGTTGAAGTGAGCAAGGATGACGGCCGGTGATTGCTTCACCATTTGGCATTTGGAGGTGCTTCGTGCCTTGGGACTTGTGCTCGGAGGTGTCGGCTCCTTCTTGTGCTTGTTTTTGCCGTTTGAGTGAAGCAAGGATGATGGTCGGTGCTTTGAGGATATGCGATCTTGTATGACTTCCCTTTGACTTGTTGGGGGAGGAGCTCGGGCTTACTTTGATGGCCGGTGCTTGCGTTGCCGTTGAAGTGGGCGAGGTTCGGAGCTTACTTGGCCCTTCCGGTGCTTGAATTGCTGGGGACGCATGACCTTGTAGGAGGCCACTTTACGCTGGGAAGATGACTTGGACCTGCTTTTGAGGGCCGTGGTTGAGTTGTCGTTGAGCGTTTCGAGGCGTCTTGTGCCTTGATATTCGTCTTGGGGAGGTGTTGGCTCCTTCTTGAATTGCCGTCGGGCGTTTTGGAGGCGTCTCGTGCCTTGATATTAAATCTTGGGAGGTGTTGGCTCCTTCTTGAATTGCCATCGGGCGTTTTGGAGGCGTCTCGTGCCTTGATATTCGTAACCGGGAGGTGTTGGCTCAGCTTCTTGAATTGCCGTTGAGTGGCGAGGACGGTCTTACGCTGGCCGGTGGATTTGAATTGCCGTTGGAGCTGGCGAGGACCGGTCTTACACCGACGGCCGGTGGTTGAATGCCGTTGAAGTGGGCGAGGACCGGTCTTACAGGCCACTGGTGGTTGAATGATCTGTGCTGCAAATAGCGGCGGAGGGGTTGAATTGAAGAGTTAGGGACCATTACATCTTGGATTTCGCCGGAAAAGGCCTTAGGACCGACCGAAGGCAAAGATTATAAGGCAGGAAAGTAATTTGGCCACCCTTGCAAAGAGGTCCCGTACGGACCAACCTGGTTGCAAAGAATTCCGTCTGGACCAAGTTGGTTTTTTACAGCTCCCGATTTTGACCGAGGTTTTAAATGCCGAGCCCTTCCCATTCCTTCTTCTTCCATGCGTGAACCAGAGAGAGAGAAAGAGAGAAAATCCTCCATTGTTAACCAAAATCAAAAAATTTTTTGCTTCGAATTGCTTGCCGTGGCCAGAAGGATCTCGAAGGAGTCGTCGTCAACGCGCGATCAAGAGGTGGTCGAGCAACGGATGGAGCTTCAAAGAAATTGGATTTCGTTCGTTCCATCTTCGAAGAACCGGATGTCTTGTATCGAATCCGGAGGTGCACAATCGTCGCTCTGTGAACGTCGGGAGGTAAGAAATCTACGTTCGTTTTGATTCCACCTTTTCATGTATGTACATTATGCCGTGTTTTCCTTTGCTTTGTGTTATGCGGGGCTTATGGCAGGGAAGGCCAAAAGGATGAAGACTCTGAAGGGAGATCAGCTCGAGGCCGTTGTTGATTTGTGGCCGAGGGCGGATGCACGATATTTCCGTGGACGGTAGGCCGAGTCCCAGAGGCCGGTCACGCTTCGGCCTGGGGGTGTTCGTCGAGAACCTGGCCGGAGTTTCTGACACGAGGAAGAACAAGAGCGTCTTCCTTGGCCTTTCCGAGTATTGGTGGGATACCACCCACACCTTCCATCTGAGCTGGGGAGAGGTGACGGTGACGCCGACCGACTTTGCTGCGATTACCGGGCTTTCCTTCAAAGGAGGGCCAGTACGGTGGAGAGATATGATCTCTGATGTTGTGTTGACCGAGCTGCTGGGCTTTGAGCCTCGTCCTCGCAGGGGCCTGGGCATGTTGTATAGTGATGTGGAGCTGAAGATCACGGCCAGCATTGGGGCCTATGTTCGTGGGACCGGCCAGGTGACGCGGAGCGGCTGGCGCGCTCCTTTTGTGGTATGCACCGTCCGAGACTTTGTTCTCGAACCACGCAGACTGGCTCCATTTGCTCTGCTGGAGAGCTTGATTGACCTGGATAGGGTCTGTGATATTGCTTGGGGCGAGGCAGGCTTGGCCGAGCTCTACTTCTCCTTGGACCGGTTTAGCCGGGGTGTGGCCAGTTCATTGGCCTGCTTTGACTTCGCTTTGGAGGTATGAGTTTATTGCCGTTTTTGATTTAGCAACTTGTCTTTTCTCCGTTTTTCTTTTGCACTGAGCCCTTTCTGTTTTTTGTCACAGGTGTGGTTCTATGAGGTTTTCCAGTGCTTCCCGTGGGATAGAGATCTGGGGCATTCTTTGCGTACCCTGCCATCTTGGGCCCGGGCTGCACACGGCGAGGAAGAGGAGGACCGGCCAGGGGAAGCTCACCCATCGCCTACGGGGATGTGCAGGAGAGCGTTTGGCGAGCGGGTAGCTGGAGGGTCCGTCTTGTTCCCGTGGGCTCGGTATGAGGGGGATGAGTTTGAGGGCTCCCGAGTGTGCAAATGGCGCGCGGAAGATGCTGCGGGGCTTGACTTGTGATGTCATGTATGCAGGAGAGCGGGTCTTCTCGCGGCATGGCCCCGGTGTGCTTCCCGTGGCTCCGAGGACCCTCCCTCGGGATGCTTGATTCCCGGGACATGGACGTGCTCGATTTCGAGAGGTACCTTGGCGGTGTCGGGGCTGAGGAGTTCATTTTATATGGAGAGGAGTACGGGGCCTTCGTGAGGAGGAAGGCGAGGACGCCGCAGGCTTGCGCGGAGAGAGAGGCTGGGCCCGCAGGCTCCCTGCAGGTTCCGATGCCGGGCCGGATTTCACATATGTCCGGGGGGACGGATCGAGGAGGGTGTCTGCCGTTCTGAGGAGCAGGCTCCCGCTGCATACAGAGTGGACCCAGATAGATCGGTGAGTGTGCTGACTCGTTTCCATCTTGGCATCTTTTCTGTATTTTTCTCTTTTGTTGTTGAGTATAATTGTATTCTTTGGCGTTTCATTGGGTTTGCTTGTTGGTGCGCAGGTCAGGGAGAGCTTATGATATGTTGACTCAGCCGTTACGTGGCGATGAGGTCGTTTGCGAAGAAGATGGCTTCGAAGATATCTTGCCGGTCTTCGCGGCAGCGCGTGTCGGCGTACGAGCCTATGCCTTCGAGGCATTCCGTAGACGTTCCTCCGCCTGTGAGCCGAGCCTGGGAGCCGCAGCAGCGGAGGGACCTTTGAGGCGGCATAGCATGGATGCCGGGCGTCTTCGGGAGCGCAGTGGCCTTCGAGGAGCCCTTTATCGATTCCCATGCCTCCGCATGGCGCCTGAGGTGAGGGTTCCTCGAGCCTTCTTCTTCGATCCTTTCGTCGGATTTGATCCTTCGGATTACTTTTCGTGGGAGCCTTTGCCGTGGTGCCTGCCTATTCCGACGACGAGGATGTGACGCGCGGGTTGTAGGATGCCCGACTTTTCTTTGGAGGACCTCGCGAGGATGATGATCTTTGAGAGTCGCGATTAGTATTCATTTGCTTCCCTCTTTTCATATCCCTCTTTTTTTTTTTTGTTTAGCAGACATTTATGGGTACCTGTAATAAAACACTTGTATTTGCACGGCAAACAGCATTTTATTTTAAGATGTAATGTCAATTTTGTGATTCCCGGGAATTGTCCTAGAAATTGTTGCTATTATTATTTTTTATTTTGTGCATGCCACGTGAGCTGAGAGTGTGTTTGTGGGTAGTGTTTGTTTGCCGGGAATGGCTTTGTCCAGTGTTTGGGCGCTTTGGAGCAAGGTTTCTGCGAGGACAAAGGGCCGTTGTACTGTTTGCTGGGAAAATGGGTTCTGTTTGCAAGGAGGTCCGTACGGACATACTTAGAATTTTGCCGAGGCTTTCTTCCCCATTTTCTCTAGGAACCTCCATTTTGCCATGGATTCTTCGTACGTCCCTAGAATTTTGCCGAGGCTTTCGCAGGAGAGGCAAGCACACTTCCTTGAGCAGTTGAAAACATGGATGCGGCGCAGTATGAGGCATCAGAGACGGGCTTTCGAGGTAAGGTTTCGTCTTTGCTCGATTTGGTCTTTTAAGGAGTTGGTTCTGATTGGGATTTGTTGCGGGCGCGAAGTTCGGGATGTTAGGAGGCATGTGTACCGTTTCTCCTATAATGAAATTGTGCCCACTTTTGAGGATTTTCGGGCTTTGGTGGGGGACCGGAGGTGGAGGCCATCTCGTCTTCTCTTTGGTTGGTGGTCTCTTTGTGAGCGTGAAGCTTGCGGAGCTTTCTTCGTACTTCGTTGGAAGAAGTGCAGGCATGATCCTTGATTCGGGTCATATCGACATTTCGAGCCGCCTGAGCGGTTCATGGCCGATGATGAGAGTGATGTCTCTTGGGACGCATTTGCCTTGTGCGTGATGGCAACGCTTTTCTGGTCGGCTCCTTGGCATTTGTGATGGCGCTTTGCTAGATGTGGTAGGGCACTCAGAGCCGGGAGAGGATATTGTCCCGTTGGCGTCTGGGGAGACTCTTCATGGTATCGACCGTCCGGCGACCGGGGATCGGTTCATTAGAGGGGGAAGCCCCACTTTGCTCACCTTGTGGCCGCGAGAGAGACTTCAGGCCATGCCCGAGGCTCCGACGTCGTTTAGCCCGTGGTCATTTGCTCGGGCCGACCTCTTGTGTTGGATATGGATCATCCCGCCTGGGAGAGATGGATGGCACAGGCTTGGTACGCATCAGATCCGCTGGTGGGTTCCGCATTGGAGGATTGAGACTAGGAGGATCTTGCAGAAGGGTCCTACATTGTCGAGTTCCAGGTTTGTCTCTGGTCCTCCTTCTATATTCCGTCGCTTGTTTCCCGGCAGTTTGGGATGAAGCAGAGCCTTTGTTGGGCCGGGATGACCTTGCTACTGCTGAGGTAGTTCCTCTTTGTATGGCGGCCCAGGTGCCTTCTTGTATTTTCTCGAGGTATGGAAGTATTCCGCTTTCCCTCCTGTGGTACTCCTTAGACGTCGGGAGAGTGTCGTATTGACGACTCAGTACCTGGCCTGGTATGAGCAACGTGTTGGGCAGTCCCAAGTGGTCTTGGAGAGCAGGCGTGTAGCGATTCTGGGACCCGGTTGCCGTAGTAGCTATTGCCTTAAGAGTGCCGAAGCCTGGTCTGACCCTTTCGATGTGATGGGAGACACTTTGTTTGACTACGAGACTAGAGTTGACCGACTGACAGGGAGAGGTCCTCTTTGGCTGCACTCAAGCAGGAGGAGATCCGAGCCGAAGCACGGGTGAATGAAGCCCCGAGAGCTACTGGATTGTTTGACTCTACGGGAGGACCCCGATCTCTGACCGAGAGACGCAGAGTTGGTTCACGTGAACGAAAGAAGACTCGCCGGGGACGAGGGAAGAAAGGAAAGAATGGCGAGGGGACAAGCGCAGACATGGCGCGGAATGACCTCCTAGGTATCCATTCATTGCATTGCAAACACATTCTTAGTTAAATGTATTAAGTCAGTCTTTTAGCATGTTGTGAACTTGAGAGTAGACCGTGCTTGAACTCATCAAGAAATGTTGTAACCGTTAGTGATTTGTGATTTACTTTTAAAGCTTTGTCGAGACGCAAGATCTCTTGTTTGCCTTTGTTTCTTTTGTGCACTTTGTCGGCGTCCATCCTTGGACTTTTCTGTTGCATTTGCGGGCTGGAAGCCTGGGCCATGACGGCAATCCCTTTCATTGAGGCTTTGTGCTTGGCTGAGAGGTTGAATGCTCCCTTGATAAGTCGTTTTGACGGTCTTTTTCGTAGCTTCCTTGCCTCTTGTTGGCGTCGGGCTCTTGACCTCTTTTTCGCAGCTTCTGCTTGAGCTTCTTTTATTTATTGTTTTTTTTTTGTGAGCCCTTGCTCGAGCTCTTTTTTATTTTGTTTTTTTTTTTTTTTGTGAGCCCTTGCTCGAGCTCTTTTTTTTTTTTTTGAAGCGCGTGAGGGCGAAGACAAGCCCCTGGCTTGGAAGCAGACATGAGTCGGTCGTTTGATGCTGAGTGACCCTCGGATGTCCTTTGATGTTGCCGCCATCGTTTGACTTGGTCAAGGTGACTGCTGGGGCGTGTTTCTTGAAAAGTGCGTAGCTTGATGGAGGTCTTGATTGACATTCAAACTTTTGACTTTTTTGTGTATTTTTAGACCGGACCAATTAAGGTTGCCTACGTTTCCCTGACTAGAGGGCTCAGGCCGCGTAGTTCGACACTACATGGAGTGCCAAGAGATGCACAGCTGTTCTTCAGGCGAAGTATCTGCGGTTTGCTTCCGTTGACTGGATTCATGAAGGGATTGCCGCCTAGGTCTAGCTTCACGCGCCTCCGTGAGAAGATCTTTTGAACCACGAAAGGGCCGATCCATGTGGGTTCCCATTTTCCCAGTGGGCTGGTTCGAGTGGGAGGCTTTTCTTCGAGTACAAGGTCACCTTCCCGATGTCTCGGGATTTGACTTTCTTGTCGAAAGCTCTAGCCATCCCGGCTTTGATAGGCTCCTGACGTGTTCCATGGCCTTTAGTCGTCGCTCGTCTAGCGCAGCCAATTCGTCATGTCGGCTTCGGAGCCATTCGACTTCGTTGATGTCATTTTCCAGCTAAGACTCGGAGTGAGGGAATTTCCACTCGATGGGAAGGACTCGCTTCCATCCCGTATGTCGTGGGCAAATGGGGTTTCTCCCGTGGCTCGACCACGTGCGGCAGCCCCAAAGTGCAAGGTGCGCTTCCGGGCCAATCTCGTCCTCGGGTGGTCATTTTTCTGATGATCCGCTCGAGGGTTTTGTTTGTCAGCTTCCACGGCGCCGTTTGTTTGTGGCCGGTAGGGAGAAGATTTGTGGCGTGTGATCTTGAATTCAACCAGCCTGTCGAATTCCCCTCGAAGTGTGAACCGTTGTCCGATATGACCTCATTTGGGATGCCGTATCGGCAGATGATGTTTTCCTTGAGGAAATGCGCGACCTTCTTGGAGGTGAGTACCTTGTAGGACTTGGCTTCGACCCATTTGGTGAAGTAGTCGATGGCTACTAAGATGAACTCGTGACCGTTGCTGCCTGGCGGAGCAATCTTCCCGATGACGTCAATTCCCCAAGTGGCAAAGGGCCAAGGTGTAGTCATGCAGTAGAGATCGTGGGGCGGCAGATGATTGAGGTTGGAGAACCGTTGGCACTTGTCGCAGCTTCGGACAAAGTGGATGCAATCTGCCTCCATGGATATCCAGTAGTAGCCCATCCTGAGAATGATTTGCATCAGGGCTCTGGCGTTCATGTGGGGACCGCAAGCCCCATTGTGGACTTCGTTCATGAACTTGCTTGCTTCTTCTTGGCTGATGCAGCGTAGGAGTGGCCCGTGGTAGCGTTTCTTGTATAGCATGTCCCCGAGGATGACGAAGTGAGAGGCGAGGCGTTTTAGGGCCATGATGCTCTTGGTTTTGACCCCTCCTGTGTGTGGGTCTCCCTTGTTCATGAAGGTGGCTTCCCCATTCTTGAGGTATTGGAAAATCTGGTTTGTGCTGGAAATGGCGGCGGACTTGCGTCTCTTTGGCTCTTCAGCAATCTTGCAAATCGTTGTGATTAAAACCTTCTCGGCAGCTTGGGCCCGGTTTTTCTCTCGTTTGACAACATGCTTAAATGTTTGCTTGATGCATTTATTTAATTAATGTGTTTGCCTTTTGTATAGATGAATTGTTATTAACTGTTTTGATTTAGTTAATATCATCATTTGTTAAAGATGCAATGAAATGATTTTTTTTCTAGGAAGGTCGGACCTTTTATTGAAAGCGTGAAGACTGTACATTGTTGATCAAAGATTCACAATCGTCGGGCGTAAAGCCGTCAAAAGACTCAAAAGATGTGAATACACAGACAACAAGACTCGAAGCTAGACTATAGGCGACGAGGGATTGGACCAGGCTTCATTACTCTCGGATGGCTGTAGCTCTAGAGGGAGTGGTGCTGGTTCAGGTGGCCAATCTTCCCTTGGCATGAGTCCCGGAAAGTAGCTTGCATGCGGTTCGATTTCAAACCAGATCGCGGAGGTTTTTGGCTGCTCCCCTGATGATGTCCCTCCATTAGTGTTGCCACCAGTCCTTGGGGGTTTTTGATGATAGAAGTCGCTGAGGGCTACTTCTAGGAGGGCGAACCATTCACTGATTCGGAGTTGATTCTTGCCGATGTTGATCACTTTCATAGAATCCGCCTTTATCTCGGGATCTTTGCTTGGACGACATTTACAATGTCCGATTCGAGCGGGCATGATATATCTCCCTTCCCCGATTAAGCCTTGGAGGAGGTTGCGCCACTGTTCATCCAGGTCGACACCGGAATGTTGAATTGAACTAAGCCGTGATGGTCAGTCCCCATAAGATCCGAGGGTGTCGGCTGGAGGGTTGTCTTGTGGCCGGGGATCGGTGATGAGCCGCTTGCAAGAGGGTTTTCGGCGAAGTAAGGGTCTACTCCTCTATCAATCTCCATTAGGGCACCCATCTCTTGATCCTCTCTCAAGCATTCTTCACAGCGCCGCATATATCGTAGTTGTCATCCCGACCCATGAGTTCTTCAATTTCCAAAATTACTCGTCGCGGCTTAGAGCGTGGATGTAAGGATCCACTTTGTAGCGGGACAGGTAGGAGAATCATCTGGGAAGAGTATTCGGTCATGTCGGGACCTTCTTCCGGGTCATAGCTTGCCGGCCAAGCACTTGCCATTGCACGCTTCCGCGGATCACTTCGATCGCTCCATGGGCATTGACGAATTTCACGCATCGGTGAAGAGTAGATGATACCGCTTTCATCCGATGTATCCAAGGTCGTCCCAACAAAGCAGAAGGTTGGTTTGATTTCCACGACTTGGAACTCTACCGACTCCAATTGTACGTCGAATTGGATTCTCATTGATGACTCCTACGATTGGTCATGCAGTTGAATCGTAGGCTCTGATTACCCGAGGTGAAGCGCCTTATCGAGAACGGCCGATGCGGAGTCGCTTTCAAAGTGTGCTTAAAGTGATGATGTTGACCGCGGAGCCGTTATCAATCAAGACGTTCGGGAGGAAGAACATCTCTATTTTTATGAGGATGAGGAGGGCTTCGTTGTGCCGATTCTCACATATTGGCAAATCATCGCCGCGCGAAGGCGACCGCTTCCCGTGCTACCGTTTGACTCGCCCTTCTGGGAACGTTCGATCCATCCATTTGTATGCCTTGGCTGGGGCAAAGATCGTAGGGAGACAAAGCTGCCCTTGGGCGTTCTTGTCGGAATTCCCGGTCACGAGATCTCTTGACTCCTGGTTTCACGCTCCCAGCCGTAGCGGGACAGGCGTGCGACGGTTTCGAAATTGCAGGGGTCCGCTCTCGCTTGGAGTTTCGCCAAAGGCTATTGAGTTTACCCCGTCGTAACGGGGAATGGATTTCCGATGGTATTGGGACCACGAGGGCGTTCCAATTTTCCCTCTCAATGAGCCCTGGACCACCCGCCGAGTACGAAGCAATTGTCGGTGGTGTGGCCGCGGTAGTTGTGGAAGGCGCAGTTGTTTGCTCATATCCATGTTGGGTTTGAGGGTCTTCGGTTGGAAATTCTCGAAAGTGGTTTGAGAAGATTTCGCTCACCAAAGCTTCAAATACTTGACTCCAAGGGCATTTCCAGTGTTATCTAAATGCCGGAACCGTGGGAAGCGAGGGGATTGCTATTCTTCGGGGCTACTTGATCGCGGTTTACTTGAGCTCCGCTCGAATGTAGTGCACTGTTCCGGCCGCTTCCTTTCCTTTGGTCGGGGCAGAGTTGAAGTTGCCAGGTTTGTTCGATAGCGGTAAGATGAGGCAGGGGTTGTCGTTGCCTTTTGAAGACTCGTAGTCTTTTCAAACTTTGTTCCGTTGACCATGGCACGGAGATCCGGATAGAAATGGTGGCTGATCAAGGTTCTCAAAGATGGCTTGAGGCAGGAATGGAAGATGTCCATCGCTTCTTCTTTGGAAAGTGGATCCATTATCTCGCTTAGCTTCCGGGCCCATCTTTGTAGAACTCGCCCACCGGTTCGTCATCCTTTTGTTCGGTGGCTTGCAGGTCATGGCGGCTTGTTTCCCATTCAAGGTTGGCGCGGTACTTCTCCAAGAAGATTTCACCGATCCGATCCCACGTGGAGTGGTTTTCTCGCCTTCACATTGAGGAACCACCTTAGTGCTTTGTGGATTTGAGGGAATGCTGAAAGTGATCTCGCCATCTGCTGAGGGTTGCCCCTTTGGCTCTCATACCCAGACGAGGTGTCGATGTGGGTTTTTGGGCATTCCTGTACCGTCAAACTTTTCCATTTCCGGCATCCTGAACTTTGGAGGGAGAGGGACCACTTTGTTCGGATCGCAGGCGGGGGAGGGAGTCCTTCCGAGAACTAGCTAGCTTGCCTTGCATGTCCTTCATTTGCTCGATAAGCCAAGCCATGTGGGGATCACTGCGAGGTGGGTTACCATTTTCAGGACGGAAACTGAAGATGGAGGTGGATTGGCTGATGGGATCGCCATTCGGGAGTCTTGGGGAGGTAGTTGAGGGTATACCATCCCGTACCCTGGGTGTTAAAGTTGAGGCGTGATTGCCAGTCCGCTAAGGGTTGTGTTTGGGAACTCGGGGAAATGATTCATTAGCCCCAATCGGCGTACTAGCAGTGGCAAACTTGAGATGTCGGGATATCCGCTCGGGATGCCCGTCCCTGGTAAGAATGGGGACTTTTGATTGTGGTTGCGAGGCTCGTATAGAGGCAAAGGATTGAATCCTGGGGATACCGAGATGCATTGGGATCTCAAGGCGGAGCAGTACGTATGTGTGCCGCTGGTACCGAGCTTGATGTGCAGAGCCGGAAACTGACCGTGCCGAGGCGGGCATGTCGGAGCCGGCTGACCGACGCCCGAGGGGAGCTTTGAGCGAGAGCCGCTTTGCGTGCTGCCGGGATCTCGTAGCTTGGTGAGGCGGGACCTGCTGATAGCTTTGAGAAACCGGGGGAGCCGGTATATCTTCGTCCTCTATGAGAACAAAGGTTCCGTCGGGTTGGGGAACTGCAACTGTTCCTCGAAGACGCAAGGTGTCGACGATCCAGGCTTGCTGTTCCTCTTGGCGCTTCTTGATGGTTTCGAAGGCTCGCAGCACCTCCTCCATTGTCTGGAGGTTCCTTAGTGGCGGGGTTCCGTTTCCCTCACTGTTATCTGTTGATCCCGTCATGGGGGAGTATCGGATGGTGCGGACCGTTGAACTGGAAGGGCTATCGGACCTTGTGACCTCGATACTGAAAAGGCGGCTTCCAGGGATTCTCAACCACTCTCGGTTCGCTGGAGGGGGTGACGGGCAAGGTTTAGACACAAGAATGGCCTTACGGGATAAGAGGGGGAAAGCTCACGTGGCATGCGGTTTCCGTTTCTTTTATTTTCTGATTTTTTTTTGTTGTTTTAATTTACTTAAAACATGTTTTCTCAGAATCCTAGGTAGGTTGGAAAAGATTGCTCTTGTTTTTCGCAACTATGCTAGATCCTGGGTCAGTGGAGACCATCTGTGCGGCTATAAGCCCCTCGTTTTGCACCTGTATTTCGACATCCCAGGGTGGACAGCCCCGGGCGAGGGTCCTATAGGGCAAGCGGTTTCCACCGACCTAAAAGAAAAATCGAACCTAAGGACCGAGCCTGTCATGTTCGTTTTGACGCGTTAGCCATGTGAATAGTGAACCGAGCCGGCCACTGAGTCAAGATCAGGTCAAGAGTTCGGCATGACCTCTCTTTACCTTGCTTGCGCAAGGGATCTGTGACGTTAGGCGTTGGCTGGGTCATATTGTCATGGCTGACGTATCAAAGGCTTGATGACATGGTGTCATGCGAGCATGGATGTATATCCGGGACGGAACATCGTCTGGGTGTAGCTTCGGAAATCAAGATCAGTCAAGATTTTAGCATGACCTTTCATCGCTTTGCTTGCGCAAGGGATCTTGAGTTCCGAGCCTTGACTCAGAAAATGGCCGGCATGGTATATGTATCCAGTGTCGTATGACACGGACCGGGTAAAACCAACCGAGTCCGGACAGAGTGTGACCTCAAGACTCAAACGTGTGGTTGACGCTTGTTGCTAGGATGGGATGTTTGGAATGATCCCGTGCGCGTCCAAGAGGCCTAGGAAGACCTAACGGACCGCAACCGAGACCACTCCGGGTTGAGGGTTGTAGTGTGCAGTGTATCCGAGGCGAGTGCGCGTAGCGTGCGGTGTAACCGAGGCAAGAAATGTAAGTAGAGTGCGGTGTAACCGAGGCAAAATGCTGCTGTAGTGTGCGGTCTCTAAAATTCTTTTTCTGAGTAAAACAGAAGTTTTTTGGAAGAATTTTAAATGTATGCACAGATGTATATTGATCATTTTTTTTGTATTTTTTATTTTTTTTTGTAAAATAAAAACGAAGCACGTGCACACACACACACAACAGCCAAGGAAGGGGTAAAATGAAAGTTTGACCCTCATCATCGTTTTAAAAATCTTTTGTTTTGTTTAAAAGTTTTTAAAACAAAATTCCTCAATAGAAGTCGCTAACCGAAATTACCCGGATCCGAGCAGCTTCGCAGCCCCGCATCCGGCATTTTGCAGCGCCGTTTCGAGTTGGAGGTGTCTCGTCGTTTTGTTTTCGCATTTGTAGAGTCGCCACGCCGTTTTTATTAAGCCCAAAACATTGAAAAAGGGCATCGCTTAAAGATAATTTTAAACTGTTTTTGTGTGATGAGATTTTGAGTTCGGAGGTCGATGACTCCTCGGGAAGAGAATATTAGAATATTAGAGCTCACTCCGAGTCGCCTCGTAAAACGAGTCTTTCGGATACCCCTAATATCCTTTAAATGTTGTGTGTGTGTGTGTGTGCTTTTAAAAATGCATGCTATATCGGATGTCTACATTGTATGCTATGTATGGAAATGTATTGAAATAGTAATGGAAGGAAGCCTTACCAATGTTGGTTTGTGTCTGTCTTCCGCCGGGAATAGTGTTTGAGGATGGAATAGTGTTCCTAAGCACGGACCGGGATTGCCGGAGATGCCGGTTGTCTGCGGGACGCAGTTTCGGCGTGAGTTGAGGTTGTAGAGTGCGTTCGGGCGCAGGTTCTGGCGTGCGTGGGGATCACTGGCTGGGATCACTCGGGCGGAGGTTCGGCGTGCGTTGTGGTGGCGTGAGTCACTCGGCAGAGTTTCGGCGTGGTTTGGGATCGTCGGTTTGACTCGGAAAGGGCCGGACACCGTGGAAAGACCAGTGCAAGGCCTCGGAGTACCACGAGGGGCCTCGTAGTACCTCGAGAGTGCCTCGGGCAGCGCGGGAGCCGTCTCGGGAGCGCTCGGGAGGCTTCGAGCACCACGAGGGGCTCTAAGGCCTCGGAAGGATCCGAAAGGGGCCGGAATGCCTCAAGGACTTAGAGGGGAAGCCGAAGGCCTAGGGAGGAAGAGAGAAGTGGAGGAGGTGTGTGAAAATGAGGAGGGGGAGCCCTCTATTTATAGTGCCGGATTAGGTGCAAAGAGGTCCGTACGGACCTCCCCGGTAATCCAAGTATTTTTGGTTTTCCTCGATTTGAGGGAATCGTGATGATGGAGGAATATTTGCAATTATGGTGTCCCCGAGCAATAAGGTCCGTGACGGACCATCTTTGCATGCAAAGAGGTCCGTACGACCAACTCGCAGGGAGTAATCATTTTCCCTGGGATTTGAGGGAATATTGTGGACTTTAAGAAGATTCAAGAATTATGACAACAAAGAGGTCCGTACGGACCAATATTGCTTTCCCAATTTCCTCGAAAATTCCCAAAAGGTCCTTTTGTCCCTTTTTATCCCGTAAAGGCTCCTCCCTTGGTTTGGTTGGGGTTTAGAGAGGGTTTTGAGTGAGAGGGGTCGTCGAGACTGTGTTGATGAGTCTGCGGTGTTTCCCGTGTGTTTGAAAGGGTGTGATCCAGATTGGGGTACTTACAGACGCGGCCGCATATGCAGATATTTGGAACCCTCCTCCAATTGAACCAGTTAACTTCAACACTATCTTAGCTGAGCTCGAGGAGCCTGATTCACCGGCCTTTGATGGTGATACTCCGAGGCATGGATTTTCAGAGTCAGGTAAACCAATTGGCCCCCAGGAGCAGGAGGAAACGGTAGATGATCAAGTGACTACAAGTGATCGTGTGGGGGTCGACCCGTCTTACACCAGTGTCCAAGTTGAAGGTGATCCCACAAATTGAACATTATATTTAATGTTTGTGTAACGAACAAGCATCAAACATTTTTATTTTTTGATTTTGTGAATGTTGATGTCTTTGGACCATGTTTGGGAGACATCTTACTTAAATATTTTTGTTTACTTTAAGTCTTGGCCCGCTTTGGGAGACTTAATTTAATCATAGCTGACTTTCCATCATTGTATGTTGCATGCTTTTGATTTCAGCATGTGTGTGTCGAGCTAGATGTAATAGGACAAATAAACCATCCTAAGTTTAAGGTCGACCTGGTTTCATGGTGACATTTTCAACCTTAGACTTGTAAGGATTTTTGTAAACTAGATTGACTCGTAGTCGAACCTGTTTAAGGGATCAAAGCCGACCAAGGATCGGGCTGATTAGGATGAAGCTGACTAAGAGTCGAGCTCGTTAGAATGAAGACGACTAAGAGTCGGACTTGTTGAAGGAACAAAGCTGATTAAGAATCAAGTTTGTTAAAACGGAGCTGACTAAGAGTCGAGCTCGTTGAACGAAGTCGATTAAGAGTCAGACTTATTAAAGGAACAAAGCTGATTAAGAATCGAGCTTGTTAAGACGAAGCTGACTAAGAGTCAAGCTTGTTGAGATTAGTGTAGCACAATGTTTGGTCGAATAGAACTGCTATTTTTATTGAAGTAGGAACATGCTTACATCAAATGGAAAGCTAGAACTATGACAAATTCAAACTTGGAAACTGTCTTAACTTGGAACTGAACTAGGGGCTTGAACTAGAAGTAATACTTGATGAGGTGAGTGGCGTGCCATGGATGCTTCAACTCCTCCCCATCTAGACGAGCTATCATGTAAGTCCCCTCCTTGATGACTCGAGTAACAATATAAGGACCTTCCCAGTTAGGAGATAGCTTATTCTGTTGGGTTCTCCTTTCTGTTGCTTCAATCTTTCTCAACACAAGATCTCCTACTTAGAATGATCTTGATCTCACTTTCTTGTCGTGGTAACTTTTGGTCCGTTGTTTGTAGTTGACCATTCGGAGGTAAGCAGTATCTCACTTCTCGTCGATCAGATCTAAGTCGATCAGTCTGTTGATATCATTCTGCTCTTGATCAAAGAATGCCACTCTGGCTGTTGAAAACCTCAACTCAGCTGGAGCTATGGCCTCTGACCCATATGCTAGAGTGAATGGGGTTTCCCCCGTAGGTCCCCCGAGTGGTTGTGCGAACTTCCCATAGAGCAAGGCGGAGTTCGTTCAGCCAGTTGCTGCGTCGACCTACCAGGCCTGTCTTTAGTGAAGATAGGATGAGCTTATTCGCTGCTTCAGCTTGCCAATTTCCTTGAGGATATGCCACAGATGACTGCCAATGTTTGACTCCTACTCTATTCATTTCCTCCTCGAAAGCTCGGGAAAATTGTAAGCCATTATCTGATACTATAGCTCTAGGAATCCCAAATCGACACCAGATGAAGTCATGTATGAAGTTGATAGCATTTTCCTCTGTGATGCGAGCTAGTGGCTTTGCTTCGACCCACTTGGTGAAATAGTCAATGGCGACGATCGCGTACTTGCAATTTCCTCGGGCGGGAGGAAAGGGTCCAATTAAGTCGACTCCCCACATATCGAACGGCCAAGCAGCGATCACTGGAGTTTGTTCCGTTGTGGGCATATGAGGTAGGTTGGAAAACCTTTGACATTGGTCACATTGCTGAACAAAGTCATGAGTGTCAGCCCTCATGTGTGGCCAATAATACCCCAATGTGATCAATTTGTCGGCTAGAGTCCTGGCCCCCGGGTGTCCACCACAAATTCCACTGTGCACCTCATGCATTAACTGGGTGATCTCCTGAGGGTGAATACACTTCAACAGTGTTCTAGTGTATGATCTCCTGAATAGCATGCCTCCTTGGATAACGTATCTCGGAGCCTTCTTCTTGATAGCTCGAGCTTCCTTCTCGTTCTCAGGGAGCTCGCCACTTTCCAGGTATGCTTTCATTTCCTCGATCCAACACTTGTTATAAACCCAATTCCTTGAAGTGTCTTCCACACACTGAATTTGAACTCTCTCATATGCTGGACTTTCAAGGTAAGAGATGGGCTCTCCATGCGGCTCGTATGAAGTAGCTAGTTTCGAGAGTAAGTCAGCCAACTCATTGTCATCTCTACCAATCCTTTGGATTTCCCAAAATTCTAAGTCTTTTATCGATTCCTTCACCAGGTCGTGGTATTTGACTAAGGTGGAGTTTAGTACCTCATACTCGCCTCTAACCTGGTTGACTATAAGTTGGGAATCACAATATGCCATGATTTTAGTCGCTCCAAAGCACTTGGCGTATTTGATGGCTGCTACTAAGGCTTCATACTCCGCCTGGTTATTGGACACATCAAATTTGAACCTCAACGACTCCTCATATATTGTCCCAGACTCTGGCTCGATCAGAACGATCCCAGCTCCACTGACATTCTTTGTAGCTGACCCATCTGACCAGCAATCGTCGGGCAGAGGAGTGTCGAGCTGAGACTCTGGCTCCTTCCTTTTAACTTTCTCTTTCTGAGCTCTTACCTCGCTGTCTTCCTTGGTGAACGTAAGCTCGACCAAGAAATCTGCCAAGGCTTGAGCTTTCAATGCCTTTCGAGGTCGATACTCAATGTCGAATTCCGTGAGGGCAATTGACTAATTGAGTAAGCGACCGGAACTTTCAGGCTTGTGCAGAATCTTTCTCAAGGGTGCATTTGTGAGCACCACAATAGGATGAGCTAAGAAATAAGCTCGCAGCTTCCTTGAAGCTACGACTAGGGCATACGCAACCTTCTTTGCATTGTAATACCTGCCTTCAACGTCTGACAGGGCCTTGCTAACATAGTATACGGGCTTTTGAAGCCCTTCCTCTTCTCGAACCAGAACTGTTGCAACTGCTTTGTCCCCCACAGACAGATATACGAACAAAGTCTCTCCAGTGGTCGGGCTACTCAATAGAGGTGGAGTAGCGAGGTAATCCTTAAGTTGTTGGAACGACGAATGACATTCGGCCGTCCATTCAAAATTTTTCGTCCCCCTCAAAGCTTTGAAGAAAGGGGGAGACCTTTCCGCCGACTTGGATATGAAGCGACCTAGGGCTGCCACTCTTCCATTAAGTCGCTGCATCTCTTTGTCACTGGTGGGCTCTTGCATGTTGACTAGAGCCTTGACTTTTTATGGGTTTGCCTCTATTCCTCATTGTGACACCATAAATCCGAGAAACTTGCCTGCTGCTACTCCAAATACGCACTTGCTTGGGTTAAGTTTCATGTCGTTTGCTCGCAGGTTGGCGAACGTTCCTTTAGGTCGACCACATGACGTCCGGTCTTTGTTTTGATGACCATATCGTCGACGTAGGCCTCCATGTTTCGGCCAATCTGTGAAGCAAAGACTTTGTTGACCATACGTTGATAGGTAGCCCCTGCATTCTTTAACCCAAATGGCATCATAGTGTAGCAATAGATGCCTCCAGCTACTTGGAAAGCCGTCTTCACAATGTCATCCTCATGCATCTTGATTTGATGGTAGCCTGAGTAGGCATCTAGGAAACTGAGGGTGGAGTGGCCAGCAATGGAATCAACAAGGTTGTCGATTCTAGGGAGAGGATAGCTGTCTTTTGGGCAGGCAAGGTTGAGAGTGGTGAAGTCGACGCACATTCTCCATTTGCCATTTGACTTCTTCACCATGACCACATTGGCTAGCCAGGTTGTATGAGTGGCCTCTTTAATTATACCTGCACTCAAAAGTTTTTAAACCTCAGTTTTTATGCCCTCTTCTTTGTCACGAGCGAAGCTTCTCAATTTCTGGGGTATGGGCTTTATGGTCGGGTTGACCTCCAGCCTATGAACAACAACCTCCTCCTTGATCCCCCTCATATCTTCTACTCGCCATGCAAAGACGTCATTGATTTCTTTGAGTAGCTCGACAATCTCCAACCTTTCTTCAGGAGATAATTGCTTTCCAATCTAAATTTTCTGTTCGGGGTAGGAAGGATTTGTAATTACTGATTCCAGCTCGTCTACAGCCTCCAGCTCCGAACCATCCCTGAAATGTAGGGTCTCAATGATGATTTCTCTAACCCTCTGTCTCTCTTCGGCCCCCAGGTGTGGAGATTCTTCGGCTATCATGCCATCCAGCTCATCTGCGATTTCACTGGTGGTGGCCCTCGAGTTATTGTCGACTTGGAGGCATAGGTCGCCTATGAGGACTTGGTCGACCATAACTGTATCTGGATCGACCACGTTAGTTTCATAGTGACGTGTCGACTCAGTCATGATCTCATCATGTGAGCGATAGGTCGACTCTTCCACGATGGTGATTGTAGACAGCCGAGTAGTTTTGGTGACTGATTGAGACAACTTTAAGTACCCTTCCGCAGTTTCAATCTCTAGCTCCCTCTTCTTCCTTTCCCGAAGGACATGGTCAAGGTAGGCTCGAGCTGTGCCTTGTACGCAACCGACTCCAGCTGGTGTGGGGAATTTAACTCGTTGATGGGGGATGGAGGCCACCAATCCAAGTGCGTCCCGGCTAGGAATCCCAAGAATAGCAGCATAATCACTATTGACATCTATGACAATAAATTTTACCTTAGTAACGACCCTGTAGGGATGTTGTCCTAGGTCGACATCTAGCTCGATCTGTCCTTTGGCATCGACCCGGTGGTTGTGAAGCCTTCCAATCTACCATCATACCTTTCGAGCTGTTCATTCGAGAGACCCATTTCCTGGAATGTTTTATAGAACAGAATATCCTTGCAGGCCCCCGTGTCGACTAAGAGTCTGCTCGTCGTACATCCATCAATGAGTCCTGGGATGACGAGAACCTTCTCTCTAGCCGCCATATTAGTTGCTAGCTCGTAAGGGTGAAAGCTGATCACCTCGTCCCTGACGTGGCTCCTTGGCGGCACATGTGGGGCTTTGTTGAGCTGAAAGATCTTATGCTTGATGGCTGTGTTGCTGGCTTGTTCAGTAATGACGCCCAGATTCAATCTAGGCTACCTTGGCTCTTGATGTCCACCTGCAGGTCGCTCACCACCGCCTGCCTGGGGTCTTTTCACATAAGCATCGAGCCTTCCCTGATCGACCATTCTCTGAATTATGCGCTTCAAACTCATGCAATCCTCTGTGGTATGGCCTGTATCCTTGTGGTAATCACAATACTTGCTGTTGTCCCTTCTGAACTTATTGGCCGGGTTCATAGGGGCAGGTGGGGCTAGCTCGACTGCATTCATTATATCCGTTCGACTCACCGTTAGGGGAGTGAAAGCTTCGGGCACCTTCTCAGTCGCCCTAGTCCTGTTCTTACCATTCTTATTATTTCCCCCATTCTTGGCTGAGTCCTTCTTATCATCAGCGACCTCAGTTTTGGGGCCTTTCCCATTCTTATTTTCTTTTCTCTCCTCGGCCAATGCTACGTTGTAGGCTTTCTCGAACAACTCTTGTCGAGTTGTAACTGTTCGAACTGTCAGCTCGTAGTCCATGTCTGTAGAAGTAATCCCACTCCTGAAACAATTGATAACCTCTCTGTCTGTGAGGTCTTCCTCGATCTTGTCGATCATCTCCTTAAACTTGGTGTAGTAGCTCATTGAGCTTTCATTTTTCCCTTGCACCAAGTTTTTGAGATCGGTGACTTTCATCTTTCTAGCTCCAGCGGTCGAGAAGCGTTCCAGGAATTTTGTCCTCATATAAGACCAAGTTGAGATGCATCCTGGTGCCAAGCCGTTGAACCATGTAATGGCTGCCCCAGTGAGTGTGCTTGTAAGTGCCTTGCACATAATGTCGTCCTCATGGGAGACAAAGCACATGGTGGCCTCCAGATGCTGTATATGGCTCTTGGCGTTGGTTGCGCCTGAATACTTTTCTAGGACTGGCAATCTGAAACCTAGAGGAGGTCGACAGTCGAGCAACTCCTTTGCTAAGGGTCGAAGAGCAAAATCTTTGTGTTCGCTCTTTCCAGCACCTTCCTTCTTATCAGCTTCCCACTGTTCGCATTTCTTCTTCCATAGGAGCCACTCCCTGGCGTCGGGCATGTCGTCCCTAGCATGGGAGACATCATTCGACCTCTGCCTCTCATCATGGCGATTCCTTCTCCCGAAATTGGCTATATGTCTTTTGCTTCTAGGAGGGGTTATCTCTCTGCCCCTCCTGTCCCTATGGGAAGGTGACCTCACTGACTGAGTTGGCGACCTGCGCCTATCGTCTCTCAATGGCGACCTGCGCCTATCATTCCTGGGTGGCGACCTGCGCCTTGCTTCTCTTATAGGCGACCTGCGCCCATTCCTTTCCCTGCGGGATTGTGACCTTTGTTTTCTGGCCGGGGATCTTCGTAAGCTTCGATTAGCCTCCAGTTGTGTTCTCAGATCTGACTGAGCTTCCTGCTCTCTATTCCTGTTGAGACTAGCCCTCAGATCATCACTTGGAACATGAATAGGTGATTGAGGCCGCAGTATCATCCTTTGCTCGACATTCTGTCCTACAGTTTCATTTGGCCTAGTACTCCTAGCATGTTCCCTGTTGGAAACTTGAGAGGGAGCCACCCTCTCTGACCTTTTATCTGCCTGCTCTGCCTCCTCCATTGCTAATAACTCGGCTAGGATCTGAGCTCGCTCCAGCAGCATTTCTTTTCTGCTCAGTGGGTTGGATGAGGGACCTGCTCTGTTTCCAGCGTTCATTTGTCCTGTTGGACGCTTTGGAGGAGGTGGAGCTCCTTGCCCCTCCATGGGTCGTTTATCTCTCCTCCCGTCTAGTAATCCCCTGCCATCAACAACACTATTAGATCGAGTGACCCTTGCATGATGACGCGGAGGAGGAGGGGGAGGCAAGCTAGCATTTCCAGTGTTTGCATTGGCGTTGGTGTTGGCATTCACTTCATTGAATTCATCGGAAGCGTCAGCAACATGTCCGTCCGGGGTTACCATGGTTGTGGATTGAAAAAGAACTTCGAGGTCAAGCTATGCACGAGTTCCCGGCAATGGAACCAAACTGATGCCGCAGGAAATGTGCTTATCAATCTTTCTCCACATGGCAGGACTGATCACCTGACTTCTTGACCTGAAAACCAGAACCCACGACTAGCCGGATGTGTCTCCGGCTTAGACCCTCAGGCGTGAGAGTAAGTATATGAATTGGAGAGCAAATAATGTATTGAACAAGAGTATTCAAATGACAAAATTGCAGTTACCTCATAACCGTTGTAGTGGAAATGTATTTATAGTTGTTGGAGGTGGTTTATTTGGTTGGGCTACATGAGCTCCATGATTTGTGGGACAGTTATGAATCATGTGAACGTAGTTATGGCAAGAATAGAAGCATGTGCGCCTGTAACCGTTAGGTCGACGCTTGCTTGGCAGGTCGAGGTCGACGTTTAGGGTTTGGTCGACCTGACTGACGGGTAGAGTTGGGTCGTACCCGGAGTATGACTCGAATCATAAGGTCGGACTAAGTTAGGTCGAGACCTGGTAGGTCGGACAATGAACTTAAGTCGACTTATCAATGAGATGGGCCTTGGGCCTAGCCCACTGAGAATATGCTAGCAATAATTGTTGATGGATCGGACTTCACTTCCTTGACCCAGCTCGACACTTTTGGTATGTTCAATTATTTTTTTTTTTTTTCCCTCAGTTTTATCATAATAATATCTAACATTTTGAAAGGACTTCATTTTGTGGGCTTGTGTCGTAATGTGACGAAAGTTAGTCACTGTGATCTCATCGTAACTATCCTTTGCTATACTTTGTTAACTCATCATTACAATTAAGGTTAGATAATTGGAAGAGTAAGTTAATGGAAACTCAAATTAATTATTTCATCTCTACACACCCTTCATTCTTATGGAGACTTTATGATTTAAACTAGTGAATCTAGGATTCTGGTTCGTTGGATTAAGGTTCAAGTGCGGATTGCAATAGGAAATTTTCCCATAAATGATTGGCCTGAAATCATTTGAGCTCGCTATAATGACAGACGACATGCAAAAACATAGCAACACTCTTACATACGAGCTTGTCTTCTAGTTGCAAATCTCGTGTAGTGCTTTGGCGGAATTGGAAACATGTAGTGGCAAGCCTTTAAAAACAACTATCGCGACAAGTCTCTAATTTAAACAACTATTGATTGATGTGTGGAGAAAGGGGGGTTGTTGTTGTTCAAGATGAACAATTATCTAGTGTTAATTGTAACAGAAATCGTTAGTATGTAACAATGAAGTGTTAGGTCAGTAAAGTGAGACCACATGTATATTTTATTTATTTTTTTTAACATAAAGGTCCTTAAAATATTTCAAAAATGAAATATCACACTAAAATTGATGAAATTAATAATTGAATAAAGACATTATAAATGATAAATCCAATGTAAATATAATAACTGTTTTTTTTTTTTTTTTTTTTTTTTTTTTTTTTTTTCTTCTCTTTTTAAAGAAGGGGATCAACACATTTCACCGCTTCCCCCTTGATGCACTTCACAGAGGCGCCTAGCTATGCTAGGGAGGGCAACTGTTTTGTTCATACATCTAAAAGACAAATTAAGATTCGAGTCACTCTTATAATAAATTAAGTTATTCATTATCAAAAAACCCAATTTACAAAATAAATACAAATAAAATAAAATAAAATTGGACTATGTAATGAGAAAACTTAGGGCTCGTTTGATAGTAAGTTAGGGATAAGGCCAATTATTTATCCACGTATTAATAATCTACTGATTATTATCCCTCAAGGTTAATAATCATATTTATGATGTTTGGTAGCACAATGATTAGATTGTTTTAATCCCGTTCTTATCCTAATATATTATTTGTTAGTTAAATGATATATTGGAATAACATATTTTATTTCCGAAAATACCCTTCTTATACACATTTTTATATTTCATCTATTTTTACTTCTAAGTATTACTGTTCCCAACGTAATTATTTTTTTTAACCAAGTCAAATATTCAAGTTTCCATGGATGTTTCAGCAGTTTACATTCTCTAAAGTAGAAAACACAAAATAAAAAAAAATGTCGATACTGTTCCCAACTTGTGATGAAAAATTTTCACAATAATTTCATACTTTTTTTTTACAGATTTCAAACAATTTCTTATCGACTAAACACAAAAAAAGACTTTCGCAAAATAAAATTTTCACAATAATTTCTTACCTGTTCGTTGTTTACCGCGAGAAAATTATTGTCGCCAGAAAAAAATCGAGTAGGGTCTTTTAGGTTAGTCTTGACGATTGACGAGGCTTTTGTATTTTTGACGATTGACGAGGCTTTTGTATTTATAAGGGGTATATTTGAGATGTGATAAAAGTGAACGCGTCTTTTTTTTAGCCGTGTTAATAATACCACCCCCTTAGTAGGGATAAATAAGCAGGGGATAAGTACCTTATCCTTCCCACCCTTCTAATTTATCCGAAAGCTTAAAAATGTATCAAACACTATCTTTCGTATTATTTATTCTATCCGATATGCTTTAATCGTCCTACCAAACAGCCTCTTAATGTTAAGTTAGTAGTTACGTTTATACAACCAGGAAATCAGATGTGGTTTACTCATTATTATGCCTATTAAGCGTAGAAGTAAAATTAAAATTTCAAAATATTAATTTTATAACATTTTTGTTACAAATACAATACAGTTGGTAAAAATGATTGAGTATTGTGTTTAATAGATCTTACTAATCACTAATTAAATATTAATCATTTATTATAGACTGTATTTATAAGAAATCTCTCCTAGGGATAGGGATGGCCAAATCGAACCGGAACCAGATCAGAAAAGTCCAGAACCGCCACAAAAACCGGAACCATTTTGGATAAGGGCCGGTTAAGGTTCACATAAATGGTGAACCGGACTGGAACCGGACCGAAAATTCCTTGTTTTTCAATAATTTTTGGCTTCTTTATTCATTATTGACCGGAATCGCACCGAAACCGGAACCGTACCGAAACCGAATTGTGGTAATCGAAACCGGATCCGGGGTAAGCAAGGGCCGGTTAAGGTTCACTCTTTTGCCAAATCGAAACCGGCGCTTCCTACCGGAACCGGGCCCGAAACCGATTTTGGCCATCCCTGCTCTCTCCGGTCCCAAATATTTGTCGCTTTTGGACTTTTACAGGTTTTAGTAAAGTCAATTATTATCTCAATTTAATGATAAAAGTATCAAGATTGCCCCTTATTGAATGTTCTCTCTTACATTACTTTACACAACAACCCAATTAGTAGAACAAAATAAGTTTTAATGTATAAATAAAATAAAAATTTGAATGCTTTTGACCCCAAAGTGATAATTATTTTGCACCAAATATTTTATCAAAAGTAAGAGCATCCACAATGGGAGCTTTTTGGGAGCTTTTAATTTTCAGGAAAAAGCTCTCTAGAGCTTTTTCCCATTGTAGAGAAAGTTGAAAAGCTCCTTCATAAAGAGCAGCTCCTTCTACAAAAGAGCTCTCTCTAGGAGCAGGGCCGGCCCAAGGGGGGGGGGGTCAGGGTGAAGGCAACCGCCCGGGGCCCATTCTTAAATAGGTTATAGTGTATATGATATGTATATATATTTTTATAACTATAATAAATATTTATTTAGAGGCCTAATTGGGCCATGACCCACACTCAGTTTAAAAAAAATTATTTATTTTGTTAAATCGATTGAAGCGTAGACGGTAGTCGATAGAACTTAGAAGCGATAATATACGGCAAGAAAATATCGCAAACAGACGGAAAAGGGAGAAAGGAAAAGGGAGAAAAGAAGAGTCCGAACCTACCGAAGACTAAGAGACGATGATGGCGCTCAAGCTGCTGAGCCGTCGCCCGCCGTCCCCCAACTCGCTGTGACGCCGTCCACCAGCCTGCTATCTCTCTTACTTTATTCTTCTCTATTTCTTCCTAGTTCCAATGTTTAGGGCTTCTATTTAACAAAGATTTTGCCAACAAACACAAAGGTAATTTAATTTTCGACTTCAATTCCTTTATTTGATTGTAGATTACTTCGATTTAAGTGATTTTGAAGTGATTTGGGGATAGAAGTTTCATTATTTCATTCCCAAATTACTACATTTACTTTTAGGGTCTTATTTGGGGATTTTTTATTTTACTTCAATTCCTATGATTTGATTTTTGATATTTGATATTGTGATTATAGGTTCAAATCAGTTTATTGAAAGAATCAAATATCCGTCACAAGACTTCATCTTACAAGAATTCAGGTGCTGATGTTTTTTTTTTTGTATTACAATTGATTTGTGTTTAATTTTATTTGATAATGTTTCCAAAAAAAACAGCCATCTGGTTGTGAGAAAAGAAAAAAAGAAAAGTTGTTGAGCAATTTAATGCTTCACACAAAGGGGCTATTGATAAATTTGTTTTTAAAAGAGACTCGGGTCATAAAAATTCTAATGGATTGGGTATTGGTAACATTGAACAACCTGAAATTTTAGATGAAGAAAATAATTCTGATGAATTGGGTGTGGGTAATGAAAACCTAGATGAAGACAATCATATTCATGAGTACGTGGCTAATTTAAATGAGTGTGATATACCCCATGTATCCGACATAGAAAATGCAGAAATTGATGATTCTCAAAACCTTTCATTAGATATTTTTGATCCGAGAAATTGGGATGATATTGACAATAAGGCGAGAGATATTTTAGTTAAAAAAGGTCCCATACAAGTTTTGCATAAAGAGTATCCATTGAATAATAATTCAAGACATTTTTCCGACTCTTATTATTCTAGAAATTTGAGCAATCGAGAGATTTGTGATAGAAAATGCTTGGTTTACTCTAAACATGGGGATAGAGTGTATTGTTTTTGTTGTAAAAAGTCTACTAATAAATCAAATGCATTAGCAAATGAGGAATTTTAAAATTGGAAGCATCTTGGTGAGAGACTCAAAACGCATGAGAATAGTGTTGAGCACATGACTAATATGAAATCTTTGGGCGAATTAAGATTGAGATTAAGTCAAAATAAAACAATTGATGAAGACTTGCAACTACAAATTTTGAAAGAAAAGGAACGTTGGAGAAACGTTTTAGTAAGAATAATTTCGCTTATAAAATGTCTTTCAAAACTTAATTTGACTTTTCGAGGATCTAATGAGAAACTTTACCAGGATAGTAATGGAAATTTTTTGGGATTGATTGAGATGATTGCAGAATTTGATGGTGTAATCCAAGATCATATTAAGCGTATCCAAAATCAAAAAATTCATCATCATTATCTTGGCCATAAAATTTAAAATGAGTTAATTACTCTTTTGGCACATAGTGTTAGAAGTTCTATCATAAGGATTATTAAGCATGAAAAGTACTTTTCAATAATTCTTGATTGTACCCCAGACGTGAGTCACAAAGAGAATGAGTCTAGTAGTTCGGTGTGTGAATATGTCTGGTAGTAAAATAAAAATTGAGGAGTTCTTTTTAGAGTTTTTGATTGTTGATGATACATCCGGTTTGAGACTTTTCAATGAACTAAAAAATGCATTTAAGTCTCTAGATCTTTGTTTGGATGATGTAAGAGGTCAAGGTTATAACAATTGTTCAAATATGAGGGGGAAACACCAAGGCGTTAAAACAAGATTACTTAAAGAAAATTCGAGAGCATTATATATGCCATGTGCGTGTCATAGTCTTAATCTCATTCTTGGTGATATGGCAAATTCCCGTGATAAAGCTTTTTCATTTTTTGGAATTGTCCAGCGGATATACACATTATTTTTGAGTTCTACAAAAAATGGAAAATTTTACTAGATAATAATCCTAGTTTGACTTTGAAATCTTTGTGCAATACTCGTTGGGAGAGTCGAATAAAAAGTGTCAAAGCTATAAGATTTCAAGCTCCCCAATTAAGATTGACTTTGTTAGAATTATCTAAAAAATGTGATGATGCCAAGTTAAAAAGTGGGGCTGAAAGTTTGGTTTATGCACTTGAGAGTTTTGAATTTTTACTTGGCAAGGTCATTTGGCATGATATTTTATTATAATAAACATGGTGAGTAAAAAGTTGCAATCAAAGTCCATGTGCATTGATGTTGCATTAAACAAATAGAAGGTGTGATGAAGTATTTTGATAATTATAGAAATGAGGGGTTTTCATCTAGTATGGATACTGCAAAAATTCTAGCATGTGAGATGGACGCAACTCCTACATTTCCAATTAAATGTTTAAGTATTAGGAAAAAACAATTTGATGAAAATAATCATGATGATGAAGAAATGCTATCTTCTGAAGAGTCATATAGAGTTAAATATTTTCTTGTCGTTGTGGATATGACAATTACTTTGTTACGTAATAAGTTTGATCAATTAAAAACTTTTGAAAATATTTTTGGATTTTTACTTAATTCTAGCAGGTTGAAGTCGTTGGAATCTCATGAATTAAGAGAATGTTGCATAAGTTCACAACTTCTTTTTCTCACAATAAAGTGTCAGATGTTGATTTGGATGATTTATTTTCTGAATTAAAAGTGTTTCAATTCACTTTGCCAAGGTGGTCAATATCAGCTCTCGAAGTTTTTGAATTTGTTAAAGATGCAGATTGTTATCCTAACGTTAGTATCGCGTATCGAATTTTTTTAACTATGCCTGTAACCGTGACATCGGCTGAAAGAAGTTTCTCAAAATTGAAATTATTGAAAAATTACTTGAGGTCATCAATGTCTCAAGAAAGGCTGAGCGATCTTACCATTTTGTCTATTATTGAGAAGGATTTTGTAAAAAATATTGATATTAATACGGTCATTAACGATTTTTCATCTAGAAAAGCTCAAAAAAGTTTGTTTATATGATTATAATGTGCTTCTTTAATCGTTTTTTACTTTTGGTCATCTTTCAGGTTTGATTTTATTGGAGTTCAACATGGTTCAGCTATCAAAAACAAAGATCTTCTTCAGATTTTGGGATGCTTAATTGTTGCACACATGATTTTTGTTCTTTTTCTTTTAATAATCTTGTTGTTTTGGATATAAACCTAGTAATTTTACTTCTGTTTTATCTAGGTAAAAATATATAGCATTTAAGTATCGTAAAAATATATAGCATTTGATCATCGTAAAAATGTCCGAGGGGCCTCTTCATCTGATTTTGCTCAGGGCCCACAAAAGTCTAGGAACGACCTTGTCTAGGAGCTCTTTCTATTAATTTCCACCATTTCCCAATGTTGATCATTAAATAAAACAATAATTTTTATTTTTCTTAATATTTTCATTCATAAAAAAATGCAAGAAAATAATTTAATTTTGGATGTGGGGCCATAAAAAGTTGATGAAAAAGCTTTATCATTGTAAAAAAAGTTTGAAGGTTTTTATTTTTGAATTGTTTATGATATGTCACTTGAGAATTGCAAAAAAGCTATGATTTTTTTTTTTTACCATTGTGAATTCTCTAACAATTTTTTTTTTTAACTCTAGCATTTGCTCCAAGTCAAAAGGGTGTACAATAGAGTCTATATAGGGCCCGTTTGATTTAGCTTATTGATATGTGCTGATGACTTATTACTTATGACTGATAACTTATGACTGATGACTTATGACTGATGAGCTGATGAATGATGCTGTTTGATTTAGTGTTTTTGAAGTGCTGATAAGCTGTCAAAAGTAAGTATGGCTGTTTGATTAATAAGCTGAAAAAGTGCTGAATGAAATTAAAAAGACGAAAATAACCCTTACCATAGAATCTTTTCCCTCTTTGTTAAAATTAATTGTGTTAACTAACAAATTTATTATCAAACATTAAAAAATATTTTTTTATATCAATAAATTTATATTTTAAAGAGAATTCCTAGAGTAACAAATAAGTTTTAATATCAAAATTTAAATCAAAGCAAATTAGAAATACAAAATTACATACATATATAAATTCAGAGTTGATAATATCCAAATTACATACATATAACTAGTGATATGTGTTTAACAAAAATACATACATCTAAGTTCAAAGTGGTAATATCCAAATGCTAATTGAAAATATTATTATTACATATTTGATAACACATTGCATTTCTAATTTCTTCCATCTCTGGATCTGCCGTACCCAGAAAAGAGATAGGTGTTTGATTGACCACATTAGGGTCATCTTCCTCAACCTCAGGAAATAAGTTAGGGTCAGCATCATAAACATGAAACTCATCATCCTCGATGTTTCTTCTCCTAAGGAAATTATGAATCGCCATTGTTGCACAGACCATACAAATTTGATCCTCATAACTATAACCAGGCATATCTGCAAAAATCCTCCATCTGGCTTTCCAAACTCCAAATGTCCTCTCAATCACACTTCTCAATGAAGAATGAGCGGCATTGAACTTTTCATGTGCATTGCGAGGTTGCTCGCCACGTTGAAACTCAGGTAAATGATATCGTGTTCCTTTATAAGGTGCAAGAAACCCAATTTTATTAGGATACCCCGCATCAACCAAGTAAAATTGAGCTGCAAGACAAATAGTGTATACAATTCAGAAAAAAAAAAAAGATAAGTTATGAATTTTTATTGAAATATTCATAATATATAATATAAAACATACGTGGAACAGGCATAGGAAATTTTGATAGAGGATCTCGAATAGTGTGTAGCAAAATGCGTGTGTCGTGGGCACTTCCCTCCCATCCCGGCTTCACATAGATGAAGCACATGTCAAAGTCACAGATAGCAAGTATATTTTGAGATGGATACCCTTTTCTGCCAATAAATCGAGGTTGTTCTTCGACGGGAATAGTTACATGTACATGAGTCCCATCTATGGCACCGATACAATCCTGTAAACAAAAAATATATTAAGAAACAATCAAGAATAGTAATAACTAAGATTGATGTATCAAAAGGTTTAAAACACCTTAAAATGTGGCCAATATTTTTTGTTGTTCCTGATATGGGGATGTGTTCCAATACTAGCTGAAGGCTTTATCCAATCAAATGACATCTTAGTAGTAGCACGAAGAACATGGTGAAAGAACTTGCTAACCGTTTGACCAGATTTGTTAAATAATTCTGAAATCATTCTATTCTTCATACCGTGGCCAACTATTAGGAGAAACATTGCCACTTGCTCTTCAACTCTAACTTCCCTGCTGTTAACTAACCCATATTCCTCTTCCAACAACGTACATAAGCTGAAAAATCCAGCTCTAGACATACGAAACATCCTATGACAGCTTGTATCAGTTTCAAGACTTGATGTAACAAACTTCCACCCTTCTACTTGTGATGTGTTATACGGTGATTTAGTAGCATATTTTTGAAATAAATAAGCAGCAATAAGCCCGCCCATCAAAGCAAATTTTTTCTTCCTTTTTGAAATAATTTCGTTAGTCTTGAACACATCATCTTCATCTTCATGATTATTTTCCATTACAACTGCAAAAAGTGACAAGAAATCAGTTTCAAGACTTGACGTAACAAATGTAAACAACAAATTTAGAGTTTTAAACACACATATTTAGAATGCACAAGACTTGCATAACCATAGGAGAAGTAAAACAATACCTTAATAAGAAATATAAACAACAAATTTAGAGTTTTAAACACACATATTTAGAGTTTTAAACACACATTAACGACAAAATGTTCGCCAAGACATAAAGAAAATCATAATCCTTGTCCAACCATATAAAGAAGAAGACATGTAAAAAAGACTTTGAACTCAACGGTTGAAAATAGATTGTTCGGCCTTCAACCATGGAAGACGGGCCTCACTGGGTAGTTCAATAAACATCTCCCGATTTTCAGCTTTTTTAAACAAATGTGCCCCAAACAAGTACAATGGATCAGCGACCGCGACTCCAGGAAGGTTGGTCATGATGTCAAGACAAGCACCCATGCTACTCCGGGACCCTGCATCTCCAACGCTTGACACACTATCGGCAGTCACCGCGTCCATAAGTTTATCAAGTGTATTGGACAACTTGGCAGCGGTAGTAATTCTCTTTCCCTTTTTCTTATACGGACGTGATACACTTCCGGATCCTCTTTTTCTTGTCTTCTCAGCTCCACACTCTACGTCACCCATAATATCGTCAAGTTGTTGAGTATTGTCATCCTCGTCATTCTCTTCATCCTCAGTACATGCATCACGCATGTGTGGTGGAAGAACGCCTGAACTAGGGGTCCATGCATATTCCCCGGTAGCAACGGTATCCAAAAACATGATTTCCAGTTTTGAAAGATGAGTTAACGGGTTATTCCTAAACTTGACTGCTTCAGGAACTGTCTGCAATTATAGCAAGCATATTCACATATAGGTTTTAAAAAATATATAACACTTCAATAAATAAAAATACTCGATTATATATACCTGAAGTTTAATTTCCCACCATTCATTTGAAGCATCTACGGTACCCGAAGCGTGATCAATACCAAGTCCAGTTTCTCCATGAAGTAAAGAGCGCCACAAACTCCAATCTTTCTTAAGATGATTCCAATGATTCTTAAATTGTTTTTGCACCCACATTTTTCCGGTTTTTTCATTAAAAGCATTTCTTACATTCTTCCATCCTTCTTTGCTTAAACAAGTAGTAGGTCTGTTTCCAGCTAAAACTTGTTCGGCACAAAGGGTAACAAAAAGTTCATGGAGTGCAGGCTCCCAATTGGCTTTCTCACTTGTCCCTTGTGATGTGCTTGTCATTTTCCCTTTCGATTTCATTTGAGATGTCATTCTTCTTTAAATATCATATAATAATAGTCAGTATTTTTAACACATAAATGCTGCGACAATTCTTTTATTGAATAAGTTTGTTGAATAAAAACAAAAGAAAATCAACATCGTGACTCTCAAAACCAATATGGAAAGCATAAAAACAAATGGACATTACTAAAGAATCAAAGCTTTATACAGGGAACTTTTGAAGTTAGGATTCAAGAAATAAATGACCAATTAATTTCTTCTCTTATTTCATAAGGATAAGCCAACCCAAATAGACAAGTAAAACATTGCAAGCAACCAGGAGACGAATATGTACCATTGCATACAATGAACACGAGTTGGATAATCCCAACAACAACCTAGTCAGTTGATGAGCGAAATAGTAGCTGTGATAAGAAGAAAAAGAAGAAAACAAATTGAAATCTCTTTTAAGGGACTGAAAGGGAATCAAATGATAAGAAGATACTAGTTTGGAGTAGATAACTAGAACTGATACTTTCAGAGGCTGCGGGTGCTGATAAGAGGCATATTATTTTGTCCAATCAAATAATGTACATGTAATAAAGAGATCATTAAAATTCCTAGGAAGGAACATGCTAGGATTGCTGGAATGGATTGGCTGAGGAAAGCGATAATCTTCATTCATCCCAATGTAATAAGGTTTCCTTCAAGAGTAGAATGTGAGTGCAAAACCTATTATATGGGGCAATTTCTTTCACTCAGACATGTAGTAGATGGTCTGGATTCCAAATCTGACCTCTTATCACCATCTTCATATCCTTGATAGTTTGTCTCCCAAACAGATCCAAGATTCAAAATTCAAAATTTCAATACACCCATACAATAACCTTGAGAAATAAACCACATTTGCTCCCAAGAAAAGGCAAAGAGCAAGCACATCAAAGCATTATAGGTTTCATGGCACAATTTCATAAACACCATACAAAATCAACAAACTTTAATAAAGAAACAGACGGAGAAAATGACGGATTCGACCGGTACCTGAATTTGCGTCGGAAGGATGCCGGAGAAAAGGAGAGATTCCGGTGGAGGAGCTCGAGATCCGGAAAGATGCGACGACGGAAGAGAGAGAGAGCGGCGGCTGCTCTGGCTTTGATTTAGGTCGTGAAAAAGAAAGAAGAAGGAGATAAGATGAGAAGGAAAGAAACGTATCAATTAAAACGAGGGTATTTTCGGAATATGAAAAATTCATTAAATGCACTGTTCACCCGTGCATTTACTGTTCAACAATGGTTTTTGTGTTTCAACACTTCCGTTCTTGCTTATGACTTATAAGTCATTTGTGCATACCGAGTATTGTACTGAGCTTACAACTTATTTTCCAAAATATGAAATCAAACAATGTAATTTTAACTTATGAAAAGTAATAAGTTATAAGTAATTCTCCAAAAATGATATCAAACAGGCAGATAGTAGAATTGACCAAAATACGTGGCTAAGCAAAAGTTGGAAACTCCGTGCCTTTGGCACCCACACCATCAGCCAGCCGCCCTTATAACAGCACAAAAATCAACACACAGATCAAAATCAAAGTCTAAGAATCATCGAATTTGACTTGAAAAGAAAAAAGGAAAAAAGAAAAAAAAAAGGAAGAACCCGCCAAGGAGAGCCCCAGATCAACCCCAATTGTCCGGCCCCAATCTCCTCACGTTCTCTAATCAATTTTAATTTTCAAAAATCCAACGCACAATTCAATTCATTATCTCTCCCCCACCCTCACCCTCTGTCGGAATCTAAATTTTGAGATCTACCTTTTTGTTATAATTCGATCGTTTGCTGATCGGAACTTGAATTAGGGTGGTCGAATTTCCGGAGGGGAGGGAGAACGAGAAAAATCCAAGTTTTTTAGGGTTTACAGAGGCAAATTAAATGGCGCAGAAAGGTGGTGGTGGTTTCTTTTCATCGATCGCTTCGGGATTTTCCAGTCTCAAGAGCCAAGTTAATGGGTATAATTTGATTTACTAATGAGATCCATGATTTTGTGTAGTGTCTTTTCCATTTTCGATTCTCCATTGTGCTCCCGCGTGGTTGTTTTAAGGGTTTATGTTAAATTTTAGATTGTTCTTAGCTTGAATTAGTTTCCCCATGAATTTTACAAGTTTTCTGATTGCTCTTTGGTGGTTTGATTTTTTTTTATTTTTATAACGTGGATTTTTTGCTGATATGTTGGGAAGTACGATGAGATTGAGGATGTTTTAGTGTAAAATTTAGTTTGTTGCTATTATTTTGGCCTTTGTGATCTTGCTGTAATTTACTTCTTTCGTCTAATAATATGTGCCACCTATCATTTTTGGTCCATCCCATGTTAAGTGTGTACTTTTATCATGGTACAACCAATGCAAATATGTGAAGAACATTATCTATATAGATTGGCAAGTTTATTGCGACATTTATTATAGACGGGGGGAGTAATTATGAAGTTGCATTGAACTGAACTGAACTTATAGGCAAAAATGATTTACGTGGCCTAATTCAAGCCTGAATTGTGACTTGTCTTCATTTGGAATATGTTTTAATTGTTCAATCATGTTACTGATGACAATGTTCGAAATAGAATCAAATTATTCATTTTCCAGTTATCCAACATAATTTATATATGAATGTACATTTTGAAACCGATTTCCAATTTCAACAGCTCTCTTAGTTTATATATCATGCATGACTGTATTTTAATGGTGGTTTGATTTTTTTTTATTTTTTTTATTTTTATAACGTGGTTTTTTAGCTGATATGTTGGGAAGTACGACGAGATCGAGGATGTTTTAGTGTAAAATTTAGTTGGTTGCTGTTATTTTGGCCTTTGTGATCTTGCTGTAATTTTCTTCTTTCGTCTAATAATATGTGCCACCTATCATTTTTGGTCCATCCCATGTTAAGTGTGTACTTTAATCATGGTACAACCAATGCAAATATGTGAAGAACATTATCTATATAGATTGGCAAGTTTATTGCGACATTTATTATGAGACGGGGGGAGTAATTATGAAGTTGCATTGAACTGAACTGAACTTATAGGCAAAAATGATTTACGTGGCCTAATTCAAGCCTGAATTGTGACTTGTCTTCATTTGGAATATGTCTTAATTGTTCAATCATGTTACTGATGACAATGTTCGAAATAGAATCAAATTATTCATTTTCCAGTTATCCAACATAATTTATATATGAATGTACATTTTGAAACCGATTTCCAATTTCAACAGCTCTCTTAGTTTATATATCATGCATGACTGTATTTTAATGGTGGTTTGATTTATTTTTTTTTTTTTTTAATTTTTATAACGTGTTTTTTTAGCTGATATGTTGGGAAGTACGATGAGATCGAGGATGTTTTAGTGTAAAATTTAGTTGGTTGCTGTTATTTTGGCCTTTGTGATCTTGCTGTAATTTTCTTCTTTCGTCTAATAATATGTGCCACCTATCATTTTTGGTCCATCCCATGTTAAGTGTGTACTTTAATCATGGTACAACCAATGTAAATATGTGAAGAACATTATCTATATAGATTGGCAAGTTTATTGCGACATTTATTATGAGACGTGGGGAGTAATTATGAAGTTGCATTGAACTGAACTGAACTTATAGGCAAAAATGATTTACGTGGCCTAATTCAAGCCTGAATTGTGACTTGTCTTCATTTGGAATACTCCCTCCGTCCGCTTAGAAGATTCACAGTTACTGTTTACACGTTAATTAAGGAGGGAGTATTATATTGAAAGTGTTGTGAGTGTGAAATAAAATAGGAGAGAGAATGAGTGGAGGGAATAGTAAATTATAATGGTGTTGTGAGTATTAAAATAATGTAGGAGAGAGAATGAGTGGAGAGAATAGTGATTTAAGGTTTCCTTTTTAGGAAAGAAACAAAGTGTGAACCATGTAAGCGGACGCCCAAAATAGAAAGTGTGAACCATGTAAGCGGACGGAGGGAGTATGTCTTAATTGTTCAATCATGTTACTGATGACAATGTTCGAAATAGAATCAAATTATTCATTTTCCAGTTATCCAACATAATTTATATATGAATGTACATTTTGAAACCGATTTCCAATTTCAACAGCTCTCTTAGTTTATATATCATGCATGACTGTATTTTAAAAACATATGAGCCTGTCTTTATTGTTGTAGTTTCTGGCTCTACCCTGGCTATGCTCAATTCTAGCAGCTAGACAGGAGTTCGTTTCCACCCCCATATATAATGTAATGTCCACTTTTTAAAGAAACAAAGAACTAATAATTTGTACCATGATATTGTTAAACTGTTGACTATCTGGATGCATATGTTGGAGATTATGGTTGTAACCTATCTGAGTTCTTTTTCTGTAGTATGATTGGGTATGAGGGGTTAGAAGTCATCAATCCAGAAGGAGGCACTGAAGATGCTGACCTGGAAGCACTACAAGGCAGATGGAGGCAGGAGGTGCAGTGAACTCTTTCCATTTGCGTTATTTTAATACATCAGCTTCATTTAGCATTCTTTTGATTATTTCGTGCTATTACGTAGTGGTGTTTTGGGTTACTGTTCATTATTTCGTTAACTGAACAAGAAAATAGGACAAATTTTTTTTTAATTGCAGCTTAAAGCTGTATTTCTTATAGCTAAACCAGTATTTTATGCTCATATGGATTGTCATCCTAAAATCTGATGCTTTGACTGAATATATTTGGAAATTCCTTTGGTGTTATATGTTTATTGTATATAGTGTGTTTATTACATCAATAAATTTCAAATTGTCTGCCTGTGCCATTACAAATAATTTGAGCAAAATTTTATCAACTGGACTGCTTGAGTCAGATGAAAACATTTGTTAATTTAGTTAACTTGAAACCTTCCATGTTCCTCTCATGTAAAATTTGGAGGTAGAACTCACTTTATTGGGCATACCCGTACAGTGTTTACTTACTGTCAACAAGTCTATAAACGCCCTTTGTTTTCTTCTAGGGCTTTTTTTCTTCATTTCTTTAGTATTAAAACCTTGATTTTATTAGTATCTACTATTTCTATAATTGTTTCTTTTAATGACTACTCTATCATTTGCTTTTGCAGGATCGTGATAGTTACTGGAAGATGATGCAGAAGTATATAGGTTCTGATATTACATCAATGGTGACTCTCCCTGTACTCATTTTCGAACCCATGACAATGATTCAGAAGATGGCTGAGGTTTGTGCGACTTGCATTAACTGCTATATCTAGGTTTGATATGACAATTAACAGAAACTTGTGGATCTTGTCACAGTTAATGGAGTATTCTGACCTGTTGACTCTAGCAGATGAATGTGAAGATCCACACATGCGACTAGTTTATGCAGGTAAGAGTTCAGTCTTTCTTGGGCTGCCTATCTGCCCATTTACATATATTTAATTTCTTTGTGTGGAACTGACGTCTTTCTGTTGCAGCATCCTTTTTCATCTCTGTGTATTTTGCTTTGCAACGAGCATGGAAGCCTTTCAATCCAATTCTTGGCGAAACCTATGAAATGGTCAATCATAATGGCATTACATTCATTGCGGAACAGGTGAGTTTGTAAGGACAATAATTAATGTGTATGCCCTTTGTCGTCTTATTCTATCCCATCCATTCCTTTCAAGAATCTTATTTCTGTTATGGATTGTTCCGCCAGCAATATTGTTTCAAAATTATGTACGCAATTTTATGAATTCCCAATTTTAACCTTGCTGCATCAAGCTTAAAATTAGCAAAAATAGTTCAGTCCTTGAAACTAAAGGGTGGTGCATCTGAGTTTGTAAAATGTTTCTTTCAAATATTGTTTGTTTACTTGGGATGGAATGATGTCTTATTTTAACTAATAACTGTAGGAGGGTAATCCTACTGGGTTATATTAGGGTTTTAGGATATTGAATGAGAGTTTTCTGGGTAGGGAGGCGTTACACGAATCATCGAAGAATAATGAAAAGGAGGAGCGAGAATAGGAACTAGGAGGGTTTTTGGGAGAGAAAAGTATTGCGGGACTTGTTGGTCTGTCTCTAGAGAGAAATATTGTAAAGGATGACCCTTGTTAATTGGTGCAAATGAATACCAAAGTCTGGTATTTATAGGCAATGAGTAAGCCCATGTGCACGGCACATGGTCCATGGTGGTAGACCATCCCACAATTCTCCCTTACAAACCCAACTAGGCCACATCTAACCCAATTATTAGGCCACGTGGCGAACTTCCTATTATAGCCTCCAATCCACTGCTCCTCGGCGATCCTGATAAGTGAAAAAGACTTTCACTGACCTTGTCTGATCGCGGGAAGTACTTAGAGGATAATGGTTCGCATATCGCGGGAGATAAAGATGTATGCGGGGACGGGGATACGTCTTCAGGAGACAATCCGCGGGACAGAGATGTGTCTGCGGGAGTCGATCCGCGGGACGAAGACCCATCTGCCGGAGACGATCCGCTGGATGGAGACGCGTGTGCAAGAGTCGATCCGCGGAACGGAGATGCGTCTGCGGGAGACGATCCGCTGGACAGAGATGCGTCCGCGGAAGAGATATATTCTCGGGACAAAAACCTGTTCGCGGGAAAAGGGGCAATATGTGTGACATGTGTGCCGAACATGTATATCCTACATTAGTCCACCCGTGCGGGAAATTTCTCTCGAGAGTTTCGCGCGCAAACGACAATTTAATATATTTTGCTTCGACGTGTGAAGTGACAAGACAACAAAGTATTAGTGCCTTTAACCGGTGGTTTCACGTATTCCAAGCTACAAATAGTATAATTATGTAGGTTAGGATGACTTTTTATTTTATGGAGATATGTTGTTGATGACGCCAAGTCGTGGGTTAGCCCGCAGATATTTGCGGTAAAAGACTAGTGCGCTGATGAAAGTCATGGTCAAGAAGGTCAAACTATATGTGACTTATGATAGACTTCTAAGATCGAAAATTTTGAAGGGGTGATTTGACTAGGTCACCCATCAATATAGCTTGCGAGAGTGCACAACTGAAAAGGAAAAGCACGTTAGCGGGAAGGAATGTGTGTGGAAAGACACAAGCGGGATAATTCTTTGCGTTTGGACAATTCAATCTATAATTCTACTTAGACTAACATTAACACACGTGAATCAAGCATGGGAAGAAGTGTGCAGGTTGCACGATGCATAGTACATAAGCAAGATATGCTTTTGTGTAGGGGTGTGCTCGGTCCGGTTTGGTTTGGTTTTAGGCTAAAACCGAAACCGAACCGAAAGATATCGGTTTTTGTATTTTAAAACCATTAAGCTTCAATTTTATTCGGTTTCGGTTTTATTCGGTTTCGGTTTGGTATCGGTTTGGTTCGGTGTCGTTCGGTTTCAACAAGATGAGAAGAATATGCATATATTGATGGTTGGATTATGATAGTTACATTCAGCAAGATGAAATTTTTTAATCCCTCGTTAACAAAGCAAGAAGAGAAGATGCAATACTAAAGTACTTAAGATTTTCATGATAAATTTAAGTGTTCCACCTGCCACTACAAATAACAGTTAAACTATCGTAAGCATTATTTTAACTCCAAAGCAAGATGAGAAGATGAAATTTATATATATATTAAAATGACACGTCGTTTTAATAGTATCGGTTCGGTTCAGTTTTATCGGCTCGGTTTTTCATTTGAAACCAAAACCGAAATTGAAAGTTTCGGTTTTTAAATGGTTAAAACCATTAACATTTCGGTTTTATCGGTTTCATTTTTTCGGTCCGGTTTTCTAGGTTTCGGTCCGGTTTTTTCGATTTTTCGATTTTTCGATTTTGTTGCACACCCCTACTTTTGTGGAACATGCATATGTAAAGGTGCTAGATGAAAATAGCGATGTGGCAAATGAGTTACCAACATCCGCATAATATATTGCTCTTAGGCTTGTTTGATTGATATATGTCGAATATAAATGACGTTACTGAATAATAAAATTTGTCATAATATGTTATAAAGTGTGAGTCACATGCCGAGAGTGGGTGGATAATATCCTCTTACATTAGTCCCCATGCGTGGGGATTTTTCGAGGGAAAGATTTCCAGGTAAATGAACGTTTTGCATTTAGTAAATTGAGTAAGACTGCATGTCGTGTTTACATGGGTGTGACGCTAAGGATGGGGAAGATACATTGCCCATCTTCAAATTGATATAGTTATAACTGAAACATTTATGAGATGCACGTAGAGTGCATGCGGGAATCATATATCTCATTTTAGTCTCCCTCTGCAAGAGACTTCATAGGGAAGTTTCACCGGCACATAATACGAAGTTGAAAGTGCGGGTTTTGTGATTGCAAGATTTAATATGAAGTCTGTGCTACATTTATGATTCAAATTACTTATGTAGTGAATCTAAACATAACGGGGCTTTATATAAAGAAGTAATGCGGGATGAGAATCTCGTGAGAAAGTAATAGTCTCAGACGATATGACAAGGGTGGACTAATGAGGGGTAGGGAATGTTGCGGGATGAAGCTCCGATATAAGTAGTAGTAGTAGTGTAGAGTAAATTTCCGCAATAATTAGTAATGTACGCTTGTATGATAAGTTCAAACAAGAGCGGGATAAGGTAAGCCAATATGTTAGTATTTGGGGGATATAACTCTGCACTTAATAATAGTGCGGGATGTGATTCCGCGAGTAGTAGAATAGTCGTGGGAGGCAATTTGGTTGATTTGTTCGATATTATGAAGGGAATATCTCCCCGCGAACTAATCAGAGAAATTCATTAAGAGATATTATACGAAGGATTGATTATTGCTACATAAAATTTGTTCAAAAAAAGCCTCGTGCATGTTAGAGTTGGCACGGATTGTCGTAATGGCATAAACTTTGGGTTGAAACATGTAGTCCGAGAAATATAATTAGTGGGGATTCTGTTGTTGCCCATTGTGTTAGAGTAGGGACATGGAGCCAAGGAAATATAAATAGTGTGGACTCTAATGTTGTGGTACTAGGTTTAATCTAGGGGCATGGAGCCCAAGAAATATAGGTAGTGCGGACCATGATATCGCGACACTAAATTAGAGTTCGGGCGTGGAGCCCAAGCCAAGAAGGTTAGTGTAAGCTAAACAGTCACGGGACTATAATAAAGCTAAAGTACGGGACTATAATAAAGCTAAAGTATAGAGTTTGAGCAATATATGTTAGTGTGGGCTAAGAAGTCTCGATAATTAGATAAAGTGTGACAGAGAATCCGAATCATAAAGGCTAATGAAGTTGTGGAGTTGTTTCCCATTAATTTTCAGGAAAGCAACGTTGTGAAAATCATTAATTTTTTTGCGGGAAGCAATGGTACGGAACCCATGACTTTTTGTGTGAAGCAATGTTGCGGAACCTATTAATTTCTGCGGGAAGCAACGTTGCGGAAGATAAAACTTAGTGTCAAGATTTTGATAAGAGTGAGACTTTGACCCTTTAGACCTGAATGTAGACTTTATTGGGGACAAAAAGATGTCGAATTGAAAGTTAGTACGGATTAAAAGGTCGCGACACTAAATTATAGTTGGGGCATAGAGCCTGTGTCTTGTGGGAAGAGCCCATGAGTGCGGGCCTTGTCGGTCATAATATAAATGTGGGCCGAGCAAATGAAGTTCTCCCGTATTGGTACCCTATTAGATTTGAAATTGCGGATTTGCTTATTATCGATTTTGCAAGAAGTAAACGCAAGGTAAAATCATCTCAATATTAGTCCCCTATTATTATTGAAGTTTGGATGCTTTCTATCGATTTTGCGGGAGTATAAGTAGGGTGGAGGTGCGGGATAAGAATGCCGAATGAGTAGATAATGTCATCCCACATTAGTCCCCCCACTAATATAAAAGTTGTGGAAACTAATATAAAAGTTGTGGAACGGCTTCCCACTGAAATTGTGGGAAGTATAAGTAGGGTGGAGGTGCGGGATGGACACGGAGAATGAATAAATGAAGTCGTCCCACATTAGTCCCCCACTAATATAAAAGTTGTGGAAACCAATATAAAAGTTGTGGAACGGCTTCCCACTGAAATTGTGGAAAGTATAAGTGGGGTGGAGGTACGGGATGGACACGATGAATGAGTAAATAAAGTCATCCCACATTAGTCCCCTACTAGTATAAAAGTTGTGGAAACTAATATAAAAGTTGTGCATGTTTCTCATTAATTTTGCGGAAGGAATCTCACATACTCGCGCAAGAAGTGATAATAATTTATTTATTTATTTTATTACGAGGTTTGATTTTATTATTGTTGAGTCTATTCCACATATTCGTTGGATGTTAAGTTGATATTCCTCATGAACTTCTTTATATGCTTCCGCATTGTTGATACGCATATTATGCATGAATAAGCGAGTGAATGTGACAAATATGATTGCATGAAGTTTTGTGTTGGTCCAATTGCGGAACTTGACTTAGTTGTGGATTTTGCTCATCGTTATAGGACTTTCCATATATTGTTTACGATCAAGTATTGAATTATTATGAAGTCTTTAAGTAATATTTTGACCTTAAATGATTTTGAGACCTTTATGAGGCACGTTATGGGATACTTCGGCCTAAAATGATTTTTAGCGAAGGTAATACTCTAACCAGAAAGGATAGTGCGGACCTTACGAACCGCAACACCAAGCGTGAATGGAATGATATAACTGCAAATCCCGTAGGCTAGTGTGGACCTTAAGAGTCGCAATACTGAGTGTGGGCGGGGTACCGTTGTCGTGAGTCCGGATTTGGGAGATCATGGCATTAGACATGTTACGGAAAATGTTATAAATGAGATTATTGTGGGCTCTGGCTACTACACAGATGTGTCTGCAAATGATGGTATTACTACGAGACGGGACAAACCAATCAAGGAGCATATTGTCCAAGCAAATGAGTTTGTAACTGACGTGATCCCTTTGAAGGAAACTATCGAGTTGGATGGTGGGATTTGCGGTACAAAACAAGCATGTCACAGAGGATGTTGTCCGCGTAAATGGGTTTTGATTTTTCGAGGAATCTTTTTATTTTAGGCCGCAAACGATAATGAGTTAAGAAATGTTTCGCACATCGATAAGATTTAGCGGGAAATGTTACCTCTAACGAAAATAGCCCTTTTGCAGGAGATAAGATAGTCCCTCTGCGGAAGTTAGTCCCTTTACGGGAATCAGAAAAGAATTGGGAATGATGCTCAGGCTGGATACCATACCGCAAGTTCAGATTGCGGAAAGGAACTGGATATTCTGCTCAAGGCGAAGGATATGCCGCAAATTCAAATCGCGGGAAGGAACTAGACATGTTGCTCAAGGTGAAGAACATGTCCCAAGTTTGGATAACAGATTATTAGTTTTGTCCACAAATAATGCGTTGAATGCGGATCGAGCTAATCAAAGCATTATTGCGAGAGTTGGGCATGCTGCCGCAAACTCAGGTGGTGGATTAATTTTATCCACAAATAATGTGTTAAGTGCGGATCGGGTTAATTAATGCACTCTTGCGGGGGTTGAGCATACTGCTTGAAGCCAACAAGCATACCGCAAACTCATGGTGGATTTAGTTTGTTCATTAATAATGCGGTGAATGCGGATCAAGCTTATTACGACACTCTTGCAGCAGGGGTTGAGCATGTTCTTTGGCCGTGAGCGCATATCGCAGTTTCAAGCGCGCACTTATGTTGTCTCCAAAAAACAATGCAAAGATTGCAGATTTGATGATCGCGAAAACGTGCGGGATCTGGGCATGCTGCTGGAGCCCGCGAACATACCGCGGGCTCAAGTGGTGGAGTTATGTTGTCTTTAAAAAATGCAACGATTGCGACAATCGTGCGGGAGCTGAGCATGTTACTGAAGTCAGCGAACATACCTACCGCGGGCTCAAGTAATGGAGTTATGTTATCTCCAAAAAATGAAACGGTTGCGGATATGGACGATCGCAACAGACGTACGAGAGTTGAGCATGTTACTGAAGTCAGTGAACATACCGCGGGCTCAAAAGATGGACTCATATTGTCCATAAAGAGTGCAACAATTGCCGATATGGATGATCGCGACAACCGTGCGGGAGCTGTGCATGTTACTGAAGTCGGCAAACATACTACGGGCTTAAGTTATGGAGTTATGTTATCTCCAAAAAATGCAAGGGTTGCGGATATAGACGATCGCAGCAACCATGCAGAAGCTGAGCATGTTACTAATGTCAGCGAACATACCGCGGGCTCAAATGATGGACTTATATTGTCCATATAAAGAGTGCAACGATTGCGGATATGAATGATCGCGGCAACCGTGTGGGTTGGGCATATTACTAAAATCAGCGAATATACCACCGGCTCAAGTGATTGACTTATGTTGTCCATAAAAGAGTGCAACAATTACGAATATTGATGATCGCGCCAACCGTTTGGGAGCTGGGCATGTTACTGAAGTCAGCGAACATACCGCGGGCTCAAGTTATGGGCTTATGTTGTCCATAAAAGAGTGCAACGATTGCGGATATGGATGATCGCAGCAATCGTGCGGGAGCTCGGCATGTTTTTGAAGTCAGCGAACATACCGTTGGAGTTTTGTTAGCTCCAAAAAATGCAACGGTTGCGGATATGGACGATCGCGGCAACCGTGCGGGAGCCGAGCATGTTACTGAAGTCAGCGAACATACCGCGGGCTCAAATGATGGACTTATGCTGTCCATAAAGAGTGCAACGATTGCGGATATGGATGATCGCGACAATCGTGTGGGAGCCGGGCATGTCACTGAAAATAGCAAACATATCGCGGGCTCAAGTAGTATTCTCCCTGAATGGGAGTTATGACAGAGATAACGAAGGCTGAGAAAATCCGATGAAATTTAACGGATTTGTTATTTGAGATAACGGCCGTTAGTTGAAATGCCTCGAATTTAACGAGGCCGACGAACTTGACGGTGGAGATAGGCGGCACATCTGGGTTTTTGATGCGGCTGATTTTGGTGGTGACAACTTCGTCTTTTTTAGGGAAGTTCAGATCCTCCATGGTTGGAAGTGGGATCCGGAGAGAGTGAAGAGTGAAGTTGCTGGAGAAAAGAGTGATAGGCGCAGTGGAAGAGAGGATAACCTATGGTTTATGCGGCTGTAGTGTTTGCTTTGTGCTCTCCCTTGCTTTTCTTGGTTGTGAATGATTTGGAATATGTGGCACCAGGATAGTACCTCTGTGGTGGCCATGGAGGCCGAAAATTCTAGCAGTGTGTGGCTGAATAGAAGTTCCGGTGAGTACTCGTGAATACCTCCCCAACAGAGTCGCCAAATGTAGAAGGGTAATCCTAAGGGGTTGTATTAGGGTTTTTGGATATTGAATGAGAGTTTTCTGGGTATGGTGGCGTTACATGAATTACCGAATAATAATGAGAAGTAGGAGCGAGAATAGGGACTAGGAGGGGTTTTGGGAGAGACAAGTATTGCGGGACTTGATGGTCTGTATCTAGAGAGGCCGACCCTTATTGCTTGGTGCAAATGAATACTAAAGTGAGGTATTTATAGGCAATGAGTAAGCCCATGTGCACGGCACATGGTACATGGTGGTAGACCATCCCGCAATTCTCCCTTATAAACCCAACTAGGACACATTTAACCCAATCATTGGACCACACAGCGAACTTTCTATTGTAGCCTGCAATCCACTGCTAATCGGCGATCCCGATAATTGGAAAAGACTTCCCCCGACCTTGTATAGTTGCGTGAAGTAATTAAGGATAACAGTCCGCATATCGCGGGAGAGAAAGACGTATCCGTGGGACGGGGATACGTCTGCGGGAGACAATCCGCGGGACGGAGATGCGTCTGCGGTTGTCGATCCGCAGGACGGAGATCCGTCTGCGGGAGACGATCCACTGTGCGGAGATACGTTTGCAAGAGGCGATCTGCGGGACGGGGATGTGTCTGCGGTAGACGATCCGTTGGACGGAGATGTGTCCGTGGAAGAGACATATTCGCGGGATAGAAACCTGTTCGCGGGAAAAGGGGCAATATGTGTGAGACATGTGCGCGGAACATGTATATCCTACACAATAACAAAGGCACATATTCTCTTAGTATTTTGTAATTCTATAATTTGTTATAATTTTAAAAGAGTGTATACATTTTTAGTTTGATGTAGTTAATTGTTATCATTACAAAGATAGTGGGTAGTTACCATTAAGTGTATAGATTTGTTGGTAAGGGGAATTTTTAGTTTAATTAGAAGTTTCATGCTTTAACTTTGTCAATGTAGCTGTATTAAATTCGGTGAGGTGAGGTGAGTTTTTTTTTTTTTTTTTTATTAATTTACATTTAAAATAAGAGTTACTTTTGGCTATTAAAAATGACATGGTTCACACTTTCCACACTTAATTATAGTAAGGATTTTTGCATTTGATTCCTATTTTGGCTCCAATGGTTTGGCTTATGATGTTTGACCCACTAGGAGGAAATTTAGAAAAAGAGGACATCGTTGAGGAATATGGGTTAATGGAAGGACTTCAGGAGTTTGTCGAATGGCAAGGAAAAGTTGTGGAAGATGGATTGTATGTTCCCTTTTGGCCACATTTGTGCAATATACCAGAAGGGGAAATAGAAAAACCCAGTTTGTTCGTCATCCATGCTATATTATTAACCTCTGCAAACCTTTGATGGTTACATCAAACAGCATTCTCTTGCCTCACTCTCAATCAAACCCATTGAAGTAAGATGGGACTTCTTCTGTAGGGTCACTTTTTGTTAATCCTTTCTTCCTGCCTTTCAGTTTCCTATCTCTGCTGATGATATCCAAGTGCATAAATATAAAAAGTGATTCAAGTTTATATGATTAAACTAGTGGGACATCCATACTAAGTGTTATTATTATTCTAAGAGCATCCACAATGGTAAAGCTCTCTAGATAGCTTTTTTTATATTTTCTATGAGCCACATCATTATAATTCAAAATTTAAAAACCTCAAGCACTTTTTCACAATGGTAAAACTCCTCTTTCAACTTTTTATGGGTCCCATATGTAAAAAAGAGTGAATGACTTGCATAGAAAATGTGTAGCATTAATGATAAAAAGCTAAAAAGCTAGCTCTTTGTAGAAAGAGCTACTCCTTACTAAGGAGCTCTTTCATCATTTCCACAATGGTAAAAAGCTCTCTAGAGCTTTTTCATAAGAATAAGGAGTTCTCAAAAAGCTCCCACAATGGTAAAAAGCTCTCTAGAGCTTTTTCATAAGAATAAGGAGTTCTCAAAAAGCTCCCATTGTGGATGCTCTAAGGTCTTTTTACATCCTATTAATTTTCTATTTATCATACTATTATGGCCGTTGTCCTATTCTCACTTTATTATTTACTACATATTTGGTTTGTCTGTATTTTATGTCAGGTCTGTCATCACCCTCCAATGAGCGCCGCACATGCTGAAAATGAGCATTTTATTTACGATATAACTTCAAAGGTGAAGACTAAGTTCTTGGGGAATTCGCTTGATGTATATCCCCTCGGAAGGTAAAGTCTCTACCACATTTCTAGGTTCAGTGGCTTACAATGTTGTTGGGTTCCATACTTTCCTGAAGTTTGTGTGTTTTGGTATTAGGACGTTCTCAATTTCTCTTATTTATTGCTTTCGTGTCACATGCTTTTTATATGTTTGTCCTTGATGTTGAGGTGTAAGAACGTGAACTTTGTTTTGATCATACTGCAACAAAGAGAGCTTGCCTTACGTTATGTTTTGGTTCAATGATAACTTTGATATGTAGTTCTAACATTAGTGCTAAACTGATATTCATCAGAATATGTCATTCTTTTGTATGGAAGTAAATGAGTGCTTGATATACATGCTATTTATCAATGAAACTTCAATGAAATTTGTTCAATTGATTATAAACTTTAATGAATTCTTTTGTGTGGAAGTAAATGAAAGCTTGATATGCATTTCACACATATGTCCTCTTTTAATATCTTCTTAGCTTTCGCCATTTTTAATTTTTTTATTATTTTATTTTCTATATTAGCATCTCTCCATTTTTCATGGTTTTCTGATCCCTTCTTTGAGTACTCCATATGACGATCATGCTATCCGACCCCGAATCATTTTGGGACCAAGGCTTTGTTGTTGTTGTTATTCTTTATTAATAACTTTTCTGTTATCTGGTTGGTAGGATTGAGAGTATCCATACAATTTGCATCTTTCTTATATGATTGTTTGACTAATATGTCCAAGTAACTCCTTAGAGTGGCAAGGAGTCACATTATGGTATACTATTGGTTATTTGTGCTTTCAGTTTTGGCAACATAATTGGGTCTGTTTGGCAACATATTTGATTTAGGAATACTTCAGAGCAGTCAATGGTAAACAAATGCAACTTTGTATGACAGTGTATGAGTAGTGAAATGATCCTATTTGCTTTTAACACTCTTAGGCCAAAATGATATGAGTTTATGCTCAGCGGAATAGATAATTCTATGGCCTTATAGTTGTTGTCCCAACATGTATATTCCTATGTCAATTGCCAAATTATCTTGTCTAGGTAATTTCACAACAATAGATTAAAACAAGTAAAAACATAGGTTGTATGATGTAAAAATGAAATGCAAGACAAGAAATTAAAAGAGACAAGACACAATATATAAAGTGGTTCAGAGTAAGCAACTTCTCCTACGTCCACCCTCCATTGTCCTTCTTGACACATGGAGACACAATATATAAAGTGGTTCAGAGTAATTACACAGATTGTTTAAGAAAATTTGCGCAGTAATTTGCTCTTCTTAATTGGCTCACTCTCAATCAAGGATGCTGGTTGCATAGCATAAAAAGAAAAAGAAAAGATCTCACAAAGTGAGTTGAAGTTCTTCCTTTGCTTGACACTTTCATTTGTCGGATGGAAGCAATTCTTTGGCTCATCAGTATTCCCCCTCAATGGTTGGAAGGTTTGGAGAGTATTTGGTGTGGTATATAAATAGGTGTACATTTTGGTTACACACACCAAGTTTGGGTATATTGGGTAAAGGGTTAAGTGACGAAGACTTAAAGGGTGAATGGCTAACTGTCAAAGGTTTGGGTTGGGTTTTTGGGATGTAAAGCTTAGTGTGGGTGTTTATTGCACACACTAATGTGGAAGGCATACTGAAAAGGGAGGGGGGGTGAATTGGTGAGGATTCACACCCGAGGTAGGGGTCATCTGCCAAGGATATTGGGTGTAAGGGTTAGCGTGTGCAATTGGTGTTTATTGCACACACTAAGGTTGTTGAAAGGAAGGGATAATGGTGCAAGATACACACGTGTAATTGGAGGGTTTCAGTCCAATATATAGCGGTGGAAGATGGAAATAGCAGTTGATAGTCAAGATAGATCTTCAATGTTGAGCTAGAAAGGTAGGTGGCCTTCAATGTTGTTCTTCAAAGACGAAACCATTTAAGTCTCTATAAAGTCTTCCTTCTTTTATGGAAATATGGTTTCTTAGGAAGCATTTATTTCCCCTTCAATTCCAACGTTCATGTTGACACTTGACAGGCTTGAGACATTTGAATTTGTTTAAAATGTGAGGTTTGGCCTTTTGACACTTTGCACCCTTCTCCATATATGCTCCATTTTAGTTTTTCACATGTATCTTTTCATTGGGAGCTCGTATGCAAAATCTAATTGCATATTCTTGTTCGTAATCAAATTTCCTCTTTAATAAGTCTAATATTGAATATTTTTTAACTCATAATAAGGTAGATAGCTTCATTGAAAACATAGACAAAACTACAGGTGTCTTTGTGTAACTTTTATATTAATTTCCATTTTAGAAAGTTGAGCCTCTAACTTTTCATCATTAAAAATTTAAAATCTTGACGGAAAGTCGACAGTCGACTGTTTTCTCCTTGACAGTCGAGGCTTCTCAATCATCATCAAAACCAAAACAATGGTCCTAACAAGTAGAGTTAGCAGTTCTTCAAGATGGGACTCAGATCTTGTTTGTTTGTTTTAGAATTGGTGTATGAGCATAGTTATTAAAGGCTCAAGGCACAAAAGGTGGGCCCGGAGCCTAGGCGCAAGGCGCAAGGCGGGCGCGCGCCCGAGTGACGAAGCCCAGAAAATGCCTTAAAATACTAAAAATATATGTTTTGAGTCGTAATAGAAACAAGCATAAAAGAAACAAGCATAAATAGATGTTCAAACAAGCATAAATAGAAGTTCAAACGGAAATCTAAGTCTAAATCCTATAAAATGATAAGCAGTTATTGATATCCTAAGAACCCTTCATCCTTCCCAATCATCATCTTCATACACATCATCTTCTTCCACATACATCTTGTCTTCTGCCTCTTCTTCAAATTCTTCTTCGTCCTCTGAATCTCCATCTTCTTCATCTATTAGGAGAAGAGTACGACGATTAGCTGTAGAACGAGATGAACTTGGACCAACAGCTTCCTTCCATCTCGTAGTTCTCACTGTGGGAGTGGGAGTAGGAGTAGCACTTGAAGCTGCTCTTGCATTCGATCTAGTAAAATGACTTGGTTCTTCAAGGTCGACTACTCTTATTTATACAGGCCGTGTATGGAATTAGACGCAAATTAGGGTTAATTGACTAGTAATTGACAGTCAATTACTTTCCTGGAGCCTAGGCGCACATCGCGAGCCTCGCCCAGGCGCACCAAGGCGCAAATAAGCCCTCGCCTTAGCAACAGCGCCCCGCCTGGCCCTATCAAGTCCCAGAAGATGCGCTTGTGTGAGCCTTGCGCCTAGGCGCACTTTTGATAACTGTGTATGAGTAGAGTTAGCAGTTCTCTCCCAGATTTCTAGCTTAACCGTTGTTTTGAACTGAGATCTTATTTATTTGTTGTAGAATCTTAATGTTTTGCTTACTGTTGACATTTTTGTTGCAGAGGCTTCTTTACTGTGAAAAGGGTATCATGAATTACAGTTCAACTGCTGCTATAACACTGACTCTATTTCCAATTCCAACTCAACAAAATTTCTGTGCAGGACACGATTGAAGCTAAAGAGAGATGGAGTTGTCCTAGAGTTGGTGCCCCCTCCCACAAAAGTTAACAACTTGATATTTGGACGAACTTGGGTCGATTCTCCTGGGGAGATGGTTTTGACAAACTTGACCACTGGGGACAAAGTTGTGCTTTATTTTCAACCTTGTGGTTGGTTTGGGTACGTCGTCACTATTTTTCTTTTTGGTTGCTTTGGTTATGATATTATCTTTACTGTCCTATATTTTTGTTAAATGCATGGTGACATTTTTTCCCGCCACCATCTTTTTCCCTATTTTCATAGTAGGGTTGTGTTGTGCTTTAAAATCAATATATGTTCCGGTGCATCCTGCAACCCCCCATTTTTTCCTTGTTGGGGGAGGGGTGGATGGAGAAGGTTGAGTGTTCACCCATTGCCTTTATACAGTTTTAAACAAGAGGTTTGTTGAAGTAAACTTGTGAAAAAGCTAGGAATTCTACATGTTTTGGATGTTTAATTGATATTCTATGCTAAAGACAATCTGTAGTCTCATTTGAGGGGCCAAGGGAGTTTCACCTGATTGGATTTGTGCCCTGCTTTATATGTCGGTAACCTTATGCAAGTACTATATATCTACTCCTAGTCATACGTTCCTTTGAGTTTGTACCTAAAACAGTCACTTTTCCAAACTAACGCTATAAATATAGTTGTATTTTTAACCTTGACTTTTGAAATGTGGACTCTTTCTTTTGGGAAAGGAGGGATAAGTTCTTAGTCTTTAATCCATGTTATCTATTGTCCTTTTTCTTATCTAGAGTTTCTAATGACATGTCTATTCTTCTTTTCATAACTTTTATTTATATTTTCCGTTTGTGCAGCGCTGGTCGTTATGAAGTTGATGGATATGTATATAATGCCGCCGAAGAACCCAAAGTTTTAATGACAGGCAAATGGAACGAGTCCATGAGCTATCAGCCTTGCGACTTGGAAGGGGAACCACTTCCAGGCACAGACTTGAAAGAGGTTAGCGTCAATAGCTTTTCTCGCTTGATGCATGCATTTTTACAATTGGCATTGTTGTTACTTGCGACAACATAATGGGTAAAAGACACTCCCTCTGTCCCACAGCAGAGGTGATTACTCCTTTGGGGCCATCCTAATTGAAGAATAACATTTCCTTTTGAGGAAACTATTTTTCAGCATATTGACTATATTACCCCTTATTAAAATTTGGTTGCTCTTTCCAAATATTCCTGCCCAGTTTCAGTTCAAATCTAGCCACCTACCCTTTTCTTAATTTGTGTGTTTAGTCAAACATTGTGTTGGGACAGAGGTAGTATATTTTCTACAAATTTTTTTCTTTTTCGCATACCCTTTTCTTGAACTGATTGTGCCAATATATACTTGGAAAAGAAATTTTGCATGGCTTGATGTGTCGATTCATTGCCACTACAAGTAGATAAATATATTTTGTTGGTAATATATAAAGGTATTACTCCAAAGCAGAGGGATTTCAGTTACTCTTTTGGTAAATAATATTGCATCCTAGGTTATGGCTTTGTAATATTGGACTTGGCAAAATGAATATTGTGGGCTAAGGAACCCGGATGGTGTTGCGAACAATAAAAAATATTGAAATTTATAGGTGATATAGATATTTCACTTGATGAAGCAGTGCTGTAGTTACTCCTGCATATGATACAACTTCAGTCCAGAGCTGTGAACAAAGATCACCTGTCTTGCTTAGAGCTTGGAAATACGAAAATGTGGTACTTCAATGATCTAATTGACTAGGAAAGATGCCAAGCTGTCTTTACAAAGCTGAAATAATAAAGAGATTTTGACAGTGACCAGACCGATATATAAAATGTGATCTTTAAAAACTTTGTTAGGAGCAGGAAATCTAATAGCTTTTTTTTTTTTTGGAGAGGATCAATTTTGGTTTTCCACTTACCCCCTAATTATAGTGTCCGTAGAAGGCATGTGAAGGGATCGAAGTCATCAAACCCTATACCTCACACATTGTGAGGCTTGGTTGTGCCACAGTGCCACTACTTGAGGACAATAGCCCTAAACATTAGGGTGCTAGAAAGAATTTTGGAAATAAGTGATAACAGAACTAGGCTTTTTTAGTTCAATAGGTTGGGATATGTTGGATTAGGTTCTCAGAAAATTGAGATAGTGCATGGTAGAAAACTATGTAAACCAGTCGAAAGCGATGCCACTGAAGGAGAATAAACGATCCACAAAAAAGAATCAATATGGCTTCTTGTTGCTACTTGCCATTAGGCTGCTGTCGTTATACTGCTGGCTTTTGAACCAGTAAAAGAAAAATATCTGAAGTTTTGTGGGAAAAATGTGGAAAAGGATGTATGGCTTGAAATGACTGATAATTAATACTTGAATGCTGTTTTCCTGCAGGTTTGGAGGGTTGCTCCTCCTCCAGAAAATGACAAGTTTCAGTATACACATTTTGCACATAAAATAAACAGCTTTGATACAGCACCAAAGAAGTTATTGCCTTCCGATTCTCGCTTGCGTCCAGATAGATATGCACTCGAGAAGGGTGATATTTCCAAGGCTGGTTCAGAAAAGAGCAGGTCTCTCTCTCTTTCTCTCTCTCTCTCTCACACACACACTGTGATAACCTGCAGTGAACCAAGATCATTTTGCTATTCCTTTTGTTGTTACGCTTGGAGTGCATGTTTTCTTTGTTAAATGAGGTTTTTATTATGTGCCTGTGGGCTTCTCACAAACTTTAATTGAAATCTAGGGTGATGCAAATATCGCAAAATCAAAAACAAAAAAGAAAACTCCCTCCATCCCAAAATGATGTTAATTTTTTTTTTCAAATTTGCTCTTGATCACGAACAAATTTGTAAGTTTTTTGGATATTCATTTTGGGACAGAGGTAATTATAATTTGTATGAACAATGGAATAACCTTTCAGTCGCGTGACTACTTTTTCTTGCAGTATGGAGGAGAAGCAGAGGGCAGAAAAGAAAATCCGAGAGGCCAAGGGAGACAAATTTATCCCTAAATGGTTTGACCAAACTGAGGAAACCTCACCCACACCTTGGGGGGATTTGGAGATTTACGAGTTCAACGGGAAATATTCTGAATACCGTTCTTCGGTTGATAACTCAGGTACCAGCGAAGATGTTGACAACACGTCAACAGAGTTCAACCCATGGCAGTATGGTGACATAGATGCTGAATGAGATATCCATCCTTTAAATTCCCATCCCGTCCCTGTATAATTTACTTTATTACCCCCTTTGATTCTGTACTATCTAGGTGTTATTAGTATTTCTTCAACAAAATCATGCTTAAAAAGTTGATTTGAGGAGTTTTTGTTAACACAAATTTGGTATTGTAATGTTAGCATAGGAATTAAAGCTCGATGAAAATCAAATTGTTGAGGGCTCATGTGTTTGTATTTGTATTTGTATTTGTAATATATATATATATATGTGTACACAAAACATGTTTAATAGTACTTGTCATATGCTTGGAGATGCGAGTATTATATCCGTTTTTTAACAAGTGTCACAGGTGACCAGTTAATACTCCCTCCGTCTCAAAATGTTTGTCCCATTTGACTTTTTTGTTGAACTTTGACCACAAATTTATGAGAGATTAATCATGTTCATGAAATTTTAAAAGTTGTTGTTGATAATATTATTAATGGTGAATCAATAGGATTTTTTAGAATTTCATGAATATAATTAAATTGTTATATATTTGTGGTCAAAGTTTAACAAAAAAATCAAATGGGACAAACATTTTGAGATGGAGGAAGTATTTTAGTGGAGGTGTATTATTTGTTTGTTTATTGTTTGTATCATGATAAAATTGTACTAGAACTGTTTTTTTAATAGAAATGTGACATTTATTTTAAGGATGCACAAAATAAAAGAGCAATACTTATTATTGTTATTATTATTATTATTAGGGAGCGGAAGAAGTACTCCCTCCATTCTAAAATGTTTGTCCCATTTGACTTTTTTATTGAACTTTGACCACAAATATATGACAATTTAATTATGTTCATGAAAGTCTAAAAATTTTTATTGATTCACCATTAATAATATTATCAACAACTTTTAGAATTTCATGAACCTGATTAATTTTTCATAAATTTGTGGTCAAAATTTAACAAAAAAAATTAAATAGAACAAACATTTTGAGAAGGAGAGAGTATTATTTTATCAATTTACAACTGAGGTGTTGTTGGCTACAAGTAAGAGGAGCCTAATCTCTCTCATACAGAATCGCTCCCACTAGCGGCGCCTTTAATGTGTAATTTATCTAAAAGAAACACTAAATTGGATTTAGGGTGAGTGCAGTTGATTGGTTAACTGTTCATCAGTTGGGTTGTGCTGACGACCCATATTTGATTTTTAACAATGGCTAAAAAATAAGTTCCATACATAGCCAGTGTTGG